>OZ034968.1:15759685-16359685 GCA_964030785.1 Siderastrea siderea | reverse complement strand
AATCCTTCGATCATCCCCGTCACTTGAAGTCCGGAGTACCCCCCCTGGGATGAAGATGTGGTTCCCCCAGCATCACAGAGCTTTCCCTGACAATCAGCTCACATTTCAATTTCACTGATTTCATGTTGTAAGATGAAGAAGGCATGCCTACTAGCAGCATGCCAAACTGGCTCCATGTTACTGTGATTAGGGTGTTTTAATCAGGGACAAGTGGCGTGGATGGCAGACAGCCCAGGTTACATGTGTTTTGATTTATGAGCACAAGTGACTATGAGAAAGTCTGATTTGTTGCATGAGGAGGAGGTAATTTGTGCTACAAATAATGTCAGCAGGAAATGCAACATTATTGAGTGAGAAGTTATACAAAAATATTGCTTGCATTACTTGGCTTAAAAAAAAAGAAACCTAGAGGTACCAGCAAGCTTGTAATTCCTTGCAATATCGGTGAGTGCCCACACTTCCCAATAATTTGTTGGTGCTAAATATATTGTAAATGTATACAACATCTATCTACCTTAGGTACACCATGGTCTGGCCATGTGGTAAAGTTAATGTGCGACACCATCCTGGTTTCACCAGTCTGTGGAAAACAGAGAAGAAGAGACAATATTAGACTGAAATCTTCAGAAATTATTTTAACCCCCCCCCCCCCCTTCCTCTTCCAGGCAGGTTTCCCTCCTATCTTCTGTCTCTGAATTCAGTGACATTTAAACCTTCTTTTTCACTTCATTCTTTATTTCTCATCTCATGCGCCAAATTTAACATAATTTACTTTTGCCAACTTTTTGAATACTTGGAGTACTGTACTGTTAAGATAAATAGAGCAGACAGTAGTTAAGCTATACCTGAAGGTTGCTAATCTCAAATTCTCTTTCAATAAATGAGTCGAAATCTTCCTGCTTTGCAAGGCTCACTGTCATTCTGTAGAAACAAAATAAAAATTACAAAATAACTAAGTGAGAACTGAAAGACTTACAATCGTGACTAATTTACATGTAGTCTATAATTATTGATCCAAAATGGCTTTATGTATGTATTTCTCACTTTGCAAGCAGTTCATACCACACACAAACTCTGATTTACCGAATGTATAAGCTGTCAAATTTTCCAGGCTAAAATGTTAACCCTTTCACTCCTAGCAGTGGCCAAACAAATAATACCATGTGATAGTACTGTGAAAGAGATTTCAATTGAATGGTCACACCATGGGATTTCGTGCACAGACTCAAAATTTACAACTAGTTTACATGTCTCCATCATTGACTCTGAGAGTGAAAGGGTTAAACACAGGGCATTACTAACCTCCCAGCAAACACCAAAGGTTGGTCCTCAGAGTCAGGCCAGTACCTGTGACACTTCACCTGAAAGAAAGTTGATAAAAATAGAATCAAACAAGCCCACTCAGTAACAAGATGTTGTTCAACTTGTTATAACCTTTCTTAGGGAGAGAGACATCGGTTAACTCAGTCATCACATTAATTTTCTGCTTATTTCAAAACCATGCCTAGCTTAAAGAGAACACCCCACTCTCATCCTACAAAAACACTGATGGTGAAATATCACTCTTTCCTGTGACAGAAGCTAACTCAGCCCTTATTGAATTGTTTTTTACAACCTCAAAAACAAAACAAACAAAAAAAACAAGTTACAGGACTTCATGTACGATTTACAGAGGAATCAAGTGATAGGCCTTTCTGAGGTAAACAAAAATGTAATTTTTATTTAATAGTAGCATGGGTTATAAACACATTTTCCAATTTCATCCTATGATGGGGCTTTCCAGTGTGAGATCCCAGTAACTTTTAAACTCTCATTCAATTGAAAAAATAAATAAATAAATTGCCTCCTAGTAAACAAATGATTACCAAATGTTTACCTTTCCTCCTTCCCTTTCCAATGTTACCATGGCAATAACACTGACATCCTGCTCCCAGACCATCTGCCAGAAATCTTGTGTTGTGTTGGGAAGGGGACCCTAGAAGAAACCAGATCAAGTTAACTGAAGTTAACCTATCACAATACCTCACAATACAGCTGGTATGGTGGGCAAGACTTGGCTGAAGCCCTGAAAGAATTAACCAAATTTTTCTATGATAGCTAAATAAGATTCGAAGTATTCCCAGAGGACGCAACCAGATCCAAAGATGTCCAAGGATGAAACAAGAATTTACATCCACATCTCCAACTACAGTTGGAAAGCCAGTTGCATGATAAGATCAATTCTTTCGGAAATTTCTAACGTTGCAAGTCAAGAGTAATTTGCATGGGCAGAGAGAGAGGTGTTTTAATTCTAGGCCTACTGGTCAAGGCCAGGAGAGTGTTCATGTACATTTTGCATGGAGAGGGATGACACAGTGGTGAGAGCACTCGCCTCCCACCAGTAGCCCGGGTTCAATTCCTGGACTTGGCATCATAAATTACATGGGTTAAGTTTGTTGGTTCTTGTCCTTGCCCCAACAGGTTTTTCTCCAGGTACTCTGACCTTCCCCTCACTTCAAAGACCAACATTTCCAAATTCCAATTCAATCTGGATTTAAGTCTACCGGATTAGTAGTGCACTTGCACTGCTAGAAGTTTGAGACTATAATAAAGTTGTTTTTTTTTTATTTATTTATTTTGCCTGTGTCAATTTAGTAAACTGTTCATGATGATCTGGGTATGGTAACTTTTTTTGAAAAAAATGTAAGTGGTGCAGGATTCAGTTAGTAAAATGGACAACAAAGGAAGAGTGCTCAGCATTGTTTTCAATTTAGGAATACCTGAGTAGCAACGTAGTGGTACACATCATCTCCTAAAAGAATCTGAAATAAACACACGCAAAACATAATGCTAAATGAGTAACAATATAACAACAAATAAGCTTAACAAAATTACTTTAAGTTTTAAGAACACAAGACTCTGTGGTAAGTGCAAAACATGTTTTGGTTTGTCTAAAACCCTCTTCTGTTTCACGCTGATACAAAAGAGGTATTACTGTGTAAAGAATGTTACAAATCAGTGTACAAATAAATAGCTGCATAATATAAATTTTCCTGACTGAACCAGCAGAAAGCACAACCATCAGAGATAATTCTAGCATATACAATCATGCTTTGCTGGTTAGTAGAGCAGCAAAACACAGTTCTGTAAAATTGTGTTGTTCCCCATATCATAGACTGATTTTGCTGCACAGAGATCACCGGTAAACAAACTACCTTCACGTGGTTTGCATTGATGTAATCATCGTCACCCTCTCCATTTAACCTGACTCGTGTTTTTTCAACTGCAATAAAAATAAAACCAATTTATTTAACCAAGGGAATCTACAGTGAAATTTCTGTTACAGGGGCAACCTACTAGACAGTGAAAACTAGTAACACTGGAGATCTTTAAAACTAATAATTAGTAAATTATTTTTGGCAAAGGGACTGTTATATTTTTGGCTGCATTTCAACTGTGCAAATCAAAAAAGCCGTGAACACTTTGATTTGTTTTTGACATTTCCAATTGTGTAGCTACTAATTAGATGCAAGAAGAAACTGGAGGAGAAATAATCAAATGGTTGGTCAAGAAACTGCAATTGGCTTTTTCCATGAAAACAGTTCACCATATCCCTGTAATATTTTCAATGTAAGTTTATCTGTCTTCTTTCATTGTAAGCGAAGTGGAAATTTGAGTGATTTAAAAACTGAGAGAGGTTCAAAACTGCAAATCCTAAGTTGCTTCTAACCTCAACAAAACATCTGTCTGGGTCTTCACCTCACATTTGATTGGTAGCCACATAATTGGAACTGTTAAAATCACATCAAACTGTTCACATCTTTTTGATAATCACACAACAACAACCAACTTGCCAGATAATATGAAAGTTTAACCAAGATGAGATGTATATGTTCAACATTTTTTGTAGTTATACAATTCTTTAAGTACTGTTGTCATTTAGTCTGCTAAGATTTTTTATTATTAGATTACAAAACTACTACTGACAGTGACAGCAAATAATGATTACAACAAAAACAAACAAAGAGGATGAAAAAACAAGGCAGGCTACCATTATTGTAAGAGGAAGTTAAATAAAGCCTTCTCTAATGATTTTATAGATGATCACTTCTAACTATATTTTTGCTTTACGTACATGGTAGAACATTCCTGTATCTGTTCTTGTCCTTATTTGCTGGCTTTTTCCCCGAGTCACACCCATCTGTTGGTTTTATCTCCCTCAGAGCCTGTGAAGGATCAATATTAATTACATGTAATAACTTGCTAAAAGAGAAACCTTTGTCATCACATTTATTAGCGCTGTTACGTGTCCTAACACTGCCATTTGACAGTTTCTGACCAGCTTTTAACCACTTAATGATGGCTTCCACTTCAAAATTTAAAGGCCAATCAGATCTAAGAACTGCATGTGTACAAGGTGTAGTCATGAGCATGACTGTGGGAACTGTGGAGGGGGGGGGGGCAGCTTTTATACCTGTGAGAACTGTGGGGGGTAGGGGTACTATTGCTGTGCCTTCAACGGTTCTTTTATATACCTGTTGGCTGACTTTGACTGAATGGCATAGTTCTTACCTTTGAATGCACACCAGTTGACATGATAGACATCAGAAAATTTCAAAAAGATGCTAAAAACTAATCAACAACTTTGTCACAAAAAACAACTGCACAACCTACCACACTGTCTTACAGCAATTTCTTTTTCCTTTCAGTCCAAAATAAAATACAATTCTTATGAACTCAGTTTAAAGGTAAAAGAAAATAAATCTACCAGGTGAGTAGAAAGGCCATCCACTTCCTACGATAATGTTTATGCAGTAATTTTCCACCGACTAACTATATTTTTTGGATTCTGTTGGTTTTCTGTAAACATATAACTACCAATAAAATATAGCTAGGGAAATAAAAAAATAAAAGCAAATTAAAGTAAAAATAAATTCTCTCAATGCAAACCTTAAACTCTTCTGCAGGAAGATTAGATTCTAGTTTATCCCGCACACTTCTGATGAGATTGGCAAGACTCTCTCCTGTATACTGGCCACCTTCAATTACATCAATCAAAGGTTCTGATGAAACTGGTGCCTCATTGCCACTACAAAACAGAAATAACAGCAATTAAGCTATAAGTCCACAGAGATGCATCCACTTTACATTGTCAATTGACAGTGAGAAGAAATCATTATTTGGTCTTCTCAAATAAAGCTATTTTCCCACTAAGCCATTGATAGATGACAGTATTAAGTGTTACAGCTGCACAGTAAGTGCCACTACACAGGAAAAAGAATGCCTGTTATCCACATGCAACCTTATCTCATCTCTAAATGGAAATGTAATAGTTGACTTAAAGGCTGCGGGGAACTTCAGTTATTGAAGGATGCACCTCTGGCTGTGTTGCCAAAGTCAGTCTATTTTAAAACGAGTGGCACCACTTAACCAAAGAATGAATAGGCAAGATCTCATGCACACACTTGGGACTCCATTCTCTACTTAAGTCATTAGGGGACATGGCATGTCAGTGTCTGATTAGAACTGAACATAGTTTACTATAACATACACTTTTGCAACTTAAGATGACATTTGAGTATGTCAAAACAGGTTTCATAAACTAAAAAATGTTGTTTTAAATCCAAAAATTAAAAATAGCTTACTACAAAACTCTGATATAGTACTTTTAGGATTCGTAGCCCTCAGCTTAAAGGTCACTTTGGGTGGTCATTGCCATTAGCTGTTTACTACTTTCTAAATAAATGTTTCCTTTTTTTTTCAGCAAAGCCTGTTTTATTTTTACATACTACCTTGCTAGTGAGTCAAGTTAGGTTTAAGGTTCTAACTTTCAGGGGCTGTGTCTTTCAGTGCATTTTTTTGCCCTCTTGAATTGGGGAGTCACTGGTTTCGGAGGGCATTACTTTGGTAAGTTTTCAGAGGCCTCTATACTCTATACTGTTGTTATAACGTTTTAGCAATACCTTCCATGTCCATCAATAGATCCATTCATAACTGGTGCAGAATACGAATCTCCAGTGTTCATACTGTTATTCCCTGCAAACTTTGGAAGTGATTCTCTTCTTGGCGGAGGTTTGACGGGTGGTTCATCATCATCTGATGGAAGAGGCGTGGTAGGGATTGGTGGTGGTACATCAGGATTTAGCGTATCTTCAAGAGAGTTCTCCAATATATGACCATCTCTGTTTCCTAAGTTATTGCTGTCAACTGTATCATCTGACGGAGACTTGTTATCATTCAGCATACTAATCACAAGCTCACTGTTGTCCCTTAGCATGTCAAATACATCTTCGTCATCCATATTAACATAGTCATCATCATCGTCATCACTACTATTATCAACATTACTGTCAACTGCAATGTCATTATCTGTTATAGATTCAAGCTGTTCCCTGGAAGTTTGAAAGTCTTTCCTGTCATCGAGTGCATTAGTGTCAAAAGTTGATGAGCTAGATCCGCTCCTAAAATCCTGTCGGGATTTATTAGGTACTAAATCAGGGGGAGCATCGTTATCGCTGTAACCACTCTCCCACTGCGAATCAAAATCCCGTGGATCTACAGACTGCAGGGATTCAGGGGGAGAGGGTGGCGGCAAAAGTGTTTCAAGAAGGGAGGATAAAACAGTATCTGTGTCTCTTTTGTGTAGCTTGGGTTTGGACTGGATGTGATTCGAGGGAGGTGAGGTGTCTTTGTTTGCCGCTGAAATGACATTTAAAAGTTCAGTGACATCATCTTCATCTTGTATCTCAGAGGATCCAGTGAGTGTCTAAAAAGAAAAAAAAGAAACTCCATTTAATTTCAAACGACACTAGCAGGGCCTCACATTAATTCATGAAAACGTTCCAACTTTTAAATTCACTTATTAAAAAAAGTTAACATTCTTAGTGGTTTATCTTAATGTTTAAACCAAATCCTTTTGGTGTTATTCGTTTAAATCAGTAGTTAGAAAGAGTGTCTGTTTAACTTTTTTTATTATTGTGTTAGTATTAAATGTATAAATTGACATGGTTAATGCTCAGAATGCTATTTTACAATATCATATTATATTATATTATTATTTACTACTTTATTTGTATACCACAAGGTTATTCTTATCTGAAAATCTGTCAGCATAATAATTTACATATTTGATGTCAATTTATTTATTAATAAGTTATTTCAATGTTTTGGCTTTTTATTGCAGAATTTATTTCGATTGGTTTTTGGTTTGTATAATATTTACAGCAGTAAAGCTTTTCTTTTCCTTCCTTCCTTCCTTTCACAAAGTAGAGAAATGAACATGCAAAGGCAATTAATTTTCTAAGTTGTCATACAATTTTGTTTGTATTTATTTGCCGGCAGATTATTCACGTCAGAAAATATTAAGCATTTTGTCAAATCAAAACCCAGAAACAAATAAAATGTGACCAAATTTTCATTTCTTGTTTGTTTGACATTTCAACGCAAGACTCAAGGAGAATTTGACACAACAGAATTATAGCGTTTGCTTATACATTAAATAAGTTGAGGCCAAACATGACCTTAAGGTCAAAACATGTCTAGAAGCAGAATTAAACCAAAGCAAATTAATGAAGTGAATTAACTTACTGCAAAAACAAGGGTAAGCATTTCAAATCCTCAGTGAAAATCTTGGTGTAAGTAAAGAAGGGTCCCACTCTAGCATGCATCAGAGATATAATGAAAGTGGAAGTTAGGTGTGAGCTTAAACTAAAAGACAAATATTCATTACAGGAAAAGGTGCAGTGTGTGGGCTGAATCACATACAATGGCAAACTGTCTTATCAATGGGCATCTGGTTTATTGCACTCCATATCCTTCTATCCCCACAGTTGAGTTATTTACCTCGATATCTTGCTTTAATTGATTCAGATCTCTAAATCTGAATATTATTTTTAAAGCTCCTTTGAAAAACATCTATTATAATTAGTGATGTGATAAGGTGACTTATTTCTTGTCATCACCATTGAAACATTTTCCCACAGACTATAAAGATTAAATGGCTCAAACCATATTTGGGTAATTTGCTAGCCATGACAAAGCACAAAACAGCAAATCCCATTATATATCACATAACTCATTTTGGTTTCAATTTTCAGATAAGTCTTTGGTTAGTCAGCAAAATATTATCACTTTGTTTTAAGTTTTTTTTTTTCACTTTCTTACAGCTTTTAACGAAAAAGTGAACATTACTGTTGCAGTTTAATCGAGCTGTTTTATTTTTTGATGTTAAATTATTTTATTTTGGATAAAATGGCAATTTCTCTGATGGTGATACGGTTTATTGAACTATTAGAAAATTATTCTAAATTAAGGGTAAATTAGAAATTTTATATGGGTTATTGTTGTCACAAGAAGAAACCACTATTTTTTAAACTAGAATCTTAATACATGGCCATTAACGATTTAAGCCTTAAAAGTATCAAAGATCTAATTTCTCCTTACAGTGCAACTACTTTATTGAACATACAGGTCATGAGAATAGAGGAAATGATAACTGAAGAGGACATGTCTTGATCAATGTTTAAATAAATTCTCCCAACCTGTAGCCTAAGAAATATTGGAAGGCTAGTAAGGAGATTTTGTTGCATGTTGATTTTGAGGTTAAAAGGGTTAACTAAAGTACCTTGTCCTTGTCCTCAAGGGTAATATCAAGGTCCACAGAGTGAGGTGCTCGTTCAAGAGGGGCTCTTTTGGAAGGCTCATTTGACTGCGCTACTGATGGCCCAACTGGTGAGAGGGGTGGGCTGCCCACAGAATCTGCCATGTACAGCTTAGATGGTCTAAAAAAATTAATTTTTAAAAAACTAACAGTTAAATCTGAGGGACTGTAACTTTGTTAGAGACCTTTGACCTTGTGCTTGGGATGTTTGTGTTATTTTCAATGTTAAACTTGTTGTTGCTGTCTGATTTGCTTCAATGTAGGTGCTCATCCACTGCCCCGGCAGTGTACAGGCAGCTTCATTTTGTTATGAATTTATAAAAGGCCCTCAGTATATCGTTTACTCAGTCCTTTCTTCACCCTTTCCAGCCTAAGGTAAGTGCCCCCTTTTTCCAAACTAATTATTGCACCCTCAATGTCCATGTATGACAAATCGTTTGATGATGAGTGTCATTCACAAACAAAACAAAAATAAATTAATCTCATCAATAACTGCAAAGGAATGTCACATTATGACTGTCACCTCGATGCTACTGCATAAAAAATACCTTTTGATTTCCAGCTCCACTGTTCCAGTGATCTTTCTTAACATTCCAATGACTTTTGCATGACTTAGTCCCTGAACATCTTCACCATTGACCTGGGAATATACAGTGAACAAACACAACATTTTAGTGGCACTGTACAACAAGCAAAACATGCACTGATGACACTTGACTGTTACGATATAACGAGCTGTTTTTGCTACGTTTGACTGTAAGAACATACACTAGTACCAAGTTAGAGTAGTTTTCATGGTGTCAACTGAAATGTGTTTTGCACTGTAAATAACCCTTTAAAAGAGTGTTAGTTGGAAGGATCACTTCACAACTCAATCTGAGCTACATGGTCATCTCCCTTTAGTTGCTGTCAAAGAATGAGACACAGTCAAACCACACACCAAAGGGGCAGGTACGAGTGTTCTTGTTATGGAAGTGTTCAAATTACAGAGGTATGAACTTTGGTCTTTTCTGAGTGAACTGAACTGACAGCAAGGTGTCCGTATTATACAACTGACTGTCAGGAGACGTTCAACTGCAGCAAATTGTGAGGCTCGATCTAGCCAGTCACTGTTACAGAAACTCCCAACCAGTCAGCTAATTGTTGATATCTGGCCCATGGCCATAAAAACAGAGGAAGACCTTGAACATGTACATCTACAGTGACAAGCGCAACTTAGAATGTAACTGATTATGGTACCTTATGTGATAGATAAGGACAACTGGCCAGGCACAGTGTCTGGCTGTGACTGACATGATAGTGGTGGTGAAGTAGTAGCGGCAGTAAGAGTAGTGTGCACAATAATAAGAACAATCCCACAAAATTGCCAGTTAACCACTGTCAATTTATAATAACAAGTATGAATGTCATTAGAGCATACATTTAGGATTTGGTCTCCAACTTTTAACCTGCCATCACTTTCAGCTACACTTCCAGGGCTTATTGTCTTGATAAAAATTCCTTGAGCCTAAACAACAAAGCAAATTAAATATATGTGAGTAACTACATCAGTGCAACTACTAATTACTTCTTGTATCGCCGTTACATTGTTGCAACTAAGCAACTTAGTTGTGCAGTGAGGAAAACCACTGTTTTGAAAAAGAGGAGAGATAAGGCTAACACATAATGTAATTGAAAATTGCACACAACCTATAACCAAAAGAGGAATTCAGGAACATCACTAGATTAGGTGTGTTGCAAAAAACGCACTTACATCTGAACTGAAGGTAGGAGCAGCTACTAAACTGAATCCAAACCCACGTGGACCTTTATCAAGCTTGATGGTAAATTGTTCACCCTACACAAAGAATGAAAAACAAACAGATAAGAGGTTAGATTCTGGACTTTAGATTGAAATAAAAATTTGATGAAAGCTTTTCTTCATACTTCATGCTCAGCATAATCTCGCGTCATCTGCACAAGATCCAAAACAGAAATCCATCTCTTTCAACACATTGTAGGTGCTTGTTTTAAGGTAGCATAACAGGGTTATTGGGCAATAAGGGCCAGTCCTCTTGCAAGACAGGGGCCCACAATTGAGACACTAAAAGATACAAGAACTTTGACCATGAAGACCATTTACAAGAACAATACTACCCTCCCCACCCCTTATCAGCATTGCTTTGCCACCAAAAATGCACAATGAATCATCAGTTTTATCACACAACAACATGTGATGGGAGGGGAGGAAAGCACGTCATCCATCTTGTATTTCCATGCAACAAAATAGAGAAATATATACATTAGGCAAATTGTGTTCATCTCAACTGGTTCTGTCCAAGATTGCAGTGTGGAGCCTTTGACTATAACACCAAGTAACTGGTTGTTGACAGCAAAATTGACAGCTGCCAAGCACATTTTGTGAGGGCTAAAAATCAAGTATCTAAATAGTCACTGTGGTATTTTAACTTCTCAAACCCAAGTTCTTGAGAGCTCTCCTGAAATCAAGCAAGTCTGTGGATAGAATCCTTTACTGTGAGTAACCATTTAAATGGAAGCAATTGAGCCGTACTTCCCTGGACTGCCGTTAGTTTGTTTTAATTTTTGCTTTATGAAATTTGTTTTGAGAATCATTAGAGTCAAAAGCTTAAATGACAAACACAATGGAATCCTACCTGGGAGTCCTCATCATCATCGTCTTCTCTCCTCTCATCCCTGTCATCTCTAGCATCCTCATCACTGGAGCCTGCCGTGTTCGAGTCTGGTAAATCCAGGGACCAGGGGGGGGTTAGTGTTTTAGAGTCTGCAGCCTGATTATCCATGGCATATTTGGACTCTGCGAGCCTTGGCCTTCTTTCCACTAGCAGTGTAGCAACTGGCCTGGCAGCATCAAGATGTTGTCGTGCTGCTACAAAGCCAAGACCTCCCACTTTGGTTCCATTAATCTGCGAATAGAAGAAAATTCAACACATTAAAAAAATAAGTTGCTTTGCTCTGTATCTGTATATTTAGTTGGTAAAGCTGAATTGATCATCATTGGCATTATGGACAGCACAATGCAAAAGAAATGCACAAAAATTTTTTGGATGAGCTCAGCTCTTTGTTAGTGCCTCCCAAAATATCAAACAGCCTCAGTAAAAATTGAACAGATTTTGACAAGATTGCATACATGCATGGAAGCAAAATTTCAAGCAAGAGAAACCTCAGATTTGTCACGCTTGAATTTGTTTGCAAAAAGTTTGAACTATGGGTAGCAGGAAAACAATATTGAACATTAGAAAGGTTCAGTGACAAATCCTACTAGCAACATAGCACTCTTCATGATAAATACATGCCTCCAATATTCTATCGCCTTGCCGAAGGTCTCCCTGAGTAGCTGCTGGTTCTCCTGGTACAACATCCTCCACATAGATCTTCTGATCTTCACCTTCTCTAATCAGCAGGCCAATTCTCCCTTGTGTTGTCCTTGTTAAATTAACCACCTCCACAGAACCAGACTGAGTGGAACCAACAAGCTAAAGAACAAACAAATCAACAAACTAATGTACAGTATTTTGTGGCTGGTTAAAGAACTTACACAAAGTCCAAAGTACTTAATAATTATTAACATTTGCACCATTTCAGATCTTAAATGACACTGAGCAGACCAGTTACTCCAAAACTAAACAACAACATGATAATAGCTTATGCTCATTAAAGCAAGCTTATGAAATAATAAATGAAACTGAGCTTCTAAAATACACATCTTGCAGATGTGTTATTTATAATTTTTGTGCAAAGATTATTCAAGGTGATTAAAAAAAAAACTTTTTGTTACACTGTGCACTTCTTAACCCTTAGGTACAGCTTTTAACCAAAGACTATTAGGGCCGGTTATTCAAACAAAGTCTAACTTAGACTGTGGTTTAAGACAACGATTTGACCTCCAAATTTAAACCTTGTTATTAATACTAGGTCATTTTAAGCAGATAAACCTTGCTCTAGTTGTACTTCATGACTTCTTGTCACTGTTTACAATAAACAACATTTAAACATTAGGGTTGGCCATCTTGAAATTGGTTTAGACTGCGGTTTTGCTAAATGCTGTCTAAACTTCATTTAAATAATCAACCCTTATTCTCAAATTTACATGTTTATCTTAGACCATTAATTTACTACGATTTTCATTTCAGTAAGGAACGAGAGAAGTTGGCAGGAAATGGAAGTAACATTATTCAGTTCAGATAGGCTAACAGCAAGCAAGGAAAAAGTACATGCATTGTACAGGCAACTCACCCCCTTTGGTCTTCTCAGCACCTTAAGTTTAACAACCTTATCGGTAGCTCGTAGAACATTCACAGCATCCATGTGTTTCATTGTAGAAATATCATAACCATCCACCTTGAAAAATATTTAAAAAATTAATTGTGCTTTGCAACAAGACTGTCAAAAACCCTCCAGTCAATACATAAAATAGAAATATAAAGGAGATGGCAAAATGGGTTGACACAAGAACAACGGATTTAAAACAATACACAAACTTTTTAGCTCCAAATATTTTAACCTGATAATCCCAGATGTACCTAATGTGGGAATTGCAATCTAACTGATCCATGTACATGAACAGCAGTGGTTGTTACAAATTGGTTGGTGAATCTGGTTTTTGATGGATTGATCCCTTAAACAGCAACCATGAGCCTGCTCATATAATGGCACCTATAGCTGATTATTAAAAGTGTATGACATGACAAGCAACAAAAGTGGGTTTTCCTTTTTTGCCGGTTTTTGTTACATGTAAAATGAATCTAAACAACCTGAATTTGCAAATCAGAGACTGAACCAAACTTTGGAACACAACCCCCTTTGCATCAACACAGAGGACAGTTCTGATCCTTACTGCAAGGATTTGATCCCCGGGTTGCAGACGTCCATCATCCCTCGCTGGGCCACTGACAATGTCCCTAACAAAACATCCTCCTACAGTGTCTGCACCTCCAGACAGGGTGAATCCAAGGCCTCCTGCACCTTTTACCAACTCTATATGCAGAATCTGTGATAAAACAATTAAATAACTAATAAGAACATCTCATGGAATTTATTATGTAGCTCCACCTTGTACAGTAAAATAATGTACACTGAAAAACACAGAGAAGGATCATGCTTGCAAATATTTTACAGTATTGTACCCTGCCAGTACAGCTTCCTTGAGGAAACAAAAATGTGAACGAATAACAGGGATTCCAGACAAGCAAAAAAAAAAATAACTGAATGTGATTTCATTTGGGCAAAAAAAAAGAAGCTGTAAGAACTAGATTATTATGAGACAGGGGTGTTTTTTTTTGACAAAAATAAAACAAATACTTAACTGACTACCTGCAAGGGTCTTCAATGAGAAAATTAGTGCAAATGGAACATAGCTGGCTGAGGAGTTGAACTTGGGTCTACTGTGAAACAACTTCAGCTGGCAGTCAGAGTGCGACTTTACCCAGGACCTGTGGATAACTCAAGTCCAGTTCCCTGAGCACTCAGCCATACAGCCCCCTGCCCCCTGTAATAAGTTATAGTCATGCAAATAAAGCTATTGTTGTTGTTGTTGCCCCTGTGATACAACTCCAGCTACACTGTAGCAGTCAAAGCACGACTTGAACCCAGGACCTCTGGAATTGAAGTCCAGTTTCCTGACCACTCAGCCACGCTGCCTCAACCTCAGAAGTGGTGACATAGAAAAGAACTTCAAGGAATAGTTTTCTCTTTTTTTCCACCTTTCCACCACTTAGAATATTAAGAAATTAAGAATTAATTGCAAACCTCTTCCTGTGGAGTCATGCTTGCCAACTTTTTATCGTCCTCCACATCTGACGGGCCACCAGACACTTGATCCCTGTCCTCACTTAGTGGTACTTCCTCAATATCACTATTTTCCGAGTCTGATGACGAAGAAGAAGGCAGAGCTTCATCCTGTAAGACCGGTAGAGCAAGCTCAGTGCTGGCCAAAGATGTTGGCATTGATTCCTTGAGCTCAGTCACATCCTCATTTTCCTCTGATGATTCCATGGTGGAGAGCTTCCCAATAAGGTCCTTCACACTCTCCTCATCATATATAGAACGATCAGGAGGGATAACGTCAATAGAAGATGCTCTTCTTGAATCTTCAACATCACTAGACTCATCCTCTGCTAGAGGAGCACTCCCCAGAGAAGTTACATCTGCCTCTTCGTCTTCTTCACTTGGTTGCTGAATAGCTTCTTGTCTGTTGACTTTTGGAGTATCCTTCGATCTAACTGAGGTAACATGCACAGGAAGAGAATTAGTCGCCTCTAGAGCATCATGCTCTCTCCTAACCTGTACAACTGGGTCTGACAACCTAATTCCAAGGCCAGGGTGATTTGACTGTGATATGTGCAGGTGTTTGGCATCATCAGATATAAGACTGGATCTCAAACTAACTGGCGCTTCCGTGACGACTGCCTCTCGTGGTTTTGGCACTTTATCTCCATGATCGAAAGAGTCTGATTTTGTAGACAGTTGTTCTCTAGCTGATGAATCAGATGATCTTTTACTCAATGTTGGAGAATCAGTTTTCAGCTTATTTTGGATATCAGCAAGAATTTGTGCAGGATCCACATCACTGGCATTAGACCCTGATCTTTGTAACAGTGATGGAGGAATAGAAGATGGATCTCTTTTGACCAAAAGCTTCACTTCTGAAGGTCCCATGCGTATTAGATTGATGGCTTCTTGGTGGGTGACACCCTCCATGTCAGTTCCATTCACCTCAAGGACAATGTCACCAATCTGAAGTTTGCCACAAGCAGCTGCTGGTTGTCCTGGGAACATCTTTTTGATTCTGAGGAAACCTAACAATCACACGACAGACAGTTAACACAACGATGCACAACTTATTCCATTACAGGAATTTACTCAAGTACAGCAAACAAATTTTTGTTCTAGTTCCCAACTGGTACTGTTCCCTACTAACTTATTAGAGCCTTTTTAGGGAGTTGAATAGTGACATACCCCACACAACTCCTCCTGTTCACAGTACCATATACTGTACGACCAGAACTTCTAGAAAACAATTTTGTGAGAACTTTCCATAATTCAGGAAGAAGGTGTTCTTTTTAAAGTTGATGCTCCAAAACCCCCAAAATTCTGGTTGAGGCAAAGGCAAAGCCATAAAAGGCCTGGAACTGGTATAAAAATAAAAGAGGAGATGTGCTTCATGGACTACACTTCAGTCTCTGTTTGGGACATTTCAATTGCAAAAATGGGACCAGCTTTACAAAATTCATGTCCAGTTTAAAAATTTTCCAGTGGAATGTAATGAAACATGTACAGCTGCTCTGTTTGTAACAACTCTCAACCAAGATTACTAATTTTTGTGGTTAATGGTTAAACAGCCATGTCCAGAGTTACTCAAAAACTCACTTCCATGCTCATCCCCAGATCCCTTGCCACCAACCAAGCTAAGTCCCAGTCCTCCCACACCTTTCACTAGCTCCACCATGAATGGTTTATCTGGGGGGTGGGTTCTTGTCTTCTTGCCAGCAGACTTTGGAATATTAACAGGAATTGAACGATCCAAAACAAGTCTTGTCCTGAAAGGAGCCATTTTAATAGTTTCCACAGCCTGTTTGTGTGTAACGCCAATCAGGCTGATGCCATTTACAGCCAGGATGCGGTCACCAATAGCAATCCGGCCATCTAAGTCGGCAGGGCCATTGAGTTGGAGGGACTTAACATAGATTCCACCAAGCTTTACACTGGTGTTTATTCCACCCTGACAAAAGAATAAAACAAAATAAAATTACCGGTAATATATAAAAAATATGACTAACATTGATAAAATATCTCATATAACACTGTCTTTTGGAAGGTCATTTTATATTATTATTATTATTATAGCAGTGCATTGTTATTATTATTATTATTATTATTATTATTATTATTATTATTATTATTATTACTTGGAAGGCATTTGCTTTTGGGGTAATTAGACGTATCAAACATGTTCACCTTCAGATGCACTTTGAATAGCATTTGAGAGGTCAGACTGGCATATTAAGGCACAAATGACAGTGGCTATTAGTCCATTAGTGATCCCACAGCCCCCACCCAAACAACTCAACAATAATATTAATGTTTAGAGCTGGGCACATTATGACACAGGGAACTATGTTCACTCTCAGTTGCCACACTGCCTACTAGCTGGAGTTTTCAGAGTTTAACTCATGATCATCAGGCACACTTGTAAATAGCCTCTTAACTAAGCTATGTTGAACTCAATTTGCAGTATTTGTTTTACTGTCTCTGAAAAAGTCCAACATGGGCAGTAGTCAATAAAGTATTTATTATAAATTACTTTAATTTTAATCAGCTACTCACAGTGACACTTAAACCAAGACTTCCATCCCTTTTTTCTAAATCAACAACAAATGCTTTTTCCTGAAAGAAAGAAAGACCAATATGCTATTAAAATTTGATGGATTATATAGAAAAACAAAATAACTTCTATTTCAAATATTACTGAAACAGAAATTAATATCCAGTTACACATTCAAGTGTCTTTACTTGTTTGGAGTACATATAAACAAACATGCACAAATCTTTCTGAAATAAATGTATGTTAACATGTAAGTGGTCTTAAATTTCCTATGAGAACACCAATTAGAGCAATAAAAATTTACCGGCAAGGTATCCTCGCTGTAAACACCACTCTCATCTCCACTGAGGGATCCTTGAGTGGCTCCAGGGGAGTCCCCCTGGGGACTAACAAGGCCTGCAGAGACCAGTGGAGCTGTAGCTGAGAGGAGCGAGCTCTGGATGACATTGGCCTCCAAGGGAGTGCTGTGAGTTCTGGACTGTGCCTTTGGCTCTCTGGTATCTGGGGAGAAGGCTTGTGATGCTTTCTGTGAATCATCAGAATCTGTCCAAGAAAAAAATTATTACAGGGGTGCACATTAGATATGAAGTGGTCAATGGCTAAACAGGTTGAGAGTTTAAAGCACTGTAGGTTAGCTTAGCTTGTCTTTACAACAGTAGCTGCTCCAGAGGCTACAAAAAAACAAATGTAACTAAAATGGAGCTCAGAACAGAGCAGGTGACCATGCACATTTGTTTTTGTTTTTGGACATCTGGCCAGATGATGCTGTTGCAAGTTGACAAATTATAACTAAATAAAAATATATTCCTATTTAAATATATTATAATAAAAAATTTTGTAGTTTTCAAGAAGAAAATCAGAAATCTTATGTTGGTGTTAGTGTACTGACCCAACAGCACTCAACCAATACTACAGATGTAACCTTATGCTGATAATTAGAAACATAAATGGGACAGAAAGACAGAAATTTTCCTTTCTTCTTTCTCGACCTGGCTTTGCAGAAACCAAATTGCAGCCGTAAGTGTGTCAATAATTATAAGAGTTGCCTGCATTAAGCTACTGATGACAACCTCGCAAAAGACCTAAGTTATCACACATACCTTCCCCTGACTGTCTACTTCTAGGGGATCTCGTAGATGTTGACATCGCAGAAGGAGGAATTGATTTAGATATCATAGTCACTGGTTCGTCCTCTGAGGGAAACGAAAATGTTGAAGGGCGTGGTTCTGGAGACCTTTCTCTCTGTGAGTAGTCCTGTCGGTCTTCTGGTTCAGGTGAGAAAGGTTCAGTTGGTGTCAGTGACTTCACCTCGAGGTTTTCTGGTTCCTCATTGACTGAGCTTACATTTGGAATACTAGAGAGATCTGTGAAAACCAAGTTTCTTGTCAATAGTGTCGTAGTAATGTCTATACCCAGGAATAAATTTATGCAGTGGTCTTCCAACCTCATGGTTTTCGACAGACTTAAGATCAGAACATGGCAAACATTGAAGTACAAGGCTGATAAAATTGAATTCTCACTAAAAAGCCAATAATCACTTTCAGAGAAAGTATGTTTCAAACCATTAGCTTATTCATCTGTTAAATGTAATTAATAATCTATTGAATCTTGAATTGAGCAGTACTTTCTTGTGGTGCTGTTTGTTATCACATGCTGTACAATGTGGTTCTAACAAATGAGTCTACGGATGAATCCTTTTGGCGGTCTAAATAACCTACTAAGCAGTACATTTCTGCCATATTTATACATGTACAGAGCAGTTATAATGTTTGAGCCCATCCAGAGAAATCCTTAAGTGTGACCATTCAAATGAAAGCTGTAAGTAGTACTGTACTTTCACTTAGTGTTACAATTCCCTGCAAAAATCTTTGAGACACTGTTATGCACAGGTGCAATATTTCACTCTGTATGCCCAGTTGCTTTCACCCACCTCTCTCCTCCTTTCAATCTCACTTTGCTATGGGGACCGTGTTCAAAACTGTGGACAACAACATTGGATGGGGGAGAGGGCTGAGACAATATTGATTATGCAAAGGTGGGTTTTGCGTGACAGTATCTCAACGATTTTGCAGCTAATTGTAACAGTTTGTAGCACACATTTAAAGGATGTTCTTTCTTTTTGAACTAAAACTAGCTTTTGGTATTAATGACTAATGACCCTGTAGCCCACAACTCACCAAACGAAGATACATTATATGCACTCTGTGATACTTTCAACTCCACTGGGCTAGTGACATTCTTAAGGATGGAGACTGCATCTTCATGAGTGACCCTCTCTAAACTTTGGCCATTCACAGCTAAAATTCGATCACCTATAAAGAGACAATAGCAATCAGACAAAATGAATGATACCATAACTCCTGCAAATAGTCTCCACCCTACTCCCCCCCCCCCCCACCCCCAAATCCAGGTATCACAAAGCTCTTTAGAACCTCTAATTTGATTGGACCTTGTTAACATACAGCTCTTTTAATTGTCTTCAGGGCTATGCATGATTGTTTCTGTTGTTTATTTTGTTTACACCTGGTTATTGTTTTCTCAGCCAATCCTGCGAGGCATTCTAAGAGCTACAAGCCCCCCCCCCCCACCCCCACAATTAAGGCTCAACGATCTACAGATAAATACAACATTGTTTTTCAAACGATTAAAGACAAGAAAGAAATTAGTTTTACCCATTTAGACAGACTGATACATAGGTAGAAATTTCTCCACTGCTTAACAGGGCCCCCAAAAGTAACTGGAAACAGCTGGCTGCTACGACCGGCACCTACACTGAAGTTTACCATTAGAGACTCACAAGTTGAAAATAGCTTGAAGACAACAGCCATAAGAGACTTCCTTGGTAAAGACCTACTATCCTTGTGGTGCTAGCTTATTCAAAGCTTAATTACAGCCCTGCATAGAGTTATGTGCTGTTTTTAAACACTACAGACAAACGTTTACAGTTCTTCACTCTATAGGAAACTTGAAGGTAGCTGCACAACTGGTAAATTTATGTAACAGAAGAACCAGACAGCACATCCGAAGTCTATCTGGATTTCTCCTTCAATGGCATTAGTCCTGTTTAACAACTTCAGCTGAAGGTTGACCAACCCTCTCTTCATCTGTCACTATTCTCTTCCAGGCTATCATGTGTACTCAAATATCCAGGCGTACGTTTCTCTAAAGTCCCAAAACGTTTCCAGCCAATCTTGGGCACGATAATTCACTATGTATCTTGAAAACAAACTTTACTATACATTTGCCATTTCTTATCTTAAAGACATGTTAAAATAACAGCTTTGTAGAAAGAGTGGTTCATATTTTTACAAATGGCTTTTTGGGTTCGAAAAGTTTTCAGGACTTTCGAGAAACAGGCCCCAGGGTATTTAAAAGGGACATTTATTCAAGGGATGGTCTTCATTTTGTGGGAGTTAATTCTGGATTTCCAGAAAAGGCCATGTTTATGACAGTAACAGAGGCATTTATATTTAAAAAAAAGAACTCAGTAACAATGTGCATACAGATGTTTGAACAGAAAATCACCCAATGTGTATTAAGCTGAAATGCAGCAAAAAGTTGAGAAGTGTTTAGGAGTGCCAAACACTCCCAAACCAATGATCCAACTACCCAAACAACCAACCAACCAAAGAACGAGACTTCCAAAAAAGTCCACTCTACATGTACTATGTGGCTATTTCATGTTGAGCTCAAAAAGGGGCCTCAAAACTGCATATGTTAGAGGTGTGTTATCCAGAACCTATGTTACACTCAGTGTTATAATATCAGTGGAGACGATACAGGTAAAAAGATTGCAAACAAGGGTTTTTAACCCTTTAAGCCCAACAGTGATTTAACCTACTGCCTCGCATACCATAATGGAGGTTGGGTGCCTGGAATATCCAGGGGTCTCCACTGTGGTCAGCCGGCCCCCAGTCCCCAGATGGACTACTCCATTACTGGCAAATCCCTGGAACCCAGCCATGAGCCCCACACGCCCCGACACCCGTCACAATGACTTAGTCAGTGGAGAGAAAAAAATAAGTAAATAAAACAAAAAACAAGAGGGAGGGAGGGCTGGGGTAGAAAAAACAAGCAGAATGCTTCAAAATACCTAGACAAAACATGTGCAAGCAGTCACAGCCTGCCATTGCAGTAAAACTATGCAAACTGAGCCTGACAGCCCCAGAACAACCGCTGACCACCACCACTTGATAACCACATGCTCGTTGTAGGTTAACTTGGTTAAAATACATTTTAACCTCATGAAAATGAACTTTCTCTTTACATTTATCACTACATGTTCACACGTTCAAGTGATGATAATAAAGAAATTGATCACTAAGGATAGATGTCTTGATATTTAGCCAGATTCTCCTTACAGATTCTCCTCTTTTTTTCCCTTTTGTCTTATTTTCTAGTTCTTTACTGGAGTCCCCAATTAGTTTGTTAAAAGCTAAACACCTTGACACTTAAATAAAGTCTACTACTACTGCTACTACTACTAGTTCCATAAGAAATATATGGAGAACAGTAGGGAGAATATGCACTTTTATATCAAGGCTTCAAGGGTTAAATATCTTACCAGCTTTCAGTCTGCCATCTCTCCACGCGGCTCCTCCCTCAGTAACAGACTTGACATAAATTCCAAGGTCTAGTCGCTTAGAATTTTCTCCACCAAGAACAGTGATGCCTTCAACAACAGGAAAAAGTGAAAACAATTAAACTGATTTCTAAAACTAAAAATGTCTCATGAAATCTTATGTGAAATTTGCTGGCACTACAAGATTGTTACTTTTTGTGGCATCAGTAGTTGTTCATTGGAGAGTTTATTGCCAAGCAACAGTGCAAAAGCCTTAAGTTTACAGGCCAGTTGGTTTATTGGTTCTTAGAAAATTATTGAAGATTTGACAACTATTAACTACTGTAAAGGCAATTTAATTTACACTGCAGTGTCCTCAGGAATATTCAGAATCTAAAAAATAGGTGTACGTTGACAGATCAGCATTTTTAGTGACTGAGCAAAGCAATTCTTGAGGATATGGATGAGGATCAACAAATAAGTTCAACATCAAGGCACAATCTACTCTCAACAAGTGCTATTTTTTGAGAAAGATCAGCACTTGGTTTTTCTCACAATGGGAAGAATAAATTCTTAAAGTTTCAAACTCTGTACTCCATTTAAAATGTTCTAGAACATTGTAATATGATGACTGTATCTTCTAATGTTTGGATAATAAAATTGAGGCTCAAACATCTATTACACTCTTTGATCAAAAACACAGAAATAAACAAAACAGTCAATAAAATTCTGTTCATCCAGGAAATTACAGCGATTACCATGATGATACTTTATGAAGAGAATGAATTAACCTCGAGTAACAACACTGAAATTCATGAAACAGTTGAGCAAAAATAAGGATGACTTAATCTCGATGACTAGACTGAAAAAATCTTGCAACAACTCAATGACATAACTTTTAGTCAAAGCATGAATAATATTACCCATAAAATAAAGGCACCCAGAGACAGGATGTACAAAGATAAAATATTGATTATTACTACACAATTTTCTGTTTAACTCACCTAGCAGTTTTCCTGGTTCTTTTGTGAACTTGATTACACGGATTTCCCGGTCAGGAGAACTAAATACCTCAGCACTCTTACTCTCGTCTGGAAAAAAAACATAAATAAAGCAGAATTTAAATGAAGTGTTATTGCACTTTCACGATAAAAATTATCTTAGTTCAATCTTCACACCAACGTCATGTAAGCTCTCCAGCAAGTATAATAATCTTAACATGTAATCTAAAAAACATCTAACGTTTCACAATGTGTCCGATGAAAATTAACAGTTCTGTAGAAAGTTCATCCTTCTACTCAAATAGCTGATGAAACAAAATAATATAGACCAAGAGGACTCTGGTAAAGTTCTCTCAACCTCTGCAAGGTGCCTTAAACAGAATGCCAGGATGTTTTGAGATGTCTTGCATAAATTATTAATATGTTCATGGTAACAATGGGTGAATAGGACTGTTGTGAAAATTTGATCTCCTGCTATTTAACAAAACAAAGATTTTATGATCCATGAGTTTTACAAACCTCCCAAAAGACCCTCCAAAAAGAGTAAAAAGTTGTCACATATTGATGTAAATTGGCTAAAAATTTACAGCACAGTTATTATGAATTTGTAAACATGGAAGTATGCTGTCAATACACTTGCCAGTTTGAATACAATTATAACAGGAAAAAACACCTGCTTCACAAAGACATCTCTCATGTTACTCATTTAGAAACATATTTCATTAAAAATGCAGCAATAAGAGAATCCACCTATTATGGCCTTAAATGCAACACTAATTTTCATGTCTCTACCACAAAAATCTTAGCATACATCTTGGAATAAAACAGCCCATGACACTAATTAATAGTTTCAGTTTGATATATGCGAAAAGTTTAAGCTAACTTAGAGATTAACAAGACAAACATCTTTATCTGGTTAGGTTGTTTTTGATAGTCAAGTCTACCACTGGAGATGGCAAAAAAAAATGAATTTTCAAACAATTGCCTTTTCTTCCTGTTCGGTGTAAGAATTTTGACATAACAAAAGTCAGCTACCAATAGTTTATCAGAAACGTAAGAATAAATTTTAAACAATTTTTCAAAAAATGTAACTATGATGATTTCTTGGTAACTTATTACTAAAATTCATCAACTATGAGCTTAACTTCACAGCCAGGTACACCACAGAGTTTTCAATTTAGTCTTAGAGCAGATGTCAAGGCTATTGTCAGTGGTAGCTAAGGAAGCTAACTGGAGTAAAAACAATAATTCATAATGCAATTCATGTTTCATAATGCAGATTTTGAAAACAGGCATAAAATACAGGAAATATAAACAGCTTAACATAGCCATGGCCAGCCAAAAGCAAACCCTGATGACTTCCTTTTAGCTTGGCAGTGACATAGCTGTCCATCAGCTATTATTCAAACCCTGTTATCCCACACTTTCATTCTGTGAATACCGGTACCTGATGATCGCATTTACAGGTCCACAGAAATTACACCGGGATTTCCCCATTCAAAAGGGAGGAGAATTTTAACAAGAAATGAAGTTATACTGATGCCAATGTGTAACTTAATTTTTTCAGCAGACTGTGAAATTCTGGATAATTAATTATTCAGAAAATTGAACAGTTTTACCAAACAACAATATCTATAATTCCCTATCAATACAAGATATTGTACTGTGGAGCAATACATTATAAGTTTAGATATAAATATAGACAAATAAACCATCACTGTTACCGTTTTTACTGTTTGTTTCAAAAAGAGGAATTGAAAATTTTCATTTACAAGACAGTTTAAATTATTTCAGTCAAGATGATGTTCAGTTGAAGTATTCATCACACAATATCTACAGTCCATACTGAATCTTCAATGCAACAGTCCAATATGGCAAATTATTTTATGATTAATTTTTTAGAGTATAATACAAGACAGTTTGTCTTTGTAATAGGCTGATATGAGCTCTTGGCTTGCTACAAGAAAATTTGCAGGAATTCAACCCTTTCTCTAAGCCCAAAATATTAATTTAACTGCCTTATGTTTAATTACTGATTTCAAGTTCAGGGAATTTTGTGACAGTCATGACATTCATTAGAAGACAACATTCATTAGTCAACTCTTGGCACAGTATCAAGAAAAACCTGATGGCACTTACACGGTATACATTTTACACTAATTACAAGCTTAAAAAGGTAGGAAAATTTTCTGTATTTCCAAAGTAATGACAAGATATGTCGAAGTTTGGGAGATGACATGAAGGCAAGTGATGATGCATGTACAATCACATTACAGCTGTTTGAAGTTCCCCCAAGCCTTTAGAAGTGTCAACAGACATTTCTGATCCCAGTAAGTACAATGTCTATCACCCATGAATCCAATAAAAATGATCCATCCTAAAATCATCTTTATTTCACCCTCTCCTCGCAGGTTATAAGCTCAATCTCCTGCCAGGATTTTAGGGTAGCTCATTGTATGTTTCCCTGTACCTTGGGCTTGTCTGCTGTCAGCTCATATTCATGATTTTCCTTTTTGGATTCCCATACTCAGGTAACACTAAATCTCATTACAGTTGACTCCCAATAATTCAATTCCCTGACAAATGCAAGCTCTGAAGACAACTGAAAACACTGGTTCATCTCCTACGTTTTGGTCATTTGATGCAATCTACTGAATGTGAACTCCTGACAACTCAACCCTTTTTATTTTCCTTGAAGGTTAGAGTTATGCGGAGCCAACTTAAGTACATAACTGGACTTCACAATTACCACCTTTACCACCCTGTATCACTATACCATCAATTCTTTCAACATTAATCTTTCAATATTGTCCTTCAGTAGCATTTTCAAAATAATAAGAAGGTTCAAATGAGGCCTAACACTACTGTAAAAAATTATTATTTCTTTCAACATTATTCATCCTAACAGCAAGCACGCCGTGTGCAAACCTAGCAAAATGATTTCACTCAATGCAAGTCTTCCTGTATCGCAGTGGTTGGAGCACCCACCCAGCCCCCATGGACCTTTGACTTTTTTGCTTCAAGGTCCATAGCTTGTAAGTGACAAACTGAATACAGTTTTAACCAAGAAGTTGGAAGATTTAAAATTTGTTTTAAGAAATATGAAGCTCTCAAAAATTAATAAGTGTTTTCTAAAAACATTCAACCGTTTTTAACCAATCACGTACAATCACGTACAATCACGAAGTAATTTTCATTTGATAAAAATCATGTTTTCTAGATTGAAATGAGTCATTTCAGCAAGTGAGTATTTTAAATAAACCACAATTTAATTTAAATGTTCTTAAATAGTCAATCAACATTACTCTTTTGCACTAAACAAGTACAATTTTAAACAAAACATTCAAAATTCATAATTTTTTTTTTTTAAATAATCATCATTACGATTTCCAACTTCTTACACAGCAACATGACAATCAATAAAAAAGAGATTGGGGTGTTGAATTAAAACATGCTAACTGTTGTAAGAAGCAGACTAATTCTGTCAACAATAACCAAAAATAATGGTGTCAAATTTATTCAGTAACTGAACATTTTTTATTTTATTTCAAGCTAAGGACAAACAAAAGAAAATTTACAACAATTAAACTCCAGCTGGTGGTGACCACTATTAAACAGTTAGGATGCATTTTTATATTTTATTTCAAAAGCTACAGCTATATATTAAAAATGTCCCATCTAATAAAAAATTTCAAATCACTGCAAAATACTTAACCCCCCCCCTGCTTTTAGTTAAAGATTTTCTGATAATATATGGTTTGTCACCTTTGCTGAGAATTGTTTCCTGATAAAACACTTGATTAAAAAATTATGGGAAATATCTGTAGCTTAGAAAGGTTTAAAAAAAGATGAAACAAATTATAGAAAACTAAAAACGATTCTGCCATATTACACTATTTTAATGAACAGCATGCTAAATTCAAAGCCCCATTGAACATAAAGATGAAGTGAATGTGACAGACATAAGAGTATTATAAACACATGCAAATGACAGAATATTAAATAACCCTTACCTTGGTGTGCCATTAGTGCATCTCTGTTCTTCCCTTTTTCCAGCCTTTGGGAGTTCAAAGTTGAGTCTAGACATTGAAGAAATAAACGGAGCTTCATTAGAACGATAGCTCACAAAGAAGGACAGTAATATATCACTGACAAAGAGCATTAACTGGGGAGATTTAAAATTATGATTACAAATGGGATGGTTTTAGGTCACAGGAAATGGACTTCTCACAGCTTGGGAAAGAAGCAGGTGTTTTTTGTTGAATTTCTAATTTAAAGCCATCTGATCAAAAAACAAAATATTCTGACTGGTTCTAAACATCAAACTGAAAAAATGTTAGAAGAATTCAAATGCTCATCACTCAAACACAAAGAATCTCAAGAAAAAATACAAGACCTCACAATGCTTTGAGCCAATTAAAAACAAAAATCTGAGGAAACAATATATGTCTTAAGGAAGAAAACAAAGCAAAAGAAAGCCATCACAGCAAGAAAAAAAATTAAATATATTTTTGGTAATTCTCCAGCATCTTAAGCACAAACCTTGAAGTACATGTGTTTATAATTATGGCATGACAGCTCCTCAAAATATATATTTATAAGAACCAAGTGAAAAAATAAGAAATGGCCCCTAAATTATTCAATTTGTCTTCATTATGTCAGGAATATGCCACCAAACAAAAACCTATCTTTTCCCACAAATTTTTAAATTCCCATTGCTGTGAGCTTTGAGCTCATAATGCTTGATTTGTATTCCCATGAAAAGAAATATACAGAAGATTGTTATTTAAATGTGAGCAGAAAATGATAACAGTAACATAGAGACACTGACTGCGAAGAAAGCAAAGACGACTAACAGTGACATTCTGATAAGAATCAAATTTAGATTGCATTTAAAGTTTCTACTTAGCAGTGAATATTTACCACGGTGTCTTAAACATGTTTTTCTCTCTTGAACAGGTTTAAAGCGGACCACTTTTCTCCTGTGAGTGATCATCGTTGACAAGTATGAATTTAGCAAGCCTTCTCCTCTGAGACAAAGTTTCAACAAGATTTTAACTGTCACTACCATCAGGCTACCAACACATCATCATCTGATATAACATTAATTGTATTTATGTCAATGAGTTTTAATGAGTTTGATTTCATGGAAATTCTCCTTAAAAATAAACAATTAACTGCTTTGCCAAAAATTGAATTGACTGCATTTGAGCAAAGACTTATTTGTAAAATGCATGAAGGAGAAGAAAATCTTTAATGGCATGGGAAGCACTTGGCACGTCAATAAAGAACAATACTTAGACGCCTTTGAATGTATCTTTATCAGCAAATAATAGCAGTTAAAGAAAGCAAGAAAATGAAGCTTCTGTCAGTAAACAAAAGAACATGAAAATCTAACTTCTGCATCAGAATCACTGTGATTTGGAATATAAATTTATTATTTTGATGATCATTATCTTACAAAAGTATTTTTTTAAAAAAACTTGCTATCAGACAAGAAATCCAAAAAAGAAAGAAAATCAAAAACAATAATAATAAATTATTTTAAGAAAGCAACCCAGAAACACAATATGCTAGCCAAGTGGAAACAATTATCATTGCCGCCGTGTTTTGCTCGCACAAACTGTATATTTACAATGAAAAGAAGTTGAGGGAAATGTTCTCATAAAACAAAACAAAATAGTTTGAGTCAAGGAAAATTAAAGCAATTGGTATGAAAGAAAAAGTAACATAATATATGACAAAAAGGAAAAAGAAAAGAGAAAATGGGTATCAAAAAAAATAAGGCAGCCTGAGAAATAAGACCACACATTCATTAAGTGTTAGGAAACAAATCTATGAAATTGGATCTTACTTGCATTGTAAGTGATTGGTTTTAGTGATAAATTGGTCCAACTAATCTAAATGAGGGAAGGCGATGTAGTAGGAACAGAGGTATTACTAATCCCTTTAGGATGCCACTCTTTGATAGGGTTACCCCTATTGCTACCATGAGGCTTCTCTAATGGTACTCATTTACAGGGCTGAATAGAAAGAAAAACATTGAAAAGCAAATTTTATTGTCTGAAGAAAGAGCACACCCAGGACTGTCACTAAGTGCTGTAACCCATAACACCTGTTGTGGCTGAGTATGCCTGATGGGATGGCAAAAATACTGTTGGACTTCTTGGTATAATTTACTTAGAAAGCAACAAGTTTGTTATGGGTGTGAAGATCAAGGGAAAAGGTGACTGAAAACAACAAAGTGGGAACGGCAGAGTTACTCATGCGTTTAAGCCAGAAATTGAGGCATCCCAGAGGCATGTACCGTATTTAAAAAATGTCATGATCTCTTCAAAAAGAGCAGGTGTGACTGAGCAGAAAAAAATGATTGGCTCCAAAAAGGAGACAGCGCGTCATGATTTTTTTTTTGTCTAAACTGTGTTGCACTTAACTAAGGTCTGACACAAAATGAACACCAAGTAGATCAAAGTAGAGCTAAAAAGAGCAAGACAGTGGAACCTCATGTGGAATATGACAGCTGTTTCAGTAATTGGGGGGTTTACAGGGTGGGGTTATTGGGCTGCCCTCTGTGAGGCTCTGCACCTTTACCAATCCAGCAAGGTCGAACCTGCCAAGGACCAATGCAGCTCAACCAGCAGAGTTGTTGAGTTCACACCCAGGGTAAAGCCATGACGGAGTGACATGCCCAGGATGGGTCAAGTGGAAAGTAAGAAAGTGACAAACAAGAGACAAGAATGTTGAATGAGTTCAGACTATTTAATGTGTCACGAAGACAGCAAGACATGTTGCAAAAGACAAAGCCACTTGGCTGGATACCATGCAGTGAATCACCTTCAAGAAGCATGTTCATGCAGATGTGGTTTGTTACAAAGACAATGTAAGATATGGCCAGATTAGACTGGATAGCTGGCAAAGAGCAAAATGGATCATTGCATCTTAACTCAATCACAAATCGTGTTCAAGAGATATGAAATTGGTAATTCAACAGTAGGTACATATTACAGCAACTTAAGAGAAGCTGGAAACATGGTACACCTGGTACAGGACAAAAATATCATTTCTGTGTCTACCGGCATAAATGTCAGGTTAAATGAAGTGTTGAGACCACAAAAACGAATTCCCTTGGAAGAAAACTGAATGGAATCCGACTATATATTCTTGTACAACGGATCACTGGATTTATCTGTGACAAGAGTCACTAACAGGGTAACATCCCATCTCTAAGGGTGTCTGTATAAAAAAAAAAAAAAACTTTAGTAAACAAAGTCGTACTAAAGAAAAAACAGTAGAGGAAAGAGTTGTGATATGGACCAACACTTGAAGCCATAAATGTAAGTAGGTTTAATTGGATGTAAATGAGCTAGATAAATGAGTTAAGCCTTTCCAGTCAAATATATTGAGTACAAGAGAGAAACAGCCTTTGATTCAAAGTTGTTGTTGAACCAACATTCCTAATGAAATTCACAGTGAGTGAATGAAAATTAAAACAATTAGTGGAAAAACTAAAAATGATAATGAAGGACAGAACAGGAAAAGATTACAATGTAGCTTTGTACAGTGCTTGACGAAGCAAGGAATAATCTTCTTTCACTGCAAAAGTGAAAGAAAGAGGCTCAGGTGAAGAGAGAAATCCTCTTGAGACTTAAACCCACAGAATCTAAACTTAATAATGTGCATTTTATTTTTTTTACAAAAAGACTAACTTGACTGAATATAGAACAATGTTTCTATCCCTAACAACCATTCAATCCTCATTGTGACGCTATTTCCTCATAAATGACAGAATGCGAAGAATGACTTTTCAAGCTGCGTTTTGGAGACAACGTAACTGCCCTTTTTAGATTTGACTTCTTTGGCAGGTTTTCCCGACTCTTTTCACTAAAAGTTGAAGCCCTACTGAGAAAGAAAGGTTTACGGTAAAGCTTGTTTTCCAACTTAAACTGACCAATCACATAAGGCATGTCAACATCTCGCTCCTCGTCCATGTCTTGTGACAGTTGCCGTGGTGATGTATCAGAGAGCTCATGCCGTGCAAGGTCATTTGACATTTGGTACATTGTGCTGCCTTCTGATTCATCACTGGCAGAATACCGTCTCCTGTTACTGTCATAATCTCTTGAAAGACGGCGTAGAACATCATTAGGTAGCTGGTCACTTTCAGAACTTATTTTTCGCTGCTGTTTTTGAGGGTGAGAAATTGATGGCTGTACAGGAAGCTCAATGTCCCTCCTATATGGTGATGGTCGATAACCTGGTTCTGCTGTGCCATTCTGTTCTTTGAGGTGTGGCTCATCTGAGAAAGAAAGATAAATTACAAGATAAGTGATACAAAAACACTATTAGACCACTAAAAGGACACACCGCCAACCTTCAACATAACGTAAAGGCAATGTAACACATGAAACATGAACATCACTTTCACCCAAGAGAAATCATGTTGCCAGAAACATCACATTCTCTCCTTGCTACTACTGCTGATCAGGGTACTTAAATATTATAATTATGTAATGCTAAGAGCAACAAAAGTGTCAAGACACTAAATAAACCGTATTTTGGAATTGCTGGTATTTTTCTCTATCTTACACCACTATTTTCCCCTTGCCCCCCCCCCCCCCCCCACCCCAATAAACATTGTTTTTGGTATTCATCAAAAGATGGTTCAACAATGACTAGGGGAAGAGGGATGCAATAATTTTCAAATGCATTAATTTTAATTTTACCGGTAAGTTGTCATAAGAATATAGATGAACTATGTTACTCACTGTGGCTTTACAAGGAAAGTAGGTCATTTATCCAAGGACATCAAGTTAGCTGACGCTAGCTTAAATAGAGCCCTGACTAAAAAAATCTCCTGGCATGGCTGCCTTCTACAAACCATATTTAAATTCCAGTCAACTTCAATGTAGCTACGGGACTTAATGGCTAGTTGTTGTAGTTGCAATAAGTAATTTAAAAATCAAACATTACTAATTAATCTACTTAAACTAATTTATGTGCTGTAACAACTTATTCACCTACCTGCTAAAATTAATGTACCTACCAGTAACACTGTGAGACATTTCTTGATCAAGAATTGCCATCTTTGTTTTCATCTTCATCTGAAATCTGTGGAATGCTTGACTCATCTGCAGCAGGTATCTAGCCCTAAAGCAGTAAACACAAATTTGAACATTACAGTTTACTATCCATCCCCACTGAGTACTATTTGACTAACATAAAAGAGGAGTACAAATATGCTGCGATATTCGACTGTACAGTTACTTGCGCAGTAAAAAACTGTATTACCGTATTTAATGGAATAAGCGCCCTCTCTCGAATAAGCGCCCCCCTTTGATTAAGCGGCTCTCTTGAATGAGAAATTTGAAATAAGTGCCTCTCCTCGAATAAGCGCCCCTCCCCATAGGCAGGGTTTTTCAAATTTTTTTTTAAAGGTGAATTAGTGAGCAGCAAGTCTGCAAACTTCTTGAGTTGTAAAACTATTTTATTTTCCTACGCATTTATTGTGACTTACGCACACTTCATCAAGGAGTTTTAAAATACAACTAAGTGTGCCGAAGGAGGCCAACGATGAGGCGAACGTTATCGATAATGACAAAGATGGAGATGACGATGTAGATGTGGAATGAACTACTTGAAACATCATGTTTTTTTTGGGGGGGGGGGGTTGTTTGTTTTGTTTTACTTTGTTTTTGTTTGTTTTTTTTAATAAAAGCTATATCATAGAAACAAACCCTGAGTCCTTGTAATTTTGTTAATAAGCGCCTCTCCTCAAATAATTGCCCCTCATCGATTAAGCGCCCCCACGAAATTTGAAATAAGTATTTATATTTGAACAAATATTCGATCAAATACGGTATTCTTCATTCAAACACTGGTCACAAGTGATGTGGACTGACTGTGGTAATGATAAATAAACCACAAATTAAAGTACTTGCAGCAACCCCCCTCACTATTAACAAAAATTGAGCTGCTTTCACCTTTTCATGGATAAGAACAATCATCAATTGCCAACTGGTCTATACACTTACTTTTTGTAATGATTTGTATAGAAAGTCATCTTAGGTATGTCAGAATCTCCTCTTGGTTCTACAAAAAACTTCTTTTTCTAGGAGAAGAGAGCAACAACAACACCTGTTAGCTTAAACAATGCAACTAACAAATCATCATCATCATCATCATCATCATCATCATCATCATCATCATCATCATCATCACTATCATCATCATCATCATCATCATCATCATCATCATCATCATCATCATCATCAACATCATCATCACATCCTTTATTTAAACACGATAAGAATTTTAAAGCAAAATGCTTGTGGTGAGGTGTACTTTACAGGATATACATTAAAATTAGGTAAAGTACACAACTACGATACTTCTAATAAGAATAACATTCAATAAGAAATTGGGAAAGTTACAATGTATATGTGAGTTTTTAAAAGACAGAGAAGAATGTGGTTTGTTTGGTGCAAAACAAACAAACAAACAACATTCCAAGGTCATACTGTACATTGAAAGACCCACTGTAGACATCTCAGACAACCACACAACATAAATAGCAAAATTATAAAATAATGTAATTTACAAATTGATTTACATGTGTGATCAAAACTACCAAGAATTATAACTTATATTACGTCAAAATAGTTATTATAATAGTTATTTTATTTAATTCTTATATATGCACCTTGAAAGAGAGCTTCTTTGTCATTGGCCAAGAATGTCGATGGATGGGAAATTTTAAATTTCCACGCACCTAGAGTAAACAATCAAAAAGATTTGAAAACATAAAAAATTTATCTACTTTTTTCGTCCTATACATGCTGGCTGTTTATTGTAATAAGCTAAAATTTAAACCAAGGGGACATACAAAAACTGTAATTTACACAGTGGATTAAATTTCCCATTACTTTACCTCATAAACAGTGACTCCACGGATACAAATTCCAATCCATACTGTTTCTCTATCATTCTTCTTAGACTGCAGTGAAAAAAAAAGGATCGATATCCTCAGGAATTACCACCGAAACCTGTTAAACCTAATGTCGAGTATGAACTTGAATACACAACTACAAGACCGCTACAAAGAATTAGTAGCCTTGTAACTGGCAAGTTTCAGAAAGCTTGGATGAGAAGCCTCCAGAGTACAAGTTTTAAAAAATGGTAAGAGAAAAACCAGCACAAAGGTCTACTTTTTTTAAGAGGTTGCAAGCCCCCCACCCTCCAACCATACAAACTCTGTAAATTGTGTGTTTCTTAGAAGCTATTCATTCAGCTTCCAGACAGCTGATTAGTTCCAGACTTTGCAGGATTATCATTTTGCAAGGTGCTTTATCAGAGGGCAGACACAATTTTAAACAGTCAATAGAATTTTAATAAATTAGTACATTTTAACAATTCATTACCTGTCCCTTAAATGGACAATGATTTAGAATTTGGATTTCCCAGGCATACAGCCCAAACCTACATTGTAACTTTATTTGCACCCTTGTTATTTGAGTTATTTGAAAAAGGATAACACAAAGCAAGTGCAACATGTTGCGTTTTTGCCTTGAAAAGGGCAGCACCAGGAAGTGAAAGGCTAATTCAATTTCATCCATCATGTTCATGTTTATTTTCTTAACATTATTGAAAAAACATCCTTCACCTTTCCTGATCCTGCATGTGCCAACTTTCTCTGTACTTTGTAGAAATGTATTCCATATTCTTGAAGTTTTTGGGCCTCCTTTATAAACTCTAGCTCTGCTTGTTCATTTGTTAGACCAAGGAAAGTTTGGTGAAACTGGGGAAGTTGCTGTGAGGCATGATCAATTGAAATCTTGTCGATTATCTGAAACAAAACGAATGCATTTGGCCACCCTGTTAGTAATAATAATGTTAAATGACGTTGATTGAACTTTTCTTTTTTTCTCAGATATAAATAACGATGTTCCATTCATTTGGCTACCTTGCTCAACATTGTACGAACACTGTACCAACATTTTACCAACATTGTACCAACACTGGGCTCAACATTTGCCAATGTTGGATCATGCTGAATCCATGTGACTGAGGCATAAATTTTAATATTTGATGTTGTTAACAAATGTTTGACCTATTATTGTTTTTAGCATATGTTTACGTTAGACCGCATGCCCAAGGTTTCTGTTGGAGAAGCCAGGAGTTAGACAACCAAGTTAATGGAAAACAAGGCTGGGCAGTCTAATGGTAACTGATCTACCAAAACCCTGTAACCAAGCAAATCAACACAGAAATTAGGGTCACTTAAGGTGATTTATTTCTAGTTTTGGTTTGCACTTTCAGCAATTTTCTACATGCACTTCCAGGACAGGCTACTGAAAACTAGGCCACCCTTATGAAGCATCCAGATAATAAGTTTGCCTACTGCTCAGCTTCACTGGGTTGGACCATCGGAGTTAACTCAACAAAATAGAACAAGAAAAAAAAGTACCCTGCTTGGAATGTAATGTTCTGGAAGAAAATACTCGTCGCCAAGAGCTTCGTTGTAGTCTCCTGTTTCTGCTTGCAATGCAAGTCCACTGAGAATAAATGATGCTTCTTCATGACAATAGAGCTGGCCATTTAAGATGTCCCTGCGCAACTGTAGGTAAAACTGATGGACAGTCTTTTGATAGCTGTAACAGGAAGTAAAAACAACAGTAGATTACACCATGGCTATAAGTTGAACAAAGAAACACAAAAAATTGTGACTTGAATGTGTTGATTGTGAGTATTAAGTTAACCTGCCTTATAAAAAAAAAAACAGTTAGTATTACCTCAACAAAGCAATGTTTTCCACATAAAATTTGACTCTAAAGTGCAAAACAAACTTTTGTGTTGGTGCAGTAGGAACTTTCCCCTTCAAAAGAATGGAAGAGTATTAGTATAATGGCTTCTAATTAAAACAGAGATAAAAGTAACCATGGTGCATGGTATACATACATGTATAACTCAACCCAAGAAGACATTAAAAAGTAGCCTGCAAAGCAGGCATTTTTTACGAAACGAACGCTCATTAAAATATAGATCGCTTAGACCACCATTTTGGAAGCAAGTAAAAAATGGACTAGGGGAGGAGGGGCGGCCATTTTAAATATCTTCCTCTACCTTGGAATCATTTTTTGGCTCGCCCCAACCCTCTGTCAGTTTCATTATCCAAGATGGCAGCATATCAGACAATTCATCACTCACCCAGCAAAATCTGGCAGACTAATTAAAAGGTTAAGTTTTCATGGGCCTAGTGGCTCACAGTTCTAGAAGCTTTACCCTTTAAGCCCTGATATAAAAATGCATATTCTCCTTACTGTTCTCCATACATTTCTTATGGAACTAGTGATGAGAAATAATTATTGTCTAAATATCACGACATCTTGTCCTTGGTGATCACTTCCTTTATTCTCATCACTTGAACGTTTGAACAAGTAGCGATAATGTAAAGAGAAATTTCATTTTGTCACTGTTAGGGTTTAAAGGATTAACCTGATTTCCCTAGCACAATACAGCTAGGAGTATTGTTACTCCCCCTTGGATGGGACGCTATTCCATGGCAAGGTTATATCCCCGCCCCCCTTCCCTGATATCCAGAGTCCACAGGCTATTTGGTCAGCAGGAGGACACCAGAGGACGAACTCTGGGGTAGTGAAATTTATACTGCAGAAATCCTGCAAGTAATAGTTCTTCGTGTTCTTCCAGTAAACAGCCAAACAAACAAACAAAAAAAACATTTTTCCCCCTATGGGGTCTCTCCTGGCCACCACCTGCTGACCAAGAAGCCTGGGGACGAGATTGGGTTATCTCTGAAATTTTCTTAGGATTCCCTAATAGTTCTCTGGTACCATTTTATACACCTGGGTGGAGAGAGACTGTGGAATAAAATTTCTACCAGTTTATGAATGGCCTTGATCCACCAACCGTCTGAACTTCTGACTAGGAAGTCTGATGGGAAGTCTGATGAGACAACCGCTACTTTATTACCATGACTCAAAGCATGTCAGTACTAAAAAGTCACATAGTATTTAACTTAATACTAACCTCTTCTTTCCATTTTGGTGGGGCATACTTTGCTAGTTTAACATCCAAGTCCAAAAACATGTGTTCCCCATCTGTATGTACAAGAAATTCAGTGAAAACACCAACAATGAAGTAGGTCACATTATTACTCAACAGTACAAACATTCTCTTTTCTAGTGTCAACATCTTTCACTAAAAAGTAGATACTCCAGAGCAACATTCCCTAACAAAGGATAAAATTTCAAGAGATTATGTTTTTTTAAAGCATTTTCCAACTAGTTCACTTAAAAGTGGATGTCCAAAATACAACATCCACATTCCTTACTGACTAAAACCTCACTTATCAGGGCTTGACATTAACTTTTGTCAACATTTTCCACTTTGGAAAGTAGACTACAAGTTTTGCTTTCCACTTTCGTCTTTTTTTAAGGAAGAGAAATATTTCTGAGGGTTGTTTGATCACTTAATTCACACAACGTTTCCATTAAATATACATGTATATGTTGTAGTTCAATTTTATCCTTGGTTCAATTTTTATCTTCTTTTGTTTCATATTTATTATCATATATTAACATTAAAAAGAACAAAGGAAAATGAAAATTGAACCAAGGACAAAATTAAACTACAACATATACAGCCTCTTAAAAGTAAAACTTTCTTTCCAGCGTCACCCAAAGTTTACTTTCCAGATTGGCAAATACTTTGGTTCGTTTTCATTTTTACGCTTTCCACTGAGAAGTTGGGGGGAAAGGGGGGTTTAAACCTCCCACTTCCCGTACCCTTTAATCCCGGTTCCCACCCTGCATTTGTCGGCTCCCACCTCTTTGCATTTTTTCAATTGCAAAATATTGTGCAATGTTGCCTATTTTCCCCTTTTTCTCCCGCTTCCCACCACCTTTGTAATACCGCTTCCCGCCCCCTCTTCTCCCGCCTCCCATACACCTCCCGCCCCCTTTTCTTCTCGTCTCCCACCCCCATGTCCCCCTCCACTGAGAAAATTCACCCTCTAATGACAAGCAGGTGAGTGTGAGTGTCCAGCCCTGTTTTACCTTGTAGCTGGGTCAAGCCAAAAAAGAACTTCTCTGTCAATCCAAGGTACTTGATAACTTGATCAAACAAGCCTTGGGTGGTAGCATTGGCCTGGAAATTTCAGAAATAAAACCTAATAAGTGGCACTTCATTTGACTGCATAGAGGTTTCAGGAATAACGTTGAAACATATAGTCAGTTGTGCTATACACTACCTCAATCATAATCTGAAGGTTTTGTCCATTTAGCACAATCACAGTCACCATTCGTCTTCCATGTGGGACAGCACCAGCTTTCCTCTAAGAATGCAAAAGAAGAAAAATAAGAATTAAACAGACTCATTATGTTAAAAACTCACTAAATTAAGTTAAACAGTTATTAATAATTTTATTTTAAGCTTTTCCTACATACCGGTGAAATGCTGACGACTGAGAGGTTTGGATCTTCAGCGACTTGAACAAACTCAGGACCAAAGAATGCCTGTGAAGGTTGAGAACCAAGGTATATTATATTATTAACAAGTACATCACATAATTATGTTATTTACATGTTTAAAACATTTGACGCCCTGCTGTGATTCTGTGATAGCTCTTCTTCAACAACAGTCAGTTAATGTCTTGTAATTTTGGTTATGTTTCAAAATTAGGGAAATGGACGCAAAGGATTCCAACTAAAATCAGTCAATTTTGATTTGAAAAATAAGACAAAAATACCTGACAAAGTATTTTTTACATCAATGTTCGCAGTTAGTAAGCAGTAGTTCCTTATTTTTCACTCTTAATCACAGCATGAGTAATGATGTACAATTGTTCTTAATCAATTATCCAATGCCAAGGTCCAAATCCAAATTGCTCAGTACTGCAATAGATACATACTGTATTTTCTCAATTAAACACCGGGTCTACACGTTCAATTTTTAAATAAATGCCCCTGGCATTCGAGGTACCTGCACTTATCTGAGGTCCCACATTTATTTGAAACTGAACCTCTAGTTTAGTTTTAGTTCAGCTTATAGATGTCACCGTTTCTCATTGAAAATTAGTCACAGCAATTTTAATAAGGTTCATGAACCACTACAGTTACTTATTCCAACTAAAGAAAGTGGGCGTAATGTACTCTACATGCTACTGAGCACCCAATTTTTCTCGCCTCGTTTTGAATTTTATCAACTTTGGGTGAAATCAGTGACATTTTATTCTTGTTTTACTTGTGTTGTGCTATATTTTGCTGTACTTTTAGCAGACTTAAAGTATTCAACACCAAATAAAAAAGGCTACCAAAATTAATGAAACATACCCCGTTTTAATAAACGCCGGGCCCTGAGTAAACTCCAGGTTCAAATAAACCCTGGGTCTCAGTGATTTTGTTACAATAAATGCCATTAGTGAGTCCCTGGGACTTACCCCCCCGTGAAAAATAATGAGTCTTAGACCAAAACCAATGAGTCTCATCTTTTATAAATGGCAGGCTTCGGCGAGCTTTGTATGAAACTGTGCTTTATTCCGTATTTGGTACAACCTCATTCCCAGGGTCCTCTTGACATCAACACATGTAACCACTCGATCACAAACAAACATGGCCGCATTTGGAATAGTTCAAATTTATTAATAATGCAAGTAAAGGCTTTTATTTTTTCTTAAGCATTTTTCCGGTCCGGAATCCGGAATCCTTGAATTTGATTGGCTGTTGACGCGCGTTCTGCCGGTCCAGTTTTTTCCTATCCGGACCGGTTTTGTCATGGACCATTGAATGAAAGTTGAAAAACAACATACCTCGGTTGAACTCCAGAATTTGTTTATTTACGGCTCAAAGATGCGACTTTTTTGGCAAGTCACAATTCTTGTGTGTGTTGTAAATGGAAAGTTCAACAAGGAGGGGAATTAAGACCTTGAAATACCTTCAAAAGGCAAGTACTCGTTTTAATTTTGTGTAGCTTAGCATGGCGGTTGGTGAGTTTGTTGTTGAATTCACTTAGCACAGCAGTTTTAGTTTTTAAATTGCGATCACCACAATGCCTTTTGACTCTGATATTTACTTTAATGACTTCGTTTTTCAGTTTTTTTCTCTTAATTAACGAGGTTCGGTATATTTTCATTCAAGAAATTGTGCAGGCTTAAACTGGAATTTTGCTTTTTCATCTGTCGTAAGCTTAAATGAAGATAAGCTTAAAAGCCAGCACACCATTCGCTTTGGTTAAAACTGAGATCAAACCGAACAATTTCGCTAAATAATTAAATTGTTTATATCCAAAGAACCAGCACCTACGTTTACAGGTACGAAGCAAAACATAAAAAGAAAGTAATTAGGCTAAACAGAAATGTTTTTCTTTCATTTTTTACGCAAGGGCAATTAAACCTGTCCTGACGATTGAGTCCTTTGGTTTTGTTTTTAGTAAGCTTAAGCTTAATTATAAGTATTTAATTGGGTTGTTTATCCCTATGCCGGGCAGGATTTGCCATTTGCGTGTCTGTTCTTGAAAAACAACCTTTTCCGTGTTGATACGGTAGTTTCTAGTCGAAAATATTACACTTTATAAGTTTTAAAAAAGTTTGAAGTGTTTATGATTACACTCGCTCCATGGTTTCCTGCCATCTGACTCAGTGAAACTTATGCGCGTTCTGACAACCTTTCAAGATTGATCTGCAAAAAACTCGCAAATGTTGGGAAAAAAATAAAAATGTTATTTACCTGCCTAGGTCAGTCCGTATAGGGAAAAACTGTGCCCTTGGTCTTGAGTACGGGCACAGTTTTTCCCCATACGGACCTCCCGGCCGGCAAATAATATATGTATTTTTCCCCTCAGAAATTACTTCTAGATATTTTTTAGAGCAGACCGATGTTTTCTTTTGAAGTAAGTTGTGTTATAGAGATTTCTAAATTACACAAACAGGATATTTGAGCAATCATGGCATGTTCGTGTTTGTGCATCCTGAAGGACACATGCCATATGTTATTTTGCATCTTTTAGGATTTTTATACGTCAGAGACACAGGAAGCAGGGGTAACAAAATCACTGGGGTCTACGACGTCTAGTTTTAAATAGACGCTCCTGGCATTTAATTGCCAAAATACAGTATGTATATTTTGAATTCAGTACTTCAATACTTACTCCTAATTTGGTTTTAGATCCACTCCTGGATCTCGTACTTTTTTGAGGCTCGCTACTGATATGAATATCTGGTACAGAGAGGAAACGTTGTGGTGCATGATGACCGTGATCTACCATGTCAATCCCAGGGAAACTTTTCTGGGTCATCACTTGTTTTCTTAAGTCCATTGTTGAAGAATATTGACGTTCACTGAGCAACAGACAAGTAAAAAAAACCATTAAGTAATGCTTGCTGAGAGTCAAACCTGGTTACTTTAGCCTCACATACTTCAAGCCAGATAATAAAGGTGCTACAAATTATGTTGTAAGTACAAGTAATTTTATACTGTTCCATGATTTTTGACAAGAGCCACAGGTCTGTTAGATTTTAGCCATTAAGTGCCACCCTCTTGAAATTACGACTTTACTATGCTCACAGTCTGTGTACAAGTAACTTAACTGAAGTATTTCCAATGGCTAGTAGCTCAAAGATCGAAACCTGATGTCAGGTTTACTCACACTCCAGACATCTACATGTACAGCCGTATATGTTAGGCTTGTTTCAGTCATGAACTGTGTAACTGCCATGTTGAACATAAAAGACTGCAACAAGTTCAACTTGGGTACAACACTAAAACCACACCATGCCACTGCTGTGTAGTACAACAAGCTCTGCTGTGCTACACGGCAGTAGCAAGACCTGATTTCAAGTGCCCTGCTACTGCCATGCTGAACTACAGTGTAAATTCATAAATTACAGAATGAAAGATTGAGTTATTGGTTCAACTCCTTACAAATGATTTGTTTTGGAACAGCCTATATATTGGAAAGCCTATATATGCTTTCGGTCCGACCTTGTCGAGCTGCGTCCTTGCTGTACTTTGCGAGGGCGATTAGCGAGACAGTTATTATTATTATTATTATTAAATTCAAATGAAAATTTAATTTGACACCTGAAATCAAGTCGTGTTTATGTCGAGACAGCTTAGCAAAGCAGTACCATAACTTTTATAACAGGCTTAACAAACAAATTTTTCAAGCTTCACAACCTGGTGAAAGGGTATTTATCACACATGCCTACTTTTACGTTACTTTTATCATTTGAGCATCTTACTTGGACATTCGATGATCTTTTCCAGCTCTAAATGCTGTCCTTGAAGCTGAACTTCCTATACTTGTGGTCAAATAAGGTTCACTCTCATACCCATCTGTCAAGTATGACTCAGGGGCGTAGCTACCTTGCATGATTGATATCATTGAAGAACGACCATCAGACAACATGGATGACTGTGGACCAGACACCATGGATGAAGAGTCGGTAATTGATGCATCACTGTCATAACGATGCAATGTTGAATTTCCTGGAGTTTGATAAACAAAAATTACCTTGACTAAGATAACTAGCATATAATGTTTTGTGCAACAACATCCAGAAAATTTGGTTGAAAGGTACACGTACATGGAGCATGCTGTCTGTTTTAGAGCGACTTACAGGAAAACACATGCAATAAACAGAAATTCCATAGGAAGTTCCATTTTCCCTCATAAGACATTCCAATACAAAATTCACAAGTTGTTTGTTGTCCATTGTTTACCATCACTGACAACAGTTTCACGCCTTTTTGCATTTGAATGAGGTTAAATGTATTTAACCAAGTTAACCTACAACGAGCATGTGGTTATCAAGCGGTGGTGGTCAGCGGTTGTTCAGGTGCTGTCAGGCTCAGTTTGCGTAGTTTACTGCAATGGCGGGCTGTTACTGCTAGCACATGTTTTGTCCAGGTATTTTGCAGCGTTCTACTTGTTTTTTCTACGACATTCGTGGTGGCTTCTTCCCACCATTGTCATCAGTGTTGCTTATTCTTCCTTGTGGGATGTTTCCGGAAGCTTTTACGTTCGGTGCTGGCGTAATTTCCCAGTCGTTCATCGGCCCGATCGCACGTTTTGGGTTTGTGTTGTGGCCGTTCGCTCGTCGTCGCGGACTTCGCGCGAGATTGTCTTTGGTTTACGAACTCTTCGCCTTTACTACTGGTTGTTCTGTTGGCCGTTCTCCAATTCGTTTCTTTCCCAGTTGCATTGCTGACTCGGGCACGGCGCTACATTGGCAATCTCGTCAGCTTATCATCGCTACCCGTCAAGCATAGGCATTGGTTTGTGCGTTGCCGTTTTTCGGCTGTATCCTTTTTATTCGCAGAGTGTTACGTGGCGTTTGATCCTTCCATCTGCGTTGTTTCAGGGCTACATGCCCATTCTTCCTTTGTAAGATGTTCATGCCGTTTCATTGGGAAGTCCTGGCGCAATTTCCCGCCGTTCTATTTCAGTCACATGCTTGTGTGGTGGGCGTCCTCTCGGCTTGTCGCAGGCTTCCTGCCAATTTATTGTCCTCGGTTTTTGGAGCTGTTTGCTTTCTGCTGTCAGCATTCCACATGGACGCTCCGTATTTCGTTTCTTTCCTAGTGGCATTGCTGACTTCGGATAGTATGTTCGAGCGGGGATTCAGCGCTTATGTCAGCAAACCACGTCTGTGCTAGCTTTCTCCCGCCACTGTCCAGCTGTTTGTTCAGCAGATGTTGTGGTTTAGTTTCTTTGTCTGGCTTCAGCTGTATCCTTTTTACTACAGAGTTTTATGTAATTCTATATAGTTTACGTTTGGAAGCAAGTCAGCTTAGTTTATGGCGTGGCGTTAGCATTAGCTATAGCATTTATGGGTGTATTGCAGCAGATTGGCGTTCATGTAGCGTTTTAGCGGTAAGCCTTGTTTTTATAGCGCTTTGCGGCATAGGTTAGTGGCTTCATTGTGTAGCAGGGGAATTTCATGTATACAGCGTATATTGTCCCTAGGAATTTGTTATGTCAGTAGCTGGTTTATACAATTGTGGTAATGGGAGTAATGGCAGTATAGTACATGTACGTAGTACCATATTGCAGCTTATTGGAGTTCATGCAGCGGGTTTAGCGGTTGGCCTTTTTTTATAGTGCTTTATGGCATTGGCATCTTCTGTTTTAGGTTTTTGTTTTGTTGGTGCTTGGTTTTTTTTTTTTTTTTTTTTTTTTTTTGTAGGTGTGGGCAGTAGGAGCTACGGTATTTGCAGTTGGTGTAGCTGCTGTTGTGGCTGTCATTGGTGTCCGTGTGGTAGTTGTAGTTTCCGTTGTTGATGTAGCGGCTGTATTGGCTGTCTTGGTTGTCATAGCGTTAGTACCCGCAGTAGCTGTTTTGTCTGCACCGTAGTTTTTTGTAGCTGTAGGGGTGGCGTGTGCGACACTGGCGGTAGTCACTAGGGTTGTAGTGGCTATTGTGATTGTAGTTGCTGTTGCAGTGGTGTAGCTTGCGTAGTTACTGTGGCTTGTTTATTTATTTATTTATCTATTATAATTATTAATTTTTTTTTATGTATTTATTTATTTATTTTTTATTATCATGTATTAATTATTTTACAGGTATCGTCTGGTGTTATTATTATCATTATTCTTATCACTACATATTTACTAAGTATTTATTGGTAATATTCTTATCTAGCGTGGCGTCCGTAGTGTGTTCCCTTTGTCAGGAGCCAGAGTGCTTAGTTGCACTCGAGGCATTGGCGACGCCTGTTGACAGTAGTTTTATACATCGTTACATATTTACTGGTATCATCAGGACTTTGCTCCTTTGGCTAGAAGCCAGAGTGCCTAGTGGCTCTTCAGGCTTTCTAGTACTCACTGGGTTTTGTAGCAGGTTAGCTGTTACGGTTGCTCCTTGGGCCAGGAGCTAGAGTGCTTAGTTGCACTTGAGGGGTTGGCGTTCATTAGCGTTTTGTAGCATGTTAGCTATTAGGGTTGCTCCTTGAACCAGGAGCTAGAGTGCTTAGTTGCACTTGAGGCGTTGTTGCCTTCATTGTTGCGTTGTTGCGTTGTTGCGTTCACTTGTTGTTGCGTTCATTAGCGTTTTGTAGCATGTTAGCTATTAGGGTTACTCCTTGAGCCAGGAGCTTGAGTGCTTAGTTGCACTTGAGGGGTTGGTGTCAGTAGCGTTTTGTAGCATGTTAGCTATTAGGGTTGCTCCTTGAACCAGGAGCTAGAGTGCTTAGTTGCACTTGAGGCGTTGTTGCCTTCATTGTTGCGTTGTTGCGTTGTTGTGTTCACTTGTTGTTGCGTTCATTAGCGTTTTGTAGCATGTTAGCTATTAGGGTTACTCCTTGAGCCAGGAGCTTGAGTGCTTAGTTGCACTTGAGGGGTTGGCGTTCAGTAGCGTTTTGTAGCATGTTAGCTATTAGGGTTGCTCCTTGTACCAGGAGCTAGAGTGCTTAGTTGCACTTGAGGCGTTGGCGTTCATGAGCGGTTTGTAGCATGTTAGCTAACAGGGATGCTCCTTGAGCCAGGAGCTAGAGTGCTTAGTTGCACTTGAGGCGTTGGCGTTCATTAGCGTTTTGTAGCATGTTAGCTATCAGGGTTGCCTCTTGGGCAGGAGCTTGAGTGCTTAGTTGCACATGAGGCGTTTGCGTTCATTAGCGTTTTGTAGTATGTTAGCTATTAGGGTTGCTCCTTGGGCTAGGAGCTAGAGTGCTTAATTACCTTGAGGCGTTGGCGTTCATTAGCGTTTTGTAGTATGTTAGCTATTAGGGTTGCTCCTTGAGCCAGGAGCTAGAGTGCTTAGTTGCGCTTGAGGCGTTGGCGTTCATTAGCGTTTTGTAGTATGTTAGCTATTAGGGTTGCTCCTTGAGCCAGGAGCTAGAGTGCTTAGTTGCACTTGAGGCGTTGGCGTTCGTTAGCGTTTTGTAGTATGTTAGCTATTAGGGTTGCTCCTTGGGGCTAGGAGCTAGAGTGCTTAGTTGCACTTGAGGCGTTGGCGTTCATTAGCGTTTTGTAGTATGTTAGCTATTAGGGTTGCTCCTTGAGCCAGGAGCTAGAGTGCTTAGTTGCACTTGAGGCATTGGCGTTCATTAGCGTTTTGCAGCAAGCTATTAGGGTTGCTCCTTGGGCTAGGAGCTAGAGTGCTGTATTCACAGAGTGTTGGTCAGCATTTGCTCCTTTCTGCGCGTTCTCGGCGCATATATCGGCAAACCGTGTCAGGGGTGAGCTAACATTTTCCCGCCTCTGCCCAGCTATATGTTAAACAGATGCTGCGGTTTATTTTTCTTGGTCCGACTTTAGCTGTATCCTTTTTATTACAGAGTTATGTGTAATTCTAACTGGTTACATTGAGGAGCCAGTCAGCTTAGTTTATGGCGTACGTGACGTTAGCGTTCATTGGCGTATTGTAGTATACTGGCAGGTGGCATTCCGGGAGCGTTTCTAGTTGTGGCATTAGTGTCATTGCTTGTGGGGCGTTGGCGTTCATTAGTAGAGGGTGTGTTGGCATTGATTGATGGAGGGGCAGTTGTTGCTGTTGTGGCTGTGGTAGCTGCAGCTCCTTGCATGGCTGTGATTATGGTCACTGGGTTGGTCGCAGCGTTGCTGTGACGGTGGTTGTTATTTGTGTGCAGTCCTGCAGCTGCTGTTGCAGGGGTTGGGTGCCTCGGGAGCTGGACAGTTCGGGGTCATGGCTGTTCCCAGCCATGAGCCCCTTTCTCCGGTGTGAGCTTGCGGTCAGCCCGGAGGTCCCTTCGGCTGGGCGTGTGGGGCTCATGGCTGGGGTCCGGGGATTTGCCAGTAATGGAGTAGTCCATCTGGGGGCCGGCTGACCACAGTGGAGGCCCCTGGATATCCCAGGCACCCAACCGCCATTATGCAAGGCAGTAGGTTAAATGAGGTTAAATGTATTTAACCAAGTTAACCTACAACGAGCATGTGGTTATCAAGCGGTGGTGGTCAGCGGTTGTTCAGGTGCTGTCAGGCTCAGTTTGCGTAGTTTACTGCAATGGCGGGTTGTTACTGCTAGCACATGTTTTGTCTAGGTATTTTGCAGCGTTCTACTTGTTTTTTTCTACCCCGGCCCTCCCTCCCTCTTATTTTTTTTTTCTCTCCACTGACTTAGTCAGTGTGACGGGTGCCGGGACGTGTGGGGCTCATGGCTGGGGTCCGGGGATTTGCCAGTAATGGAGTAGTCCATCTGGGGGCCGGCTGACCACAGTGGAGGCCCCTGGATATCCCAGGCACCCAACCGCCATTATGCGAGGCAGTAGGTTAATTGGGTTCTTTGCAACACCACCCTTAAGACTAAGGGAACATGTTCAAGCCCACCAAAAATCTGTGACCAAATTTTCTAAGCTTTTGGCAAATGGTAGACAAGCAAGATCTCAACTTACGTGCAACAGAAACCAAATCAGGTCTTGGTTGTATCTCAGGAGCAAGACCCTCTGCAGGGCCCTCAAAATAACCAGCCTCAGGTGTCTCAACAAGATGTTTGCTCTGTCCATATTTGCCTGCACCCCTTGAGCTCGAGAGTGGGAGAGGGCTCCTTGATGTTCCATTCTGTAGTGCAGCTGAACTGCTTGGCCTTGATTGGTCACGTGAACTGGGCCAAGTCCGATCATGAATACTGGATTCTGATTGGTTATAATGGCCCCGCGGTGACTGATTACTAGTTGTCAAGCCATTTGATAAGCTGGTTGGTGATGTTGCCTGGCTTCTTTCCCTTCTGACACGATCAAGATGATCCTTGTATTTTTCTAGCATTAAAAAGAAAGCTAATAATTATATTGCCAGCATGATATCCATTCAAGCACCTAATACTCAGTACTTTTCCAAACTGGACAGCACATGATCCTATGCACAATTAATTTACATGGAATTCGACCACATTCTGTACAATTAGGCAAATAACTGGATTAGAAAAAAAATGCCTCTCACTGCCAAATTACACTTGGTTGACTATAGTCCTTGTAGTTTTTATCATCCAGTTATTGTGTAGTTCCAGAAAAAAATCCATATTCACCCAATGAAAGGTCATCGGAAATTCCTAGGGGGAGGGGGGGTCTTAAAAGCTGAAATGTTAGAAGCAAAGTATGAAGCTAAACTGGAATTTCTTGGGGGAAAGGGGGTGCAAAACAGAAACCTTCTGTGTGGGGAGTATGGATCAAATGTGTCGCAAAATCGGATGTACTTCAAACCGTAGCATTGAACGTACCGCGGTACGCTGCTACTCTTGCCTTATACGTACTTATCACCCAAGCATGCAGTGATTTCTGTGACTTTTCCCCGCTCAGTTACCATGGTAACATAACTTAAAATAAAAGTGTTCGCTATAAATTGAATGAAACTTCTGAGAAAACGCGGGGAAGGTAACACTAACACCTTGTCAACGTATACTAATGTTTGGATAACCTGTGCACATTGAAACTATTACGCTGCAAACGTGAAATGTACTGAGGTATAGAAGAGGAAACTGGTCATTGCACAAATCAAACCTATTACGTTACAAACACGCCCAATGAAGAAAAATTAAACTAGCCGTGAAATCTTATGCCTTTCGTAACTTTAACAGGTGAAAATAAATAATAAATACAAGTAAAATTAATCGCCGGATTGCGCTCTCTTGTTCGCACGATACGGTACGATGCTAGTGAGAAAAAAACTATGAGACAAAAGAAGGATGTAATGCTCGCCTACTTTGCTATGATGCTAGTGGAGAAACATAGGACATGTCGTTCAATATTTGTCGATGTAGTCGCTCTGTACCGTGCGGGGTTACGGGGCTACCACGGTACGCTGCTATTACTTGCCGCTCTTACTGTGTGGGGGTACGGCGCTACCACGCTACGCTGCTATTATTTCCTACGTCACTGCCGGCATAAGTCGATCGTTCCTTGTGGGGGTACGGGGCTACGACGGTACGCTGTTCCTTCATTACTTAATTGATTGTAAATACTTTGTCATAAATTCCTGAAGTGGTTTTTAGAGATGTTCTGGATGAAATCGCAATACTAAAGCTACTATACCCGTACGAAACAGATTACGTTCACGCAGTGCTGCTTTAGCGGCTAAAAATGACTGCAGTGAGCACAACGGAAAGGTTGCACGAACGCTGTTTTCATTGCGCTGCAGCAGTGAGAAAAAATGACTGCATGAGTGCTGCAGAAGCGACATTGGGAGCTGCTGGAACGCTGCGAGAGAGCTGCTGCAAAATAGCAACATGAAGCTTTATGGTAGATTAGCGGCGCATCACTATAACGTACAGAGAAACGTTGAGAAGATAAGACAAATACTGTACAAACGAACTAACATATGCAGAAACGTTGAGAAGATAAGACAAATACTGTACAAACGAACTAACGTACAGAGAAACGTTGAGAAAATAAGACAAATACTGTACAAAGTAACTAACAAAACAAGAACGATTAATCTAACAACAATAATACATGAGATGGGAACGTTCTACGATACGATGACTTAACGGCCTCGTTTCACTCGGCATAGAGAGAAACTCCAGACGCAGCCGTTATGCCATGAAGTCATGGGATAACGGCCGCGTTTGGCTCGGTATATTTAACAATTATTCTACGAGGGCGCGTTGGATATGAAATGATAGATAACCAACGAGGCGCGTAGTGTCTTATATATAACTTTATACCGACCGAAACGAGGCCATTAAGTGATGGGTTAACGGCCGCGTTTGGCTCGATATACATCACTATATATCAAGCGAAACAAGGCCGTTAATTCATGGGATAACGGCCGCGTCTGGCTCGGTATATATCACTACATACCGAGCGAAACAAAGTAACGGGATAACGGCTGCGTTTCGCGTGGTAAAGATAATGATGTTGAAATACGGACGAAGATAACGACCTCAAAATCGCTCGTATATCTGACAGACCAAGATTGCGGCCTCTTTCGTGATTATCAAAACACGCGTTCGTTTGTACAATATTTGTCGTATCTTCTCGACGTTTCTCCGTACGTTAAATCGTTTGTACAGTATTTGTCTTATCTTCTCAACGTTTCTCCGTACGTTAGTTCGTTTGTATGGTATTTGTCTTATCTTCTCAGCGTTTCTCCGTACGTAAGTTCGTTTGTACAGTATTTGTCTTATCTTCTCAACGTTTCTCCGTACGGTAGTTCGTTTGTACGGTATTTGTCTTATCTTCTCAGCGTTTCTCCGTACGTTAGTTCGTTTGTACAGTATTTGTCTTCTCTTCTCAACGTTTCTCCCGTATGTTAGTTTGTTCGTACAGTATTTGTCTTATCTTTTCAACGTTTCTCCGTACGTTAGTTCGTTTGTACAGCATTTGTCTTATCTTCCCAAGGTTTCTCCGTACATTAGTTCGTTTGTACAGTATTTGTCTTATCTTCTCAGCGTTTCTCTGTACGTTAGTTCGTTTGTACAGTATTTGTCTTGTCTTCTCAGTGTTTCTCCGTACGTTAGTTCGTTTGTACAGTATTTATCTTATCTTCTCAACGTTTCTCTTTACGTTAGTTCGTTTGTACAGTATTTGTCTTATCTTCTCAGCGTTTCTCCGTACGTTTGTTCGTTTGTACAGTATTTGTCTTATCTTCTCAAGGTTTCTCCGTACATTAGTTAGTTTGTACAGTATTTGTCTTACCTTCTCAACGTTTCTCCGTACGTTAGTTCGTTCGTACAGTGTTTGTCTTATTTTCTCAACGTTTCTATGTACGTTATAGCGATGCGCTGTTAATCTACCATAAAGCTTCACGTTGCCATTTTGCAGTAGCTCTCTTGCAGCGTTCCAGCAGCTCCCAATGTCGCTTCTGCAGCACTCATGCAGTCACTTTTTGTCACTGCTGCAGCGCAATGAAAACAGCGTTCGTGCAACCTTTCCGTTGTCCTCACTGCAGTCATTTTTAGCCGCTGAAACAGCACTGCGTGAACGTAATCTGTTTCGTACGAGTATAGTAGCTTTAGTATTGCGATTTCATCCAGAACATCTCTAAAAACCACTTTAAGAATTTACGACAAAGTATTTACAATCAATTAAGTAATGAAGGAACAGCGTACCGTCGTAGCCCCGTACCCCCACAAGGAACGATCGACTTATGCAGTGACTTATGAAATAATAGCAGCGTAGCGGGGTAGCGCCTTACCCCCACACAGTAGGAGCGACAAGTTCTAGCAGCGTACCGTGGTAGCCCCGTAACCCCGCACGGTACAGAGCGACTACATCGACAAATATTGAACGACATGTCCTATGTTTCTCCACCAGCATCATAGCAAAGTAGGCGAGCATTACATCCCTCTTTTATCTCATAGTTTTTTCTCACTAGCATAGTACCGTATCGTGCGAGCAAGAGAGCAGAATCCGGCAATTAATTTTACTTGTTTTTATTATTTATTTTCACCTGTTAAAGTTATGAAAGGCACAAGATTTCACGGCTAGTTTAATTTTTCTTCATTGAGCGTGTTTGTAACGTAATAGTTTTGATTTTTACAATGACCAGTTTCCTCTTCTATACCTCAGTACATCTCCGTACACTGATCATGTTTGCAGCGTAATAGTTTCAATGTGCACAAGTTATCCAAACGTTAGTATACATTGGCAAGGTGTTAGTGTTGCCTTCCCCGCGTTTTCTCAGAAGTTTCATTCAATTTATAGCGAACACTTTTATTACAAGTTATGTTACCATGGTAACTGAGTGACGAAAAGTTATAGAAATCACTACATGCTTGGATGATGAGTATGTATAAGACAAGAGTAGCAGCGTACCGCGGTACGTTCAATGCTACGGTTTGAAGTGCATCCGATTTTGCGACAGGTATAGTATGGATATTTTCTGGAATTACACATTTTCCAAATGTGACAGTACATACATCTTATTCGACCTTACTCTTTTGTCTCATTGTTAATTGGCCTTGTTGCCTCGATCCCATCTGCAGAATTCAAAGGAATATTTGGCTTAAAACAAGGCACCAAGGGCCAATTAACACAGAGACAAAGGAATTATGTATTTTCCACCATTTTGGAACAAGGTGTATTGCGCAAAGACTCCTGACCAATGTGTTCCAGATTCTTCAGCCTGTTTCATGTACGACAGAGTCTGGACAATCATAGAAACATATAAGTAAAGGAACTTCTTTGACTACTGGTGGAACCAAATTGTTTTAAGAATTTTATTGCTTACTTATACATGTAACCTAAAATAATCTTTGTATGGACTGACCCCTTCTCATTTATCAAGAGACTTACTGATCGAGTGCCCCCATTCCTGTGTGAATCTGTAGACCGTCTTGTCAGGGTTAGTCATTCCTGTATCAAAGTCTTAAATCTAACTTATGAACATAGCCAGGCTTTTTCAGTTTGTGTGCCTAAGCTGAGCATGTGTATGTACAATTAAAGGTGCATTAACTAACTATGATCTGGTTAAGAAAAAATGTTCGAATATTAAAGTTCTTAAAACGTATGTCTGTGTATCCTGTCCCAAAAACACAGTCATTGGCTTACCTAGTACAGGCGGAGTGTGAGCCTGCTTACTCCGACGAGGTGTTAAGGCTAACTCAGTGGGTGAGCCTGAACGGCGATCACTGGAGCCTACCAATTCCTCTGATGTTGGCTGTGCTTGTGTGCTGATCCGAGAGGGTGGAGGGGAGGGTAGACTGCGGGGGCTCACTAAATCAGGACTTGCTGATGGGATCTAAGAAAGCAGTTGAACAAAATGCACATGACACTTTAAAATGCCCCTTTTTATAGCAGACCAATTTTTAGTATGACATCACTTGATCAACTTATACCTGTCCATTCATGAACTCAGAGTGATTAATTTCCACTGCTTCTTCATCAAAACTGTGATCTTCTTCATCATTCTGTGTTAGAGAAAATTGCCATTAGCACAGCTTGTCAAAAATTACCACATCTATATGACATGACAACGATATCCTGCAGTCTCAAAGAACTAGCTGGCATTTAACAGTGGGAAAATAAGGGGAACGTGGCTCCACATTGGGTAGTCTACCCAGTTGAAGGGTACTACAGATCTGTTATACAGTCATCAGTACATGAAGGAGCTTTTAGAACAGAGCAAGGAAAGTTGTGATACATGTGCAACACAACTGCAAGAGGCTGTACAATCTGTGTCCATTTGAAACTGGAGACAGGACCCTTCTGGAGATAGGTCCCTTTTCAAGACAGTTCCTTGCTGGAGACATGTCCCTTTTTCTCACCTTACATTAGACCCCAAAAGGAGTTGGGTTCTAGCTGATGACGGAGTACCAATCTAGGTTTCAACGTATGTGCTAAACAGATTATCAACTTACATCTGGAACATCATCTCCCAGCACAGCAGTAACCATTGAAGCAATGAGGTCACTAAAACGCCACCTTTTACGATGTCCATGACACACCTATGTAAGGCACAAATCCTCCAGTTAAGAATGGTGCCCCCTAATACAGAGGTATTTTGGCACAGTTTATGACTATACAGGAAAAGAAGATTTTAGTAAGGACTACTGGTATCCAAAAAAACAGTTGTGGGTAGCGATATATTTTTCAGAGATAGAAAATTGGAAAAAAAATAACAAAAAATTAATGTTTTTAAACACAAGAAAAAAAGGCTGGCTTCTTTGAATTCTAATTTAGCATTAACCAGTTCAAAAAAAAACCACCATAGCTACACTACAGTCTGCCTTAACCAAGTTAAAGTTTCTCTTAGCTTGGCTATTTGAATTGTACAGTTGTGTTGCAGATGTTAATTTAAAAAAATAGAATTAAAAACAAAAGAAAAACTATACCTCAAGAACCTTTGAGAGCGGAATCCGCAACTGAGAACTTTCTTCACACATGGACAGCAGAACTCCCTCCAACCTCTCACTCAAATTGACAGGCTGAAAGATAAATTTGAAACACATCAAGCAAAAAAGTACCGGTACATATACAAATATACAAATTTTATCAAAAATCAATAATTTAGTTGTAAGTTACGATAAATTAAACACCCAAAGAGAACCCTGACCTTTCCAACAGGAATTTCATACTCTGCTGCATGATATAACGTCATTCCCAGTGAGTAAATACAGATCTGTCAATCATAATAAGAAAGAGCAATTGTCAGTCGGACGAGTGTGAATCACATGTACATTTAACAAGGAGTATGCACCATTTATACATCCAAAGGGAATTCTACTTCAAATAAAGCATGTCAGCTAAAAATAAAATGTCTCTGTTGAAAACCAGGGAGGAGAGATTTTCAATGAAGCAGTACAAATATTACTATGTACCAGCAACACCATGCTACAGCACACATATGCCATTGCGCCCCCAAAACTAGCTTGAAAAAATTCTATCAATAACCATTACAAAACCTGGGCTTGTTGCACCTTTCTCATTAAAGTGACAACTGTAATATTCAATTTTCCCAGGTAAAAAAATGCAGAAACTGGCCATACAGATCCAGTAAACAGGGCCATCAGTTTTATTCTCCAGAAATGCACAGTAACCAACTTTTTCATATCCTTGCCTTCAGTATAATTGCACTCAAAATTAATAATAATAATAATAATAATAATAATAATAATAATAATAATAATAACTTAATTGACCACATCCAGTGAGGGGCTTTTCAGGAACAATGAAAGAAATAATCCAAATGAACATACCAGTTTAATAGCTTTAGAACTTCAACTGACGGGAGGCAGACCAGCTGGGTATTTACAAGTAATAATAATAATAATAATAATTTGGAACTTATATAGCGCATTTTCTATGTGAATATAATCAAATGCACTTTACAAGCAGGTGGAATTGGAATTTGGAAATGTTGGTTTTTATGGAGGACGGAAAACCGGCAAACCCGGAGAAAAACCCTCGGAGCAAGGACGAGAACCAACAACAAACTCAACCCACATACGACACCAGGACCGGGAATCAAACCCGGGCCACATTGTTGGGAGGCGAGCGCTCTCACCACTGTGCCATCCCTGCTCCCCCCAAGCATGGCCAAGGAGTTGAACTCGGGTCTACCGAGAACAACTCCAGCTAGTGGTTAGAGCGGAACTTGAACTTGGGACCTCCGGATTTCAAGTCCGGTGCCCTAACTACTCAGCCACGCTGCGTCCTCCATTAAAGACGGTCCTACACAAATACCATTCATTGGCAAAAAACTCAGTTCCATGAAAAGCTAACAACTGGCAAGGTCATTTTCATACCCTGTACCTTTTCCAGTGTTCCTTCATTGCCAATGGGTTTGCTGTGTTTCGAGTACATTTCTGGAGCAGTGAAGGAGCGATTCCTTGATGAAACTGTAAAAGACAAAAACAGGCAACTATTTTTACCACATACCCATGCATACACATGCTCAAAAGATGTGTGGGCTTGCTGGGTGTTGACCTCAGAATAGAGAGGTGATTAAACTTGTACATCACCAAAACGCTCATCAGAATAAGTGGGAGAACAAGTCATCATTGTCAATACCCAGCAAGATGTAATATAGTAGAATAGAATACTAGACACTAGAATGGCACATCACCTACAGGGTTTTCAATAGGAACCTGAGTAGGTGGCAAAATTTTAGGAGTACAAAATGCAGGTGGAGAATGAACTACTCGCACCAGAGGGTAGGAGGGTCTGGGGGTGTGCTCCCGCAGAAAATTTAGAAAATTTGGGCCTCTTAGAATGCATTTCCTGCATTCTGGTGCAAGAATTGGGGCATTTGAACAGGAAACACAAATCGCTGCTCAAATTACTCAGAATTCAGGCAAGATTCAAATTTTGTCCCATCCAATGCTTGTGTTTTGTGGCGAGTGTTTCTCATGTTAGTTGTAAAATATGAGGTAATTTCTCAATCAAATAGGCAGCGAGTTCACGTGAAATAGCCCGTGAAACTCGCCGGCTGCCGGCCCTTATTGAAAACCCTGCACCTAAGAAGACATTCAGCATTCATTTGGATGTTATAAGAACTTAGCAATAAGAGAATAATAGACAAGTACATAAATGTTGAGGGATGTACCTGTATGAAGGGAAAACTTGATCTTGCCATTGTGACAGAGAAGTAAACTTTCAGGTGTGATTGTGTAAGTAAGAAGACCCTTCCTTCTTGCTTTACCTGTTATATGAAACAAACAAAGAGAAGTTGCACAACAGTTACTGCTACTTGCATTGCAGCGCACTGCATTGCATTGTATACTGCAGTTGCGTGCTTTAAGGCAAACAGGGCTGGTGAATGTATGCTTTTACCCAGAAAATGAATTGGGCGCCCTGTATTTTTTTACATGATGATAATGATGACCATGACGATGACGATGACGATGATGATGACAAACTTTATCATCAATAAACCTAAATGACAAGGTGTAGTTGCCATGAATTTCTGGATTCTCAGACAGATGCCTTTAGGCAAGATCATTAAAAAGCTCTAGCCTGCCAACAATGTATCAAGAACTCCGTGCCGGACTTGATGCCATACATTATATGCATCTGGGTTAAGATAGGGAGAGTCTAGGACAGTTAAGTTTTTATACTAGAACATTTGTTTGAGAACTCTGTCTCCAGAGGTTTACCTTTAAGGAGCACATCCCGTAAAGCTTCAGTGGATTGGGACAGTACGGCCCAAAGCTCATCTTCTTTTAGAGGACCTGCACGTACCTCAAGAATCTCATCTAATGTGACAGAATTAGCTGTCAGGGCTGGCATGGTATTACACTAACCTGGTACACTGAATGAATACAGAATAACAATAAAAACAATAAATTACATCACCATGAAATTCTGCAGCATGCACATTACATGTAGTATAGACAAGGTAAAATTCACCTTTAAAAGTAGTGATTGCCTGTTGGCTAAGTTTAGTTTTGTGATGTTCATTTTTTCCCTCCACCATTTTCAAAAGAAGCCGGTCTGTAATGCTGGAACTGTCAGAAGCTGATTTTATAGCAAAAGATGTTGTTTGTACACATGTCCAGTCATTTATGTTTTTTTCACAGATTGCCTGATTAACAAACAGCAGCAAGGAAGTCAGGGAGCCTTGGCTGGGGTACCCAACATTTCATAGGCTGTACAATACTGTAATTCACTTGACTGTGTGTTTTTGCTACTTAGAAATCTTTTTAGACAAATGCATTGTTTTCTCCCTCCTCCTTTCTCATATAAACTGTATATACTCACTTACACAGATCTCCAGTTCACTGGAACATGAAAACAACTAACCTGAAATCAAAATGGCTGAATACTAAAATAAAAACAAGATTGCACTTTCTCCACTTCATCTTCTGATTTCAGTTTAGCAGCCCCTGGACATGCTCAAGCATATTCCAAACGAAGTCTAGAAAAGAGATTATTTAATACAATCAAATTAGTTAATGACATGAGGGATAGCATTAACTACTACATGTACATTAAATTTCAAAATATGAGCCATGGATTGTTCTAGAAAAAACATTGTAACTCCTAATGAGACTCCCCTAACTCACTGTATAGCAATTGTTATAATTACACTGCATGTAGGATGGTACACTTGTATATTCCCCAAACTATGCAATTTGATCATAAAAAGTAAAAAAAAAAAAAAAAATTGGCAACACAATATACTTGTAATGAAACATTTTATCTGACTGTGTACTTTGTTAACCAGTTTATGAGCCCTCTCAACAGGTGAAATTAAAGAGAGAAAAGAAGGGAGGTCAAAAAGAACAAGCTAATAAAATCTGCTTAAAACCAAGAACCCCAAATAGACAAAGCCACATAACATAGAGTTTACAGTGCACTTATATGCCACAATGTCAAAGCGTATCTCATCTGAGCATATATTAATCAAAACAACTGACCACTTCAGAGAGGCCTTCAATTCCAGAATACAGTGTAAATTTCCAGATATTCCAGCTAAAATTACAGATAATAATAGCGCTGATCTTCTTGTGCATGTAACAAATTCACCTCAACTTATGCAAGATGAAATATTCACTAAGAACAAAGAAATACTGAATGTTTCCCTATATTGTGTGGAAACTACAGTATCTTGAAGGTTCAATATACAGTTAATTACACACAGTAAAATACAGCACAAAATAAAAATGATCTCAGACTTCCTGGATAACATTCTGGACAGCCTTACATTAAAAACAATAAGAATGAACATAGACTTCATTACATTAAACCACAGAACAAGATAACTTCTTTTGAAATGAATTGTAACATTTTGCTAGACAACAGCAGTTAAGTGCCTGCCATCACAATGGAGAGCTATTATAAACAACATACCGATGTACATGACAAATCTGATCAATATTGGTGACTACTTTAATTTAAACTTTTAACATGAGGTTTGTTGTGAAGAATTTCTTTTTCTAAAGATGCAAGATCAACTTCAACATAAATTAGATAGTCAGAGGACATTTCTACTTTCTACTGTCTTCTACTTTTCACCTAAAACATCACTAGTGTGATTGTTTTCAGTAGAATACCACCAGGCCAAAGATCTGACACCTGCTCAATCTCAAGTAGTACCTGATTGTGTCTTGAATTTTAATCAATAGTAAACTCAAAAAATTACCCATAGATTGGCCTGACTTTTGTCAGAAAGTGCACTTAACAGGAGGAGCTAGTATTTAAGGTAGTCATCTAGTGCATTGTTTTCATTTGAGGTTCAAAATGATTACTGCAAGAAATATTGCTTTAGCTGTCAGCTACAAGCAGGCCTATACTACAGCTGTACAGTACTTTGGTTACCTCACACTTCTTCAGCACAATAAACTGCACCACAGAAATGAAAATGCTTGCACTGAACAGCCACACTTATGAATTTTATCCAGTTTGACGAGTTCTAAAGCTGGAACAACATATATGACAGAGGCCCCATTAGGGGTTATGGGGATACGGGATATTTGCGGAAAAAATTATTGGGATATGGGATACTGAAGGAAAAAATTATAGGAATACGGGATATTTGAAAAAGAAATATGGGGATATTCAACGCAAAGTTTAGGGATACGAGACTTCAAAGTTAAGGAGACATGGGATATTTCATGAAAAAGTTAACCCTTTAAGCCCTAAGCCCCGATGAAAATGAAATTTCTCTTTACATGATCACTACTTGTTTGAATATTCAAGAGACAAGAATAAAGGAAGTGATCACTCAGGATAGGATGTTTTGATTTTTAGACAAATTCTCCTTACTAGTTTCATAAGAAATGTATGGAGATCAGTAATGAGAATATGCAGTTTTACATCAGGGCATAAAGGGTTAAAGGGATATGGGATACCCAGACCCCCCCCCCCCCCCACCCTAATAGGGCCTCATGACACTTACATGTAACTCAAGGTTAATTTTAAGTTAACGACTGAGGTATGTTCTGGAACATACGGGAAAATAAAGGAAAGGATATTTTTAATTACCTGACAAACAATACTATTAAAATTCAGTTTACCAGCAATAAGTGGACCAGTAGCTAAAACAACCATCAATTTCACATACCTACTCCAGCATTTAGTATTAAATTGCTTCTGTGAACATATGGGCTTTGAACAGCTATAAATAATATGTAACCATAGTTTGCATAAGTTTGCTTCCCTTGATGAAAAATGATTCTAAATTACTATCATAATTTTACTAGAAAGAAAGCTCTCTTCATGGGAGGTGTGCACATCAAGTAGCAGAAGGAAATAAGATGGGAAGGGAACAAAAATTGAAAAGTACTCTAATGAATGATACAGTGATTTGTTCATTTTATCTGTGCTGAGATTTATCTATGAACACTTAACACAAGTTACAATTTCAGCAAAGTCATTCTGGGGAAAATAAAAAAATATATATATATTGCTCATCCAATAAGATAACGTGACAAAACAAATTTCACTTGTTGTGAATAATTGCAACTTTTATTGCTGTAAAATCTATCCATAAATTGCAATATCACTTCACAATTCAAGCCATTAGTTTTTAGCCACAAACCCTGTTTTGAAATTCAAATGACCCTTCTATAAATAACATCTTCCAAATAAAGCACTAGAAAAGCCATTAACGTCACTTAGCATCTTCCAAAAACCAAAACTGCATCAAATACTGTTCATTCTAATATCAGGAACTTGTAATTTAAAACAATTTTCAAAAAGAGAGAACATTTCAGCCAAATAATGCATTTTACTTCTGGGAATAAGTATATTGAGATTCAAATGTCACCCCTCTATAAGCTTAAACACATCTCCCGATACAGCAAAATAAAAGACTATAAAATCGCTTAGTATCGTCCAAAAATCAAAACTGAAATAAACACTGTTTATTCTAATATCAGCATCTTGCAAATTAAAATAATCTTTACGAGAAGGAGAGAATATTTAAACCAAATTATACATTTTAATTTTGGAAATATAATGATCGAACTTGCAGACCATTGAACAGTTTGTGTTCGATACATTATTTACTGTTCGCCTTACCATTCCGAAATTATAAGTATAAATATTCCACTTACGGATCTAACTTAGTCCCTATTTATTGACTACGATTCTGGTGGTTGGTGGGTAACTATGAGCAAACTGAATTAAACCTACAATCGAACACTTTTTGCTGTATCGAAGCAGCTAAATCATCAAGAACAAAACCAACACAACGATCGTCAGTTATTTTAACAATTTTCATCCACGTAGTTCAACGTAGCATAAAGTATGGTGTAAAAAGATAACATTCCGAAAACTAGAAATGTTAAAGCCAAGCTGCTTTCATACATAAGCTTGAATATAAATATGCAAAGACCGGTTCTCTCTATAACAACCATAAACGACTCATTGATGGTTTATGTCGATTTCATTTGAGCTTATAGAAATCGAAGACATGACTATCATCCCGTGCCGACACGTCACCTAATAAAACTTAAAGTCCTTGGTGCGAAATAGTACAATCCTATCAATCTACAAAACTTACGTTTATCGATTTCTGTTTTAAAATCGACAAACCAGATAGAGCCACAAGATATGAAACAATCTATAAACAGGCGCATTTTAAATTTACTCACTTACCGCAAACTACATCCACGCAGACGGTTGCCAAAACGATCTCAGCACACTTCCACCAATGCAAAGTCTAAAGCACTATGTGAGATACACATTCAAGCAGGAAATAGTTGCACCTGGCACAGTAAAGTAAGTAAAAATCGATTGTGTTGTTCCAAAATTTCCTGTGAAAACAATTATGCCTCACAACGACTCGACAAGCCGCAGATGGCACACAACGGAATTGCCTGATCGTAATTGGTCAAAAGCTACCACGTGATTTGGTGATTCCTCACTAATGAGTCACCGCTGCCATTTTGGCTCGCTTTTCAAACAGCGCATTTAGGAAATATTTCGGGTAACATTTTTCGGCCAACGCGCAGGTAACGCGGGAAATAAATAGGGAAAATTTTCAAGCAAAGTTCTCAGGTGTGTAAGGAGAGGAGGTAGTGGAGGTGGTTGGGGGGAGGAGGGTGAGATCGGGGGGAGATATATAGAGCTGAAATCTGAACACCCTCACCCGGGCCGACCTGAGTTTTGTGCCTAGGGGAGGATGGCGGGAGCGTAGACGGGTTGTTTTCCTACAAGGCAGGTATCCGACTTGCCAATAAGACAAAGAATTCGCCCAAGTATAAATAAATTCGGAGCAATGGCAGAATACCCGGCCACTTCATTTACATTCTTTTAAGAATTTAAAAAATAAGCAAAATGATTACTGTGTTTTCGTCTGAAAAGTCTGACAAAAAGTCCGCGATGTAACTGTAATGCATGAGTCAACGAAAACCCCGACCCCCCCCCCCACCCCAGGACAAGGTGGGGATTAGAGGGGAATAGTAGGGGATTGGATACAAAATCATGCTCGAGAAGGTGGGGCATTGGAAGTGTTTAGTTAAATTTTAGCGGCGCCCTTGGAATTGCGTTGTGAAGTTGTTATTATTCTTGCTGGGAGCTGTTCTAGAACAAAACAAGCGCAAAACCATCATGTATTTCACTCAGTCTTTTGTACATCGATGGCAAGTGTTTCACTGCAAGTACTTGACTTGGTAACCATACTACCTCGACATTTTATTACTAAGTTAGGCAAGATAGCGGGTGTTTTGCAACTTCGTTGTTATTTACGTTCACCTTTTTCGTCTTTTACTTGGCACGAAGAGCCTCCAAAAATATCCTAAAAGTTACTAGTTTTGTTAAAATTTAAACATTTTGACAGCTTGGCTACGAAATTCGGTCCTGTTTTACCTAACCCTCGTAAACGTTTCCGTAACGTTGAACACTCGTTTGGTGAGATAAATATAAGGCTTAATTTTGTTCCTTATAGATTTACTTAATTTAGAATAGTGGATTTTTAAGCTTTAAAAAGCTTGCAGCAAATACCCAACAGTTGCTTAGCTATTAAAACTATTAAGATCCTTCACAGTCTTAAGCTCTACTGCCAGGGTCAAGGTGATATGGGTGAAGAAAGACATTGGTAAAGAACCTGGGCGACTGAAATGTGCCGTGGGCTAGCTAGTAGATTTTTGAATCGCACTTGCCCGGGTGCCTGGAGGCTAGTGACTCAATTCAACAGATGTCGAACCCTGGGGGTGGGCTATTAGGTAATGTTTTGACTCAAGGAGGCATCCCCAGGGGTGGGGGTATTATTCGAGATTTGACCAAGGTTTTTCAAATCCCCACCTTAATTTAATAAAATAAGCCGCAAATTTCTTTCCCCAAAAATTTACTCCACTGTTGAAGGTTTTTTCCAAATCCCCACCTTGTCCCGGGGTGTGTGTGTGTGTGTGTGTGGAGGGGGGGGGGGGGGAGGGGAGTCGGGCTTTTCGTTGACTCATGCAAAAGATTTTTTGCCCAGTTGGGACAGACCAGCGTGCTTACGATTTACTGTGTGGCACTAAATTTCTGCGGGTTCTAATTTTTACGATGTTTGCGGGTTTTTCGCGATCCACAAAAATGTGTTCCCACAAAATAAAATAAGCCGCAAATTTCTTTCCCCAAAAATGTACTCCACTGTTGAAGTTATACACAAAAATACTGGTTTGAAGGAGAAAATGCCATATATAACTTGGTGGATAATACTCGATTGCATGTACTCAAATAAAACTTAACGCGACTTCCAGAAAATCGCAAAAATTAATTCCCAGCAAGAAAAACGTCTTTTCCAATTCAAATCGCAAAAATTAGATCCCGCAAAACACAAAATATCGCCAATCCGCAGAATTAAACTCCCGCAAAAATTTAGTGCAACACGGTAGCTAAAATTTCCGAACTTTCCGGTTGGAATGGAAATGGTAAGGTCATTTTTTTCGGAAATTCCATCCGGAAATTTTGGACTACCTATACCTCTCTTTTTCCGGTTAGAACGAACCGATTGAAAATTATCTTACCCAGGAGCCCTTGTCTTAATTACCATTTGACCATTTTTCTCGGTTTCAGCATTCCGCGGAAGAAAAGTGGCGGGAAATTCGTGCTTGCCGATCGCGCTAACCTGTTTTCTTTCAGTTTCTACAAAATGGCCGACACCTCTGTTTACCAGTGTAGTGAATGCACCTACATTACATTAGAATAGCAAAGTTTGTTGAATCACAACTGCCCATTTGCCCCTGGCGAGTTAACAAAACATCTTTTGTGTCACCACGAACTCAGTAAATATGACCTATGCTCGCCACGAGTCTCCCAGTAGCTCAGTGGTTAGAGCGTCCGACCGGTGTACGGTAGGTCATAGGTTCGATTCCGGTCAGGGACTCAGATTTTTTCTTTGTCCCACGCTCGCGACATGTTGAATATTCCATCCTTCCTTATCATCTTTTAATACTTTCCTAAACTAGACTGAAGATGTTGCATTAAGTTTTAATCGATTTTTTTGTGGCATTCCTCGGAGAGTTTACGCCCTCCACCCCGCCCCCCCCCCCCCCCCCCACCCGAGTTTACGCGAATCTTATTTTAATTTAAGCTTAAGTGCGGATAGAAAAAAAAAGAGCAAAACTCTACAAGGGATATACTAGGAAACATTTTGCTGCAGACGCAAATGTTTCCCAGTTTAGCTGAGCGAGAAACATATCACATATGTTGCGAAAGCAAATTTTGCGTCTTGGAAGCAAGGAAATGTTTCTGAATCAAATCAAATACATTTTTGCATCACAGAAGCAAATTTTGCTTCCGAAACGTATGTTTCCCAGTTTAGACACCCAAGGAAACATGTTTGGAAACAATGTTTCCCCAACAATGTTTCCTCGTTTAGCCAGGCCCTAAGACGTTCTCTAGCGAGATTACTTATCTCGGAACGGCAGAAAAGCACCACTCATGACTCAATTAACACTTTCTTTAAACTTTATTGAGCCAAAAAGTAAAATATTACTTAAACATCTATACTAGTAGAACAAAATCTCAACCGATCAAGTCGCCTCAAAATCAAGTCTTAAGTTCCACCATTAAACTAGCCTGCGAAGAGGCTTCCTGGAGCTCTGAGTCTGACTCTGAGTGCTCCGGGAAGCCTGTTCGCGTCATTTTTGCCCCAGCCGTCTGAGTGCTCCGGGAAGCCTTTTTGCCCCAGCCGTCTGAGTGCTCCGGGAAGCCTGTTGGCATGCTAACCATTAAGGGCAGGTACGTTTTTTCGTGGGGAGGGGGGGAGGGCTGGGGAATTTTAGTATTTTTTTCCCTAAAAAGTGTTGGTCCTCCCTTGCGTTTTAATAAAAGAAACTCCTGAACCCCCACCTTTAGGTGACTGACAAAAGTGCGACCATCCCCTCACCACTACATGGTACGTTCCATGCTGTAGAAACCTCAGAACGTTTCGCTTGTGAATGCAAAGTGTTTGAATATGAATATACAGCTATTTCAATTAAGGTTGTCAGATCCGACTCAAGCTTACGCGACAAGACCGAAGGGTAGTGTGGGTAGTTGCAAATCAGACTTAGTTTAACGGTTGTCAGAAGTTGGTCGGGAACTTTGAATTTCTTAGTACAAGTAATAAATTGGCACCATCCGATTATTGTCAGCGGCAATCCTGATTTGGCTTTCCATTTTCAGTTGTTAGTTCTTGCCTTGAAGTACAAAAATTCATGTCCATATTCTTCATGATGCTGTTAATGTTTTTCATACTTCTAATTTACATACCATGCACGTGCTCCACGTGTACCCACATATTTAAAAATTTTTCATCCCGTTTTTACCCGGTAAACAAAAAGATGAGTGGGATTAAAAATCGTTTTAAACGAAAACTGTATCTGCAAATGATTCTTTCACGTTATTTGTTTAATTTTTATGCATTAAAAACTCTTCCATATACTTTGCTATTCTATGGCAAGCAAGGTACTGCTGATTTTGGTGAACTTAGGCATAAAGATCCCATATTACCCTGCGGTCTTGTCGCGTAGGCTTAAACTTTCATCTGACAACGTTAATTGAAATAGCTGTATCTCGATATTGAATGTGTGCGCGCTGAAACAAGGAAAATGCGAACAATCATTGTGGGATATTTACGTTTTATAGCTGAAGTTTGAATATGGAAGTATTTGAGTATTATAAAAGTTTTGAACATAAAATATCTAAGGAAAAATACACGCGCTTCTTTCTCCGACTAGCCAGCGTTGCTGTTGGTTATTTTAACAGAAAGGTTTATTTGTTTAGCATGCGAAATCTGCGTCTCAAAAACAAATATTTCCTACATTTCCAACAAGGTAGAGCGCATTGTTGGATCTACTAGTAACTATTCAGAACTAAACGACTCAGGAGATCAGGCAGCGGATAGCCAACAGCAAGAAGCTGAAGAAACGACTGACCTGAGTCAAGTACTTCTCGATATGGACGGAAAAGGACACGAGTCCTCCGAGAAAAACTATGTGCCATGGCATAATATATATGTAGAAATGTAACCTAGTACCTATAATAAAACACCAAATTAAATCAAAGTAGGTGCAAAGCAAAACTTAATCTGTAAGAAAAATGGAAAGCAACATCACAAAAATTCTCATTAAAAAATTTTGGAAAAGATGTGTGACCCTCACTTGAATAGCTCACATGAGGTATGGCCCTCCCCTTTTGGTGCTCACTTTCACTGTTGACCCTCCCCTCTGAGGCCCCAGCCCTCCCCCCCCCAAGAAAAACGTACCTTCCCTAAACACACCACACGAACAGAAGGTGGTCTACCTATGAGTTGATATCTGGTCGTTCTTACATCTGCCAGCACGATGCAGCGACACCAAGTTGATACTCGTGCAACAAAAATTTTGAGGACGTTTTCTCTCCGTGACATGTCGTACAACTTTCAACTGGTTTGATCTCATGTGGCATGTCACGGGGACAAATTTGCGCAAATTTTTGTGTTGCTTGAGACTAAAAAGTATCATTACGCATGGGAAGACGTGGCTGCAGCATGTCCCAGGGACATGTCCCCGCTACCTTTTGTTTTCTTGTATGGGTCTGTATGGGTGCAAGTTGTGATTTTGTCTCTTTTAAGTGTTCTCTCTACCGGCATGGCTGCCATATGTGTCCTGTACAACACACGATTTTTGTTGCTCCTATATCAACATGTTTACTGATAAGCCTTCTCAATGAATATTTCGCGCAATGTTGTTACTATTCGTCACACTTCGTGCCATACGTTTTGAATAAATGAATACTGAATACCGCGCCCTTAATTGCTGTAACAAAAAAAATCTTCTGTAAGGAATGTATACTCAATTAGATGTTCTTTTTCTGTCAGTGAAATGTGACACATGGTTTCAGGTGGTAATTCAGTCTGTTCATACAATTCAAGAGAGGATGAAGGAAGAGAGCGAATCCCCCATACACGGGCCTCTTCCGATGAAAATTATTTGAAATCTGTTTTAAATTCAAACTGCGTGGTTATTTTAAGGACGACACCTCATTGGTCAGTTAGAATGACATCATGTAATTTTAGATTGTTGACATGGAAACAAAAGATAAAAATAACCTACGCAGTATGGGTGGGAACTAATAATAAATTTCAAATCACGAGGCACGGGGATTCACTCTCTTAGTTCATCCTCTCTTGTACAATAACATCTCACAAAACATAGGCACGCAATGCGTGCAGAGCCAATGAAGTTTTGTTCCGTGAAATCTTTTGAGGACAACCTATGAGTTTTACACCACTGCAGTGCGGTCCCACCCCAACTCCCTCAACCACACCTCCCCCGCCCCGACAACTTGCGGTTAATCAACATATTCAGTTACACTCTGTTCAGTTATCATAAAACCGGGTAGCGAGCAGCGGTGACTACGTTACAGTTTATTATAGCGTGACATTAAACTTGTGCATGAAGTAAAACATAGGCACACACTGAGCTGATGACGTTTTTTTACACCTTGTCACAATTTTCCTGTTGTATAAATTTCCCAAGATAGTGTTTAATGTAACAGGACTTAAAACAACAAAGCCTAGGGTCTTAGAACTGTCGTTCGCCTCTACCCAACTTGCATACGGCAACTGCGCCCGCGGTACGAGCGGCAGTCGAAACCGTGGTGTCCTGTGGGTGTTTTGCGAAATGCACGATGCACTGGGTTCTCGCTTCCGGTTACAGTTCAGAATGCTACAACTGAAAACTCCAGTATTTTGCTGTTTGTAAGCAAAAGCAAGAGTTTATAGCGACTTTCCTGTTGTTCTACTCATACACTTTTGCATTAAGGGGTTTGTGCGCTTGCAAAAAATGTAAAAACTAGTACGAAGACCGAAGCCGCTGGCATTTGTTTTGTGTTGCTTGTGTTGGATTAAAAGTGTGCATTGTTTAAAGGGTATGAAGAGCGACAAGACGATGACTAAAACCGTAATACTACACCAGAATTTATTCCTTACATCAGAAGAGTTGACTCGAGCTGCTCTACTTCCCACTGCGATCAAATTCAGAGAAACAACAACGCCATCACGAGAGCTACAAAACAGCTAATTCCAGTAAGAAGTTTGGTGGTTTTGCATGATCTGGAAAACAGAAGTTGAAGTGACATTAGCATCGTTACAAGTTGAATGGCGTTACGAGTGCTTGTTGAGAAAGAAAAAACTATCACACTCTCCCATTTTCTGATTTAAGCCGCCCAAGTTTCGAAAGGCACGTTACATAGCTTAATGCAACTACAACCCAAGAAATAAGCTAATACTAAACAGCCGTATCATAAATTTGTTAATTGGTTTCTGAAGAACAACTTCATCTCTTAGAGTCGCCTGTAGTTATCCGTTTTTCCTTCTTGGAACGAATCCGACGTAACGCAAAGTTTTATATTTCCAAATCTCTTGCGGTACTGCGGACTGATGCAGGACCGTTGTGATCTGTATTTTGCTCTTTTAAAGTTACTTTCATTTCTCCATTTTGAATAAACTCCTCCTGGCTGAATCCTAGAGTTGTTCTCAAACTTGTTCCTTTTAATTTCGTGAGAAGTTACACATTTTCCTCTCTTTGCTCTCTGTCTGTAAAAGTCTATTGATTGAAAGTTTTAAAGCACCTGGTCTGGAAATTGAAGCGAGAAAAAATAAACAGGTCAATATTTGCCTAAATAAACATTGTTTCTGCAATAACCGTTCCAATCCAAGTTAGTCAAGTGAATTATCCACTTAGAAAGACGGGCTAACTAATAATTGAGGGGGACATTGGGTTTTTAGGTTTTGCGGTTTTGGTCACTTTTGAAATCGGTTTTTCGGTTTTTGCACTCAAAATCCCCGGTTTTTCGGTTTTGGTAGCCACTGCGGTTTTCGGTTTTTCCCTTTTTGACATTCGGGTTTCGGTTTTTATGAATTGAAAAAAGCGGTTATTCGGTTCTTGCCAGCAAATTGGCGCATTGTACGAACCTTTTTGAGTTCATCACGAGTTACAAAAGGTTCACCTTCATATCAGACGGAGACAATGGAAGAAGCAATTCCTTTGGTTGAACATTGCAAAAATTTTCTTCGGGATAATGCGCATCAAATTCGCGCTACAAGCAGTATAACAGGGGCATTGAATATTTTAAAATGCGTGTCAACCTAGTCCCCAGGGCCTTCTCCTCGTTCAAAATGGCGGTCGGAGAAACCCCTGGCCAAGGCTGCTGAAATACTCCACGAATCGTGGAGTATTTTCTCACGTGACACATCATAAAATGGCTCTTTCGGACGTTGTTTCCAGTGTCTGGCGGCCCTGTTGTTCAAACAAAACGAAGACATTTCATCGTGTTTGCGTGACGAAATTCTAACGAACTTTTGGAGCCACTTCGGCTCTGGGGACGAGGTTGAATGCGTGTGAAAAACAGCGTGAACGTGCAAGTTTATATTGCTTGAGTTGGCAGCATTGTGGAGCGATCCCGTTGAGTGGCTCTTTTTTTTCTGTTGTTGTTGTTGTTTTTTTTTAAATCCACAACTATGCTTTTTCCTCCAGTCCGGGGTGGGTTAGCGCCGTTACGAAAAACACTGCTGATTCATCCGCCATTTCATTGTTTGGCATGGTACCAGTCTCTTCGGGTTTGCCTAAGATAAGGTTGGCAGGTGGACTGCTGGAATGTCAAAATGCAATCTTCAAGCAAGAATTCTAGCGTCTAATCATGCCTTTTTCATTGGTCTTGCTGATAAAATGTATACGTGACGGGTGAATGTCCTGAAGAAAATGTGCGTGAAACGACATTACGAAACCTCCCCTTCCTTTGCTATCCTCTCTCGTTTGGCTCTCCATCAATACGCAATACAAAATCCATTTGAAAGCTTCACCTAAATGCCATTTACGCTCGATGAATCCTGTGAACTATGTATACTTTTCACATTATTAATTTAATATAAAATTGCTGTAACGACCAACATCTTTCGTAAGGAATGTGCACTTTATTTGATATTGTTTTTCAGTCAGTCAGCCGTACGTTTTATGGCGTTACTGGCATTTTATACGTGAAAACTCTTCTGTTCATATAATTGCAACCAATGAAAGAAAAGTACTGTTACAGGAGGTAAAATATCTTTCAATAGCCTAAATTACAACCATTACGGGATGATTTTCCTGTTAGACAATAATTATAGATTTTCTGTCATTCGTAGCCGCACATAAGCTAATGGGTTTCTTCTTGTGTCATTTTTATTGCTTTTGTTGTGTTTGTTAATGCTGGAACAATTACATAATTTCTTAAACGTCTTGGAATCGTTCTTATTTCTCATTTTGAGGAAATCATTCGGTTTCTTTCTGTTGATATCTGGGAGCATTTCTTGTACAAGGCGTTTAATTTTATTTCTAGCACATTTTCATCCCAAAAACGTAAAAATAGGAGTGACGTACCACTTTAAACGGTATTAAAAAGGCTCGAATCGCGTGATTAACAACGTGGTTATCACGTGATCAGAGCTCAGTCGCTTGTAGTTCAAATTTCAAACGGCCGTTTTACTACTTTCGTGATTTTGCTAGAACCGTTCTCTGAAAAACCATGAAGTACTATTCAAGGATAGTCGTCGTGACATTCTGCTTTTTTGTTGGTTCTGCTGTGTTTTACACGATAACCTCCTTTTCAAACGTCCCTTTTAAAGACTCTGAGGAGGAACAAGAATTCAACCGAAAGGGTTATCTTCAACAACGAACGACAAGATATGGAGACCCTCTCTCCCAAGTGGAGCGGTTTATTTTAATACTGATCATTAGCACGCCATATAATACCGACAAAAGGCAAGCAATACGGCAGACATGGCTCTCCCTCTTGGCAAACAATTCAGTCGCATTAGGTCGATCAAATGTAAGAGGAATGAAAGATCCTACAAATGCATCAGTTTCCTTAGTTATTCATTATTGGTTCGTTTGCGGGCACGACGAAAAGTATAACGTGGAACACGCCTTGGACAACGAGACTCAAGTTTACGGTGACATCTTAAGATTGGGGTACACAGAGAAATACTCACTTTTAACCTACAAGACTTTGAGTTCTTTAGGGTTTGCTTCAACTATGGATGTAAAGTTTGTTGTCAAGGTAGACGATGACGTGTATTTGCACGTTCCAAGACTAATTTGGTGGCTAAAAAATGCTCCTTTGCCTAAAAAACTATACGCAGGCCGTCTGTTCGAACATGGAAGAGCCATAAGAGTAACACACCATAAGTGGTATGTCAGTGAACAATATTTTAACGAGACTCACCTTCCCCCTTATTGCAACGGACCCTTCTACATTTTATCTAAAAACGTTGTTGTGGAATTATTAAAGGCCTCTCCCGGTGGCAGGCTCACTTGGTTTCCGCTAGAGGACGCGTTCATTGGAATATTGGCCAAGAGACTCGGAATTAAGCCTTTCGCTATCGTTAAGGGACTTCTTTTGAGTCCCACACTTTCACGAGCTTGGCCGGAAAAAAAGTGGGAAAATTACAGGCTTAACCAGTTCTTTGCCTTGGGACATGATCTTTCCGCTCCGCAATTGTTTGAAATTCACGAGAGGTTCCTAAGTTTGCCGTTATTCATGCCGTTGGAGTTCTAAGCAAGCTAGCAATTAAGGAAGAAACTGACGATAGTCTAGATACAATGGGATCTTAGGAGACAGATTAAGTAACGTGTACTTTATGAGAAAATATCGTGCTTTCCCTTGGGTGTTCTTCCAGCAAAATAGACTTACATTTTGCTGGGTTCGATTTTCGCTTAAATCTCTTGAGCCACGAGCCTGTGTGACAGTTTTACGAAAGGGGGGAGGCTGAAGGTGGTTTTGTGGCGACTTTTTCTCCTTGTAAATCGCCGCAAAGACCCAAAGAGACTGAGATGAGCTTGCATGCCTGGTATATATGCGCTTTGATGGGCTCAGTCCTCAATGCTACTACCAGCAAGTAATACTGGTGTATCTTTCCACTGAGAATCCTCTAAGCCTTCCTTTAATTTCGGTGGAAATTATTGTCAAGACTGGAAAATAATGTTTATCATAATCCAAAGAATGCTCATGATAATGACATTGATTTTTGTTCCACCCAATATCGCCCAATTGATTATATGGAACCCTGTTATCTAGAGCCTCGGCATCTCGAGTTTCCCGCTTTCTCGAATCAAAACTCGTTCTCTTAGTTGAGGCTGTTCAGTCATTTACTATCGGCTTTCTCGAATTTGTCTTCCTCAGTTACGTGTTGGAGACAGCGGGCCAATCTGCCATATACTGATGGCAAACAATTGCACAGGTATTTCTGAATATTTGCATATTTTCAATTTGTTACTAAGAAATGATCGAGGTGGCTGATAAAAGAAATTTGTATCGTGAATTTAATAGTTTATCCAATATGTTTACGGAGGAAAATTAAAAAAAAATAAACAAAGATGAAGACAGGATAGAAGTATTTTACATAGGTGACGTGGAATACTGATAAATATTAACAGGGTGTATGCAAATATGGTGTGGCTAATGAGCTAAATGACAACTGGGAAACTTGAAATTTTTATTAGGTCCTCGGAGTGCGTTTTGCAGCATTTTAGGGGCAACTGGAAACTGCTTTGAAACAATTAAGACATCTAAAATTTGTGCCGATTTGGTTTAAGACACTTCCTAAAAAGATCGCCGAAAAATTATGTTAGACTCCACAGAAATGATCCTATTCTGCCTACCCTCCCCCCCCCTCACCTCCTCCAAAAATAATCCAGTGCACGTTTCCACCTTTCTTTCACTTGAAATAATGCAAATCTCACTTGATTCCTTTAAAGCCGACTGCATTCTTGAGGAATTTCCTGTGCGATGAAGCCCCATACTTCATTATTCATTTACACCCTTGGTACGATCCTTAATTCATGTACGCAAACAGCTAAACTTAGTTCCGAATATTGCAACAAATTACACGTAAACGTCTTCTTTTTTTACACGCACCACAAGTAGCCCAAACTCGAGACATATATAGCTGTTGCAGAATTATAAGGGTTCAGTTGTATTGGACTTAGAAGATGTCTAAAAAATTCACCTTATCTTAGCTTTTGGGATCAAAATCAAGAAAATGAGCTAACTTTTGTAACGTTTTGTGTCTTGCTGTCTATCTTGAATTCTTGAGTATCGTAGACGTCATTATACATCTTGATTCCTTCGATAAGTGTTTCTATTAATCAAAAGGAAAATCAGTCAGATCTGTTGTCCTTCGTTTAGCTATACCACAAAAACCCCACGATTATTAAGGTTGTCAGTTCACATAGTTAATACAAATAAATATTTTATTTCTTCTCGGGACTTACCGATTCGTGGGTCGCTTGGTAAGTTATTGGTGTCCTTCTTCACATCGATGAACTGTGTACGTTGGATAGGACATCGAAATGGTTAAGAGTTCAGGCTTGGATGTTGTTCTCATGTTGTTTTCGTAGGTTACTTACGAGCTATTTTCACTACGTCTCCCAGCTCTCCAACTTGTTGGGTATATTTAGAGGCGCTATTTAAACAACAGAGTTCTTCTATGGAATTCACTATCGTGTGATAGGTTGCCCGAGGAAATTTGATGTTCACAACAAATATTACGTTCGAGGGCTTATATGAGGTTTGAAGATCAAATTTCCGAGGAAATCTATCACTGACATAGGGCCTGAGACAGAAGGACTCTATTGTTTTATTGTAAAATACTAAATTTTGAGCGAAAATAGGCAAAAACGGGCACTATGCGCTAATAGGCGCCCGCTGAGAAGAGACACTATCGCGTCACGTGTTCGATTTCGACCAATAGGATTACGCCAAAATTTAGCGTTGTACTATATTTTCTGTGAGGTGATGTATAATATACAGGGGAAAACAACCTGCGATAAAGCTGATAGCCTGACTCAGGGACCAGTAACAAATTGTTAAGGGGCCATTCTGAGCGGATTTGTGTGTGAAAGGGAGTGATTTATAAATGAAATAAAAAAGGGAAAACAGGATATATAGACACACAATACTAGTTAGTCCGCTAACGGGTACGTGAGCACCTTGGGTTGGTTGCATACTGTCTGGTACTCGTCTGTTAATTATTAACTTCAAATTTAAATTTTGATTCACCTTCAAATCTTTAGTTTTGTGTTTCCACTACAATTTCCTAACCTACCTTTCCATTAAAACATTTTAAAGGGGCTATGTCACACTGTCTTAGTATCTTTTTAAAAAGCTAAAAAGTGTCTTTGCATCAATTGAATTCCTAGCCTGTTCCAGGCGTTCAGATAGTGGAGAGCGAGCGAAAACTAAAGCGAGCGAAAGAGCGGGAAAACGAGGGGAGACTGGGGGAGAGGACGAGGGAACGCCTGTGAAATTAATTTTAAAAAGCCCATGCCGCCCACTTTAGGCCGCCGACAGCGGCAGAGAAACATGAACCCAAGGTCAGGTCAAAGTAAAGAAGAAAGTTATGTAATTATGCTCACCGATATAGGTTTCTCCCGAGTTTGAAGCGTTGGGAAAAGTACTGGTGATGCTTTAAGAAATCTGACATGCCGAATGGACATTGCAAAATTTTCTGCGATACGGCGAGAATCACAGGCGACTTTATACAGCTGTATACACATCGGTTTATCAAATTGATGAATAGAAAGCTTTTCACTCTGTGACGGAATGAACTTCGTCGTCTTCATCGATTGCGATGGCTACGATATGTTTGTTGTTGTTCTTTCCTCCACTCGTTCGACAGCAGGCTTTCATGACTTTCATAAATAATCTAGCCGATCCATTTCTCCTGCTTCTTCTTCGTCTACTTCGATAGGCAGCGCTCTAATTCCAATGCTTTGAAGCTGTTCTACTTGGTCTTTCATGATTACGACAAGCGGAGTGACCACAATTATCTTAGAAACAGCGTTTCTTTGCAATGCGTTGATTAACCTTGGAAACAGTTGAAAGATCAAGCTATTTCCAATCCTGTTGGAAGAATGGTGATGAGACCTCTTCCCAGAAACACGTTTTGAAGACAATCTTTTTATTCCATTTCCCTCGTCCCCTCCCCCAGTCTCCCCTCGTTTTCTTTCCCGCTCTTTCGCTCGCTTTATTTTTCGCTCGCGCTCCACTATCTGAACGCCTGGAACAGGCTATTGAATTCCAAAAATAATGGTCTAGCCTTGTTATTAAAGACTATCTTATGCCACTGAAACTGTTTCCTGTCATCTGTTGCTACCGATGGCAAGGATGGAAATGGATTGAAACTTGAAAAAATTGGGCCAATTTTTTCAAGTTTTGATGCTATGTCTTCACAAATCACCAAAAAATTTATTTTGGTTAGCTCTCCCTGACAAAATTCATTTAATATCTTCCTCATAGTTTTATAGGAGCATTTTGTGTATGAGTAAAGGCACTAAGTAATGATTGAGCACAGAATTGACCTAAAATAGCAAAATCCTCGTGACGTAGGCCCTTTAAGTTCACGAAAAAACTTTGTCAGTTTAACACGGCACGAACTGCAAATTAATGGGGGCTTTTGCGGCCAGTCAAGTTACATCTTAAACTTCTAAAAACGTGGCGTTTGCCCAGAATGCCCCCCTTAAATGATAAGCCATCGGAGAGAAGATGTTATGCTCGGTATACTAAATACTGGTTTTGCTTTATTTTCTAATCTTCTCTATACGACTCTTTTAGTTTTTTAGGGAAAAGATTACGATGTTGAAAATCATAGCCCTTCTTCGAGCTTTTTGCCATCTTAGTTTTCCAGTAAGCAAAGTTCGGATAGTACAAAGCTTTAAAAGGCAAGTTTTAGGAGCATCAAGCGGTCAGCAGGAGCCATGCGTCGTTGATAAAAGCTTCAAAAAGTTGTCAGTTCCTGTGGCATACACGTCACCTACTCTGTAGTTTACTGCTTTGGGAGACTTTTTAATTGTTACTATCTGGCTAAATGAAGAATTGCCTCATACTGGCTGCCACCCTCTATTGGCTTACTGCAAATAAGCTCACTCTTAATGCATCTAAAACTGCGTTTATATTGATTTGATCAAGGCAAAGGCTAAGTACGTTTGATAGTTCACCTTCACTCGAAATTGATGGGGCACCTAGAAGTCAAGTGACTTTTACTAAATCACTTGGTGTTTACATTAACCAAAATTTATCTTGGAATGTTCACATCGATAATTTATGTAAAAAGATTGCGTGCTGGCATCGGAGTGCTAAATTGTTCCAGAGCTTTTGTTCCATTTTCAGACTCTCGTGGCTTTCAGGGCTGGCTGCAAGCAATTCTCCTGAAGGCCTATCTACGACGGCACTTATATAAAGCTAGACTGCGAGTAGTCTCTAATTTTGGCGATTGTGATTGTGGGGCGGGCAAAATACACACGCGCGCGCGCGAAAGTTCGAGGAGACGCGTCTCCTCAGGCTTATAGTTTAATTAGGTTTTGTCAAATTGTTAATCTATTTTAGTGGTTAGTGGTCATTCATTCGTTCATTCATTCATTCATTCATTCATTCATTCATTCATTCATTCATTCATTCATTCATTCATTCATTCATTCATTCATCCATTCATCCATTCAGCCATTCAGCCATTCATCCATTCATCCATTCATCCATTCATCCATTCATCCATTCATCCATTCATCCATTCATTCATTCATTCATTCATTCATTCATTCATTCATTCATTCATTCATTCATTCATTCATTCATTCATTCATTCATTCATTCATTCATTCATTCATTCATTCATTCATTCATTCATTCATCGGTTAACCGTTTACTTGCCGAAAATTTGATTTATAAAATAGAGCCTCCGCACTAACAAATAGCCGCGAGCCACCTTAAAGTAAACATGATTGCTGTAGCGACCAACATCTTTCGTAAGGAATGTGCACTTGATTAGATATTCTAATATTCTAATCGACTACATTCTGTACAAAAGAAAACAGCGAAAAATGCATCAAGTTCAATGTTCACGTGAAAACGTGTTTTAACCGCCTGATTTGTCCACGTGTTAAGGTCATGTTCCGAAATGTAACGCTACAAACAAAAATATATCCGTGGCAGAAATGGATTACAACTGGAAAAAAATTCAACCTCGTTCCCAGGGTTGGTTGGAAAAAATTAGGCTAATTTTTCAAGTTTCTCCCTTGTTTTCTAAAAAAATCGCCAGCAACTGATCATGGATTGTTCTCCTTTGAGAAAATCATTCAGTTCCTTTCTGTTGATGCCCTAGGAGAATTTCGTTTACAAGGTGTTTTAATTTTTATTTTTAGCACATTTTCACCCCAATTAGGCTTGGATAAATTCTGCTCGTAAAATGGCTTATCCTGCCTTCCGGCAGTTCTCGTAAAAATCGCTTGTTCTGCTCGAAATTTGCTCGGACACCCTTCTTCTGCTCGAATTCTGCTCAGTACCCGATACTAATTAGATATTCAATACTAATACTAATTAGATGCTCAATACTAATTAGATATTCGTTATGCGAAGCGAAATTGTAATTGCTTTATTTCACTAATATTAGACGAAACGGTGAAATTTTTATTAGAACATGGTCTCACCCACTCAGCCAATCAATGTCCATCATTTCGATGCTCTATATTCCATAAACTGTCTTAAATTTTAAAGTGGCGGGTGCTTTGAAGCACAGGGAAATTGCGGGGTAAAATTACAGAGAATTTCTGCATTCATTAGTGGTTCTATATAGAGCATACTAATGAGGCATTGTTTTCCTTTGTTTGGAAGCCTCATTAGTATGCTCTATATAGAGCATACTAATGACTAAGTAGAAACTACTAATGAATGCACAAATTCTCTGTGAATAGTTATAACTAAATCGATAAAAACAACAGCTTCAACGGCGATGTCAAAAAACAACAAAAGATGCAATCTTGTCATAGCAAAGCAAAAGGCAGATCGAAAGAAAACCATTACTTTACAGCTTTACATAAAATAAGAAATGTTCAGACCTTAATTGAAGTAGAAGGACAGACTTGTTTCTCCGCGTTTGCCGGACTACGAGTGTTGTACTTGAACTTGTCTTTGGTCTCTTGGCTTTCCCTGCGGGTTCCCCACGTGCTGTCGCCGGTGGTTGTAGCCCGGGGGGGTACTCTGCAAATTTTTGGGCGGGGGTGTGCCGCTGGGACTCTGAAACCCTTACCCTAAACTAGACCAAGTTGAGGTGCATTTTGCAACCCTATACTAGACTAAACACCAAAAATCCGTAACCCTATCCCAGACTAGCTATTTTTGAGAAACCCCATTACTAACACAGTCCAACGAAAACAAAATGTTTCGTCACATTTTAAATAATGCTCTCAAAATAAAAGTTTATTTATACTTGTTCAGTTTTTGTTTCCATCAAGTCCTCAATTTCAGGTTAACCTGAGTGAATAAAGAACCGTCATGAGTGTTGCCTTTCGGATACAACAGCAAAAAACGTCGACTTTCTAAATAACTTCTACGTTTACAACAACTAAAACGCGTTTTAATTGATAGTACATGTATGTAAACCCATCTCTATTAACGCTTTCTTTGCTAGTTGCCGGTAAATTTGCCAAATTGATTTCTTTTTAGTGTCAATTGCCGGGAAACCTAGTCTAGACTAAATTCTCCAACCAACTGATTAGTTTCCTTGAAAATGATACCCTATTCTAGACCAAAACTCTCTGATTTCCGTACCCTATCCCAGACTAAACAGCTTGAAAACCATACCCTTCACAGCGGCACATACCCATATAGCGTGTATATGGGAGTACCCCCCCCCCCGGGGGGTTGTAGCGCGTCGAAGACTGCTTTCACTAGTGTAAATCTAGTAAATCTTGTGGGGCAATCACTGCCTCGAGTTCCTCAATTTCCGTGTATTGGCTCATGGCTGTTTATGCATCAACTGCGATAAGCTGCACGGCGAAGCACTCTCAGTGAAACATTGCAACTCAAATGCGTTTGTACAATAGCGAAAATATCGTAAACAAAATAGCAACGTGATCGTGGCCTCGTGGCATTCTATCTTTGCTCGGGACGCTATAGCCCATAGAACACTCGCGTTCATTGTCTAACCCTTACTTAACATCTTACAAGAAGGAACATCAAACAATACATAACGTTTCTTTGTTACGTTTGATAATAGTCGTGTAATTAGAACCGAAATCTACGTTTATTTCTCTGCTTGTTGTTTAATTTCTTGCTTATACTTATGTTTTAAGTTAGCAAAATGTTTTTCGGAGTGGTTATTTCATTGTAAATGCATTAAGACTGATAATCACATCAAACACAGTGTATTTTCCATTTGTTTTCTACGTGTATTCAGTTTTCAATTTTTGCATAACAGTTAAACTGTTATGCATATCATTAGTGTCACCGATTTACCGTTATTCTGCTTAAATTCTGCTCGAAAATGCCTTATTCTGCCGGCAGAATGCTCGCCTCACAAATTGCTTATTCTTCTCGAAATTCTCCCGGCAGAGTTTATCCCAGCCTAACCCCAAAACGTAAAAGTACGCCGGTAGCCCCTTTAAACCGAATACTAAAAAAGCTCCAACGGCGTGATTAACAACGTGGTTATCACGTGACGACATTTCAGACGGCCGTTTTACTACTTTCGTGGTTTTGCTTGAACCGTTCCCTGAAAACCCATGAAGCTTCCTTCAAGATTAGTCGTCGTGACATTTTGCTTTTTTGTTGGCTTTGCCGTGTTTTGCACGATAAGCGTATTTTCAAACGTCACTTTTAAAGACTCTGAGAAGGAACAAGAATTCATCCGAAAGGGTTACCTTCAACCACAAACGACAAGATCTGGAGACCCTCAGTCCCAAGTGGAGCAATTTATTTTAATACTGATCATTAGCGCGCCATATAATACTGACAATAGGCAAGCAGTACGGCAGACATGGCTCTCCCTCTTGGCAAACAATTCAGTTGCATTAGGTCGATCAAATGTAAGAAGAATGAAAGATCCTACAAATGCATCAGTTTCCTTAGTTATTCATTATTGGTTCGTTTGCGGGCACGATAAAAGGTATAAAGTGGAACACGCCTTGGACAACGAGACACGAGTTTACGGTGACATCTTAAGATTGGGGTACAAAGAGAAATACTCACTTTTAACCTACAAGACTTTGAGTTCTTTAGGGTTTGCTTCAACCATGGATGTGAAGTTTGTTGTCAAGGTAGACGACGACGTGTATTTGCACGTTCCAAGACTAGTTTGGTGGCTAAAAACTGCCTCTTTGCCTAAAAAACTGTACGCAGGCCATCCGTTGGAACATTCAGTAGTCATAAGAGCAACACACCATAAGTGGTATGTCAGTGAACAATATTTTAACGAGACTTACTTCCCCCCTTACTGCAACGGACCCTTCTACATTTTATCTAAAAACGTTGTTGTGGAATTATTAAAGGCCTCTTCCGGTGGCAGGCTCACTTCGTTTCCGTTAGAGGACGTGTTCATTGGAATATTGGCCAAGAGACGCAGAATTAAGCCTTTTAACGTTATCGGTAAGGGAGTTCTTATAAAACCCGACCTTCCACGAGACTGGCCAGAAAAAAAGTGGCAAGATTACAGGCTTAATCAGTTCTTTGCTTTGGGACATGGTTTTTCCGCTCAGCGATTGTTTGCAATTCACGAGAGATTCCTAAGTTTGCCATTAATCATGCCGTTGGAGTTTTAAGCAGGCTGGTAATTGGAAAGGAAACTACAGTGACAATAGTCTACATACAATGGGATCTAAGGAGACAGATAAAGTAATGTGTACTTTATGAGAAAATATCGTGCTTTCCTGGGGTGGTCTTCCAGCAAAATAGACTTGCTGGGTTCGATTTTGAGCTACGAACCTGGGTAATAGTTTTACGAAAGGGGGAAGGCTGAAGTGGTTTTCGGCGGCTATACTCCCTGTAAATCGCCGTAAAGACCCAAAGAGACTGAGATGAGCTTGCATGCCTTGCATATATGCGCATTGATAGGCTCCTCAATGCTACTATCAACAAGTAATACCGGTAGATCTTTCTACTGAGAATCCTCTAAGTAACGGGTAGAAGATAGGCCCTCCTTTAATTTCGTTGGAAATTATTCTCAAAACTGGAAAATAATGTTAATCATAATCTAAAGAATGCACATAATAATGACATTGATTTTTGTTCCACCCAATATCGCCCAGTGGAACCCTGTTATCTAGAGCCTCGATTTCTCCAATTCCCCGCTTTTTCGAATTAAAACTCGTTCTCTTTGTTGAAATTGTTCAGTCAGTTACTATCGGCTTTCTCGAATTTGTCTTGAGACAGCGGGACAATCTCCCTGGGGTCAATCTGCCACGTATGTGTACAAAGGCAAACAATCTGAATATTTGCATATTTCCAATTTGTTACTAAGAACTGATGGAGGTGGCTGATAAAAGAAATTTGTATCGTGAATTTAATAGTTTATCCAATACGTTTACGGAGCAAAATGAATAAAAAAGAAAGATGAAGACAGGATAGAAGTATTTTAGGTAGATGACATGGACTACTGATAAATATTAACAGGGTGTATGCAAATATGGTGTGGCAGATAAGTAAATGACAACTGGGAAACTTGAAATTTTTATTGCAGCATTTTAGGGGCAACTAGAGACTGCTTTTAAACAATTAAGAGGCTGTCTCCCTAAGAGTGTTCCACTCGATCTCGGACTCAAAAATAGATTTCCTTCAAATTTCTACCACAAATACTACTATCTGTCCCTACTACTAAAATGCGCCTGAAATGATCCAAAAGTTTATTTTGCTCCCGTTTTGAGGATTTGATTGTCAGTATACCGTAAGTGACTAAAATTTGGCTATTTTGGGCACCGTAGTACGGGGTTTTTCAACAGTATCGTTTAAAAAGACTTCGCACCATCACAACCTTCAAATTTACACCCATTTGATAGCTTATTACTTCTTTTTACCGCTCCTGTGTCATTTGGACATTTTCCCGATCGAAATCGTGTGAAACTGAAAATGATAAATGAACTAATCTCATAAGTCACTCGAACTGGACGAAATGGTGCTTTTGAAACATGCCAAAATTCTCAATTGAGGCACTTAGGCCAGACGTAAAAACCCGTTCTAGGCATAGACTAAGCACTGTTTCCTAGAATTATGCAATAAAACTTGCGGCAGAATGCAGTAAGCCAGAATGAATGCGGCAGAATATGCAGTAAGCCAATTTGGTTTAAGACACTTGCTATAAAGATCGCTGGAAACTGTGATAGACTCCAGAGAAATGATCCTATTTTTGCTCCGTTTTCTCTTCAATTAAAACGGCCTAACCCCCCTCCCCCCCCCTACAAAGAAAATCCAATGCATGTACCCACCATTCTTTACCCTGGGTGCCAGAGGCTTTTCTTGTGCGGTTTCCGGTTGCAGCTTATGTTCTCTATTGTGAGAACATAAGCGAGCCGCTCGACGCGTCTTGGCCTCCGGCCGATTTCGCCCGACGCTACCGAGAAAAAAAACCGCTTGCACCCAGGATAACCTTTCTTTCACTTGAAATAAATATTTATGCAACCTCACCAGAATCCTTTCTTATGGCCGACTGCACTCTTTTGGATTTTATTCTACCCAACTTCCTTTGTGATAAAGCCCCATACTTCATTATTCATTCACATCCTTGATACGATCCTTAATTCATGTACGAATATTGCTAAAAATTACACCTAAACGCACCACAAGCAGCCCAAACTCGAGACAGTACTGTTACAGAAATTATAAGGGTTTGTATTGGACTGAGGAGATGTCTAAAAATTCACCGTATCTTAGCTTTTAGGATTAAACATGAAATCAAGAAAATAAGCTAACCTCTGTAATGTTTTGTGTCTTGCTGTCTATCTTGAGTATCGAGGGGCGTTTCCGGGCATTTTTTTGGCAGTACGCACAAAGTCAAGGTGATGCTTAGCCGTAGGGAGACAGACATAGTTACATATGATTGCAGTCAGAAAAAACTACATTTATCATTTCAATCGTATTCTCGCTCTTGCATAATAACTTAGGCTATAGCTAATTGCGTTTTCCAGCACTATTTGGGTTCCTTGTTATATGCCTGCACGCACTTATGTCAGTTTTACATAAAAGTACAAAAGGAAAAGAAAATACAATTTGCCCAGGCGCACTCTTCAGCAAGTGTGTTGAAGAAAATGCCAATATTGAAATTGCACATTACCTTATCTCCTCATCTATAAGAGTTCCTAATTTCCTCTTCTGTCCCGTCAGATAAAGAAATAACATATTAAGGACGAGAAATTAAAGTACGCATTTGCGTATTTCGCGTAAAGGCGGGAATGCCCCTGGTATCGTAGAGGTCATTTTACATCTTCATTCCTTGGATAGGTGTTTCTCTTAACTAAAAGGAAAATCAGGTAGCTCTGTTTTACTTCGTTTAGCTAAATCAGAAAGAAACACGATTATTAAGGTTGTCAGTTCACATAGTTTAACTCAAGGAAATCTTTTCTTTTCTTTTCGAGACTTGCCTATTCGTGGGTCGCTTGGTAAATTAGTGATGTCCTTTACTCTTCACATCGATGAACTGTGTACGTTGGATATGACATCGAAAAGGTTAGGAGTTCGAGGCGTGGATGTTGTTCTCTTGTTGTTTTCGTAGGTTACTTTGCCTTACGATGAGGGCTTCGATTGTACTCAAACTGTGACAGTCTGTGGACGGTTGCCCTAGATTTCTCTATGGAGAGATAAGGGACCTTTTGTTGATTATACACAGGGGTGGGCCGGAGGAACTAACTGGAAATTTAAACAAAGACAAAAAAAATGTCCCTTCGCCACCTCCCCCCTCATCTCGAGATATATTTCAGAAGGTAGTGTACGTGCCATGGTAGGAGTTACCTCAAGAGCATTAGCCAGAAAAGAATATCAGCGGTTTGCAGACAAATGGCACAGTAATGCACTCAGTGCAAGAACAAGGGACACTTTGATTCGAACAAACCCAGGGCCTTACTTAGTTCCTTATTTTGTATATATAAGCCATTTGGATCAAAGCGACAAAATTGCAATTCAATGGGTGTACTCACGCGATGTTTGTCGAAGGTTGCTCATAAAGATTTATATGTGGAGCTATAATCTTGTCCGCGGACCCCATCAGTATTTATCATCATTTGTTCAGAACAATATTGCTCCGCTATGGATTATTCGACCAGATCAAAATGGACCATGGACAAGAGTTCTGCTTGAGTGTGTTTGTTCAGGAACTCTTTAAAGAGCAGTACAGGTTTGACAAAAGGAGAACGCCTTCGCGTCAGACCCCGAGGGTATTCTGGATTTAAAGTGACAGGAAGGTGCGAATGGGGACATAAATAAAAACCCCCCAAAATCCTTGGGCTTGAAGCGAACACCCCACCCCCCCAAAAAAAATCCCCTGGACCAAGGTGATGGTCGCACGGGGAAGGGGGGGGTTCTCTGGCATGGTTCACGGACGGAAAAAGTAGCGAATCACGGATCACGTATATCAAATTTCATTTTCCAGAATGAAACCCAAACAAATCCCATAGCCGAATTTGGCAAACTGCCAAAATTTTCTCACCCCAAAAATCCCGAAATCGTGAATTTTAGACCCCAAAAAAATCCTTTGCCCCTCCCCCATCACTTGAAATCCGGAGAACCCTTCCCCCCCCGGGCGTCGGACCCCGTCTACACAGATTTATGTAGGAGAACGCATGTGGCCAGAAATAAACCAGAAGATCAATTATCCCGTAAAACGTCTTCTCGTTGCTCTTCAGGTGAAAGAAGAATTCGACTTTGGTGGTGCTGTCATCGCGTAGTTCTGTATTTCTTGGTTGACAGTGTACACTTGTAATAACCCTTTTCAAAAGCTTGTTAACTCTTGGAATTTTCATAAAATTCCTGGACATGAATGTGTCCCATTGGAGAACATGCTACAGTCCAACCGTGCAGTCAAAATACCTGAAGAGCTCATACCAACTACTGAAGAGGTGTGAGAATTTATGAGGAGAGGGGTGGTAATATCACACGCAATGCGCGTTTTAGAATCGATCCTTTAAGATCAGATTTAGTAGAATCTCGAAAACAGTTATTTAACGCAAATCAGCCGACAGGTCAGATTATTTTTCAAGTATTGTGCACGGAGATTCGGAAATATATGAACATGCCCTTTTCTTTTTAATTAACTTAGGTAGCATTCACAAAACCTTGGGGGAGGGGACTGACGAGAAATTACCCTTTATTTAAAAAAAATTTAGGCCCCCGCTTGTCTAATGTGAAAACATTTCAAGCACCCCCTTCACAGTCCTCTGGAATTTTAGGTAACCCCCTTGAATATCCAATGTTTTTCTCGCCAGTACTAGATTTCATAACAAAAACCATTTCTTCACCATTTTTTTGCACGTCAGTAGAACAGCCAGTCACTCTCCATTATTCTTTTGTTGCCAGTACTTCTTCCCGGTCTAGTAAATGAAACCTGTTCTGCTTCTGATTCTTCTTCGTCTTCAATTTCATTTAAAACAATATCCTCATCATCATCACTTTCTTCTTCGTCATCTTCGTCACTCGAGTTCGCCGAGTCCTCCGATTGATGCTTGTCCACTCCTGTGGTATTGTAGTAATGGTGTGTTGTAGACTGAATTTTGTCTTTCTGTGACAAGTATTTACATTGAAAGTGATGATGGTCTGTATATTTGTCTAGTTCTTTCACAGTCAGACTCCCTGACCGGATAAGATAAGTCCTTTGTACACTTTTGCATCCCTCTCTTCCTTTTTCTGATTCCGTTTCCTACTTCTCATCTCACTCAACACTTGCAGCTGTTCACAGCTTTACAGAGTCTTCCAGTAAATTCACAGCCACACATGACTCCTTACTAGGTTTTGCTAGCTCCGTTGGCTTTGTCAGAGCTGTGCAGTTCCCCTTTGGCAAAACGTTTCTTAATTGACTTGTGCTCTAGGCAAGAAGTCTCAATCTCCCGAGGAGAGCCATCTTCATTTGTCTTCAGAGTGCTGAAGACGTCCAGGTAGTGTCCTTCCCTTGACTTATCTGGAAAAGGACGAGGTACACGTTCTATCACAGGTCCTTGCCACTCTGTGATTCGGAAGTAATCACATTTGCCTTCTTGTTTAGTGCATGATTCTCTAAGGTACTCCATGTATAGCTTTCCTGATTGACTATGCTCTTGCATAAATAGCGCCATTTTCTTTAGATAACAGTAGCCAGGAATTGAAGGCTTATTAGAAGCTGTCGCTTGCTGGTACTCTTTAAAATAAACGTTGTTGAAAGTGAGAAAATACAGTCCTCCCGTGGAGTCAACTGAGCCTCAATAAGCTCTCCCAAAACGGGTGCCCCATATATTCTTTCAGCAATCTCCTCTGCAACTCTCCACGCAGAAAATCAGTGATTCAGATACTCAATCTGAGACACTCCATTTGTGACACGTGTTAATGCACAACTGTTTGACACTTATTTTTTATTTAAATACCAAAGGATACTGCAGCTATGGATAGTGATATAGAGACATATTATGATACACATCATACATTATATATGGTACATGTTTTCTATATAATTTCTTCTTAAAAAAGCAGTTTAATAAAGTTTTTATTATAGTGTGACTAAACTGACCAAGGCCAGCAAAGAAAATTACGAAAATTAGGTACAATTGATCTCCAGTGTCAAAGCAAGAAAAAGATCAATAAATATTGTTTCTGTAGCAGGTAGCTTGTTTTACAGATCCATATTATTAGTAAGTGTGGGAAACTTCTCTTGATATTCAGATGGCCTTGGTTGGAGTAGCCAAAAGCTGCACTATAAACAGTTTATACTAAGTTGTGATGTTAATTCATTTACGTTAATGCTAATATTGTCATAGGGTTCCAGTTTTAATAGCCAAAGTAAATAACATAAATGTTCAATTCAATTTATTAAATATTATTGATGTTGAAACCACTTGAGCCCATTATTCCAGTTTTGTGTTGCATTTTCTTCTTTTTTCAAGTACCTCCCTTGGCACGAGTTTAATTTTTCAGAGAACCCCATTTTACACCACAAACGTTTCACACACCCCCCATTTTCTCATCAGTCCCCCCCCCCCCAACAAGTTTTTGTGAATGCTCCCTAATCACATCCCATTCAGGTATAAAGCACTGGCTATATATTGCCAGATCACTACCCCTTATGTTCCCCTGCCTTTCCCCCAACCCTCTGTTTACTTTAGTTTTTAGTTTAGTTCCTTCCCCCCAGGTGGGTGATAGGGCCAGAAATGAATTGCCTCCACTTGTCCCTGTCCTTGGCTTCAGCTTTAGCTGCAGCCCATGATGTTAATCCTATCTCAGCACGTTCTCTTTCCACCCTTCTCCCCCATGTCTCCCTCGGCCGTCCTCGTTTCCTTTTCCCGCTTGGTGCCCAGGTCAGTGCCACATGTGGGTTTCCGCTTGGTGCCATCCGTACAACGTGACCTATCCATCTCCAACGCCTGCGTCGTACTTGCATTACTAATCTTTTCGATTCCCGCTCTTCTCCGTATTTCATCATTCGACACACGCATGCGCCAATGGACTTTCAAGATTCTCCTGAGGCATGTGCAAAGAAAGGTATTCAGCCTGTTTGCATCCACTTTTGTCATTCTCCATGTCTCGCTGTCGTACAGAAGGAATGCAATAATGTTTGACTTGGAGATTCTCATCTTATTCTTAGGTGAAATTCATCTGTTCTCCACACCTTCGAAAGTCGGTGAAAAGCACTTCTAGCTTTCCCTATCCTCCTCCGGATGTCCTGTTCAGTGCCTCCCAAGTTGTTAACAATGGCTCCTCATCCGTCGTTGAGAGCTTCCCATCATTGTCTTTCATGCACCATGTTCATTTTCCGTGACCTGTCATTGCATAACTTCTATGTTACATCATAGACGCCCTTAAGATTCCCTTTCTTCACCGCATCCTCAGCTCCCCTAATGCGAGCTCATTTGCCCTTTCCCTCTTGTTTAGGCGAAGACTCTGTTTAGACGTATTTTATTAATCTTGGGGGGGGACAACCCTACCATGCCGAGCCATTCAGCTTGGTGTAAGCTCACTCAAGAGGCGCGTTTTTCTGAATTTAGCCTTCAACTCCGACTCCAACTCCGAGTTTTCAAAAAGCTTCTTTATTCCCAACAGGTTATTTTAATCCCAGTTTCATATACCGCTTCCCGTCGTATTATTTCCTATTCCTTGCGACATATTTATAGGGGAAAAATTACAGTGTCGGAAAACTAACAGAACAATTTTAAACAAAACTAAGCCGTTATTGTACGTTCCTTTTATTGAAGTATGTCTAACTAAAGCTTTCCTATAACAATACTAAAAATTGGTGACATAGCCCATTTTTAAAAAGAGACATTTTTTCCGAAGTTTTATTGAAAGGTGTTATCGGTTTTCGTTTCCGTTCCTTTGGTGGCTCGATCGTGTGATAAATTAGTTTCCCATATGTCAATTCGTGGGCCATCCACTGTCCACTATTTACACGTCCATTCCTATTCCATATCTTTCTTGCCCTCGGAGTCCAAATTGTCATGAAAGGTGTCAATCAAAACTAAACCCACTGAATAGTCGAGAGCTGTCAAAGCCAAAGCCTGTACGCTAGTGAAAGCTACATCTGAAAACCTGCAAAAAGCAATCCGAAATGCCCAGCCTAGTACCCAGGCGTTCTCTTCTCGGTCACACGAAATTTCGTGACGGCACCGAATGGCATACCGCGAGAACGCGTTCCCCGGGGACCACATTCGGTGACGTCACGACATTTGGCACCAAGTCGAGTCGATTGAGCGGGAGGAGAACGCCTGGGAACTAGGCTGCGAAATGCCGAATGCTGAAAATCTTAATCCAAAATGCCGAAAGCTAAATGCTGAAATCTAAATCCGAAACGGTGAAAGCTGAAATCTAAACTCCAAATGTCGAATGTTGAAACGGCAGATAAAGATAAATTCGAAATACCAAAAACTGAAAGCGAAAACCAAAATGCCGAAAGCTGGAAAGTCGGGGAAATGCCGAGAGCTGAAAGCTAAATCCAAAATACCGAAGGCCAAATTCGCAATGTCGAAAGCTAAAAGCGGAAACTGAAATGCAGGAACGCCGAAGCAGAAAAGTCATTGGCGAAATGCAACTTGGCCGTAAAAGTACACTGATCCTGATCCTCCACCCACATTTAATGCTCTCTCTTTTCGTGAATTTAGGAATGCATGAATGTGACAATCATGAACTGTCTTTATTTCTCGTACGCATAATGCATACGTGACGGGTGATTGTGATGAAGAAAATGTGCGTGAAATGAGATCGATTACGACACCTACCCTTTCTTTGCTATCCTCTCTCGTTTGGCTCTCCATCAGCCTAGTACCCAAGCGTTCTCTTCTCGCTCACGCGACTTGGTGCGATACTTCGTGACGTCACCGAATGGCACCTGATTCGGTGACGTCACGACATTTTACACCAAGTCAAGTCGAGTGAACTGGAAGAGAACGCTTGGGTATTAAGCTGGCTCTCCATGAATACGCAATACAAAGTCCATCTGGAAGCTCGACCTAAATGACATTTACTCTCGATGAATCCTGTCAAATATGAATACTTTTCTTATCCATTTAATAAATAATTGCTGTAACGACCAACATCTTTCGTAAGGAATGTGCACTTGATTAGATATTCTTTTTCAGTCAGTCAGCCGTACGTTCCAGGTTGGTACTGCCATTTGACAGGTAAAATTTACTCTCTTCATATAACTGCAACTAATAAAAGAAAAAGTACTGTTATAGGAGGTAAAATATTTTTCAAAAACCCACATTACAACCATTACGGGATGATTTTCCTTTTGGACCATAATTATAGGTTTTCTCTTATGCGTAGTCGCACATGGGCTAATGGGTTTCTTTTCGTGTCATTTTTATTACTTTTTTTATGCCTGGTAACGCTGGAACAATTATAATTTCTTAAACGTCTTGAAATCTTTCTCAGTCTCGTTTTGAGAAAATCATTCAGTTTCTTTCTGTTCATGTCCTGGGAGCATTTCGTGTACAAAGTGTTCAATTTTATTTCTACCGCATTTTCACCCCAAAAAACGTAAAATACGAGTGACGTAGCCCCTTAAAGGTTCAAATCGCGGGATTAACAAGGTGGTTCTCACGTGACGAGAGCTCAGTCGCTTGTAGTTCAAATTTCAAACGGCCATTTTACTAACCATGAGGCTCCCTTCAAGGATAGTCGTCGTGGCATTTTGCTTTTCTGTTGGTTTTGCCGTGTTTTACATGATGAACTCATTTTCAAACGTCACTTTTAATGTTTCTGAGGAGGAACAAGAATTCAACCGAAAGGGTTATCTTCAACCACAAACGACAAGATCTGGAGACCCTCTCTCCCAAGTGGAGCGGTTTATTTTAATACTGATCATAAGCGCGCCATATAATACCGACAATAGGCAAGCAATACGGCAGACATGGCTCTCCCTCTTGGCAAACAATTCAGTTGCATTTGGTCGATCAAATGTAAGAGGAATGAAAGATCCTACAAATGCATCAGTTTCCTTAGTTATTCATTATTGGTTCGTTTGTGGGCACGACAAAAGGTATAAAGTGGAACACGCCTTGGACAACGAGACTCGAGTTTACGGTGACATCTTAAGATTGGGGTACAAAGAGAAATACTCACTTTTAACCTACAAGACTTTGAGTTCTTTAGGGTTTGCTTCAACCATGGATGTGAAGTTTGTTGTCAAGGTAGACGACGACGTGTATTTGCACGTTCCAAGACTAATTTGGTGGCTACAAACTGCCTCTTTGCCTAAAAAACTGTACGCAGGCCATCCGTTGGAACATTCAGTAGTCATAAGAGCAACACACCATAAGTGGTATGTCAGTGAACAATATTTTAACGAGACTTACTTTCCCCCTTATTGCAACGGACCCTTCTACATTTTATCTAAAAACGTTGTTGTGCAATTATTAAAGGCCTCTTTCGGTGTCAGGTTCACTTCGTTTCCGTTAGAGGACGTGTTCATTGGAATATTGGCCAAGAGACGCAGAATTAAGCCTTTTAACGTTATCGGTAAGGGAGTTCTTATGAAACCCGACCTTCCACGACATCGGCCAGAAAAAAAGTGGGGAAATTACAGGCTTAATCAGTTCTTTGCCTTAGGACATGGTTTTTCCGCTCAGCAATTGTTTGCAATTCACGAGAGATTCCTCAATTTGCCATTAATCATGCCGTTGGAGTTTTAAGGAGGCTAGTAATTGGAAAGGAACCTACAGCGACAATGGTCTACATACAATGGGATCTAAGGAGACAGATAAAGTAACGTGTACTTTATGAGAAAATATCGTGCTTTCCTTTTGTGTTCGTACGGCAAAATAGACCGCTGGGTTCGATTCTCGCGGGAATCTCTTGAGCTACGAGCCTGTGTAATAGTTTTACGAAAGGGTGAAGGCTGAAGTGGTTTTTCTGCGGCCTTTTCTCCCTGTAAATCGCCACAAAGACCCAAAGAGACTGAGATGAGCTTGCAGGCCTGGCATATATGCGCATTGATAGGCTCCTCAATGCTACTATCAGCAAGTAATATCGGTATATCTTTCTACTGAGAATCCTCTAAGTAACGGGCAGAAGATAGGCCCTCCTTTAATTTCGTTGGAAATTATTCTCAAAACTGGAAAATAATGTTAATCATAATCTAAAGTACGCACATAATAATGACATTGATTTTTGTTCCACCCAATATCGCCCAATTGATTATAGTGGAACCCTGTTATCTAGAGCCTCGGTTTCTCCAATTCCCCGCTTTCTCAAATTAAAACTCGTTCACTTTGATGAAATTGTTCAGTCAGTCAATCTGCCGCTTAAGTGTACAAAGGCAAACAATTGCACATAATTATTTCTGGATATTTGCATATTTCCAAGTTGTTACTAAGAAATGATCGAGGTGGCTGATAAAAGAAATTTGTATCGCGAATTTAATAGTTTATCCAATACGTTTACGGAGCAAAATGAATAAAAAAAGAAAGATGAAGACAGGATAGAAGTATTTTAGGTAGATGACATGGAATACTGATAAATATTAACAGGGTGTATGCAAACATGGTGTGGCAGATAAGTAAATGACAACTGGGAAACTTTTAAGACAACTTAAACTTGTGTCAATTTGGTTTAAGACACTTGCTATAAAGATCGCTGGAAATTGTGATAGACTCCAGAAAAATGAACCTATTTTTGCTCCTAACCTCCCCCCCATCCCCCCCACAAAAAAAATCCAATGCACGTACCCACCTTTCTTTACCCTGGGTGCCAGAGGCTTTTCTTGTGCGGTTTCCGGTTGCAGCTTATGTTCTCTATTGTGAGAACATAAGCGAGCCGCTCGACGCGTCTCGGCCTCCGGCCGATTTCGCCACAGGCTTTTCTTGTGCGGTTTTCGGTTGCAGCTTATGTTCTCTATTGTGAGAACATAAGCCAGCCGCTCGACGCGTCTCGGCCTCCGGCCGATTTCGCCACAGGCCTTTCTTGTGCGGTTTCCGGTTGCAGCCTATGTTCTCTATTGTGAGAACATAAGCGAGCCGCTCGACGCGTCTCGGCCTCCTGCCGATTTCGCCAAAGGCCTTTCTTGTGCGGTTTCCGGTTGCAGCTTACGTTCTCTATTGTGAGAACATAAGCGAGCCGCTCGACGCGTCTCGGCCTCCTGCCGATTTCGCCACAGGCTTTTCTTGTGCGGTTTCCGGTTGCAGCTTATGTTCTCTATTGTGAGAACATAAGCGAGCCGCTCGACGCGTCTCGGCCTCCGGCCGATTTCGCCACAGGCTTTTCTTGTGCGGTTTCCGGTTGCAGCTTATGTTCTCTATTGTGAGAACATAAGCGAGCCGCTCGACGTGTTTTGGCCTCCGGCCGATTTCGCCCGACGCTACCGAGAAATAAAAACCTCTTGCACCCAGGATAACCTTTTTTCACTTGAAATAAATATTTATGCAACCTCACCAGAATCCTTTCTTATGGCCGACTGCATTCTTTTGGATTTTATTCTACCCAACTTCCTTTCTGATAAAGCCCCATACTTCATTATTCATTCACATCCTTGATACGATCCTTAATTCATGTACGAATATTGCTACAAATTACACCTAAACACACCACAAGCAGCCCAAACTTAAGAGATTACTGTCACAGAAATTATAAGGGTTTGTATTGGACTTAGAAGATGTCTAAAAATTCACCGTATCTTAGCTTTTAGGATTAAACATGAAATCAAGAAAATAAGCTAACCTCTGTAATGTTTTGTGTCTTGCTGTCTATCTTGAGTATCGAGGGGCGTTCCCGGACATTTTTTTGGCAGTACGCACAAAGTCAGCTTGATGCTTAGCCGTAGGGAGACAGACATAGTTACACATATGATTACAGTCAGAAAAAAACTACATTTATTATTTCAATCGTATTCTCGCTCTCGCATAATAACTTAGGCTATAGCTAATTGCGTTTTCCAGCACTATTTGGGTTCCTTGTTATACACCTGCACGCACTTATGTCAGTTTTACATAAAAGTACAAGAAGAAAAGAAAATACAATTTGCCCAGGCGCACTCTTCAGCAAGTGTGTTGAAGAAAATGCCAATATTGAAATTGCACATTACCTTATCTCCTCATCTATAAGAGTTCCTAATTTCCTCTTCTGGCCCGTCAGATAAAGAAATAACATATTAAGGACAAGAAATTCAAGTACGCATTTGCGTATTTCGCGTAAGGGCAGGAAGGGCCCTGGTATCGTAGAGGTCATTTTACATCTTCATTCCTTGGATAGGTGTTTCTCTTAACTAAAAGGAAAATCAGGTAGCTCTGTTTTCCTTCGTTTAGCTAAATCAGAAAGAAACACGATTATTAAGGTTGTCAGTTCACATAGTTTAACTCAAGTAAATATTTTCTTTTCTTCTCGGGACTTACCTATTCGTGGGTCGCTTGGTAAATTAGTGATGTCCTTTACTCTTCACATCGATGAACTGTGTACGTTGGATATGACATCGAAAAGGTTAGGAGTTCGAGGCGTGGATGTTGTTCTCTTGTTGTTTTCGTAGGTTACTTTGCTTCACGACGAGGGCTTCGCTTGTACTCAAACAGTGACAGTCTGTGGACGGTTGCCCTAGATTTCTCTATGGAGAGATAAGGGACCTTTCGTTGATTATACATAGGGGTGGGCCGGAGGAAATAACTGGAAATTTAAACAATGCCAAGAAAAATGTCCCTTCGCCACCTCGCCCCTCATCTCGAGATATATTTCAGAAGGTAGTGTACGTGCCATGGTAAGAGTCACCTCAAGAGCCATTAACCAGAGGAGAACATCAGCGGCTTGCAGACAAATGGCACAGTAATGCACTCAGTACAAGAACAAGGGACACTTTGATTCGAACAAACCCAGGGCCTTACTTAGTGCCTTATTTTGTATATATAAGCCATTTTGATCAAAGCGACAAAATTGCCTAAGACTTTAATGGGTGCACTCACGCGATGTTTGTCGAAGGTTGCTCAAGATTTATATGTGGAGCTATAATCTTGTCCGCGGACCCCATCATTTGTTCAGACCAATATTGCTCCGCTATGGATTATTCGACCAGATCAAAATGGACCACGGACAAGAGTTCTGCTTGAGTGTGTTTGTTCAGGAACTCTTTAAAGAGCAGTACAGGTTTGACAAAAGGAGAACGCGTCAGCGTCAGACCCCGAGGGTATTCTGGATTTAAAGTGACGGGAAGGTGCGAATGGGGGCATAAATAAAACCCCCAAACTTCCTTGGGTTTGAAGCGAACCCCCCCCCCCCCAAAAAAAAAATCCCCTGGACCAAAGTGATGGTCGCACAGGGAAGGGGGGGGGTTCTCTGGCATGGTTCACGGACGGAAAAAGTAACGAATCATGGATCACGTATATCAAATTTCATTTTCCAAAATGAAACCCCAAAAAATCCCATGCTGAATTTGACAAACTGCCAAAATTTTCTCACCCCCAAAAATCCCGAAATCGTGAATTTCAGACCCTCAGAAAATCCTTTACACCTCCCCCATCACTTGAAATCTGGATAACCCTCCCCCCCCCCCGCCCGGACGTCGGACCCCGTCTACACAGATTTATGTAGCGGAACGCATGTGGCCAGAAATAAACCAGAGGATCAGTTATCCCGTAAAACGTGTTCTCGTTGCTCTTCAGGTGAAAGAAGAATTCGAGTTTGACGGTGCTGTCATCACATAGTTCTGTATTTCTTGGTTGACAATGTACACTTGTTATAACCCTTTCCAAAAGCTTGTTAACATTTGGAATTTTCATAAAATTCCTGGACATAAGTGTGTCCCATTGGAGAACATGCTACAGTCCAACCGTGCAGTCAAAATACCTGAAGCTGAGCTCGTACCATCTACTGAAGACGTGTGAGAATGTATGAGGAGAGGGGTGGTAATATCACACGCAATGCGTGTTTTAGAATCGATCCTCTTGCTTTAAGACCAGATGTAGTAGAATCTCGAAAACAGTTATTTAATGCAAATCAGCCGACAAGTGAGATCATATTTTCAAGTATTGTGCACGGAGATTCGGAAATATTTGAACATGCGCTTCGCTTTTTAATTAACTTAGGTAGCATTCACAAAACCTTGGTGGAGGGGACTGACGAGAAATTACCCTTTATTAAAAAAAAATTTAGGACCCTGCTTGTCTAATGTGAAACAATTTCAAGCACCCCCTCCACAGTCCTCTGGAATTTTAGGTACCCCCCTTAAATATCCAATGTTTTTCTCACCAGTACTAGATTTCATAACAAAAACCATTTTTGTCACCATTTTTTCACACGTCAGTAGAACAGCCAGTCACTCTCCATTCTCCTTTTGTTGCCAGTACTTCTCCCCGATCGAGTAAGCGAAACTTGCTCTACTTCTGATTCGTCTTCGTCTCCAAATTCATTTAACACAATATACTCACCATTTTCACTTTCTTCTTCGTCTTCTTCGTCAGTCGAGTCCGCTGAGTCCTCCGATTGTTGCTTGTCCACTCCTGCGGTATTGTAGTAATGGTGTGCTATAGACTGAATTGTGTCTTTCTTTGACAAGTATTTACACTGAAAGTGATGATGGTCTGTATATTTGTCTAGTTCTTTCACAGTCAGACTCCCTGACCGGATAAAATAAGTCCTTGTACACTTTTGCATCCCTCTCTTCCTTTTTCTGATTCCGTTTCCTACTTCTCATCTCACTTAACACTTGCAGCTGTTCACAGCTTTACAGAGTCTTCCAGTAAATTCACAGCCACACATGACTCTTTACTAAGTTTTGCTAGCTCAGTTGGCTTTGTCAGAGCTGTGCAGTTTCCCTTTGGCAAAACGTTTCTTAACTGACTTGTGCTCTAGGCAAGAAGTCTCAATCTCCCGAGGAGAGCCATCTTCATTTGTCTTCAGAGTGCTGAAGACGTCCAGGTAATGTCCTTCCCTTGACTTATCTGGAAAAGGACGAGGTACACGTTCTATCACAGGTCCTTGCCACTCTGTGCTTCGGCAGTTATCACATTTGCCTTCTTGTTTAGTGCATGATTCTCTAAGGTACTCCATGTATAGCTCTCCTGATTGACTATGCTCTTGCATAAATAGCTCTATTTTCTTTAGATAACAGTAGCCAGGAATTGAAGGCTTATTGGAAGCTGTCGCTTGCTAGTACTCTTTAAAATAAACGTTGTTGAAAGTGAGAAAATACAGTCCTCCCGTGGAGTCAACTGAGCCTCAATAAGCTCTCCCAAAACGGGTGCCCCATATATTCTTCCAGCAATCTCCTCTGCAACTCTCCACGCAGAAAATTAGTGATTCAGACACTCAATCGAGACACTCCATTTGTGACACGTGTTGACGCACAACTGTTTGACACTTATTTTTTATTTAAATACCAAAGGATACTGCAGCTATGGATAGTGATATAGAGACATATTATGATATACATCACATCACATCACATACATCACTTTTAACCTACAAGACTTTGAGTTCTTTAGGGTTTGCTTCAACTATGGATGTAAAGTTTGTTGTCAAGGTAGACGATGACGTGTATTTGCACGTTCCAAGACTAATTTGGGGGCTAAAAACTGCTTCTTTGCCTGAAAAACTGTACGCGGGCCGTCTGTTCGAACATGGAAGAGCCATAAGAGTAACACACCATAAGTGGTATGTCAGTGAACAATATTTTAACGAGACTTACTCCCCCCCTTATTGCAACGGACCCTTCTACAGTTTATCTAAAAACGTTGTTGTGGAATTATTAAAGGCCTCTTCCGGTGAAAGGCTCACTTGGTTCCCGCTAGAGGACGTGTTCATTGGAATATTGGCCAAGAGACTCGGAATTAAGCCTTTCGCTATCGTTGAGGGACTTCTTTTGAGTCACACACTTTCACGGCAGGTTTGGCCGGAAAAAAATTGGGAAAATTACAGGCTTAATCAGTTCTTTGCCTTGGGACATGATCTTTCCGCTCCGCAATTGTTTGAAATTCACGAGAGGTTCCTAAGTTTGCTGTTATTCATGCCGTTGGAGTTCTAAGCAAGCTAGCAACTGACGATGGTCTAGATACAATGGGATCTTAGGAGACAGATTAAGTAACGTGTACTTTATGAGAAAATATCGTGCTTTCCCTTGGGTGTTCTTCCAGCAAAATAGACTTACATTTTGCTGGGTTCGATTTTCGCTTAAATCTCTTGAGCCACGAGCCTGTGTGACAGTTTTACGAAAGGGGAGAGGCTGAAGGTGGTTTGGTGGCGGCCTTTTCTCCTTGTAAATCGCCGCAAAGACCCAAAGAGACTGAGATGAGCTTGCATGCCTGGCATATATGCGCATTGATAGGCTCAGTCCTCAATGCTACTATCAGCAAGTAATACTGGTATATCTTTCCACTGAGAATCCTCTAAGCCTTCCTTTAATTTCGGTGGGAATTATTGTCAAGACTCGAAAATAATGTTTACCATAATCCAAAGAATGCTCATGATAATGACATTGATTTTTGTTCCACCCAATATCGCCCAATTGATTATATGGAACCCTGTTATCTAGAGCCTCGGCATCTCGAATTTCCCGGTTTCTGGAATCAAAACTTGTTCTCTTAGTTGAGGCTGTTCAGTCATTTACTATCGGCTTTCTCGAATTTGCCTTCCTCAGTTACGTGTTCGAGACAGTGGGCCAATCTGCCTTATACTGGTCTTTCTTCGGTAACGTAAGTGTACAAATGGCAAACAATTGCACAGACATTTCTGAATATTTGCATATTTCCAATTTGTTACTAAGAAATGATGGAGGTGGCTGATAAAAGAAATTTGTATCGTGAATTTAATAGTTAATCCAATACGTTTACGGAGGAAAATGAAAAAAAAAACAAAGATGAAGACAGGATAGAAGTATTTTACACAGATGACATGGAATACTGATAAATATTAACAGGGTACCGGTGTATGCAAATATGGTGTGGCCAATAAGCTAAATGACAACTGGGAAACTTGAAATTTTTATTAGGTCCTCGGAGTGCGTTTTGCAGCATTTTAGGGGCAACTGGAAACTGCTTTGAAACAATTAAGAGCCATTTTCTGAGAATATCGTAACCTGCGATCAGGCCGAATTTTAGCATCGCTCTCATATTCTCTTACGTGGGTCGCTCGCTAAAATAGGGCCTGATACAATCTCTCACAGGAGTTCGTGTCGGCGGCCAAATTTTGGCCGCGGGAATCCCGCAATCTGATTGGCCCTTTAACGACAGAGCTGTCAACTGAAGTAAATTGTCTACGAGAGTTGCTCACAATTTTCAATCCGACCGCCATGGCCAAGGAGCAAGTCTGCCGCGGTAAACGTGTCGCTCAAAGACATTCTCGTCGTTCTAGGAGAATTGTCATCATTTCTTTCTCTCCTGAGAATGGCGTCCTGTTTGACGCAAGCTGTCTCTCACTCGGAGCAGCGAAGTACAGCAACAGTGAAGTATGTATCCTGTTTTATCGCATCGTGTCTCCAAATTTTCATTTGAAGGCTTTCAGCTAGTATTGAAAATATAAGCAGAGTAGTGGTTGTATCAGCGTTTTGCGAAACAAAACGAACAGCAAGTATTCCGTAAACTTAACGATAAGCTGATGTTTAGTGAGAGCCGCACTCAGCGACTGATGCTGTATTTATTTTTACTTAACTAATAAAGGCTTTCAGCTTATTCATTCAGTGTTAATAATGTCGTTTTAATGATCTCTGACATTGATATCAAAGGATCTGACTAGGTTTGTAATAAATGTTGCTTCGTTTTAAAATTCGCTGCTGTTTAGAGATGAAATTCGCTGGTAATCTCAAATATTTATCACTTCTGGAACTAAATTAAATTACAAAACACTCGTTTGTTTAAAGAGTGAAACTGAAGGTATTTCGCTTAATTTCCCAAGGTATTTTACGCAGAAAATCGGTGACAAATGCGTAGAGAATATTTCCGGATACCACCTGAAATGAGAAAGGATTCAAACATGCAGCATATTTTGGTACATGACAACCTCGTGGTGTTCTGAATTTTCATTCAGTTTCAGCTCAGACAGAGCAACTATGTACAATACCTTAGCGCGTACCTTCAAGTTGTAAATTGAACGCTAGCGCCAAGATTTATCGTAGCCTGTGATTTTCTTATTTTTGCCGACATTTGAAGACTTTTTTGCGAATGCTATTACATACACACACATATGGGAAATTTGCATACCGAGGAGCGTGCAAGCAAAACAAATTTTGATTGGCCGTTTTGTTGAATGTCAATCAATCAAAAAAGTGGGCGGCAGACGTTCCGTAGAAGAATTGTATCAGGCTCTATTTTTCGTTTCGCCCTTCCCGCCGGAATGTTTCACCGAGCGAAACGAAAATAGAGCCTGATCGCAGGTTAAGAATATCGAGAATCGAAAGACGCTCACAAAAAATCGAATTTTTTTTATTTTGCCAAAACATCCCTTTGGGTAAGCTAATTCAAGAAAAAATAATCCAAAGTTCCAACGAGTTATTCAACACACGAAAATTTAAAAAGTTCGAAAAATGCATAAAATGGCGGTTTTAGGGTCTCTAAACGGCTCAAATTCTCACTCAACTTTAGGAAGCCGGTGAGAGCGTAAAAAAGATTCTTTTGAAACGGAACAAACCACGCACATTATTTAACCTTTCTACGTTAAAACTGTGTAATAAATTTGCCAATGTTTCGTTTCGAACATTTTCAAGCGGCGTTTTTATCGAGCCGCTCTTAACCTTGTTTATCACAAGGTAAAATGAAGGCCAACTTAGGCCGCTTAAAACGGCATCTGGTATGTATCGTTTAATGATTAAGACTACACAGAAAGAAAGCTCTGTCATTGTACTTTTCACCAGGAAAGTTACAGCTTTGGGAATCAAATACTTCTCCGTCAGTAAATTTTTACTGTTTAGTGATCTGAGCGGGTAGAATTATATGCAAATTACAGATTTAATTCCTGGAATACTGCTAACAATTACAAAGGTCGTTTAAGGGCCTCTTCATATGATCCCGGTAACCGGGCTGGCTCGGTTACCGGGATGAATTTTGTCGTCTGCTCATATGGGAAATTTCAGCCCGGTTACCGGGATGAAATTCAAGAAACAAAACCAAAATGGCGCCACATAAACAAGTATTGTTCGCGACTATCATAGCTTTGTCGACTCTTGTAACTTTACTAAAATAAAGCTAATTCGAATACTTTTGAAGTGGAAATGCACACACGGCAAAATTATGCTATTTTGGCCGCCCAGTTTCGAAAGCGAAGCTAATTTGTCAAAAACATTTTCATCCCGGTAACCGGGCTGGAGTGTTCATATGAGAAAATTTTCATCCCGGTTGCCGAGATCTCGGTTGTAGAAACCGAGATCTCGGTAACCGGGCTGGCCCGCCTTCTCATATGAACACATCGCAATTTTTACAAAGGAAATAGGAGTGAGGCGAGATCTCGGAAACCGGGCCAGCCCGGTCAACCGGGCTCATATGAAGAGGCCCTAAGATAGGCTCACCATTAGTTACACATGCACACACAATGTTTTTCCTGATCTTTGAAAGAAAGTTCTGCTTTCTTGAGTCTTGCCGAGTCTTAAAATGTTAAAACAAACCAGATTTTTAACGGCATTTCAAGACAGGAATCCACTCATTCAACACCAAGATTACATCGAAAACACAGAGAAACGACGTACTATGCCGCCTACCTTGCCAACCAAAAACGCAACAATACAACAGAAAAACATTCCAAACTGTAAACAAACGAATTTTCAGTTTCCTGATTGAGCGAAGATATTTTAAACTCATCGCCTAGAGGAATGCACGGAAAGACAGGTGACCTCTACACTGACCCGCACGTGTCACACCACACTAACATAGAGAGTCACGTATTCGATTTCTGTTATGTGATTTGCGATAAAAACTTGGTGGAAAGTTAAAAAGAAAAAAAAACTTGCAACAGATAGCTAGTACTTTGTTGGATTACATGTTAGCACAAGCTCCACAAAGGAGTTTTTACGGTCACGACTCTTTATTAAGCGCGGTAATTCCGCAATGTACGTTGCTGTTGTAATTTTACTACTAATTAAATTACAGCTCATGAAATAAAATAAACATTGCAGTAAGTTACATTCACAGTGTGTAAATACTGATATATGGCGTCGTGTAGTTTCTCCACTCTTCTGGAGAGGGTTACTGCCTGTGGATTAAGCAGCTGTTACCGAGGCCACGTTGAAGTTGTTTCCCTGAAAGAATGTACAAGACACATCTCGCGGCATCTTCAATTGCAGGGACTAAGTGCAGATAAAGCGGTTGACAGTGAATTCAAGTTGTTGTTAGCCCGAGCAGGTAATGTTATTGCATTTTGTTCTGGAATTACTGTGTTCCATAATTTTGGCCGCAGATACTTCATTGGCACTCGGCGTCCCTTAATCTAGGCTCTGCAGAGTCGCGCCACTCCTGTGCCCACGGGCGCCCTAGGGGTTGGGGGTGGTAGGGATGGCGCAGTGGTGAGAGCACTCGTCTTCCACCAATGTGGCCCGGGTTCGATTCCCGGTCCCGGTGTCATATGTGGGTTGAGTTTGTTGCTGGTTCTCGTCCTTGCTCAGAGGGTTTTTCTCCGGGTACTTCCGTTTTCCTCCCTCCATAAAAACCAACATTTCCAAATTCCAATTCGACCTGGACGTAGGGCCATAAGGGAGACTACAGTTTGACTGTAATTATGCACCCTACTGAAATAAGGTGTATTTATTTATTTATTTCTATTTTGACCAATGTTTGGGTGTAGGGGTGACGCTGCGGGTTTGACACCCTGGCCCTGTTTAGGACAGAAAAACGAAATGGAATGTCGATCGTACTGACCATACCGGGTGGGGGAAGACGGGCATAAAATTATATACCATGCTTAGGGACAGAGACCAAAACCGTATCCTGTCTAGCGGCAAACCCCACTATAGTCCACATAAGGGAGTAACCCTCCCTTCCGGGGGGGAATTATATATGGAGAGGAAAACAGAGAACCTAAAACCCACTGGAATCGCTTTGAAACACCTCCGAATGCCATAGAAACACAAGTTATACACAGAAGAGGGCAGGTAAGTCGATTTTATTAGATCTCTTTCCCCTATTTCGAACTATTTTGTACGATCGTCATATTCCCATACAAACTCTTATAAATATAACGCTGTTACGCAATGTCATGTTGACGGCTCCCCTTTGGAGCTTGGGGTACCTGTGATTTCATGAGCTGTAATTAGATTAGTAGTAAAATTACAACAGCACGTACATTGCGAAATTACCGCCCTTAATAGAGAGAGTCGTGACCGTAAAAACTCCTGTGCGATGAAGCCCCATACTTCATTATTCATTCACACCCTTGGTACGATCCTTAATTCATGTACGCAAACAGCTAAACTTAGTTCCGAATATTGCAACAAATTACACGTAAACGTCTTCTTTTTTACGCGCACCACGAGTAGCCCAAACTCGAGACATATATCTGACTGGATTTGATAAAACATACCTACAGAAATTTTAGTTGATCTTGAGTTGTTCATGCTGTTCCTGTTTGTTTATTTTTTTTTGATTTTTTTTTCGGCAATCGCGAAGCATTTATCGGTAAAAATGAACAGAACAGAGTGTTAAGCTATTCAGGCTTTTTTTTTCTCCCTAACACACTCTACCCCCCCCCCCCCCCCCCCTCCTCCCTCCTCGGGTAGGGTTTCTCTTCACTCTGGCCCATTCTCTTTCTGTCTCTCTCTCTCTCCTACGCAAGTTAACGACATTTTTGAATTGGAGCGGTCTTCGCTCAGATTGAAATGAATAGATCTAGATTTTCAGTTGGCTGCCTTGAGCGAAGTTTTCCTGAAGGCATCATGAAGCCTAGTGATGGAAAAAGTCTTACGATTTGCTGGTAATGCGTCGTCTAATATCTTACCTGCAGTTTGTTTTGCTTTTTGAACTTAACGGGTCTTTGACTCGGGTCCATTTGCAGGGATTGATATTGTGGGTCTTTGACTCGGGTCCATTTGCAGGGATTGATATTGTGGGCTTTGCTCGAGGTGGTAACAAGTCTTTGGCCTCGAAAAGTAGGTCTTAGGGATCTTTTCTAAGCGGACAGAGCAAAATTGGACTTGAATCTTGGCCTGGCCAAAGACTTAGAAAAATTCTTGTCAAAGGCGGTGGTATAAAGGTGTCCTCTTGAGAATTTTTCTCAACGTCCGGGACTTCAACTAGAATGGCGAGCAGAGAAAGAGTTTGTGAAGAGATTTGCCTCGAAAAAGCGTGAGTTTGAATAGTTTTTCGTTTTGTTTTCGTTTTTGCCGCTAGAGGGAAGTTATGTCATGGCCTTGATGCTTTCAAAGTGTCGATCTGTGTCATTTCCGCTGAAGAGTTGACGTAACATTTACCAGACGTGTCAGTAAATTTTAGCGGGCTGCATTTGTTTGATTATTTGGAACATTGAATAATGTAGGAATTCGATCAAGTCCCGATTGAAAACGCTGTTTCACTTTGCTTAAGGCTAGTTGTCCTTAGGAAGATAAATTTTAACTCGAACGGGTCGGATTTTGAGTGAGATTTGCAATTTGCAGCCCACCTTCTCAAGAGATCAGAGGTCATGATTAATTTCCTAGTCTGTCAAAAATGTATGTCAGCTTCAGTTGCATTAAAAATTAAACGTGTTTCTTTCCAAACATTTACTCGATTTAGAATTGTCATAATAAGCCCTAATTTGGGGCTGCCTATTGATTAGCAGAGGCCTTAGATGAACAAAGTTGGAAACTGTCTTGAATTTTGTATAGGTATGTTTTTGTAAAATAAGTCAGATATAGCTGTTGCAGAATTACAAGGGTTCAGTTGTATTGGACTTAAAAGATGTCTAAAAAATTCACCTTATCTTAGCTTTTGGGATCAAAATCAAGAAAATAAGCTAACTTTTGTAACGTTTTGTGTCTTGCTGTCTATCTTAAATTCTTGAGTATCGTAGACGTCATTATACATCTTGATTCCTTCTATAAGTGTTTCTCTTAATCATAAGGAAAATCAGTCAGATCTGTTGTCCTTCGTTTAGCTATACCACAAAAACCCCACGATTATTAAGGTTGTCAGTTCACATAGTTAATACAAATAAATATTTTATTTCTTCTCGGGACTTGCCGATTCGTGGGTCGCTCGGTAAGTTATTGGTGTCCTTTACTCTTCACATCGATGAACTGTGTACGTTGGATATGACATCGAAAGGCTCGGATGTTGTTCTCATGTTGTTTTCGTAGGTTACTTACGAGCTATTTTCACTACCTCTCCCAGCTCTCCAACTTGTTGGGTATATTTAGAGGCGCTATTTAAACAACAGAGTTCTTCTGTGGAAGGCACTATCGTGTGATAGGTTGCCCGAGGAAATTTGATGTTCACAACAAATATTACGTTCGAGGGCTTATAAGAAGTTTGAAGATCAAATTTCCGAGGAAATCTATCACTGACATAGGGCCTGAGACAGAAGGACTCTATTGTTTTATTGTACAATACTAAATTTTGAGCGAAAATAGGCAAAAACGGGCACTATGCGCTAATAGGCGCCCGCTGAGAAGAGACACTATCGCGTCACGTGTTCGATTTCGACCAATAGGATTACGCCAAAATTTAGCGTTGTACTATATTTTCTGTGAGGTGATGTATAATATACAAGGGAAAACAACCAGCCATAAATCTGATAGCCTGACTCAGGGACCAGTAACAAATTATTAAGGGGGCATTCTGGGCGGATTTGTGTGTGAAAGGGAGTGATTTATAAATGAAATAAAAAAGGGAAAACAGGATATATATATACACAATACTAGTTAGTCCGCTAACGGGTACGTGAGCACCTTGGGCTGGTTGCAGACTGTCTGGTACTCATCTGTTAATTATTAACTTCAAATTTAAATTTTGATTCACCTTCAGATCTTTAGTTTTCTGTTTCCACTATAATTTCCTAACCTCCCTTTCCATTAAAACACTTTAAGTTCATGAAAAAAACTTTGTCAGTTTAACACGGCACGAACTGCAAATTAATGGGGGCTTTTGCGGCCGGTCAAGTTACATCTCAAACTTCTAAAAACGTGGCGTTTGCCCAGAATGCCCCCCTTAAATGATAAGCCATCGGAGAGAAGATGTTACGCTCGGTATACTAAATACTGGTTTTGCTTTATTTTCTAATCTTCTCTATACAACTCTTTTAGTTTTTTAGGGAAAAGATTACGATGTCGAAAATCATAGCCCTTCTTCGAGCTTTTTGCCATCTTAGTTTTCCAGTAAGCAAAGTTCGGATCGTACAAAGCTTTAAAGGCTAGTTTTAGGAGCATCAAGCGGTCAGCAGGAGCCATGCGTCGTTGATAAAAACTTCAAAAAGTTGTCAGTTCCTGTGGCGTACACGTCACCTACTCTGTAGTTTACTGCTTTGGGGGACTTTTTAATTTTTACTATCTGGCTAAATGAAGAATTGGTTTCAGAGAATTCCAAACCTCGTCATATTAAAAGATAATGAGTGGGTTTTCCGCCATATAATAGACATTGGTCAAATCCTCCGGAGGGCAGTACTCTGCCAATTTTTGGGTGGGTTGTGCCGCTTGGAAGCTAAAACCCCTTACTCTCTACCACACATTTTCAGCTGCATTTTGCACCCTATTAAACAAACAAACAAAAAAACAATAGAATTTTAAGAACTATAGAGTGTTTCTATGGAGGGACTATCAACTGGTAGTTGCCCTCACAGAGAGTTTGTGCTAAAAAACACTTAAAACGAATGCACAGCTGACTAAGGGGTGAACAGAAACGGTTCCGTAAAAGTGGTATTTGTTTGCAAACAGAAGACACGACCATTGCAACGAAACAAAAATTAAGTTTGTGAAACGCAGTTACGCAGGGAGAAAACGTTTTTGGCCCAAACATTTTAAGCACTTGATACCATGTTATTATGGCGATAAATAAACATCATTGTCTACTGAAACGTTACTAAGACCTTTGCTTTGATTCCTTGCATTTTTGAAACTTTGTGAAACTTTTGCAATTACGCAGGGACCCTTTCTGCGAATCTTTGCAGTAAACTTTGTGAAACTTTTGCGGTGACGCCTCTGGTAGCAAGATCGGACCTTTGCTGCGAATTTCAGTTGCAACTTTATAAAACGTTTATGATGACGCGTCCACTGACAAGACTACACCTTTGCTGTGAAACTTTCCGACTAGTTAACTTTGTGAAACAATCTTCTGTGAGGCGTCCACCGACAAGACCGGACCATTTTTCAAAGCGTGTTATTTTGATTTCCTAACGGGCTCTTTCTAGAGTCTCCCGAAACCTAAAAATAAGTCCAGTGGATAGATTGCGATAACCCTGTAGCCATATCCCTAAAAAGACCAACTACGTCGAAACGTTTGCTTTTGGTGAACACACCCGACCAACTGATCGTACGATCGAAGGAAAGAACCAACCAACCAACAAACCAAGCAAGCAACCGACCGACCGACCATGCAACTAACCACAGAACCTGACCTTTCACGAAATACTACTTTAGTCCAACCCCTCCTCCGCGTCGTGGTTGCTGGAAACAGATAAGTAGGGTACTGCTGTGCAGGGCGACGTATGGTAGAGAACTCGTTCCCCCGAGCCGTTACGGTAGCCATGAAGACCCGCTCAGAACCCCGAAAACGCCTGGTCAACGCGGCTCTGGTGAAACTCGAAGGGCCAATCACCTACCAAGTGGATACAAAGAGATTTCAGAAACCATAGGAAACAGGCACAAAGTCACATCTGTCTTGGAAGGAGAGGATGTCTCCTCGGGGACTCGCATCACGCGCCGCAGCGAAAGCCGAAAGGAAGCCGCAATGCCGACCCCTCTCCTTCCTCCCAAGGCAACCACATTGTTCGACACATGGAACGTCAGAACCGTGTACGAAGCAGGCAAGTCTTCGCAGATCACTGCTGAGATGATCGCATACAACCTGTCATTCTTGGGCCTCTGTGAGACAAGATGGAGTGAGTCTGGCTGCATACAGCTGCCGACTGGACAAACCGTCCTCTACTCAGGTCACGATGACGCAGTATCATCCAGGATCGTCACAGCAAGGTTCCACAGCAAAGTTGGAAACTGACCACCGTCGTCCAGTGCTACACGCCAACCAACGAAGCTGATGATGAAGTAAAGCTTGACTTCTATGCGAGGCTACGGGGTGTCATAGATGGAGTAGCCAGGAAAGACCTGATACTGTTGCTTGGAGATTTCAGCGCCAAGGTGGGGAGCAACAATACAGGTTTTGAGACAGTTATGGCAAAGCACGCTCTTGGTAAAATGTTTGCTGTCTTTTGGTCAGATGTTTGCTGACTTTTGTTCCTCTATCAAGCTGGTCATTGGAGGAAGCGTTTTCCCATACAAGAAGGTACACAAGGTGACTTGGGTTTCTCCAGATAACCGGACCGAGAACAAGATCGACTACATCTGTATATCACCCAAGTTCAGGAGGTCATTGGTGGATGTCAGAGCGAAGAGATAGGCGGATGTAGCTTCCGTCCCCCACCTTCTTACGGGCAGAACTATAACACCGGCTCACAGAAGACAAGCTACAAATACAACATGCTGAAGGATGATGAGACAAAGAACAGACTGCAGCTTACCATCTCCAATAAGTATCAGGTGCTGGCAAGTCTACAGGGAAAGGAGCAACATCTGGAGGAACGGGAGAACCAAACAGTAGTCAACCAAGTGTGGCAGTGCATGAAAAATGCATGGAGGCTGACGTGTGAGGAAACACTGGCAAGGACGTCCAAACAGCACAATGCCTATACAAGTACAGACACTCTGAAGAAGATAAAAGCCAGAAAAAAGGCGAAAGAGGTACTGAACTGCAGTAGGACGAGAGCCAAGAAAGCAGAAGCCCAGATCGTAAACTCCGAATCCAACAACGAGGTTAAGCGAAGCATCAGAAAAGACCGACGGAACTTCGTGGATGACCTCGCAAGACAAGTAGAGGAAGCAGCAGGCAAGGGCGATAGTGAAGAGCTCTATTACATCACAAGAACACTGGCAGGTGCCAGACACGCTTTTATCTAAACTATCCAAAATTAACCAAAGCAATCGGTTTGGACAAAATATCGGCAAGACTTTTACGGGATTGCACTGATTTAATTGCCAGTCCTATCGCTGGCTCCAAGAAATTCTTCTGAAGGCCTATCTACGGCGGTACTTATATAAACAGGCTCATAGTTTAATTAGGTTTTGTCAAATTGTTAATAAATTTAAGTGGTTAGTGGTCATTCATTCATTCATTCATTCATTCATTCATTCATTCATTCATTCATTCATTCATTCATTCATTCATTCATTCATTCATTCATTCATTCATTCATTCATTCATTCATTCATTCATTCATTCATTCATTCATTCATTCATTCATTCATTCATTCATTCATCGGTTAACGCTTACTTGCCGAAAATTTGCCTCCACGCTAATAAATAGCCCCGAGCCACCTCAATATAAAATTGCTGTAAGGAATGTGCACTTGATTAGATATTATAATATTCTAATCGAGTACATTCTGTACAAAAGAAAACAGCGAAAAATACATCAAGTTCAATGTTCACGTGATCACGTGTTTTAACCGCCTGATTTGTCCACGTGTTAAGGTCATGTTCCGAAATGTAACGCTACAAACAATAATAATCCGTGGCGAAAGGGATTACAACTGAAAAAAATTTCAACCTCGTTCCCAGGGCCCTCTGGTTGGAAAAAATTAGGCTAATTTTTCAAGTTTCTCCATTGTTTTCTAAAAAAATCCTCAGCAACTGATCATAGATTGTTCTCCTTTGATAAATCATTCAGTTTCTTTCTGTTGGTGCCCTAGGAGCATTTCGCTCACAAGGTGTTTGAATTTTATTCTTAGCACATTTTCACCCCAAATAGTCTTGGATAAATCCTGCTCGTAAAATGGCTTATTCTGCCTTCCGGCAGTGCTCGTAAAAATCACTCGTTCTGCTCGAAATTTGCTCGGACACCCTTATTCTGCTCGAATTCTACTCAGTACCCGTAAAATTTTCGGCCCTTCGGGCCTTATGTATTTTCGCAAATATGGAACGGAGCCCGGGCCTAACCCCTAAATACTAATTAGATATCATTATGCGAAGCAAAGTTGTAATTGCTTTATTTCACTAATATTAGACGAAACGGTGAATTTGTTATTGGCGTCTTACAAGAAGGAACATCAAACAAATGCATAACATTTCTTTGTTACGTTTGATAATGGTCTTGTAATAAGAACCGAAATGTTACGTTTATTTCTCTGCTTGTTGTTTAATTTCTTGCTTATACTTATGTTTTAAGTTAGCAAAATGTTTTTCGGAGTGGTTATCTTATTGTAAATGCATAAAGACTGATAATCACTTCTCAAACTTATTAATTATGTATGGGGTAATAAACCAATTGCCTGGCCCCATTTGGGTCACATGGATGCCCCTTTATACCCCGGTAACGAATAGATGAAATCACGCGTGTTTGGATATCCAAACACACGCAGTGGGATATCCAAACACGTGTGTTTGGAAATCAATTAGCAAAAACAATGCAGTGCTTGAACAAAGGTTTATTACCTTCCATGATAAATCATTGTTTGCAGTTAGTATTTACGTTTACATTGCAGTTCATGAGATTTACGCTTACAGAGCTCTTCGCGAACATTGCTAAACACTGTGGAAAATTTTCTCTCGATAGTACCTGAGACTTGCTGGGAAAGCTCCACCTGTTCCTCAAGTCTTCGCACTCGGTGAAGGCAATCTTTGAATTCATGCGCTTCTCAGATTGATAACAGCAAATTTTATTACTCGCTTCACTTGCCGCTTCCTGACTTACCTTCCTGAAGTTTACTTTTAGGCCTGCACAGGGCCAGTAAGGATTTTTTTGTCTCTACAACTTTCTTGCAGTCGAAACAGGATGATTCCGAAGGTAGTTCTGTTGTGATTGAAAAGGTCGCCAATGCAAATATAAGCATTGGCACAAATGGTTTGCGAAAAAACGTGGCATTTTTGACGGTATTGCAAACAACCAACTACGTGCTAATCACTAGCTTTTGCACACAAAAGGAAACAAATTTTGCTTGTCAGTGAAGTGTTGATTATCTATTGTTTATTATGCGCGACTGAGAAGTCATTTCAAAAACTCGTGCTTCGTGCCTCATCAAGGTATCAAACACCTCGAAACAATAAAAGCCCTCGACCTGCAGCCTCGGGATTTAATCTGTTTCTCGGTGTTTGGATACCCTGATGAAGCACTCACACTCGTTTTTCAAATATTACATCAAACACAGGGTATTTTCCATTTATTTTGTATTCAGTTTTCAATTTTTGCATAACAGTTGAACTGTTATGCATATTATTAGTGTCACTGATTTTCCGTTATCCTGCTTCAATTCTACTCGAAAATGCCTTATTCTGCCGGCAGAATGCTCGCCTCATAAATTGCTTATTCTGCTCGAAATTCTAGAATTTATCCAAGCCTAACCCCCAAAACGTAAAAGTATGCTGGTAGCCCCTTTGAACTGAATACTAAAAAGCTCGAACGGCGTGATAAACAACGTGGTTATCACGTGACGAAATTTCAAACGGCCGTTTCATTACTGCTTTCGTGGTTTTGCTAGAACCGTTCCCTGAGAACCCAGGAAGCTCTCTTCAAGGAAAGTCGTCATGACATTTTGCTTTTTTCAAACGTCACTTTGAAAGACTCTGAGGAGGAACAAGAATTCAACCGAAAGGGTTATCTTCAGCCACGAACAAGGTATGGAGACCCTCCCTCCCAAGTGGAGCGGTTTATTTTAATACTGATCATTAGCACGCCATATAATACCGACAAAAGGCAAGCAATACGGCAGACATGGCTCTCCCTCTTGGCAAACAATTCAGTTGCATTAGGTCGATCAAATGTAAGAGGAATGAAAGATCCTACAAATGCATCAGTTTCCTTGGTTATTCATTATTTGTTCGTTTGTGGGCACGACGAAAGGTATAAAGTGGAACACGCCTTGGACAACGAGACTCGAGTTTACGGTGACATCTTAAGATTGGGGTACAAAGAGAAATACTCACTTTTAACCTACAAGACTTTGAGTACTTTAGGGTTTGCTTCAACCATGGATGTGAAGTTTGTTGTCAAGGTAGACGACGACGTGTATTTGCAAGTTCCAAGACTAATTTGGTGGCTCAAAACTGCCTCTTTGCCTAAAACTTTGTACGCAGGCCATCCGTTGGAACATTCAGTAGTCATAAGAGCAACACACCATAAGTGGTATGTCAGCGAACAATACTTTAACGAGACTTACTTCCCCCCTTATTGCAACGGACCCTTCTACATTTTATCTAAAATCGTTGCAGTTGTGCAATTATTAAAGGCCTCTTCCGGTGAAAGGCTCACTTCGTTCCCGTTAGAGGACGTGTTCATTGGAATATTGACCAAGAGGCGTAGAATTAGGCCTTTTAACGTTATCGGTAAGGGAGTTCTTTTGTAACCTGACCTTCCACGAGCTTGGCCGGAAAAAAAGTGGGAAAATTACAGGCTTAATCAGTTCTTTGCCTTGGGACATGGTTTTTCTGCTCAGCGATTGTTTGCAATTCACGAGAGATTCCTAAGTTTGCCATTAATCATGCCGTTGGAGGTTTAAGGAGGCTAGTAATTGGAAAGGAAACTACAGTGACAATGGTCTACCTACAATGAGATCTAAGGAGACAGATAAAGTAACGTGTACTTTATGAGAAAATATCGTGCTTTCCTTGGGTGTTCTTCCAGCAAAATAGACTTGCTGGGTTCGATTTTCGCCGGAATCTTTTGAGCTACGAGCCTGTGTAATATTTTTACGAAAGGGGAAGGCTGAAGTGGTCTTTCGGCGGCCTTTTCTCCCTGTAAATCGCCGCAAAGACCCAAAGAGACTGAGATGGGCTTGCATGCCTGGCATATATGCGCATTGATAGGCTCCTCAATGCTACTATCAGCAAGTAATATCGGTATATCTTTCTACTGAGAATCCTCTAAGTAACGGGCAGAAGATAGGCCGTCCTTTAATTTCGTTGGAAATTATTCTCAAAACTGGAAAATAATGTTAATCATAATCTAAAAGAATGCACATAACAATGACATTGATTTTTTTCCACCCAATATCGCCCAATTGATTATAGTGGAACCCTGTTATCTAGAGCCTCGGTTTCTCCAATTACCCGCTTTTTCGAATTAAAACTCGTTCTCTTTCTTGAAATGGTTCAGTCAGTTACTATCGGCTTTCTCGAATTTGTCTTCCTCAGCTACGTGTTCGAGACAGCGGGTCAATCTGCCACGTACGTGTACAAAGGCAAACAATTGCACAGATATTTCTGAATATTTGCATATTTCCAATTAGTTACTAAGAACTGATCGAGGTGGCTGATAAAAGAAATTTGTATCGTGAATTTAATAGTTTATCCAATACGTTTACGGAGCAAAATGAATAAAAAAAGAAAGATGAAGACAGGATAGAAGTATTTTAGGTAGATGGTGACATGGAATACTGATAAATATTAACAGGGTGTATGCAAATATGGTGTGGCAGATAAGTAAATGACAACTGGGAAACTTGAAATTTTTATTGCAGCAATTTAGGGGCAACTAGAGACTGCTTTTAAACAATTACGACAACTTAAACTTGTGTCAATTTCGTTTAAGACACTTGCTATAAAGATCGCTGGAAATTGTGATAGACTCCAGAGAAATGATCCTATTTTTGTTCCGTTTTCTCTTCAATTAAAACGGCCTAACCTCCCCCCCCCCCCCCAGAAAGAAAATCCAATGCACGTACCCACCTTTCTTTACCCTGGGTGCCACAGGCTTTTCTTGTGCGGTTTCCGGTTGCAGCTTATGTTCTTCTATTGTGAAAACATAAGCGAGTCGCTCGACGCGTCTTGGCCTCCGGCCGATTTCGCCCGACGCTAGCGAGAAAAAAAAACCTCTTGCACCAGGGATAAACTTTCTTTCACTTGAAATAAATATTTACGCAACCTCACCAGAATCCTTTCTCATGGCCGACTGCACTCTTTTGGATTTTATTCTACCCAACGTCCTTTGTTATAAAGCCCCATACTTCATTATTCATTCACACCCTTGATACGATCCTTAATTCATGTACGAATATTGCTACAAATTACACCTAAACGCACCACAAGCAGCCCAAACTCGAGACAGTACTGTTACAGAAATTATAAGGGTTTGTATTGAACTTAGAAGATGTCTAAAAATTCACCGTATCTTAGCTTTTAGGATTAAACATGAAATCAAGAAAATAAGCTAACCTCTGTAATGTTTTGTGTCTTGCTGTCTATCTTGAGTATCGAGGGGCGTTCCCGGACATTTTTTTGGCAGTACGCACAAAGTCAGGTTGATACTTAGCCGTAGGGAGACAGACATAGTTACACTTATGATTACAGTCAGAAAAAACTACATTTATTATTTCAATCCTATTCTTGCTCTCGAATAATAACTTAGGCTACAGCTAATTGCGTTTTCCAGCACTATTTGGGTTCCTTGTTATACACCTGCACGCACTTATGTCAGTTTTACACAAAAGTACAAAAAGAAAAGAAAATACAATTTGCCCAGGCGCACTCTTCAGCAAGTGTGTTGAAGAAAATGCCAATATTGAAATTGCACATTACCTTATCTCCTCATCTATAAGAGTTCCTAATTTCCTCTTCTGTCCCGTCAGATAAAGAAATAACATATTAAGGACGAGAATTTCAAGTACGCATTTGCGTATTTCGCGTAAAGGCAGGAACGCCCCTGGTATCGTAGAGGTCATTTTACATCTTCATTCCTTGGTTAGGTGTTTCTCTTAACCAAAAGGCAAATCAGTTAGCTCTGTTTTCCTTCGTTTAGCTAAATCAGAAAGAAACACGATTATTAAGGTTGTCAGTTCACATAGTTTAACTCAAGTAAATCTTTTCTTTTCTTCTCGGGACTTGCCTATTCGTGGGTCGCTTGGTAAATTAGTGATGTCCTTTACTCTTCACATCGATGAACTGTGTACGTTGGATATGACATCGAAAAGGTTAGGAGTTCGAGGCGTGGATGTTGTTCTCTTGTTGTTTTCGTAGGTTACTTTGCTTCACGACGAGGGCTTCGATTGTACTCAAACTGTGACAGTCTGTGGACGGTTGCCCTAGATTTCTCTATGGAGATGATAAGGGACCTTTCGTTGATTATACATAGGGGTGGGCCGGAGGAAATAACTGGAAATTAAACAATGCCAAGAAAAATGTCCTTTCGCCACCTCCCTCCTCATCTCGAGATATATTTCAGAAGGTAGTGTACGTGCCATGGTAGGAGTCACCTCAAGAGCCATTAACCAGAGGAGAACATCAGCGGCTTGCAGACAAATGGCACAGTAATGCACTCAGTGCAAGAACAAGGGACACTTTGATTCGAACAAACCCAGGGCCTTACTTAGTTCCTTATTTTGTATATATAAGCCATTTTGATCATGCGACAAAATTGCCTAAGACTTAAATGGGTGTACTCACGCGATGTTTGTCGAAGGTTGCTCATAAAGATTTATATGTAATCTTGTCAGCGGACCCCATCAGCATTCATCATCATTTGTTCAGACCAATATTGCTCCGCTATGGATTATTCGACCAGATCAAAATGGACCATGGACAAGAGTTCTGCTTGAGTGTGTTTGTTCAGGAACTCTTTAAAGAGCAGTACAGGCTTGACAAAAGGAGAACGCCTTCGCGTCAGACCCCGAGGGTATTCTGGATTTAAAGTGACGGGAAGGTGCGAATGGGGGCATAAATAAAACCCCCCAAAAATTCCTTGGGTTTGAAGCGAACCCCCCCCCCCCAAAAAAAATCCCCTGGACCAAAGTGATGGTCGCACAGGGAAGGGGGCGGGGTTCTCTGGCATGGTTCACGGACGGAAAAAGTAACGAATCACGGATCACGTATATCAAATTTCATTTTCCAAAATGAAACCCAAAAAAATCCGATAGCTGAATTTGGCAAGCTGCCAAAATTTTCTCACCCCCAAAAATCCCGAAATCGTGAACTTCAGACCCCAAAAAAATCCTTTGCACCTCCCCCATCACTTGAAATCCGGAGAACCCTCCCCCCCCCGGACGTGGGACCCAGTCTACACAGATTTATCTAGCGGAACGCATGTGGCCAGAAATAAACCAGAAGATCAATTATCCCGTAAAACGTCTTCTCGTTGCTCTTCAGGTGAAAGAAGAATTCGACTTTGATGGTGCTGTCATCGCGTAGTTCTGTATTTCTTGGTTGACAGTGTACTCTTGTTATAACCTTTTTCAAAAGCTTGTTATCTCTTGGAATTTTCATAAAATTCCTGGACATGAGTGTGTCCCATTGGAGAACATGCTACAGTCCAACCGTGCAGTCAAAATACCTGAAGAGCTCGGACAAACTACTGAAGGGTGTGAGAATGTATGAATGTATGAGGAGAGGGGTGGTAATATCACACGCTAACGCAAATCAGCCGACAGGTCAGATCATATTTTCAAGTATAGTGCACGGAGATTCGGAAATATTTGAACATGCGCTTCGCTTTTTAATTAACTTAGGTAGCATTGACAAAAACTTTTTGAAAAGGGGCTGATGAGAAATTACCCTTTCTTAAAAAAATTTAGGACCGTGGGGCCCGTTTCTCGAAAGTCCCAATAACTTTTCGGGCCCGAAAACCATTTTAGATGCACAATAATCTCGAGTAGCTATACAATTTGTTATAGATTTTGACAGCTAAATTTCCATCTTAATAATTTCGTGAAGCATATCACTAAGTTTGCGCCAATAATTACCATAAGCTGACAAATAAATGAGCTCGAAAAAATACTTAACGGGCCCGAAAAGTTATCGGGACTTTCGAGAAACGGGCCCCTGCTTGTCTAATGCGGTGAAAAAATTTCAAGCACCCCCTTCACAGTCCTCTGGAATTTTAGGTACCCTCCTTGAATATCCAATGTTTTTCTCGCCAGTGCTAGATTTCATAACAAAAACCATTTTTTCATCATTTTTTTACATGTCAGTAGAACAGCTAGTCACTCTCCATTCTTCTTTTGTTGCCAGTACTTCTTCCCGATCTAGTAAATGAAACCTGTTCTGCTTCTGATTCTTCTTCGCCTCCAGTTTCATTTAAAACAATATCCTCATCATCTTCACTTTCTTCTTCGTCATCTTCGTCACTCGAGTCCGCCGAGTCCTCCGATTGTTGCTTGTCCACTCCTGTGGTATTGTAGTAATGGTTTGTTGTAGACTGAATTTTGTCTTTCTTTGACAAGTGTTTACATTGAAAGTGATGATGGTCTGTATATTTGTCTAGTTCTTTCACAGTCAGACTCCCTGACCGGATAAGATAAGTCCTTGTACACTTTTGCATCCCTCTCTTCCTCATTCATATTCCGTTTCCTACCTCTCATCTCACTCAACACTTGCAGCTGTTCACAGCTTTACAGAGTCTTCCAGTAAATTCACAGCCACACGTGATTTCTTACTAGGTTTGGCTAGCTGAGTTGGCTTTGTCAGAGCTGTGCACTTCCCCTTTGGCAAAACGTTTCTTGACTTGTGCTCTAGGCAAGAAGTCATCAATCTCCCGAGAAGAGCCATCTTCACTTGTCTTCAGAGTGCTGAAGACGTCCATGTAATGTCCTTCCTTTGACTTATCTGGAAAAGGACAAGGTACACTTTCCATCACAGGTCCTTGCCACTCTGTGCTTCGGCAGTAATCACATTTGCCTTCTTGTTTAGTACATGATTCTCTAAGGTACTCCATGTATAGCTTTCCTGATTGACTATGCTCTTGCATAAATAGCGCCATTTTCTTTAGATAACAGTAGCCAGGAATTGAAGGCTTATTGGAAGCTGTCGCTTGCTGGTACTCTTTAAAATAAACGTTGTTGAAAGTGAGAAAATACAGTCCTCCCGTGGAGTCAACTGAGCCTCAATAAGCTCTCCCAGAACGGGTGCCGCATATATTCTTTCAGCAATCTCCTCTGCAACTCTCCACGCAGAAAATTAGTGATTCAGACACTCAATCTGAGACACTCCATTTGTGACACGTGTTGATGCACAACTGTTTGACACTTATTTTTTATTTAAATACCAAAGGATACTGCAGCTATGGATAGTGATATAGAGACTTATTATGATATACATCATACATTATATATGGTACATGTTTTCTATATAATTTCTTCTTTAAAAAGCAGCTAATACTGATAGTCTTGACACGCAAAATGTTGAAGTTTTTATTATAGTGTGACTAAACTGACCAAGGCCAGCAAAGAAAATTAAGAAAATTAGGTACAATTGATCTCCAGTGTCAAAGCAAGAAAAAGATCAATAAATATTGTTTCTGTAGCAGGTAGCTTGTTTTACAGATCCATATTATTAGTAAGTGTGGGAAACTTCTCTTGATATTCAGATGGCCTTTGTTGGAGTAGCCAAAAGCTGCACTATAAACAGTTTATACTAAGTTGTGATGTTAATTCATTTACGTTAATGCTAATGTTGTCATAGGGTTCCAGTTTTAATAGCCACAGTAAATAATATAAATGTTCAATTCAATTTATTAAATATTATTGATGTTGAAACCACTTGAGCCCATTATTCCAGTTTTGTGTTGCATTTTCTTCTTTTTTCAAGTACCTCCCTTGGCCCGAGTTTAATTTTTCAGAGAACCCCTTTTTACACCACAAACGTTTCACACACCCCCCATTTTCTCATCAGTCCCCCCTCCCCACCAACAAGTTTTTGTGAATGTTCCCTAATGACATCCCATTCAGGTATAAAGCACTGGCTATATACTGCCAGATCACTACCCCTTATGTTCCCCTGCCTCTCCCCCAACCCTCTGTTTACTTTAGTTTTTAGTTTAGTTCCTTCCCCCTAGGTGGGTGATAGGGCCAGAAATGAATTGCCTCCACTTGTCCCTGTACTTGGCTACAGCTTTAGCTGCAGCCCATGATGTTAATCCTATCTCAGCACGTTCTCTTTCCACCCTTCTCCCCCATGTCTCCCTCGGCCGTCCTCGTTTCCTATTCCCGCTTGGTGCCCAGGTCAGTGCCACATGTGGGTTTCCGCTTGGTGCCATCCGTACAACGTGACCTATCCATCTCCAACGCCTGCGTCGTACTTGCAATACTGATCTTTTCGATTCCCGCTCTTCTCCGTATTTCATCATTCGACACACGCATGCGCCAATGGACTTTCAAGATTCTCCTGAGGCACGTGCAAAGAAAGGTATTCAGCCTGTTTGCATCCACTTTTGTCATTCTCCATGTCTCGCTGTCGTACAGAAGGAATGCAATAATATTTGACTTGAAGATTCTCATGTTAGTTCTTAGGTGAAATTCATCTGTTCTCCACACCTTCGAAAGTCGGTGAAAAGCACTTCTAGCTTTCCCTATCCTCCTCCGGATGTCCTGTTCAGTGCCCCCCAAGTTGTTAACAATGGCTCCGAGATAGACGAAGCTATATGTGTCCTCAACATCAGTACCATTTATCTTTATGGGATCTTGTCTCCTGGCGTTGAGTCTAAGCACCTTCGTCTTGTCGATGTTTCTCTTCAGTCCCGTTCCTTCACTATTCCTTCCCAGTCTTTCTAATTTTATTTGCACGATTTGCGTCTATGTACTGGAGATGAGTGGAATATCACCAGCAAAATTCAAATCTTCAAGTTGTCTTATCATTTTCCATGGGATCCCTGTGTCACCTTGCTCTGTAGTCCTATCATGATCCAGTTTATCACCAACAGGAACAGGAACCCTGACATCACGCAGCCTTGTTTCACACCTGCCTTCACGGTAAACCCATCAGAGTTGACCGCTCCATCTATTACTACACACTTGGTATTGTTGCAAAACAACTTCACCATTCTTATGAGCTTCGATGACATTCTATAAGACTGCATTATCCTCGACGAAGTATCACGATGGACACTATCAAAGGCCTTCTCATAATCCACAAAATCCACATAATCCACATAATCCACTCCAGCGATTGTTCGATGACATTACGAAGCACGAAGATATGTTTCGTCGTGCTTCGCCCACGCCTGAAACCTGCTTGCTCGTCCCTAAGCATCTCATCCACTGCATCATGCAGTCTAGCATTCATTACTCTACCCATACCGTATTTACTCGATTAAATGCCGCGGCGTTTATTAAATTTTTAGCGTTTCCGATGCGGCCTTTATTCAAGGGCGGCGTTTATTTCAAAATCCTATTTGTTAAATCACTGACAACAATTACGGTAAATCATTTGTAAATATTATGTAAATCAGAAACATGTTAAAAGTTTCAATGTCTCGCTTTTTTGCTGAGATAGAATCGTAATTGTCTTGCTTGTGATATGTACAACGTTCAGAGAGTTGTACCGTGCTTCCTTTATATATATTTTCTTATAATCCTCGAACAAACGCCGTATTCTTCTGATTGGGTGCGGCGTTTATTCGAGGGCGGCGTTTATTGGTAATTTTGCTTCTATCTGCGGCGTTTAATCGAGGGCGGCGTCTAATCGAGTAAATACGGTAACCTTTGCTGGTACTAATAGCAACGTTATGCCACGTCAATTTCCACACTCAGTGAGGTTCACTTTCTTGGGTAGCCTCACAATCAAACCGTAATTCCAGTCCTCCGTGATTTCCTCCACCTCCCACACCGTGCGAAACAGGTCTTCTAGAACACATGCAATTGTCTCTATGTCAGCCTTCAGCAGCTCTGTTGTGATCACATTCATTCCAGCTGCTTTACCGTTCTTCATGTTCTTCAGCACCGCTTTTATTTTCCTGCCTGGTGGTGCACTCAGTGCTGACAGGTATTTCATTTTGCAGCTCGTCATTCACAACTGCAGGGTCCTCCGGAACAGGCCGGTTCAGGACGTTGTCAAAATGTTTTTGCCACCTTCGTCTAGCCTCCTCATCCGTCGTTGAGAGCTTCCCATCATTGTCTTTCATGCACCATGTTCATTTTCCGTGACCTGTCATTGCATAACGTCTTTGTTACATCATAGACGTCCTTAAGATTCCCTTTCTTCACGGCATCAAGTTCCCTAATGCGAGCTCATTTGCCCATTCCCTCTTGTTTAGGCGAAGACTCTGTTTAGGCGTATTTTATTAATCTTGGGTGGACAACCCTACCACGCCGAGCCATTCAGCTTGGTGTAAGCTCACTCAAGAGGCACGTTTTTCTGAATTTAGCCTTCAACTCCGACTCCAACTCCGAGATTTCAAAAAGCTTCCTTATTCCCAACAGGTTATTTTAATCCCAGTTTCATATACAGCTTCCCGTCGTATTATTTTCTATTCCTTACGACAAATTTATAGGGGAAAATTACAGTGTCGGAAAACTAACAGTACAATTTTAAACAAAACTAAGCCGTTATTGTATGTTCCTTTTATTGAAGTATGTTTAACTAAAGCTTTCTTATAACAATACTAAAAATTGGTGACATAGCCCATTTTTAAAAAGAGACATTTTTTCCGAAGTTTTATTGAAAGGTGTTATCGGTTTTCGTTTCCGTTCCTTTGGTGGCTCGATCGTTTGATAAATTAGTTTCCTATATGTCAATTCGTGTGCCATCCACTGTCCACTATTTACACGTCCATTCCTATTCCATATCTTTCTTGCCCTCGGAGTCCAAATTGTCGTGAAAGGTGTCAATCAAAACTAAACCCACTGAATAGTCGAGAGCTGTCAAAGCCAAAGCATATACGCTAATGAAAGCTGCATCTGAAAACCTGCAAAAAGCAATCAGAAATGCCCAGCCTAGTACCAAGGCGTTCTCTCTCGCTCACACGAAATTTCGTGACGGCACCGAATGGCATACCGCGAGAACGCGTTCCCCGTAGCCTGCGTGGCCGGCGTTCGAAGGGTAAGGGAGAAGGGGAGTTCGAGCGCGTAGTGCGACAACGATCGCGCTTCGCGCTCGAACTCCCCCAATCCCGCAATCGCGCTTCGCGCTCGAACTCCCCTTTTCCCTTCCCCTTCGAACGCCGGCCACGCAGGCTACGTTCTCCGGGGACCACATTCGGTGACATCACGACATTTTGCACCAAGTCGAGTCCAGTAGGTGGGAGGAGAACGCCTGGGTACTAGGCTGCGAAATGCCGAATGCTGAAAATCTTAATCCAAAATGCCGAAAGCTAAATACTGAAATCTAAATCCGAAACGGTGAAAGCTGAAATCTAAACTCGAAATGTCAAATTTTGAAACGGCCGATAAAGATAAATTCGAAATACCAGAAACTGAAAGCGAAAACCAAAATGCCGAAAGCTGGAAAGTGGGGGAAATGCCGAGAGCTGAAAGCTAAATCCAAAATACCGAAGGCCAAATGTCGAAAGCTAAAAGCGAACTGAAATGCAGGAACGCCGAAGCAGAAAAGTCATTGCCGAAATGCCACCTGGCCGTAAAAGTACACTGATCCTTATCCTCCACCCACATTTAATGCTCTCTCTTTTCGTGAATTTAGGAATGCATGAATGTGACAAGCATGAATTGTCTTTATTTCTCGTACGCATAATGCATACGTGACGGGTGATTGTGATGAAGAAAATGTGCGGGAAATGAGATCGACTACGACACCTGCCCTTTCTTTGCTGTCCTCTCTCGTTTGGCTCGTTTGGCTCTCCATCAGCCTAGTACCCAAGCGTTCTCTTCTCGCTCACGCAACTTGGCGCGATACTTTGTGACGTCACCGAATGGCACCTGATTCGGTGACGTCACGACATTTTACACCAAGTCAAGTCGAGTGAGCTGGAAGAGAACGCTTGGGTATTAAGCTGGCTCTCCATGAATACGCAATACAAAGTCCATTTGGAAGCTCGACCTAAATGACATTTACTCTCGATGAATCCTGTCAAATATGAATACTTTTCTTATCCATTTAATAAATAATTGCTGTAACGACCAACATCTTTCGTAAGGAATGTGCACTTGATTAGATATTATTTTTCAGTCAGTCAGCCGTACGTTCTTGACTAGGGTGGTACTGCCATTTGACAGGTAAAATCTATTCTATTCATAAAACTGCAACTAATAAAAGAAAAAGTACTGATACAGGAGGTAAAATATCTTTCAAAAACCCAAATTACAGCCATTACGGGATGATTTTCCTTTTGGACCATAATTATAGATTTCTTCTTAGCGTAGGCGCACATAAGCTAATGGGTTTCTTTTCGTGTCATTTTTATTGCTTTTGTTATGCCTGTTAACGCTGGAACAATTATAATTTCTTAAACGTCTTGGAATCTTTCTCATTTCTCGTTTTGAGAAAATCATTCAGTTTCTTTCTGTTCATGTCCTGGGAGCATTTCAGGTACAAGGTGTTTAATTTTATTTCTAGTGCATTTCCACCCCAAAATCGTAAAATACGAGTGACGTAGCTCCCTTAAAGGCTCGAATGGCGCGATTAACAACGTGGTTATCACGTGACCAGAGCTCAGTCGCTTGTAGTTCAAATTTCAAACGGCCATTTTACTAACCATGAAGCTCCCTTCAAGGATAGTCGTCGTGGCATTTTGCTTTTTTGTTGGTTTTGCCGTGTTTTACACGATGAACTTATTTTCAAACGTCACTTTTAAAGACCCTGAGGACGAACAAGAATTCAACCGAAAGGGTTATCTTCAACCACAAACGACAAGATCTGGAGACCCTCTCTCCCAAGTGGAGCGGTTTATTTTAATACTGATCATAAACGCGCCATATAATACCCACAATAGGCAAGCAATACGGCAGACATGGCTCTCCCTCTTGGCAAACAATTCAGTTGCATTAGGTCGATCAAATGTAAGAGGAATGAAAGATCCTACAAATGCATCAGTTTCCTTAGTTATTCATTATTGGTTCGTTTGTGGGCACGACAAAAGGTATAAAGTGGAACACGCCTTGGACAACGAGACTCGAGTTTACGGCGACATCTTAAGATTGGGGTACAAAGAGAAATACTTACTTTTAACCTACAAGACTTTGAGTTCTTTAGGGTTTGCTTCAACCATGGATGTGAAGTTTGTTGTCAAGGTAGACGACGACGTGTATTTGCACGTTCCAAGACTAATTTGGTGGCTACAAACTGCCTCTTTGCCTAAAAAACTGTACGCAGGCCATCTGTTGGAACATTCAGTAGTCATAAGAGCAACACACCATAAGTGGTATGTCAGTAAACAATATTTTAACGAGACTTACTTTCCCCCTTATTGCAACGGACCCTTCTACATTTTATCTAAAAACGTTGTTGTGGAATTATTAAAGGCCTCTTTGGGTGTCAGGCTCACTTCGTTTCCGTTAGAGGACGTGTTCATTGGAATATTGGCCAAGAGACGCAGAATTAAGCCTTTTAACGTTATCGGTAAGGGGGTTCTTTTGACACCAAGCCTTCCACAAAATTGGCCAGAAAAAAAGTGGGAAGATTACAGGTTTAATCAGTTCTTTGCCTTAGGACATGGTTTTTCCGCTCAGCAATTGTTTGCAATTCACGAGAGATTCCTCAATTTGCCATTAATCATGCCGTTGGAGTTTTAAGGAGGCTAGTAATTGGAAAGGAGCCTACAGCGACAATGGTCTACATACAATGGGATCTAAGGAGACAGATAAAGTAACGTGTACTTTATGAGAAAATATCGTGCTTTCCTGGGGTGTTCGTACAGCAACATAGACCCGCTGGGTTCGATTCTCGCGGGAATCTCTTGAGCTACGAGCCTGTGTAATAGTTTTACGAAAGGGGGGAGGCTGAAGGTGGTTTTTCGGCGGCTTTTCTCGCTGTAAATCGCCGCAAAGACCCAAAGAGAATGAGATGAGCTTGCATGCCTGGCATATATGCGCATTAATAACCTCCTCAATGCTACTATCGCCAAGTAATACCGGTATATCTTTCTACTGAGAATCCTCTAGGTAGCGGGCAGAAAATATGCCTTCCTTCAATTTTGGTGGACACTATTCTCAAGACTGGAAAATCATGTTGGTCATAATCTAAAGAATGTACATAATAATGAGATTGATTTGTGTTCCAGCCAATATCGTCCAATTGATTACAGTAGAACGCTGTTATATAGAGCCTAGGTATCTCGAATTCCCCGCTTTCTCGAAATAAAACTCGTTCTCTTAGTTGAAGTTGTTCAGTCATTTACTATCGGCTTTCAATTCTCGAATTGTCTTCCTCAGTTACGTGTTGGAGACAGCGGGCCAATCTGCCATATATTGGTCTTTCTTCGGTAACATAAGTGTACAAATGGCAAACATTTGCAGAGATACGTCTGAATATTTGCATATTTCCAATTTGTTACTAAGAACTGATCGAGGTGGGTGGTAAAAGAAATTTGTATCGTCAATTTAATAGTTTATACAACACGTTTACGGAGGAAAGTGAAAAAAAAAGAAAACAAAGATAAAGACAGGATAGAAGTATTTTAGATAGATGACATGGAATTAAATTGACTTTGTTTAACGAGGGTGACACTTAGCAGTTTTTGAACTGACAAACCTGTGGCCCTCGGATTCCAGATGGAATTGGAATTTGGAAATGCTAGTTTTTGAGGAGGGAGGAAAAACCAGAGCACCCGGAGAAAAAACCCTCGGAGCAAGGACGAGAACGAACAACAAACTCAACCCACATATGAAGCCGGAATACTGATAAGTATTAACAAGATGTGTGAATATGGTGTGGCAGTTAAGCTAAATGACAACTGGGAAACTTGAAATTTTTATTAGGTCCTCGGAGTGCGTTTTCCAGCATTTTAGGGGCTAGAAACTGCTTTTAAACAATTAAGACAACTAAAATTTGTGCCGATTTGGTTTAAGACTCTTTTTAAAAAGATCGCCGGAAATTATGATAGACTTCCTATTTTTGCTCCGTTTTCTCTTCCATTAAAACTGCCTACCCCTCCCCCACAAAAACTCCAATGCACGTGTATGGCCGACTGCATTCTTGTGGATTTTATTCTACCCAATTTCCTTTGCCATAAAGCCCCATACTTCATTACTCATTCACATCCTTGCTATGATCCTTCATTCGTGTACCCAAACAGCCAAGTTTGGCTCTGAATATTGCAACAAATTACACGTAAACGTCCTCTTTTTTTATAAGCACCACGAGCAGCCCAAACTTAAGAGATTACTGTTACAGAAATTATAAGGGTTTGTATTTGACTTAGAAGATGTCTAAAAAATTTACCGTATCTTAGCTTTTAGGATCAAAATCAAGAAAATAAGCTAACGTTTGTAATGTTTTGGGTCTTGCTGTCTATCTCAGTTGAGTATCGTAGAGGTCATTTTACATTTCGATTCCTCGGATAGGTGTTTCTCTTAATCAAAAGGAAAATCAGGTAAATCTGTTTCCCTTTGTTTAGCTAGATCAAAAAACCCCAGCGGTTATTAACGTTTTTAGTTCACATAGTTTAACACAAATAAATATTTCATTCTTTTCGGGATTTACCTAATCGTGGGTCGCTTGGTAAATTAGTCATGTCCTTTTCTCTTCATATCGATTCGAAAGACTGTACGTGTACGTTGGATATGACATCGAAAGGGTTAAGAGCTCAGGCGTGGGTGTTGTTCTCTTGTTGTTTTCGTAGGTTACGTATTATTGTCACTACGTCTTCCAGCTCTCCAACTTGTTGGGTGTATTTAGGAACGCTTTTTTTCTGATAGGTAATGTATATACAGGGGAAAACAACCTACGATAGATTATAGCCTGACTCAGGGGACCAGAAACAGATTATTAAGGGGGCATTCTGGGCGGGTTTGTGTGTCAAAGAGAGTGATTTATAAACGAAATAAAAAAGGGATAAAGGGGATATATATACACAATATTAGTTAGTCTGCTAACGGGTTCATGAGCACCTTGGGTTGGTTGCAGACTGTCTGGTATCCATCTGTTAATTATTAACTTCAAATTTAAATTTTGATTCACCTTCAAATCTTTAATTTTCTCTTTCCACTATAATTTCCAAACCCTCTTCCTTTTCCATTAAAACATTTAAAAGTTCATGAAAAAATTCTGAAAGTTTAACACGGCAAGAAGCGCAAATTGATGGGGGCTTTTGCAGTCAGTCAAGACAAACACGTTTGAGTACTGAAACGGCCATGCGCCGTTGATAAAAGCTGCAAAGAGTTGTTGGAAACAAACAAAAAAACAATACAATGTTTCTGTGGAGGGACTATCAACTGGCAGTTGCCCTCACAGGGAGTTTGTGCTAAATCACACTTTAAATGAATGCACTTATAGCTGACTAAGAGGGCAACAGAAACGGTTCCATAAATGTGGTATTTGTTTGCAAACAAAAGACACGACCATTGCAACGAAACAAAAATTTGGTTTGTGAAACGCGGTTACGGGGGGGGGGGGGGGAAGGTTTTGTCCTAAAAATTTCAAGCACTTGATACCATGCTATCATAACGATAAATAAATATCATTGTCTACTGAAACGTTACTGAGACCTTTGCTTTGAGTCTTTGCACTTTTGATACTTAGTGAATCTTTTGCGATTACGTAAGGACCCTTTCTGCGAAACTTTGCAGAAAACTTTGTGAAACTTTTGCGGTAATGTCTCTACTAACAAGATCGGACCTTTGCTGCGAAACTTCAGTTGCAACTTTATAAAAGTTTTATGATAACGAGTCCACTGACAAGATCGCACCTTTGCTGTGAAACTTTGCAACTAACTTTGTGAAACACTTTGCAGTGAGGCGTCCAACGACAAGACCGGACTATTTTTCAAAGGGTGTTACTTCGATCTCCCAACGGGATCTTTCTAGAGTCTCCTTAGACCTCCAAATATGTAAGTGCAGTGGATGGATTGCGATGAGCCTGTAACCTTATCCCTAAGAAAACCAACTACGTGGAAATCTTTTTTTTTCGAACACACCCGACCTACTGATCGTACTATCGAAGGAGCAAACCAACCAACCAACCAACCCGCCAAGCAACCAACCGACCGACCGACCAACTAAACACAGAACTTGAACTCTTACAAAATACTATTATAGTCCAAACCCTCGTCCACGTCGTGGTTGCTGGAAACAGGTAAGTAGGGGACTGCTGTGCCGGGCGAAGTATGGTGGAGGACTCGTTCCCCCGAGCCGTTACGGTAGCCATGAAGGCCTGCTCAGAACCCTGAAAACGCCTGGCCAACCGGGCTCTGGTGAAGTTCAGAGGGCCAATCACCCACCAAGTGGATACAAAGAGATTACAAAAACCATAGGAAACACGCACAAAGTCACATCTGTCTTGGGAGGAGGGGATGTATCCTCAACGACTCGCATGACGAGCCCAACTCAACCACGTTGTTTGACACTTGGAACGTTAGGACCATGTACGAAGTAGGCAAGTCTGCGCAGATCGCTGCTGAGATGATCGCATACAACCTGTCAATCTTGGGCCTCTGTGAGAGAAGATGGATCGCGTCTGGCTGCATAAAACTGTCGACGGGACAGACCGTCCTCTACTCAGGTCATGATGGAGCAAATGCTCCCCATACAGATGGGGAGGCTACAGGGTGTCATAGATCGAGTAGCCAGGAAAGACCTGATACTGTTGCTTGGAGATTTCAACGCCAAGGTGGGGAGCAAAAATACAGGTTTTGAGACAGTTTTGTTAACGCATGGTCTTGGTGAAATGAATGACAATGACGAGATGTTTGCTGACTTTTGTTCCTTTAAGAAGCTGGTCATCGGAGGAAGCGTTTTCCCACACAAGAAGGCACACAAGGTGCCTTCGTTTTCTTCAGACATCAGGACTGAGAATAAGATCGACCACATCTGTATATCATCCAAGTTCACGAGGTCACTGCTGGATGCCAGAGCGAAGAGATGGGCGGATGTAGTTTCAGACCACCACCTTCGTATGGGCAGATGCCGTTTGAAGCTCAAGAACTATAACACCGGCTCACAGAAGACAAGCTACAAATACTACGTCGAGATGATGAAGGATGACGAGACAAAGAACAGATCCTGCTTACCATCTCCAATAAGTATCAGGTGCTGGCAAGTCTACAGGGAAACAAGCTACATCTGGGGGAAGGGGAGAACCAAACAGTAGTCAACCAAGTGTGGCAGGGCATGAAAAATGCATGGAGGGAGACGTGTGACGAAACACTGGCAAGGACGTCCAAACAGCACATGGCCTATGCAAGTACAGACACTCTGAAGAAGATAAAAGCCAGAAAGAAGACGAAGGAGGTATTGAACCGCAAAAGAGCGAGAGCCAAGAAAGCAGAAGCTCAGATCAGATACTCCGAAGCCAACAAGGAGGTTAAACGAAGCATCAGCTAGAAAAGAACGACGGAACTTCGTGTACGACCTCACAAGGCAAGAAAAGGAAAAAGCAGGCAAGGGGGGTAGAAAAGAACTCTATAAAATCACAAGAACACTGGCAGGTGCTGAAAAGATCCCAGACAGACCTGTCAGAGCCAAGAGCGGGGAGGTGCTCACCTATCAAGAGGAGCAACGAAAAAGGTGGGCAGAACACTTCAGGGAGCAGCTCAACAGACCTCCGCCAAGTGAGATGCCCGGCATAGAACCAGGCGATACACCTTTGCAGGTCAATGACTGACAGACCAAGCAAAGTAGAGATCAAGAAAGCCATCAGACATCTGAGGAATGGAAGGGCAGCTGGCCCCGATTGCATACCGTCAGAGGCCATTAAGGCAGATTTGAACACCTCGACCAAGATGCTGCACGAGCTGTTTGGGAAGATCTGGGAAACGGACGAGATGTCAGATGAGTGGAACTGAAGGCTACCTGGTCAAGCTTCCAAAAAGGGTATATCTGAAGGAATGCAAGAACTGGAGATGCACTATGCTGCTATCGACTGCTGGAAAAGTGCTGAATAGGATAATCCCGGAGAGATTGTAAGCTGAGTTCGACGAACGACTGCGGGATGAACAGTCTGGGTTCCGGAAGGAAAGGTCGTGTACAGATTAAACTGCCACCGTGAGGATCATTGTGGAGCAGTCTCTCGAGTGGAACTCCCCCGTCTAAGCGACCTCTGTGAACTATGAGAAGGCATTTGACGGTGTTGACAGGAAAGTGTTGTGGGAGTTGTTACGTCATTATGGAATTGCAGAGAAATACATCATCTTCATACAGAAGACCTACGAGAAGTGCACCTGAAGAATCATTCACAATGGAGTTCTTTCTGAACTGATTGAGATGCTCACCGGATTGCGCCAGGGATGCTTGTTGTCGCCTTATCTGTTCCTGCTAGTCATCGAATTAATGGATAGTACAGAAGACAACGGAGAAGCATCGCCATGGCATACAGTGGACCCTCGCGACCCGGCTAGAAAATCTGGACTTCGCTGACGACATTGCCCTCCTCTCACACAACCATCAGGGCATGGAATCCAAGTTAACGTGGCTTGCAAAAATCTCAGCGACGATGGGTCTTAGGATCAGCAAATCCAAGACAAAAGTGATGGGGCTTAACACCAGGAACGCAGACAAGTTAGAGCTGGATGGGGAAGCAATTGATGAAGTGGAGATCTTTACCTAGCTTGGCAGTATCATCAGCAAGGTTGGTGGATCTCATCGGGACATACAGGTCATTGGGAAGGCAAGAACTGCATTCGCAATACTGACGCCTGTATGGAGATCAAAGGTGATATCCAGAACTACCAAGCTACGGATATTCAACACAAAATCTGTCCTCCTTTATGGCTCAGAGAGGTGGAGAGTAACAAAAGCAACGTCCAAAAGCTCCACATCCAGATAAGAAGGTGCAAGTGGGGTTGGATCGGGCACACCCTCAGAAAGCCTTCCAGCAATGTCACCAGGCACGCACTGAGGTGGAACCCACAGGGGAAGAGGAGCCAAGGCCGTCCAAAGAACAGCTGGAGGAGAACCGTGGACGACGAGGTGGGCAAGGCAGGCTACACCTGGTGGTAGATTGAGAAGGTAGCCCAAAACAGAACGAGATGGCGGGCGTTTTTCCATGGACCTTTGCGTCAGGTAAGTCATACCTACTATGAGGCTATCTTGTGTTGACAAAATAGGTTAAAAATGGCGAACGCGCGGGTGACAAGTCAGTCGGCTCAAGTGGTACATGGTTTCTTCAATAATGCGATTCACTGTCCAGTAAAATGTTACACCAAAATAACATTTCTATAAATGTTTCCCATTAATTATTTTGCGGCAAGCCTGATTTTTTCAGGCTTTCTTTTCGCAACTGCATAAGTTGCGTTAATAACTGCGAGGATCTTCTTTACATTTATTTCTTCATTCCGCAGTTCAAATATATGAATTTCATATATTCATAATTTCATTTTACTATCTTTGTTATGTCGATTCAGTAGTGCTGGATTAATCACAATCATTACTTTTTTGAGTTTGAAACTACCAAAACCCAACACATGGATCTACACTTAAGTGTTAAAACGTCGGTCGCTTGAAATTTTAGTTTGAGCCGACAGATTCGTATCACATGATGCTATTTTTTTGAGCGCGCGATCGGTAATGCAATGCTGGTAATCCAGTCTGCGATATCATATTCGCGCCTCTCGAGCGCCTCAGTGACATAAAAAGTTGTCCTCATGTCCACAAATAATTTTTTTTATAGACAGCATGTCTGGAAGCTACTGAAGGAGTAAAGTAGATCATTTTTGTCCAAGGAAAACAACGTCTGAACAGAAAAAGTTGAGTTACAACTCTTTTCGCCAGAATTTAGGGTTAGTTTGTCTTTATGAGAAAGACCGATTCTTGGCCTACACGAGTAGTCGTACAAGGACTAACAGATTCCTTTGTCATTTTTATTTCTTTTGTTATGCCGATTAGTGCTTGAATAACCGCATAATTTCTGGCAAGTCTTAAAATCGTACCCTGAAAAGTCAATGAAGCTGGCTTCTTTAAAGGCCGCTGCAAACGAGGAAACATTGTTGCTGAAACATTGTTTCCCCAGACTGTTTCTTGGGTGAGCAAACGTGCGGGAGACAATGTTTTCTTGTCAGATAAACCAAGAAACCTCTCACTGAAATCAGACATTTGCTCATGCTCAATTTAGCAAAGACAGCTTACGCGACCACAGATTCCAGTCAACATTGTTTCCTCGGCGCGCAAACGGGGAAACATTTGTTGCCTCAACAAAATGTTTCTGAAAAAATTAGAAACATTTTTTGTTTCTCGAAAATAAAAATGTTTCCGCAGCAAACGTTTCGTTGCGCGCAAACAGGGAAACAGTTAGGGAAACATATTTCCCACACAATGTTTCCACATCAATGTTTCCTCGTTTGCGGGAGCCTTTAAGATACCGTAGTCGTCGTGGCATTTTTCTTGTTTTCTACTCCTATTGTGCTAGTACGCGTAGCTCCAATTGAAATTTGGTATTTGTAACCGATTGCTTGCTTAACACGTGGTAACACTTGCAGATAAAATCTCAAACGGCCGTTTTACCAAACTAGTGGTTTTGATAGAACTGTCCCGTGAAAAATCGTATAGCCCGCTTCGTTAAAGATAATCGTCATGACATTGTTCTTTTTCAGCGCCGTAGCCACCCTTGAGAAACTGGGTGGGGGCAAAAAGATTTTAAGTAGCTCAGTTGTTGTATTTTAAAAGTAGAGGGTTTTGGGTCCATAGGAACCATTGGACTGGTCTGCGTATCTTCAAACCAGCTAATGTTTCGCCTGCAGAGTCATCATAGTAGGTTCATGGTCATTTTAGACTGTCTAAGTTGCCTTAACCCGTTAAGCTGCAAGAGTGACAAGCATCTAATTGCTCCTTACGATATCACTAGCTGATCAAATATACAGGTCACGAGAATGAAGAATATGATCACCAGACGTGAAATGTGTTGATGTTTAATCAAATTCTCCCAACTTGCAGCATAAGAAATATATGGAGAACAGTGAAGAGAATATGCATGTGGATATTGGGACTTAAGGGTTAAAGGCAAACACAGACTTTATTGGAAGGTCGTATTTTGAAAACTTCCCAAACAAATGCTTGCGCCTGTGGTTGTGCCACACAAACAAATTGGCAACCTCTACTATGTCGGTACCATTTGCTAATTCCTCGTGGACATGCAAAAACATGAGGTGGTTGAGACTGGCCTCTTCCGTGGTTGAACGCAGGTAGGTCCTGACCTGCTTAAGGAGGAAAAGGAACGCTCACTGTCACCGTTTGTAGCTGGCATGACAAGTACCAAGTGCGCAAATTTCCCTAAGTAGGAGTTTGCAAGCATTTCCGAGTGAATGAAAATAGTCCAGCAGATCAGCATTTTGGTGCCTTATGCGCCACATGGCGTAAAGAGGCCTAAGTAAGTAAGTAAGTAAGTAAGTAAGTGTTAAGTATATAAGTAAGTAAGTAAGTAAGTAAGTAAGATCAGCATTTTGAATCGGGAGGTGTCGTACCCCATTGACTGCACCATATTAATTTTCTGGAAGAAGGGACAGCTAGGGCTCTACCCTGTACTGCGGCAGGTCAGTATCCCCGTACACGGCCATCACTTTCGCTAGTTCTTATTCGTGGACTTCGCCTGCTACCGCCTTTAGAAGAAGTCCCATTTTGAATATTTCATTCTTCGTTTGAAAAGTGGATTATTGAATCGAATAATTAAGTCAATATTGCAATAATCAACTTCAAATTTTTATTCTATGGAGATACGCTGCACCTGGCTTGACTGTAATAAAAAAAGTAAAAATATGAATTGGGGAAATGGATATTGTAGTTTATCAGGAATGATTTCTTTCGGAAATATTGACATTTTGGTATTGTTTCAGACCTCTGGGAGATGAAATTTTATTTTCAACTTTTGATGCAAGTGTGTTTTTACTTTTCGGGGGGGGGGCAAAAAACTGGGCGGGGGGGGCACGGGTCCCCTGGCCCCTCCCCTTCCTAAAACCGCCATGTTTTTTTGTTGCTTTTATCGTGCTTTTCACTATAAGCTCATTTTCAATCGTCGTTATCACAGATAATAAGGCGGAAACTGAACTCACCCGAAAGACGACAAGACGACAAGACGACAAGTGATCACGAGCGCGGAATTGCATTTTCATCGCTCCCCCGCGAAGACCGAACTGACTAATTTAAAACCTACAGAAAAATGAGTACTTGGGGCTATGATTGGCCGCTTGTTATTCCACGATTTCTTGTTTTACATCTTATTATTTTAGTAGAGAAGTTTCTAATCAACAGGTTACAGTCGAAATACTCAGCGTGTTGCGCTTATTATTTGGAATGACTTTCATTAATCGGGAACGGATTGCATTACCGGAATCAAAATTCCACTTTCAAATTGAATATTGTAATGTTCCAACGGTAGCCTTGTTCCAAATAAGGAATGCTGATTGGTTTATTATGACATCTGGCGAATGTTCACCTGCAAGTTGCGACTGTTGGCTGCCTGACGTATCTGACCTGATCTGTGTTCGCTCAACAAAATATTAATCGCAAGTACTTTTATCCGTGAAGAAATAGTCTGCTGTTATAAACCTGTAAAGAATAATTTCATAAAACAAGTGTACTGTAAATGCACAAGAGAAGTTCCTGAAAATTGAGAAAAATTCCCTGTAATAACAAGCCGACTGAAACCAACAGCCAACTGAACAGCCGCCAACGGTTTCGTATTTCGCGTGTGAACCTTTGGCTTTAATATGTAAGGCGCCGTTTACATGAGTTATTTCATCCCGGGATGAGTTTCACCCCGGGATGACCTTCATCTCATCCCGGGATGACTTTCATCTCGGTGTCTGGTCATTTACCTGTAAGCATTTACATGATTTGGGGCAAAAATGGGTTCGCCCCGGGATGATTCCGGTCTTCAGCACCGGGATGGAATCATCCCGGGGCGAACCCATTTTTGCCCCAAATCATGTAAACGCTTACAGGTAAATGACCAGACACCGAGATGAAAGTCACCCCGGGACGAGATGAAGGTCATCCCGGGATGAGATGAAGGTCATCCCGGGGTGAAACTCATCCCAGGATGAAATAACTCATGTAAACGGCGCCTAAGTAACAACCCAATCAACATTCGTTACTTCGAATGAGTCTACCGTTGGAAGATTTCACTCTTCAATTTAAAAATGGAATTTTGATTCCAATAATACAATCCGTTCCCGAGTAATGAACATCATTCCTAAATAATGAGCGGAACACGCTGAGTGTTTTGACTATAAAACTAAGTCCTCTTTTTGGCGGAATTATTTCTCATGGTTAGAAAGTGAGGTTTGCGATGATCAAAAAAGAATTTCTATAACAAGGCCGTTAACATTTCTCCACAAAATATCATCGATAATGTGAGTACTTTTGACAAATTATCAAACACATATTTCTTGGATTAAATTTTGTTGTCATGTGTAAGATTTTGAGGAGGATGATAAAACAAATATGTCCAAAATAATGATAAAGACAGGATATAATTCAATTATGTTTGATTTCCGCCGTTCGAGTTCGGCTCGAAGTTTGTCGTAAATGTCATGGTAAATCTTTCTGTTGTGTCATTCCGGCATCCCGGGTATAAGTCAAGTATATACCGGGAAAGATTTGTTATAGCCTATCCTGCGAGCAGAGGCCCTTAGGAAGCTCGAAGGGCCTCTGCTCGCAGGGTAGTTTTAGCCGGTCTGTCAGGACAAAAACGCGTGGAAATGAAATGAGTTTTGTAAGCCCAAATAGTGTCTTTGAATCTTTCATGTAAACAATTTGAAAAGATAATCACTTAGAACTTTCTCGGTCTCGGCATGAACTTTAAAATTTCAATAACTTGTATTGCTTCATATTGGTTTTACTATTAAAATCAGAATTGTTCTGTTTTCTTGTCTTCCCTATTGAAAAAGCCAATTTCCCGCTCTGAAAACATACCAATAAGAATCCTACGGACTCAGAGCAGATAATTTCCTTTCTGACTACGAACTATTTCGACATTGTCATCAATCACGTGTCCTATAAAACACGTGATCTTCAACCACGTGAGTATCCTAGTGCTCTGTTTACCGATCATGGTAGGACCATTGTAAGTCTAGGGGCTCACAGTCATCAAAGTAGACATGAGGATGTTCAAGGAGTAACATTAGAGGACAAGGCGACAAAAACAGCCTCTATTTATTGAAGAGCATGCCCCCACCTTAAACCGAGATGGGGGGCTGGACCTATCATAGGAAGAAGACCAAGTGGTCGAAGATCACGTGACCGATAGCGCACACGACTGACGAAGACGTTGTGATAATTTCGAAATATTTCATATGTAGCTAGTCAAGGAAATTCGTTGCTCTGAGTCCGCAGAATTTCTTATTAGTTCTATTTCCTTCTGTTTCCTAAACAGTAAGTTTCGCCCGTCAAGACAACTGCATATAGTAAAACAGATAATTGGCAATGTTATTAAACAAATTATAACTCCACAGAATACACTGCGTAAACGAATAGCAATTAGCCAAATCAAACTCAAAATGGAATATGTGAAAAAATATATAGGTGTAGAATTATTGTTTATCATTGGCCATTTGAACGCAACTTCCTGCAAATCGCAAAAATTAATTCCCGCAAAACACAAAAAAAATCGCCAATCCGCAAAATTAAACTCCCGCAAAAATTTGGGGCCACACGGTAATACACAGGCATTTTTGCAAAGATTGAGACCCATGGGGGAAAAAAGATCTTAGCAAGGGTCACTGCATGGATAATTAAGCAACCATAATTCTAAATCCAGTCAAACTGAATGTATGGCATTTTCTTTCTAAATTTAAGCTCAGTTATCTCTGCAAAATGCGTGTTTAACCAATTTTCTTTTTGGATTCTGATAGCCCTTGCTAAAATCTGCCTTTCCCACATAGTCATAAACCGCGCAAAAATGCCGTTGTGTCCCCAGATGCTCAGAACGTATGCGCAGAACGCTGAGGTTAGGCTCGATCGGATCCTTCCCCCCTCCCTCTCCTCCCCCCCCCCCCCCCCCCACCCGTACCTCTTTTTCAAGGAATTAGCGTAAGTGATATTAAGGTGGTAGGCGTCAAAAGAGGGGATTTGCGAACAGTCACCTCTTGTTTTGGAAAGTTGCTTAACCAAGGACCCGATCCCAGGAATCGCTGGAGATTTGCGGTGTAACGGTCTGGGTTGGATTTTCGAGGAACGGCTCGCATGTAAGCTACATATGGTGTCCCCTTCTGTTGTTAACCGGGGTGGAGAGGAGTCTGGTCTCGAGTTCTATTTTAAGTCGTGAGTGAGCGGAGTGTGTGTTGTGGGTACGTCTGAGATTTGGAGAATATCCTCATTTTTTGTACGTTGCTTCTGAATTCTACATCAAATCGCAATGCCTAAGGATCGAACAGAAGTTAGCTGCTGCGTCAAGTATCTGCTCTTCTTTTTCAACGTGTTTTTCTGGGTAAGTTTGTTCCACAAATACAATGCAAATAAGCGAACAACATGGCCATGGTGATTCGTTGACAGGTAAAACGGACCTTTTCGCTCTGTTGAAATTGAATACGGCGCGAATGGCATGACTCCATCACCTGATAATACTCATTCCTTTTGATTGTGTTTCGTTAAAGGAAATAGTTTATACATGACTCCAAGATGGGACATTAAATCGCTGTTTCTCCAACCATTGGCAGGAAGCTGCGCGATAATCTTGTAGGCTGTTGTATGAGCTTAAGTTTACATGCCGCTTCAAGTTCTATCAGGTTCTTATCCAAGTCTTATATTTGACGCACTCAACGCATCTTTAGCTAAGTGTGGTCTTAAACGTCACTATTTCTTATCTTTTCTGAACAGACGAGTTTTATCTATTTATAATAGTCATGCCTTCAAATTTATTATATTGACCGTGGGGCATCTTGCGGTTCACTTTGAGGTGAAGAACTAGGACATAATAGTTTGCTTCCTTATTATATTAAAGAGACGTATAATTCTAAAGAATGTGTCTTCTACCTTACTTAAAGATTCATATTACGCTTTTAAGCCCTCTTAAAAGTTCTTGTTTTTCAAATATAACGAAAGAGACAAGTCGTTTGTCTAAATGTACATTATCTAGCAAGTTTTTATTTAGTTAGAAACTTACCTAACAAATATTCTGTTATTCCAAGTTTTATACTTTGATTGTAATTAACAATCATTCACCAAAGTGTACATGTAGGTAAACAGTGGTGGATATTTTACTGAGCCACGAAGTGGTGAAGGGAATATCGACCCCTCTTCACTTAAGAATATACATGTACCAATCCAGTGGAAAGCCAGCACCAAATAGTTCCCTTTTTTTATGAGAAGTGAGATCGAACTGTGCACAAAATCCAGAAAACTGCTGGGGGGGGGGGGGGTGGGGGGATGAACAGCAGATACTTTTTGGAATAACGCTATCCACTGGTTTGGTACAGTGTATATAATAATAGTGGATATTAATTGTGTTCATTACTTTGCAAATAAACGAAACTGATCAGCTCACTCTATTTAATGACAGACAACAATTGCACTTGCCACATCTTCGGAAATTATAGTTTCTTTGGGTATTGTGTAAGAAAAAAGGCCAGTTTACCTGCTACTACAGTGTATAAATTTTGTTGGCCTGATATTTGGCTGGATGTTATAGGAGTGTGAATCGTATGTGTATTTTGACATCAATTTTGTGGCAGATTCAGTGTTTTGTATTAGTGACAATCAATTGGCTGTGTCTCATTATCTACAGTGGAACGGGACTGGGAAATTGTTCCTTATAGTGGGGATTTTGTTTTATTGGGTTGTTATGTCAGGGTTGTCTTCCACATGTTTAACTGTAACTTTGATGGACTGAAGGATATCATTTGGTTAACTTACCACACTGTGTGTAACTGGTTTCTTATAAAGTTGTTAACTGTGGATGGGCCTTACTGTAATAGATATGATGTCACCATAAGTTTTATCAGCTTTATTTTCTGAAGGTAATGAAAATAGCTGCTTTGTGGCAGTACCCAAATCTCAAGTGTTTGAACCCTCTACTGTGGCTCAGGTTCACATAAACTTTCAAATTCTGTCAAACTCCCTCTCATGTGTTTTGCATCAGGTTACATAAACACATGAACTGCTTTCCATTCCTTTAACTAGTACTTCCTTTTGCCAGTGCCATTTCTTTGATTTGAAAGCTTGATAATTAGTTTATTCATTTGGTTGTTATGCTGCATCTCCTGCATAGTACTGTTGGTAAACTTTCTGAAGTCAGATGAGACCATGAGAAACAATGTTATGAGTTGTTAAGCAAACTCTTCAGGACCATGAGAAAAAGTAACAAGAGTTTGAACCATCTGCTATTGTAATGAAATTTTACAAGGCTTGAGTTCATTCCCTTGTATTGCATTATGCTTCCTTACTGCACACGATTTGTTGCGTCATTAGTGCGCGCTCACAGCGCGCGCACGTCCAGGGAGTAATAGAGGCTTAGCTCACCAGAGAAAAGAATAGTTATTTACTCTTAAATAAGCATGGGGACCTATCTTTTTTTGCAAGTATTTTTGACCTACCATTCATCCTCTTTTTGTTCAAAGAGTTAGGAAACAAACACATGTTCAAAAAAAATATTATTACTAGAAACACATTACTCACGGAGATGAAATCACGACCTCGAGAACACACATGTAAGGAAGGTTTTAAGTAAATTTCACCTGATGCTTCAAGCGTGTGCCATCAAACGTCTGGTAAATTGTTCCTTGTTATCGATATTTTACATCTAATACATTGTTTCAAGATTGCTTTAACCTTGTGCTTCCTCTTCCTACAGAAAGTAGCGTAAACTGATCAAATAAACGTATGTTCGTTAGGTGAAATTGCAAGGAATAATGGGGTAACTTGAGATGATGCTATCTCGAAAACGAACATGGGGACCTATTCTTTTTATTTTATAGCGGAGCCTGCGGGCAAAGCCCGCCAGCAGAGCTCCATTGCTAAGGAAATTTGGTAATGTATCGATGCGAAAAATGTTGGTTGTGACGTCAGCGTACGTCCGTCCGTCCGTCCGTCCGTCCGTCCGTCCGTCCAGACTCTGGGGGAGGGGGAGGGAAGTCCCAAGGCAACCCGACCGGGTATGGAGAATGTCATCTTTTCTTGGCGGGAAATCGCGCGGTGCTTTTGGGCAACCAGCGTTTTTCTTGGCGGGAAATCGCATGACCATCGTCGCTTTTGAAAAAGAGGTTTTTTAAAAAGCTTAAGTTTATTTAGCAAAATGATTGTTCGACGGTACTGTAGTTTTAAACTTTAGAAAAAAACATTTAATACCTATAAATGGAAAGAAAAAGTTCAAAAGAATACTGGTAGTAGGCGAAAACTTGAAGTTACGAAAGCTGCCTTCAAAGGACCTCATCGCATTGTTTTCTTCACGGCGGAGAGCTTGCCTTGTTCTGAAACACAACCGAGTAAGTGAAGTTTTTAAAGGGTTTAAGGTGCACGATTTTGAGTATTTATTACGGTCAAAGAAATTACATTTTGAAATTGAATTTATGTCAAAAATATAAAAAGCGTTCTCTGGTTTAAAAAAGTTTAAGAGAAATATAAGCTTTCGGCTATTATACTATAGCCTTTAACGAATATAAAAAGAAATGTAAGCGCATGATTGGAAATATATGCAAGGGAGGGTGTGAAAAGATTAAACACAAGAATACAATAGAAGTGTAAAAAAGGCTAAAAATGGACAAAAACGGACAAAATAAGAATTACAATAAGATAGGGTATTGTCTTGGTAGCGGTTTGGAATTATTGTCTGCGCCGACAGTTTTGGCAGTATGCCAGGATTCTAGTGTTCTTCGAATACGGTAATTGCCTTTGTCTATCACGGTAGCGCCATCAAAGTCAATTGAATGATTGTTTTGCCAAGCATGGTTGCAATGTTCGAGCCTCTAGTGTAATTTTTAAGATTTCGTTGATGTTCCTTTCTTCGGGTTTTAAAACATCTGCCAGTTTCTCTTACGTAACTCCAACAACAATCAGCACACGGGATTTTGTAAACAACATTGCATTGTAGATCAAGGGGCTGCCTAAACTTAGGAGAAGGGAATTCTTGTTGCAGGGTTTTAGCTGGTTTGCTTACTACACGGATGTAATTTTTACGAAGTAATCTGGTGAGAGGTTCAGTCAATCCGCGGATATAGGGAAGACATGCGAAACCCAGGGATGTGTCAGATGGATCGGCCCATTTGAAGAACATGGACACTAATTCTTCCGGAGGAGGAGTTGTCGGGGCTGACTTCTTTTTTAAAAGCCAATGGCTACCCACCAACGGTTATTTCCAACATTTTAAAAAAGAAGTCAGCCCCGACAACTCCTCCTCCGGAAGAATTAGTGTCCATGTTCTTCAAATGGGCCGATCCATCTGACACATCCCTGGGTTTCGCATGTCTTCCCTATATCCGCGGATTGACTGAACCTCTCACCAGATTACTTCGTAAAAATTACATCCGTGTTGTAAGCAAACCAGCTAAAACCCTGCAACAAGAATTCCCTTCTCCTAAGTTTAGGCAGCCCCTTGATCTACAATGCAATGTTGTTTACAAAATCCCGTGTGCTGATTGGTGTTGGAGTTACGTAGGAGAAACTGGCAGATGTTTTAAAACCCGAAGAAAGGAACATCAACGAAATCTTAAAAATTACACTAGAGGCTCGAACATTGCCAACCATGCTTGGCAAAACAATCATTCAATTGACTTTGATGGCGCTACCGTGATAGACAAAGGCAATTACCGTATTCGAAGAACACTAGAATCCTGGCATACTGCCAAAACTGTCGGCGCAGACAATAATTCCAAACCGCTACCAAGACAATACCCTATCTTATTGTAATTCTTATTTTGTCCGTTTTTGTCCATTTTTAACCTTTTTTACACTTCTATTGTATTCTTGTGTTTAATCTTTTCACACCCTCCCTTGCATATATTTCCAATCATGCGCTTACATTTCTTTTTATATTCGTTAAAGGCTATAGTATAATAGCCGAAAGCTTATATTTCTCTTAAACTTTTTTAAACCAGAGAACGCTTTTTATATTTTTAATATGTCTTATCCTGGTTACAGTTCAATTTTTAATTGAATTTATGTCATTAGAAATGTGTCATTTACTTTTGACTTCAAACAATTATTAGAAAACGAGCTCAGATTTGTGACAGATGTAGTCTTAGAATATTTTGCCATGCTGGAAGTGTAATGCGAATTGCATTTAAGTATAAACTTACGGGTTTTCGAATAAACTTTTTCAAAAATGATTTCTCTGTTTATTATTTTGTGTTTGTTTATTCATAACAGTAGGTCAAAGCACAGTCGCAAGGCAACTGCACAAGCATCACTTACGGCGAATAATTGCTTTCAATTTTAACTGTCGGATCGGTTTGTGTAATTGTCGATTTTCTTGTCCTAGAACTTTTCAATAGTAAGCGAAGCAGTTGTCGGTTTAAGACTATTTTATCCGAAAAGCTTCCGAAAAACAAGTTTTTTTGCGTTCCTCAAAGCGCCTAACTTTAAATGGGCTTACTTGGCATCCGCAAAACTTATGCCATAATTTAAAGCATGTTTGGTGTTTGCTCGTTTTCAATCTTGATGGTATAAATTTTGACCAGACTAATAGGGGCAGTTCATGTTATTTGTTAATTGAACATCTGAACGCGATGAAGATAACCTATTTACTTCAGAATAAGTTTTATTTTGTTGTTGTACATGAGCGCCATTTCAAGTTCATTCAAGCCAACAGCCAATAATCCAAGGAGATTTGACAAGCCTTGACAGTTAATGACAGGATATGGAAACATTTAAAAAACCGAGCAAGACTGCTCCTGAGTAAAATATGTGTTCAGTTTGATGCCCGAAAAAAAAATTAAGCTGTACTCAGCCTCTAGAATGACCTTTCGAGCTTGGTTTTACAGAGCAGATCCTCAAAATCTTGGAGGACAATTCGGAACACTTTCGAGCTTTTTGAGAAACACTTTTCGAAAGGGAACGAGCCAAAGAAAGCCCCGAAATATATTTCAGAGCGAAAAGTTTCAGGACTATTTTTGAGAAACGAGCACCAGTTTATTCCTTGGAGGCTCCGCTTTTAGGCATAGCTAAATCTATATATCATTTCAAAACGTTGCACAATAGGTAACAACTTGTGAAAGTTTGACAAAAATCGTATGTGGGAGTGTGCAATAGAGGAGTAGAATGTGTGACAGTTGCAGGACAATGAAAGCAAGGGTTTGTACTATCAAAAGATTAATTCTCACGTTAGTCAGCCACTACAAGCCCAAAAGGCATCCATTGGTTATGGGCTTAGAGGGTCACCCCTCTCTCCTCCGCAGAGGCCTCCTACAGTCGCACCTTGGGAAAAATATACCCGCGGCACGCGGAGGCTGGGAAGAGGAGAAATAAAAATTATAGCGCGCGGGGAACGTGCTCCTGTTTTCTCTCTCCAGCACTCCCGCTCCCATTTCTTTCTCTGGTGTTTACTAACAGGAGCCTCTGTAGAGGAGAGAGGGGTCACCCGCTGTATGACATGTTGCCGGAGGTTAAGAACACCAGATACCAGCTTAGAAGAAAGTCGGATGTGAAACCTAAAGTACACATGAAGCGTTTTATGAGTTCCTTTATTAACCACCTAGCTTTTAAATACGAGTTAGCTCTTTAATTTCATTAGAATATTATTGTTTTCTCATGTACTATAGCTTGCTTTTTACACTCATAATTTTTGTCACATAGGATATGTGTGTTTATCTTATGAAATAAAGACTTATTATTATTATTGTTATTATTTTTAATATTATTATTGAAAAGGATTGACATGGCTGTGCTCTATAAATCATGTCCTGTTGCAGCTAAGGATGGACTTCTGCAGAAGGGTAACATTGAAATTGTTAAAAAAGTTGTTCATTCTCTTTTGCAGTTGATCGGTGGACTTACAGTCGCCATTGGTCTCTATGCACGCTTTGAAAAGACAGCATATCAAGATTTCTTCAATGACATTGTTATGGACCCAGCCTTTGCATTGATCATAGTCGGAGGGATCATGTTTATCCTTGGATTCACTGGTTGTATTGGTGCTTTAAGGGAAAATGTCTGTCTTCTAAAATTTGTAAGTTAAAATATGTATTGAGCTAAATTTGTGTAGTAAATTGTATTTTATTCATCAGTCAAATCTGAGAGCATTTTCATCTTCACCTCACCCCCCTCCCCAAGGATACCCTAGGTATTTGAGCATAATACAGTTTTGCTCTGTACAGGAGAGGATTTGATGTGAAACTATGCACACATTATGCACACATCATTATTACACACTGTAGCCGTTTGAGTATCAGTGAAATGATAATGAGCCATTGCAGTCTAAAAGTAGTTAAATTGCAATCCGCTTATTCGCGGGAGGAGCTAAGGCACTTAAGGATGTTGACTCCTAATACAGAGGTATTTTTGCAAAGGTTACATGCATGACTATGGGGAAAAAGTAGATTTTAGCAAGGGATATTGGAATCTACAATGTAAAAAGAAAAATGTGGGAAAGAACGTGTTTTTCAAAGAATGATAATTAAGCAAGCCTAAATCTGAAAAGGCTTTAAAATACAAAGAATGTATAGCATTTTCTTTCCAAATTTAAGGTGATTCCATCGAAATAGAAGGAATATTTAAGATTTTCTAAGACTTGGTCCAATTGGTAATTATGTTTAGAACATTTCAAAAATGCAATAAAAAATAGGGGACACTGAGCTTGTTTTGGCACAACAAAGATAGCTGTTGATAGCAACTGTATGACCCGTAAGGTTTCCCTGAGAAACCCTAGTAATGAGAAATGAAAATTATAATTGCTTTAAAAAATCATTGCTTGTATTGAAATATTGGAGCAGTTCAACAAAATAGACATTTATCTTGCATTGTCTACTATTTTAGTTTAACAGGGATAAAGGATATGAAAAAATTAAAGGATTTGCCGCGTGCGTATATATCCTGCTGTACCTAAAGACGTGTTCTCATCAGCATTTAAATAAAAATATCTTAAAGCAGAATTTTTAACGTTTCTTAAAAACATGATATATTGTACTCGACCGTGCGCCATTTGAATTTATGTATTAAAAAATGGGGGTCACCGAGCTCGTTTAGGAGAAAACGACCAGTTATCTCTCTGAACTCCTCGGCTTACAATAGAAAATCTACGAAGTTCCGAAGGTGCGCGCACTAATCACGCAAAAAATGATGCGCAGAAAGGATGCGCAATGCAATTGAAGGGAATCACCTTAAGCTCAATTATCTTTGAAAAATGTGTGGTTACCCCCAGTTTTTTTTGGGGGGGGATTCTGATAGCCCTTGCTAAGAGCTGCTTTTTTCACATATTCATAAACTGCACAAAAATATGGTTGTATTAGCAGCCAATTTCCGTAAGAAACCTGTGAAGCCCTGTGAAGCTGCCTTGAGAAATGTTTGCTGGAGTTAAAAAAATGCACACTATTGTTCAGTCAAAAAGTCCCTGATCCAGTCATCAAGGACAAGTAGATTTCATTGTTGAGCAAGACTTTTCATGGCTAATTTCAAGCCCACTGTCTACCAGTTGTATACTTATAAACAAACTTTAAATTTGGCACGTGAGCAAGCTAGCAAGACTTCATGCAACTACAAGGCAAGAGTAGCTTTCTCACGAAAAGAAATTGAAACCTTTAGTACTGGTTCGAACTATATTTTCATTTTTTGTTTGTTTATTTTCCAAAGATATTGTGGCCTACATTTATCTAATTTTTATTTTGCAGTTTTCAGTTGTTCTGGCCATTATCTTCTTCCTCCAATTGTCACTTGGAGTATTTGTGTTTGTGTTCCAAGATAAGGTAAGTATTGTTCAGAGGCCAGAGTTAATTCACTGTTAGCAGTAGTTTTCTGAATTGTATTGTTACTGTGGCGAGTTGTGGCGTACACTTCTGTGGTGTAGTGGTTAGTGCTTTGGACTTTTGATCAAGGTTTTGGGAGAGATTGGTAGATTTGTAGTTTGAGGCTTGGACTTTCCCTCTTCTTGTTTCTCAGGGAAGAAACTTTTAATTAAAATTCCTGAGCGTAATAGCTACTCAGGTAGATAGGCAAGGTAAAGTTGCATACAAGCCAAGGAGGCCCACGTGGCCGGAGCTTATCCCAGTTTCTGTAGCATGATGCAATTGAGAGTATTGCTACCCCCCCCCCCCCTGGGATGCTAGTCCATCGCAGGGTTACCCCCAGCAGTATGTCGCCGGTACCCATTTTATAACCTGGGTGGAGAGATACAATTTTGGGCAAAGTCATTACGGTTTTGCGCCCCATGAAACACGTCGATCGAACATGCAAATTAGCTTGTAAAAAAAAACGTACAGGGCATGCGTAACAAGATGCAGAGCTGTCAATCATTTAAGTTGCGAGTGTATACCAATGTGGTAACCATTGTTTCTGCTCTCAGTGTTCGAATCATCGACCTATTCATCAGAAACAATGCCCGTAATTAGAAAGCCCATTGCAGTTTAACCTCTATTGTTAAAAATAATTCACACCTGAAATTAACATAAACGTGAAAGCAGTATGAACATGTCATGTAAAGTCAGTAGATTATTAAAAATCAGTTAGAATAAACGAGTGAACTATTAGGAAAACAGGCAAACGATCGATCGATTATTAAAGCGCATCTGCCAAAAGTCACAGAAGAGCAGGCAAAGCATATTTGTACGTAACTGTAATTGGTTCAAAATGTCTGAATTTTTTTTTCTCATCTTTTCGTCAAAATCCTTTAGGCATCCAAATACTTGACGGCAAATTGTACCAGACACTTCAAGCGAAGATTTGAGCGGACTAAAACAGTTCATCAGCCTTTCGAAAACTATAGAAAGTCTGACACCCATCTGTGTGGCCTCACAAGTAAACAACTAAGTTGACAAATAGGCCGGCTGGCAAAAGATCGCTCCTTTTCTTTCCCTGAACTCAGCCTCCACAAAAACTCGAATTATCAAAACCTCTCTTTTCTAATACTGTACGCGAACACGTAAAGAAAATTCTTTGTTTAAACAGACAACAGCAGATGACTGTGTAGATTTCCACACGACTCATGTAAGCTTAAGTGTATTCCCACGCGGCGGTCGCTTGAAGTTTTCTTTGTAACGAAATATTTTTCGCATGTTTCTGGTTGAGCAATTTTCGTGTCCTCTAAAGTCAGCCTTAATCTAAAGTGAGAGCATTTTGCACACATTTCCACAATAGCAATTACTCCTATTGTCTTTTCACGGACGGGAATGACAGCCCTATAAATCCCTTTTGGGAATATTCTGTGTTGAAGTCAAAGAGACCCGAAAATGGTGGCGTGCATTGTGAGCGTGCACAGCAGCATGGATACATTTTTCGGGCGACACAGTTCATGGGGCGCGAAACCGTAATGTTTCTTGTGTAAAGAAACAACACGATGGCGGAGACTGGGCCGTGAACCACCGACCTTCAGATCTGAAGTCCAACACACTCACCACTACACCACCACACCCTCACATAGCTACATGTTGTAGTTCAATTTTATCCTTGGTTCAATTTTTATTTTCCTTTGTTTTATACTCATTATCATACATTAACATACACAAAAACAAAGGAAAATAAAAATTGAACCAAGGATAAAAGTGAGCCACCACATATAGGTGTACATGTGAATGGAAACCACAAAACCAAATAAACTGCTGGTGGGGTAACCTTACGGTGGACCAGCATTCCATCCACAGGGGAGTGGTGATACTCCTAGTTCCTTCATGTTACAACACCTGGAGTCAAGAACCAGTGGTGTGGGACACCTGTGGCCTCAGTGACTTTGCCTTTTACCTTGCCATCTTCAAGTTGTGAAAGCACTCACCATATGGGCGAGTAACTTTAGGAGCCTCACCAAAAAATTCACAATTTGTACTCACTGAGGAAGATTTGACACTCACCTAGGTGAGTGGGCAGGTGCTACTTTCCATCCCTGTTTTATACAATTTTGCAATCAAGCACGTTGCCTTACATTTGCACAGGGCAGCCAACATTTTATATACATTTTAAGACATGGATATTTGAATTTTAGGTTGAAAACATTGTTGCAGATAAGATTAAATTAACTATCAAGCAGTACAGAGACAATGTCGACTTGCAAGGTCTTATTGACGGAGTTCAACAAGAAGTGAGTTGTCTTTGGTTTACTATAATTCTTTGACATGGACATAATTTATAGATTAGTAGCCCTGGTTGTGAGGTAGACAGCAATCAAAGCATGAACTGAATTATCAATAGACTGTTATTACTCCTGAAATATTAATTTTGAAATTTTATGAACTTTATAAAATTTCAGTACTTTTATAACATTTAAGAAACAAGTGTTAAGTTTTTAGATTGGTTATGTGGTAAGTTAACTGTAAGTTATTCACTCAGACAGAATAATTCAGTTTTCATTAAGTCTTGAAACTGAAAATGTAAATTTTCACTTCCTTTCCAGCACATCTAGCTTACTGGCTTTTGTTTGAATGAATAGCCACACTGTAGTTTAGGCCTTCAAATTACAAGCTTAGTGTAACATACAATAAAGATACTGTACATTTGACAGTAAGTTATTATTTTCATTACTCCACCTTGTCTTTGATAGTTTAAGTGCTGTGGTGGAAATAGCTACAATGATTGGGAAGAAAATATGTACTTCAACTGCTCTTCAGTTCCTGGCGCAGAAGCTTGTGGTGTTCCATTTTCCTGTTGCCAAGAGGTAAGATTGTCTGATTTGCATAAGGAGGGTCAATTAGAAGACACCTTAAGGAGTCTTTAAAGAGCTTTGTTCTAGCGTCAGTGTTTGAGAGCAGCTGGGGCAAAGCACAGGGCTCACAGGAAGAGAGAAGAATGTATACCCTTCAGTTACAACCCACTTTGTAGGCAGAATAATATGTGAAAAGAGTTTTTGCACAAGTATGAACCTAACTGGCCACAATTTGGACGACACAAATGGAAGCTATGTCTTGGTTTTTCATTGTTTTAATTGGCAAGGACTGAGTATAAGTAATGGTAAAAATAAGACATGCTATAAAAAGTGAATGCCTTTTGTCAAAGCCATCTATTAGTTGTTCCCATATAGCAGATAACTGTAGCAGCTGATCTCATTGTCATGGTTCTATGCCAAGGGCCATACAATGTATGTAACTTGCATAAATAAAACTCTTTGGGTAAGCCGTTCACTGTTCAAAAATGGCATGCCACCACACATGAGAATCTCATAACACAAACTATCTTGGGGGAACATAAAACTATCCAAGATAATTATACAAGGTCAATTCGCCCTTATGCTAATGAGTGAAGCTGCAGCGAAAACTGCTTTTTATTCGAGGTAGCAAGAAGTTCTCGAAGCTATTGAGGATTTCATTTGTTTAGATTCTACTGTAGTGTCAGGGTGTTAACATGAAATGTTTGGTTTTGTATTGCTGAGGAAATTGATTGCACTTGTCACCATGCTTGATTATGGCATGTGGTCACTTACAAGAATTAATGTTTGTTTTTCTAGGATACCATAAACAGACAGTGTGGCTATAACATCAGACTTCCCAAATATACTGTAAGTCAAATGATTTTGTTTTCTTATTAGAAGTTAATCTGATGGTAGTTGTTGTTCTGTAGGACAGTATTTAGAGGGTTATACATAAAAGAAAATAATATTTACTAGTAATACATTTGAGCAGTTTTATTGATTTTTTTAAATTTTTTATTTATTTTTTGCTTTTTGGAAACACTGCTCAATACACATAGCTTTCATTTGGATGTTGATGCTTTGGAAATTTACTCTCAGACTTAACAGCGTAACAAACAATATCACAGGAAAGTGCTGCTCAGTAGCTCTTTCATGGGTGAATTTGAGTTGTCACAATTTGTGATTCATCCAGACTGAAAAGTTAGAACCATCTTGAACATGTACAGCACACCAAATGGTATACCTGGCATGGATTTGGATTCAAATGGCTCTGCAGGAATGTTATGCCCAGTAGCTACAGTGTATCATTTGAAAGGTTCGACTCTAGGATTTTCATCCACCAACTCAAACTCAAAAGTTAAACAGCCTGGTACAGGAAAAGAAACAGTGTCACAGCAAAGTACTGAGTGAATTTAATACTGACTCAAAAGTTACAGCATGCTTTGTACTGTATTTTAGTAAATAATTATCTCCTCAAGAGAGCAGTGCTTAAAACTTTAATTGGAATAGTCACATGAAGTTCTCAGCCACAAAATAAAAGATCAAACACAATGATGTTACATAACACAAAGAACTTTTGATCTCTGTTTAAAGTGTTGTCTCGTTTGGTAAAAATACAACATAATCATGTTGATGACTATATTGGCAGTGAGTGGTAATTCATTAACAGTTGTTTTGATGCTTCGCAACAGGACACCGATAGGACAGGTATTATTTACACCAGAGGCTGTATAGTTGCCGTTAAAGAGTGGTTCAAGGAGAACATGATTGTAATTGGTGGAGTGGCAGTTGGTCTGGCATTGATGCAGGTGACACTCTTTTACAATACGTGTATTTGCATATTAAGAAAAAATTTCAAAAGCCTGCAAGTCCATACTACACAGTTACTGGTTTGATATGCAATGTTTGTGTTAAACTTACTAACCTGCAACACCTTGGCCATAAATTTTATGTTTAATTGCCTAGAAGACTGCTGATAATAACGAATGCTCAACATGCTAAATTAATAATGCGACATAGAGGCAGTTTCCAATTAAGGACTTAGAAATATTAATGGTCTTGATCACTGGGTGACCTGTGGATTAGGTGGACTGAATAAGCAAGTGGCAAGTGGAAATTTACTCTTCCTGAAATGTGAAATTTTGCAAGGTTCAAGTCACTATTGAGTCACTTAAGTTCTTCCATTCCCGAAGCATTGGCATAGGCAGAGATAAACTTCTCCTAAAGACTTAGTTGTTTGGCTAAGATTGCTGCATTTTGCTAGAAGGCATTCTTTCCATTGCTTCATGTGTCTCACAGTTACACCAAATTGACTGAAATAACAGACCACTATCATACATGTAGTCCTTTGATCTACCAAATGCTTCCATGACCTCTAGTGCCTCCACAGACAAATTTGCATGACCCAGCAAACATTAACCTCCAGTATCACATCAGCAGTCCAGTGAAGTGTGTGAAGTGAATATGTGACTGCATCTGGAATAGAGGGAACATGGCACAGTTTTAAGTCCCAGTGCTTGTGCTCCTGTGGTTATGGTATACACAATGGTAGAACTTTATTTTGTGATCAAAATACAGTGGCATTAACCCTGTGCACACAAATAAAATTATTGTCACAATCTTGTTACGTCTTGGCTAAGGGCCCATCTGCACTAAGCTGACCAAATACATTATTTTATCTCTATCAAGAATCAGGGCAGAATATAACTCTACCAAATTTGTGTTTCAACAAACGTATCCATTTATGTAAGCAAGAAAATAATTGTTTTTAACCACTGAAAACAGAGATCATATTACCTAGCTGCTGTTGTGTGTTGACCTTTCTCAAGAATTGTGCAAGCTATGAGGCAGGATAACAGCACTTTTGAAGTTTGGTTAAGGTTTGACAAAATTTTGCAGGAATTAAAAATGACAAAACTGAGAAAGCACATTACAGTTTTTAATCTTCTTAAAAATGACACAAAAACCTACTAAATACATGTAAGGTCATCTTACCACAACATCCATTGCCTATGAGTCAAACATTTTTTTCTACAAAATTTAATATAATTGTAATATTTTCTACTTCAGATCATGGGGATTTGTTTTGCAAACAGCCTTATATCAGACATCAAGATGCAGATGTCTAGATGGGAAAGAGACTATTGAGACGTGATCTACATATCTCGTCACATAAGTATATTTCAAACCAGCAAGTTTTTTTATACATTTTAGATGTAGACTGGAAAGGGATTATATGGAATGTAATTCCATGCAGTCCCCTGAATAGCCTGCAAACAAAAGTGCAATTCTAACAATACCTCACAGTCGAACCTCTCCTTGTTGATGCCTCCATTGTTGATCTTTGTAGTCCATAGTACAGTGTAATGCACTATACTGTTTTTGCTAGTGCTCATAAAGTTTTTGGTTGGTTTTTGCTAACTTTCTGACATACTTGATAACTTTCTGAGTGGTTCCATTTCAACTTACCAATGATATAGAAGAGGTGTGGGGGGAGAGTTAATTGCTCGCACAAACATGAATCTTGAAACTTAGCCTCCCATTAGCCAGTTAACATTTGTTTGTTTGTTGTTGATGTTGTTAAAACAACACATCAGACAGTTTTCAAAACGTTTTTCAGAAGTTGTCAACAACTTGTTCAAAACTTTGTTGAGTGGCAATGCTATGGTGTCCTCAACCCCAGCTGCAGCGTCATTATACAAATTCTCCTCACTGATCAACATACATTTTGTTGGGAGAGCATTTTAAACATCAGGACAATTCATGCAATTCATCTGTTCATCTTAGGTGATGAGTTCCTAAATTCTTAATGCCTATATAAAATTATGTATTATAATGCACTGATATGGTGAGGAAAAATTTTATGCTGGTCATTGGTGGTTAAAGGGTTAAAAGGAGGTTTGACTGAAAGGTTTTATGCCGTGATTGTGATTATAATAATATAGTCTGTGATTACAAGAAAAAATGCCTTGCTCAGAGCATGACTTGCTTATGTTCCTGGTAACCTATAGAACAGGTATTTGTAGATGATAGTGAAAAAATCTACCAGTTAAGAGATAAAAATTAGTGTGCGTGCTTATGCAACCTGATTCAAACACAAGAGGTGGTTTGGTAGAATTTGAAACTCTGTGTGATCTGTAGCATAGGCTAGGCCTAGGAAGCCACGTTTGAACCCTTCCAAACTGTAGAGTGTTTGTATTAGGTTATGGGGGGCATGGAGAGACTATTTCCTTTTTCTTTTACAAAATGTCGCATTGAACATCCCCATGCTTGCATGAGATTGAAAACTGCTACAAAAACATACAGAGCATGCATATGTACAATCACCTTTTGGTAATAAATTGTGAAAAACATTACTATAAAGACAGAGGAGGAACATGATTTGTTTTGTTACAAACTGAAATCACCCTAATTTTAATTTGCCATTCTATTCTGGGTTAGTCTGTTGAAACCATTCCTTTTCTTTGTACTGTAATTTCAGAACACAGCTTTAGTGTAGCAAACTGAACAGTCTCTCCGAAAAGAAAAAGAGAAAAAAAAATTGTTAACTAGTAATACTGTATATAAAGACTAGCTTGAAGGCATTTAAATATTATTCTAAAAAATCTAACCTTGAAGGAATGATTAACTATTGGTGATTGCTATTGATTGTTACAAGATAGTGTAAATGGTATTTTTGTTAGCTTGCTTTGTAGCAATCGTCATGTTACCAATTTACAGCAAAGCATACATTTGGCTTAAATGTTAATATATTGCACACATGAACATTAGAAAACTATGGCTATGCCAGGCTATACGGACACCTAGTTAATGCCATAGTGTTTGGGGTCCATTTTTGCTAGTAATTACGTTGTGCATGTACCTGATTGAAACTGTTGCTAGGGCATGATAGGCAATCTGTGGCTAATTAAGCCATCCTTGACAGATACCTGCTAATGCTGCTCCATTTTTGGTTCATTTTAGCTGCAAAGTACAATTTAAAAAAGGAAACTTTATTTTTGTAGGTAGTTCAGACGGTTGTGTGGTCTATACCAAGAGTGTTTGATGGTACAATGTAAATTATAAGTTGCATGATATATTGCTCCCTTGATTATACATATCAAACTGTCATTCTTAGCCTCCTATTATTATAATGTGGATGATGTCAGGTAAAAACAAAGCAGTCTCTTTACTAGCTCCTTGTGTCCACGAATTCTCCTATGTTCCCATCGCTTGAAGGTTGAAATTCAATAGAACTGTGTAGAGGTAATTTCCATTGGCAATCTGATAGTGAGAGAAAGGGACTGTTTTGCAAGTCTTAATTGACAGAAGATACGCCGTAAAACACAGTGGGCCCTCACATGCAGAGTTGAGTAAAAGGACAGTCTTACTATTTTTGCAAGATGCCTGGAGCCATCTTGAATAAGGCAGCTGGTGAACACAAGGTCTGGAACCAGTGCTGTCAATTTAAATGCACAATCTGCTGTCAGGAGGTCTGGAACCGAAAAACTGAATCTTCCTGTTACATGTGAAGATTAATAGAATGATATTAGTGCTGAAACTTTGGCCTGCAATTGTTACTCATTCAGTATGACTGCCACCTTTAACTCCATCCTCAACTCTGCCTTAATCCTTAGGGTCTGTCTTCCTTCTGCTTTTTATTAGAGGGCTGGAAAAGGAGAGTCCCTGGGAACAAGGTTGCCTCGACTCTAAGTTGATGCCAGGGCCCACTGCAACACGCTTAAGTAGGTTATGTGGAGTACAGCAATGCATCAGGGGCACCCAACAAGAAAATTTTAGCAAAATACTTGAAATATCGTTTTCTGCTTTCTTAGATTGTCTCAGAGCTTTTTAAAGGCATACTTGTGTAAGCTAGATTGATCTATTCGGATTTTTTAGCTGAATATTTAGACCGCAGAAAGTTTTTGGAAACAGAATCCTATCCGCCAAATTTCCGAGCTGCTAAGGGCTCTCTCCGAAAATGCTAGCTGACCTTATTTTGCACTCTAAAAGACATATTTGTCCGTCCAAAAACAATAGGAACTAATAAGTCCTTTTGTCACGAAAGTCTGATGTGATGTTTCGCCGAAATCTCTAGCTTTCACTGCAAATAAATCCGAAAGTCTCTGCAGGCGATTTTAGGACTTCTGAACAGATATTCCCCGAAACTAACCGTTGGGTGCCCCTGATGCAAATATGTGTGGATTTTCAAAATCATGTTATATTTACGTTTGTGTTTGTAGTTAGTCAGGAGGCAGGCCTCCATGTGCTTTACAGCTGAGCTGATTCAAAGTGACTTTAATTATGTGTTGGTTTGCTGTTCTCACTTTCATTCAACTCTTTCACTCCAACCGTCTTGGTTACCCTGTGCCCCGGTGGATAAATAAGTAACGTAGGAAAACCAAGAAAGACCTCTTTTGAAGAGGACTTCAACCTTGGTCAGAGTAATATGTTTCTAACTTTTGGGTCCTTCAATGAAAATGTGCATGTAAAGTGCAACCATTCAAGTAAAAGCTATCAAGCAGTATTTTTGGCATGCATTTTTCATTGATTTTCGATATGCTGTACAAAGTGGAGTTACCTTTTAAAAGCTTTTAAAAGTCTGAAGTGACTGGTCATTCACTTAAAAGCTATCGAACCATACTTTCCTGTGGTGCTGTTTATTATGTCGTATTTTGGTGGATTCTAACTTTTGAGGCTGTGGATGAAATCCTAAAGTGTGCCCATCATAGTGAAAGGTATCAAGCCGTACTTTTCTTTGGTGTTGTTTGCAAGATTAATGTTCTCTTTGGAGTGAAAGGGTTAAGTCTGGGTTTGGGAAAAGGAGTTTTTAATTAGGTTAAACTATAAATAGAGGATATAAATAGAGGAGATTGTGTCCACTTATCATTGCTGCTCATGCTTTAAGCATTTTTGTGCTAAACTTGTACCTTTTGTATCCTTTCTTGAGAGAGTTATATAAAGCTTTGACTGATTATTAATACTATGCATAAACATTTTACTGTTTAGTATACAGTTCAGGACATTGAATAGTGATTTTGAGATGTACGCAGTTGTTTTTGAACACGGAGTGAGTCTAAAAGTTGAAGCTGGTCTGAACTGAAGATCATTTTGTAGCCAAGTACAGCACTGTATGTTTGTTACTTTTTGCAGGTCCTTCCATGAGACCCAGGACTTTGTTAGCAAGGTTTTAGGGGTATAACATCGTACGTATTTCTACAGTAACACTGTCTCCAGTCCACTTATGTATGGTAGACTTGTGAGTGACGTACAATATGAGCAGTTACTTGAATGCAATTTGTACGCACCTCTCTGTTGCGCTGTTCATTTTTAGTGCGGAGTTTGTAGAACGAAGCTCTAATGTTATCATTCGCATTTGGAGGGTACGTCAAGTCAGACTACTGTTTTCTTCGTGGGCGAAATAGTGCAGTTTTTTATTCAAATGGCCGTTCTTGGTAAAAGAGAAAAAAGGCAACATTTGATCTTTGGCGGGGAGGGGTGTGGCAGGAGTTGTCTCTCATATGCTGCGTTTGCCGGACTCACTCCGTGTTAACTGTTTAGATGGCTGGGCATGAACCCACAATCCACTTAAAATTATAAATTAAAGCTTATCAAAACTATTTTATATCAACAATAGCGTATCCGTTTAAGACTTATTGTAAATAAAAGATTTTTATTGAACATAGTTTTGTCAAGTTTGGCTTGATTAACTTGTTCAGTTTTCCTGTATCAAAGCTCAATTTTGCTGGTTGAGCGCAAATTTTGTGAAAATTGCATTTGCAAGGTGCTGGGTGAATGCCGCAGACGGAGTCTCCAGTACTTGCGACTCCATTTACCGTTTTGTCACTGCTTGCTTTTTTCATGAATGTTGCGATTGTTCACGCAAAGAACGTGATTTGGCGCGAAAAGGGCAAAACAGAATCCAGACCGCGAAGGACTGGAGGCTAGTGTCCTCAAGCACAGCATAAAACACAACACCTTGTTCGGGCATCAGATATGGCGAATGCTTGCAAGGTTTGCGGCAAACAAGACGCCAAAAGATGCGGAAAATGTCGCATAGTGTTTTACTGCTCGGTCCAGTGCCAGCGAAAGGATTGGAAAAGCCACAAAGAAGCGTGCAACTCGAAGCTACCAAAACAGCCAAGCGCTCCACAGAACAACAGCTCCGATGAAAAGCTCGGCAAGGCAATTTTTAGTCAGCCGTTTACACTTGAAAAATTCATTCCTCACGTGAAGGAAATCAAGGACGATACGAAACGCTGTGCAGCTGGATGGGTTGATTTGCGTTTGGCTGGTTTGATGGACGTTGATTCATCACTTGCCACCTGTTTTGTGTTCTACACGAGCGAAGGGTTCGTTCGGTCACACATGGTCTGCATGGAAGCGCCTCCACAGCACACACATCTTCTACAGCAAATTGTGGATCGTTATAAAGCTCACGCAATCAGTATGTCTGCAGAGATAAGATATAGAAATCCTCACACGATGTCTGTCTTGAAAGAAGGAGTGTTGCTACAAGTCTGCGCTAAAGGATGCGACGAGAAATTCTTCTTCGATCAGACACGTGGAGGAAGAAGCCACACTGGCGTGCTGTTGTCTGTAAGCGATCCTGAGGAATGCCATATTTCACTGTTTGATGGTGCTCGCCTTGAGTTTCACTGACTCTTTTAAAGAAGCTCCAGTAAAGTTTTATGTTTGTGCAGTAAAATGTAACGTCACCGACGTAAAAGGGCTCAACAGGGAGTCTTCTCAGTTTCATCAGACACATGGAGGGAGAAGATATGTACCGCTGTCTGGTCAACAGTGGTCAACTGATTGTTGCTGCTCGCGTTGACTTTCATTGTCTGTTATAAAAGCAGCACCTGTCAGTGTTCTGTAATGGGCTATTGCATTTAGTATGTGCCCCCCCCCCCCCCCCTGTTGAGGAACAGAAGAATTCTTTGGGGGTAAGGCAAAAAAGCAGTGGAATTCTTAAGGGGTAGGGTAGGGGTAGGGAAATAAGGAATTCTTTACGGTTATGATTGAACAAAATGGAATTCTTTGGGGATAGTAACCACATTTTTAATAGCATTCCTTACCTGTAAAGAGAAATTTCATGGAATTCTTCGGGGGCAAACACGTTTCTAAAGGAATTCTTGAGGGGTCATAATGATTTTTTAACAGAATTTGTCAGGGTTAAGACACTTTTAGAGGATTTCTTGAGGAGTGAAGACATTTTTAAAGGATTTCTTTAGGGGTAAGGGTAAAACAACAGTCTTCAACAGGGGGGTGCAAATTTTTTAAAAATAATTAATGCAATAGCCCAATATGTTTGAGCGGTAAACAATAACGTCCCTTATTTTCGAAGTACTTTGCCAAACCATTGTGGATGGCAGTACTTGCATTGAGTTTCATTGACTTTATAATCCTTATGAAAGAAGTTCCTATAAGAGGGTTTTGATTAAAACAATAAAGAGATCATGTGAACTGTGAAGAAACATTTTTAAAAATAAATACCCCAGGACTTCAACATTTAGCAGACCCTGCTGTCTCAAACCCCCAGGCAGTCAGGCAAACCAAAATGGCCTTACCATTACTAGTAATATTTTTCAGTCTAACCAAAATTTCTGGATTTTTTTGTAAATGGTAAACTTTCTGTGAACACTTTCATTAACCTGAGATAGCTAGAGATGGATAATTTATACAAAATAGCTGATTGGCTCCATGAGCATATCCTTGGTTAGAGCTCTCTTTTGAGTGTTCACAGCTTTTTAATCACACAGTGGTCACTGGAGATGTCTGGCAACAGTTTAGCAATGTTCTGTTTAACTTTCCTCATAACATTAACTTCAAAGAACTGGGATGAACTGATGCATGTCACAAGTTGCCGTAGGGTTTCTGGGGTGTGGGGGGGGGGTTAGTACTCTGTATAGAGGGCTATATGGGGAGGCTCCACCCGAGATAAACCGCGTAGCTGGCGTAAACAGGGAAGAGTAAGGGGAGCGAGAATGTGGGAGAAAAAAATGGTGCGTTCTCGCTCCCCTTGCCCTACCTCGTTTACGCAGGCTACACCCGAAAGGGGTGCCTTTTTGCACTTGCTGTTTACAAAAGGGTAAAACTGTTCACTGTAGTTCAGTGTCTATTTCATGGCCTTATAGTTCAGTATCTACTTCATGGGTCAAGTAAAATCACTCTAAGGCGCCGTTTACATGAGAGAGGGTGCCCCTGGGTAGTAGGGTTACCCTAGGTAGTAGAGTTTCCCTCCACCTTTTACATGTGAGGGAGGGTGCCCCTATGGGTAGGGTTTCCCTACCTTGAAGGTATTGAAACCCTACATGGTAGGGACGAGTTTTGTTTACATAAGCCCATGTAAAACCAAAAGTAGGGCTAGCCCTAGGGGGCAGGGCTATGTTTCGTTGTTTTCAGATTACCGCTGGCTACGCATAAAAGGCGCCAAATTTGAGCATGGCTTTGAACTCTTCAAACTCAAGCTACAAACCTGGAGAATAATTTCGGAGATTTCAACTCCAAATAATGACTGAAAGCCAACCTGAAGGTTCAAAAACAATGACAGATGCCGCAACGGAGGAAGATCTGATCAAGGAAAGTGCTTTCGAGGTCGAAGAAACCAACCAGTACACCCAGAGAGCGAGCGCAAAATCGTTTACAAACATCAAATGAAAAGCACTGGCAAGCCAAAGTAAAAGCAACAAAAAGGCAAAGAAGTTTTCTTTGTTAATGAAGAAGTGGAAATTTTGTTAATTTTTTAAAATAAACAAGTTTTACAACTTAAGTTCGCACAGTGCTGCTCTCTAGTTTCGCTTTTTAAAAAAATTGTTAAAAAAATAATTTTTTTCTTTACAAAATTTGTTTAAAAAATTGTTTTTAATTTTTTTCTTTTAAACCACCCTTCAGTTTAGCCCCCCGAGGTAGGGACAATACAGCTCATGTAAAATGACACTATCTCTTGATTCTGCTAGGGAGGGTGCCCCTACCATGTTAGAATTTGTATGAAGAATGATGGTATTTTCAACTGTAGTAGGTAGGGTGCCCGTATCCTCTAGGGGCAACCCTCTTTCCATGTAAACGGGCCCTTAAAGAGGTATTCGAAGTATTTGGAAGGGGTGCCATGTTGATAAAGGTTAGGGGAGAGAGCCGTCCCATATGAAAAACTTTAACAAGTAAACCCCACCTTTGGAGGAGTGTAACACTGCAGTGCAGCAACTTGAATTGGGACGATTTTAGACAAATGAGCCACTGGAAGGCTTGTTGCAATGTAAAAAGGTCAAGTTGCACACGAACCAAGCTGGCCCACACGGCCGGAGCTTATCCTGGATTCTATAGCATGAAACAACTGAGAGTATTGCTACTCCCCCCCCCCCCTGGACGGGATGCTAGTCCATCATAGGGTTACCCCCAGCAGTATGTCGCTGGAACCCATTTATACGCCTGGGTGGAGAGAGACAATGTGGGGCAAAGTTTCTTGTCTAAGGAAACAACATGATGGCAGGGACCTGGGCCTCCGATCTGAAGTGTAACGCACAAACCACTGCACCCCCTTTTTGCAATGTACAATGTGTGAGATCGTTTTCTTTGTCTTGCTTTTCTTTCAGTTTTCAGTCAACGGCCAGTTAACGTGAAAGAAATGGGGGAGGTGGAGCTGTCAAGTTTTACATTTCTCCCCCCCCCCCCTGGGGGGGCGGGAACTTGACCCAGGTTTGGGTATAGGAGTGCCACTGAAGGTTTGAAACCCCTTGATCCTGTTTAGGACAAAAAAGCCCTAAAATACCTACCCTGTGTAGGACAACACCCTCCATTTTCGATCCCTGTCTAGGACAAATGACAAAATATACACTCCCTTGTTTTACACAATTTTAAAGCGTTTCAAACACCAGCAAACGTCCCTGATCTAGGATTGCTAAATACCGTATCAGCCATATTTAAAGACGACAATCGTACTGACCATACCCTGTTTACGACAAGTTCAGACCCTGTTTAGGACAGACTCACATCAAATTATATACCCTGTTTCGGACAAAGAGGCTAAAAACCATACCCAACCAGGCCCGTAACAAGGATTTTATGTGGGGGGTGCTAACGAGGCCAAAGTGGACCAAACTACGGAAATGTATTTTTATTGTCTTATCCGTTTATTTAGGGAAGTAGCAATACATGAGAAATTGTAACGGCAAAGTACACAGTAGGAAGTGAATATTACATTTTTCAAATAAAATTGTCAGTTTGAATTAAGTTACAAACGACTAATTCACGATGTAAAATGAAACATCAAAATACTGCGGGACTAATCCTTCAGGATTGTCCCGAGCTCCAGCCTCCGTGGGTGTTTGGTGGCAAACAGATTAGCCACCTCATCCAAATCAATTTTAACTTGATAATGGATGTGCATTAGTGCTAGGGACGACAGCCTTTCTTGGCCCATGCAAATGTCGTCCTGGTTAGCTATCATCTGCAGAGCCGCTAAGAAGTTGTCTGCATTCCCACGACTCTCACCGTTCAAGACTTTGTTATCTCCACGCAGGGCAATGCACTGTCGACCACAGAAAAGGATGGCTTCTGAAACACATTTAACGATGTGCCTATTTCTGATCATATTCTTCCTCTTCTCGTCATCTAATCAGTTGTTCACGTTTTGCTCTGGGTTTTCAACAGGATTAAGGAAGGATTCGGTGGCCATCACTGCATCGTGGTACTTCATTTCCCCATGTCTTTTTGCCTTTTCTTGAAGCTTACGCCAGTTTATGAAAGGCTTGTTAACAAAAGCGCCCTTATCTTTCCTGCAATGCATAGGTATCAACAAAGCACAATGTTTACAAAATACTTTGTCTACTGAAGGGCCATCCACGGGTGCTCAGTGAGGTATCGTGACTGAAACCCTCTTCGGCACTGATGAAGAATTCGCGTTGGAAACTTGTAGTCAATCGACGGCACAAAATGACTTTAAATCAAGTGATATTTCTGACCAACTGGCAGCTTATTTGCGGAAGAACCAAATTCCTCAGAGGTCGCCGAAATCTTCACGATGTCATTTATTTCTTGTTTCTTCACTGGTCAAGTGATGCCGCGTTAGATTGCCATCAGTATTCTCAGGTACTGGAGCTTGTGCAGTCTCTACATTTTATTAACAGTGCACAATTGTTAAGAAAGCACGCATCGGCTTCTCATAGAATATTGACATCAGGAAATGACGATAAGAGACCGGTAGAAACGTAAAATGTATTTTCCCTTCTTGTGACTCGAAAACGTCTATTTTGATGGTTTGGGATGCCTGTGGATTTCCAGAAGGTGCTGCTTTGGATTAACCCTCCCCCCAGTCCCTCTCCGAATTGTTTCTTTGTGTTCCCTTACCGGCTCTTTATTAAGCAATGTAATTTTTTTTCATATTGAAGAATAGCGAGTTAATCTCAGAGCATAATACTGGGATCAAGACTGGTATGCATCGCCAAATAAGCTGATTTACCATTTATATCTCGCTGTAAAACTGTAGTTAACTGAGATAGATCTGAAGTCGTGGTCTCAGCCGGCTGTCGTCGCAGACTGCACGGTCATTGTCAGTGTCTGATGGCTCTTGATGGGGCACTTTACTGACCCATGTATCGAGAGACTGGCAAGATTTAGGGGGAGCCTTCCTCTTTCTATTTTCCTGTTCTCTCCTACCCATAAGGTATTACACAAAAAAATGATTTTGCATCTACGGACGTTCATGCGCTCGTACAAATAGAGAATACTACCCGACGCGTTAGCAGACGTGTCTGACAAAAATCGTGACGTCGATCCCTTGTCATTGGCTCGCTCGTCTAAACACCCGAGTAAAGCGTGCAGCATGTTAATTTCATTATCCATTTACTAAGATAAGTTCGCACATCTTTGCGCTTATTGAAATGTTCTAAGTGGCTGGGGCTACTAAAGTGCAGCTGGTTTTAGTTTGGCAATGAATACACTACTGATATTTCCACTGTTTGGTTTAACTATCACTGTTATGTTTTAAAGATTTACTAGTATCCTTCAGTTTAACCGACTGTACTCCTCAGCTTGGACATTGAGTATCAAAATGTGGACCTTTGGGGCCTGTGGGGGGTGCGAACGCACCCCGTGCACCCCCTCTGGTTACGGGCCTGCCAACCTCTGAGAAAAGCAAAAGGTCCTGGGAAAGAGGTTCAACCATACCCAGTCCTGCGTCATGTCCCCGTATAGGCCATATAGGGAGTACCCCCCCCCCCCCCAGTGGTTCTTGGATTTCACTAGTCACGATCAATTAAAGCAGAAGCCATAAAAAAGTTGTCCAAGAGATGTCAATTGGTGTCAAAAACTAATCAAAAAGTTTGTGCAAGTTCCATCACAAGTGCACAATATAGCTGACGGGGAATAATGACGTGCTTAAGATAACAACAGGTATGGCTTTTCCGGAAATTTTCATGTTAATGATATTGCGTTTTTTTCCTGCAAAAAAACAAACGAAGGACATTATGAAATAATGGGTAGCAATAATCTGAAATAAAGAGAGTTTCAAAATAGGGCCGCAGACGTTCGGGTCACCCTGTATTGCATTGTCTGACGCTCTTCCGACGACAACTGACGCATGAATGGAATGATATCGCCTCCCACGTGGATAAAAACGATCTAAATATTGCATGAGGTCACCAATCAAGAGCCTGTCTTTCTAATCTTTTCTTTCTTGATATTGTTATAGCGATCAACAAACAGGGAGGAATTTCATTAAGCTTGAAGCTGCATGACTTGATACAAACTCTTTGGTTTCCCCATTACAGCTACAAAAGGCTTTTCAAAAGGATCTGATATGAGGTATAATGGTTACACTAAACCGAAGACTGAGTGCGACCGTGCCCATTGTTGAATCATTAGGCTGGCACGTGCAACGACAGCTCAACACATGCACGTGCAGGAAACACCAATTTACATAATTGAAATTTGAAAATCATTGAACATCAACATGGCCAAATGCATGCAAAGGTTCATATCAAAAACATTCAACCATGTTGAATCGAGTTGTTTTAATCGTTTGGCAGTCTCGTTCAACACCGTACAATAATTAGTTGCGCTCATCAATTTCTCTGGTACTAGAAAGGTACCAGTCAGCTTGTAGACCAACATAGGAATCACTGTCCTAGAGTCTGCTAGAAGAGCGCGACTGCGTTTATAATAATTCTTCTCAAAAAGTGAGATAAGTATGGCAGTACAAGTCTTACTAAATTCTTTTGTTTCCCCTCTCAGTTTCAAAAGAGAATTTTTTCGTCCAGCCAGAATCTCTACTATATGTTTGTAGGTTTCAGTAGCGAAGAACACCCAAGTGTAAAAGAAACGAAATAAATGAGTACTCCGAAACAACTTGTTAGTTTTAATACAAATTAAGACGTGCCCTGCTAACAGATCAACATAGGAATCTCTGAACATGTCTGCTACAGTTAGCTGCAAAATTGTTGAGACACTCTCGCCCAAAACCTACTACTGCCTCAAAACAGGACAGCCGCCAGTTTCCCCAAGTACCCCTCTCCCCCATTCAATGTTGACGCCTAACGTTTTGGACATGGTCCCTGTAGCAAAACAACATTGAAGGGGAAGGGTTGGGGGGGGGGGGTGGGGTAGTGACTGGGCGCACGAAGCCAGGGCTCTCCACACCTGTGCGCAACGATGCCTCAACTATTTTTGCAGACCTTGCAGGTAATTAAAACAATGCACGTCTTAATTGATAACAACACTTCTCTGGTACGGTACAATACTTTTTCAAATTTTAGTGTTTCACCCTCAGCTTCAAAAGAGGGTATTTTTTTCGTCCAGCCAGTATCCCTAATATTTGCCACTTACATGAACTGAGTGTCGTCTTAAAATAAAGTCTTTTTATGTGCCGCTGTTTAATATACCATGATTTAAGTTTGGCCAGACCAGAAAAAAGCTATATGAAAGTGTTTATTCTTTTTTCCGAACACGTTGAGTGCAGTACGTTTATAATTGACGTGGAGCACAATACAGGGTGTGATATAAACTGATGAATGCAATATAATATATAGCGCATTGTAAGACATAAACAGGGCAGAAACAAGAACTAAAATGAAGACAGTGTTTTCCAGAGTAGTAGAAACAATAGTGGTCACCCACAGTTTTTTAATTTTTACCGGGAAAGTACCGATGTATTTCGCTTGTTGCTGTTGTTGTTGTTTTGGAATCCATAATGAAAGTTATAATAAAGAAGATGACTGGAGATAGATTTTGCGTGCACTTTTTCTTTACCAATTAGCTTTAGATTCCATTACATTTCTAAACAAAAAGTTTTCTTCTAATATTTTTATTTCAATTTATTGGTAACTCTAATGCGCCGATCAATTCGAAAGTTCAGCATCCCCCCCCCCCGGGCAACCCCCCAGGCATTTGAACTTTTGAAGATTGGCTTGTTCAAATTCCCTCCCCTCGGGGCAAAAAAGCCGTTCAAATGCCCCACCAATTAGTACTGAACTACCTCTCCTCAACGGCAAATTTCATCTTCAACCAAACACTTTACACGCCTTTCAGAGAAAGATACGCCGTAATGACACCTTCATACTTCTTTTAAAGACCCTTTTGAAAGTCATTTACTAGCAAAGGCGATATTCTAGTAAATCCGTCAAACCCTGCAAAAACCGAAAAAACTCACGGGCGTATTACGTCAGAACAAGAGATAAATCCGGTTCAAATTCCCCACACTTCCAACCCAACGTTCAAATTCCCCTCTACCCGGGCACGATGCACAGTCAAATGCCCGGGGTATGCCCGGGAGGGATGTTGAAGTTTCGAATTGATCGGTGCATAACTTTTCTATTGTGGTCTGTGGACATGCCAAATGCCAGTAGACCGCCATGGGCTCCTAAAAAATCCCTAAATTTTCGAACAGACCACCATTGCCCTTTCCATTGTGCTCAAATCTCCCGTGTTCAAGTAAAAGGCCAAGGGAGATCCCACATTTTCAGTGTCGGTGGATATGGGTATGTGATTAATACCTGAGTGCACTGAATAAGTCTGATGTGTAATCCCGAGGGGGGGGGGGGGGGTCTGCAATGCGGTGAAAAGAAGCGTGCAAGTCTCTTCTAAAAAGCAACATGACTCGGGACATCAAGTCCCTCGGGTTGCAACAGCTGAAAGTCACAAAACCAGTAACGGTTTTGATGTTTCAGATTTCATCCAGTGGTCATTGATAGAGATCTGCCCTGTAGGCTTGGGAGACCGCTTTTTTAAGGGGGGGGGGGAGCTGGCGTGGGAAGTTCCCGTTCCGCTGGATCTGGTAAGGAGATTGTAGGGGGATCCCAAAGGACAGATCTTTGCTAGCGATGAAATTGCACTTGAGATCGTTCTTAGAATCGCTGCCAAAATCCTGAATAATTGCCTGCGTAGACAGTCTCAAGAAGTACTCTCAAGAAAAAGCAGTTTAGTAGTTCTGTTATTTTTCATGACGAAAATACAACACTACAGATACAACTAACATAGCCTACAATTACAAAATACGAAACGATTACAATTACAGTTACAGTTATAAGAACAGCTCGCTCACACGACAGTACACTAATAGTTAAATGACAACTGATACAAATTACATTACATTACATTACATTACATTACAATAACTACTTAAATGATCTCTATACAGTTATATTAATTGGATGTAAATGTAACCAAAAAGAGGGATACATGCACAATACGTGATAACATGTACCAAGAGAGGATACTTCATCCTCTTTTGCAGGTACTTATTTAAATGCGCAATATAACTGACAGCGAATAATGAGGTGCTTGAGACACTAAAACACTCATGGCTTAGTCGGAAACTTTCTTGTTGACGTTTGATAGCGTGCAAAAATCACACAAAGAATATTACAAAGAATGAGTCACATTGATCTGAAATAAAGGAAGACGAACAACATCAAAATAGGGACGCAAACTTTTTTGACACCTAGTATTGCACTGTGTGACGCACGGAGGAAGGCAACTGAGGTACGAATGGAATGACACAACCTCCCACGTGGATAAAAACGATCTAAATATTGTATGAGGTCAGCAATCAAGATCATATGTTTCTCTGGTGTTTTCTTTCTTGCTATCGTTATAACGATCAACAAACAGGCCGGAGTTTCATTGAGCTCGAATAGATACAAATTGTTTGGCTGTTCAGCCATTAGAGCTGGAATTAAAATGCCTTCTCGAAAGGTTCTGATATGAGGTAAGGTAAATGGCTTCTGATGTTAACAAGCCAACACACCAATAATTATGTCGAACGAGCCTTCAGGACTCAACCCTCCCTCTCAGAGTTATTTTAAACCGTAAGTCAGTATATCAGTGGGTGTAACTTCCGAGTATGTGGCCGATGAAATCTCATAGCGTAACCATTCAAATTAGAGCTTTTGAGCTTTTCCTGTCCATAAGGTGACGTGGTTCGTTCTTTTTTGAGACTTGATAAAATCCCCAGGGCCCAGTTGTTCAAAGCAGGATTAAGCTAGCCCAGGATTAGCGTTAATTTTCAATTCAGTCTTACTGCCAGGCGATGAAGATTCTTGTATATCCAATTCGTACCCTACGTTTTGACTTTGGCTGTCTTGAAACAACCACCCGAAATCAGTAGTGAAAACTGGAACATGGGTTAAGTTTATTTTTGATAGTTCAACTGCTTAGACTTCTCGGCATAGAGAAAGTGATTACGTGTATTTTTAAAATTAGTATTTATAGATTATAGTCTATGTTGTTATCTTTGTCTCAAATATTCTGTATGTATGTATTTTATTGTAACGTATCGTAGTCAGGCACGACCCCACAAGCTTCAAGCTTAAACCTAATCGTGCAAAAATAAAGGTCTTATGTTTATGTTTATGTTATGTATTTCAATCCCAGGTTGACGTTAATCAGCGTTCGAACAACTGGGCCCAGAAGTTAAATTCCAAAGTGGTTCTTAGCTTTAAGTTTGGGGTCGAAACCTGGAAAGCGAAGTCATTCAAATGAAATTTGTTGAGTAGTCCTTTCTTATGGAGCTGTGCTGTACGAGGGGGTTATATCTTAGGTGAAACCCTATAGTGTGACCATCCACACAAAGTTCATTTTGTTGTTGATTGATTTCAATGTTTCACAAAATGATGCTCAATAATTTCGTTCCTGCCCAACTTGCGTGGATGATATTGGACTGAGATTATACAGAGGAACAGTAGGAAACCACATACAGAAAGCGACGCAAAACTGCCATCTATTTTATCAAAAATGCCAAAAATATCTTTGTTTAGAAACCCATCAACAGTGGTTGATCTGTACGAAGCACGGGGTGATTGGAAAATTAAGATTACTCAGTGACTCTGTCAGGGAGTACGAATGACTTGCCGATAGCAAGGTTTGGAATGGAGATATTACAGTTTTCGGAAAACATAAAGCATCCGCGGTTGCACGCCAAACGCTCATCTGATTAAGTTACACTGAAAACATATAAAAAGTTACACTGAGTGCAAGGGTGAAAATTGGGACATTTCTCGCGCCAAAATATCATGTACAAAGAAGCAAGGTCAAAGAAAACGCAGGCTAAAAGAAATGGAATAAATGAGTCAAATACTGAGACAAATTAAAACTGAAATACACAGCAGTTTTTAATATAATTTCTCTGACCTCTGAAAGATGTAAACCAGTTCAGTGATAGACTGGCTAACATTGGAATCACTGAACACGAAAACAAACTCAGAGTCTGCTAGCAAAGCACGTCTTCATTTACAATAATTCTTCTCTTAAAGTCAGAAGGCTTTTTCTTGTTTTATTGTTCTACCCTCGGCGTCAAAAGAGAGTATTCCAGTAACCCTAATATTTGCTCACAGTTTTCAGTACAAACAAGCCAGTTCCTGTCGCTCACATGAATTTTTTGATGAGCAGACGCACGAACTCGGATAAAGAAGTGATTGCCATCTTAAATTAGAAGTCTTTTCACGAGCCGCTGTTGACTATATCATGATTTAAGTTTGGCCAAACCAGAAAAAGAAATGAAAGCATCCATTCTTTTTTTTCAGAACACGTTGCGTACAATATGTTCATAATCGGCGAAGTTGAATACAATGCAGCGTGTGATGAAAAGTGATGAATGCAATATAGTATTGTATAGAGCATTCTAATACAAAAATTGAACGGAAACAAGAATTTAAGAAAAAGTTCTCTGAAGTAATAGAAACAGAAGTGATCACGAAAGGAAAAAGAAAACACTTAATTGTTCGATGTCAGCAATGATCACCCTCGGTTTTTGTTCTTAACTTCCACCCGGGGCTGGGCTAATGAATTTTGGCTGCCTTCGTTGTTGTCTTTTGGGAATCTGTGATGTAAACTATGGCCCTAAATTACGTGATAGTTCTCAACAAAAGGTCTCCCGTTTAATATTTTTAATTTTTGGTAAACTGACTTTAATGTTGTAGTCTGCCGTCGAAAAATCCTAATCCCAAAGTGTTCTCATTAAAATAAAAGCTACCGAGCAGTACTGACGTGTTCCTGCCATTTATGCTGTACAAGCTAAGGTCGCTAAGGTCGTTAGTGTGGCCATCGTTTAAAATACTCGAGAAATTTTGCTCGATCAACCTCCACCATTGCATTCAATGTTCAGGCCGGTGGAAATGCGAATTTGTTCTCCAGCATTACGGTTTACAAGGAGTGCCGAAAAGGTAGTAAATTAGGCATTCCAACTGATAAAGAAATGGTGCATAATCACAAATCATTTTGTAAACATTTCGCGAACCCCTCTTATAGTAAAATGAGAATGCTGTTGGTATCAAACGTTACAAACTACGTCAGTTTTCTTTGTGCTTTACACATGTCTTGTATTAGCCAATGGATGTGCGCGCACGCAAACTGTGCTAGCGTTAGGCGGTATTGCAAATTCCACGATTTCTTGATTTACATGAACGAATTCTGATTCTCTTCCAAGTACTTTTGGTCAGGTTTTCTAACTTGATAACTTTGTTCTCAGTTTTTTGTCAGCAAAATCTCTCTTTTTATTTTTTGAAAACCAAATGCTATTTTTAAAACTGGCTTCCGAAGCAACAGGCGATCTACACGCGAGGAAATCGTACTAAAAACCTGATATCAAATATCAATAATTGCCTACGGTTGGGGATGCAATATTCTGCCACAATTAGTGATTATTTTAAACTATTGATTGATTGCTTGATATTGCTTGACATGTGGCGGCTGTTAGCAAAATAAAAACACATTGATTATAACATGATTCTGCAATTCTCTTTCAGACGCAGTTTCAACACTGTTGATATGCTGTGGGACAAGCGATAATTTATGTATATCATCCTCGCTGGCAAAACAAGAAACAAAAAGATTAGAAATGTGGTACTGGGTTTTAGCATGGATACTCACGATTTTAACTGTTGTTGGAAATGGACTTGTCATTTATTTGATTATCGGCAATCGACGCCTCCAAATTACAGCCAACTGGTCGGTGCTTTCGCTGGCTTTTGCCGATCTCTTCGTGGGACTCACATTTTTCCCTCTTCTCTTCGCTTTCAACATAGACAACTTACAAGACGCTCCGATAAGCGTTGATCCGTTTTTCCTGGTTTCTCGTACGTTCCTGTATTTCTCGGCTACGAATCTCTTTGTGATGATCCTGGATCGTTACATGGCCATAGTTCACCCTCTAAAATATCTATCGTTAGTGACAACAAAGGTGATAACTCTCGGCGTTATTCTAGCATGGATTTCTCCAATGCTTCTCTTCTCCTTGCCATATGCTCTAAAAGTGGGGAGTCGAGGCCTGTTGGTCGCAAGAGTAGGACTTTTGCAACTTGTACCTGTTCTCGTATTTGTCTACGTTACTTGCCGAATATTTATTATAATGCGAGAGATTTCAAAAAGGACATCAAGGATTTTTGCTCAACTTGCTTTCAACCACGCACAGATAAGCTCCAACGCTATATTTTACAACGGCCCAGAAAGTAGGGCTGCGTCAAAATTGACAGTGGCTATTGTCTTCTTCTTTATTATCTGTTATGTGGCAGAGAACTACAAATGTTTTTGCATTGTCTTTGGCATGTGCAAGACAACCGCAACTCTCGAACAAGTTATTGATCTACTCTTTGTCATTAACTCTGCCGCCAATCCCATCGCATATGCCTTCTTAAAACGTGATATTAAGACTGTCATACGACAAATGCTGGCACGGCGAAAAGTACATGTTTCTACTGCTAACACACACGGGACAGAAACTTCAACTTCGGAACCCAGAACTGAGAAGAGTTTTAGCTCTCAATCAGTATAATGTTTTCAGTATTTTCCTTCTGACTTCAACTCCAGTTAATTATGAACTTTGATGGCATTCCTGTTAGTCTTTGTGGGACAATTTGTGAGGTGAATTTCTTTGCCTGCCTGTAGTCTTTTAAGTTTGTATCATCCGACTTCTCTGTATTTATTACCCGTAAGCAAACATTCAAAAGTCGTATTAGCGGAAGATCCGCCGGACGAATGTTTTATCTTTGAATTGAGCAAAACAAATTAGTAAAGTATTTTACAGTATTTCGCAAGCTCTTAGCACTAATTGTTTGGCTGGGCATGAATACACGACGTTTCTCCTTAAAGTCAATTGCCAGATAATGAGCTATTTTCAAGGATTATTACACGAATGAACAATGGCTTCACCAGTGCCTTGAGGGAGGAGTACCAGAGACTCACGCAAGCAACTCTTTTATAATTAAAAAAACTGATGAACACAAATGGTTTATTCAGATGAACCGCGAGTGTACCAATATCGTCCATTGTAAATAGTGCTATTTTAGATTTCCTTTTTGAAGTAAATCTAAGCCACACAAGGTCGGTCTTTCTCAGTCGTTGTCTAAGTAACAGCAATAACAACGGATGTCTTTACAAGTTTTTTTTCTTAGTAACGGTAATAACAACGGAAGTCAGGCTCAGCCTTTAACCACAGATTCAGACAGGAGCTAAGGAAAATATTAAAACCGCACTCTATTATTATGATATTTTGTAATATTATGATATTGTGAGCCGTGTATTTTATTTTGCCTGTAGTATCGTTATAATGTGCTTGCTGTGCAAGCTGTTTCTAACGTAACCGTCTTGGATCTGTCAGTGAATAGAATTTGTAAGACGTGACCACTTATGAGAGCTCTTGGCAACACGTTTATGTTGCGAGCAAAATAAAATTTCAAGAGACTAACCCGCTTGTACATTTGAATTCTTTTTCCAGTTTTGAATCTTGGCTATTTTTACGAGCGAAAGGTTTAGTCAACAAAAACAGGAATTATGCGTCGATTTGGCAAGTGGGAGTGGAACAAACCTTTTCCTTGACCACAGATTGGTAGCTATTAACCTTACATAACCTTCGGTGAATTATACCGAATTTTTTTCTGTATAAAAAATCACAAAAAAGTCATCTCAGAATTCGTGTGAAAATATCATTCGTGTCTTTTATGTGAGGAGTGATGTATCGAATATCGACAGGTTGCCATAAACGTCTTCGGAAAGTGCGGGAGAAAGCTTCTTACTTTTCCTTGTCCTCGTCTGTTAAATATTCCTTCAACAATCCAGGGAAAAGGAAAAGGACTCGATCCAGGCTTCCCCAGAGCGACCTGTTGGCCAACTGGTCCTCGTGCCTAGGCGCCGACGGCTAAGGGACTGTGCAATAATTACTTGGAGGGGGGGGGGGGGTTGGGAAATGGGTAAAATATGGCTCAAAATTAAGTCGCATCCCCCCTCTCACTAAGTGGAAATTAACTTTAACCTCCCCTCACCTACTGATAATATTAAGGTCAACCCCCCCCCCCCCCTCCCCTGCTTCCTCCCTGCATTGGTTCCCTCATACCTAATTTACGTTTTGGATGTCTTCCTCAGGCACAAAAAGTACTTCAAATGACTCTTCAACGTATGAGTTCTCTCCATCGGAATCACTTGACTCTGATTCTGAAATTGTGTCGTCTTCACACGAGTTATTAAATTCTTCATCTTCCAGAACATACAACTCGTTTGGTAAAATCAGCCATACTTCCGCTTATCTTGAGATCACTTTTTTTCCTATATTTTCAGCTGGTTGTTCGTAAGCACTTCCACGTCTTTTTCATTTTTCCAAGAAATATAAGACGGAAGACCGTTCATTTCTCTTACTTTTTTTTTCGCTTTTGCATCCAAGAACTCAAGGTGCTCTACATAACTTTTACATGCAGTCTCGTCCACGTTGAGCTGGGACCAGAACTCTTGCAAAGACCTTTCTCCAGGTGACAATTTTCCCTCGTTGAACAATTTCTTTATCTGGACACTCGGGAGAAGTTTATAAGCTTACTTCGCAAAGCATGTAATTAAACTGTTTATATTTACGTAGATCAATTTATTGCTATTAAAGTCAACAGTTGGGTTTCCATTCTCTTTAATTATAATACAATGTAGGCTATCCTACATTGGCACTTTCTTTTTCATCGAATAACATCATAGTGTCAGGGCCGTAGCCAAACTTTTCTGATAACCGAGGCAATTGCAAAAGCGCGGAAGGCGCGAGTTTTTAGGGGGGTCTGGGGGCATGCTCCCCCAGAAAATTTCGAAATCTAGACGCACGGAAATGCCATTTTTAGCGTTTTCCTGGTGGTATTTTCCCCCAAACATAATCAAAATCCAAACTAACTTTAACAGCATTCCTGGTGCCAATAAAGTAGAGCCGTTTTAATATATAATAGAGGCATTCCTTTCCTACTGCACGACAGATAGGAAAATATTAAATAATCAGCCTTTTCAGAGATTAAAGCACCTGGAGTTGATATTTTCCCAGTTTAATTCCAGTGTAAGCAAGTATAAATGTTTGAACTCTGAATAGCTCTTCTACCACTTTTCCAGTTTGTGAAAAAGAGTGAAAAAAGTAATGCCCCCCCTTGTATGCATAAAATTTAACATCCAACCCCCCCTCTTTCCAGTTGTGATTTTCCCCTATGCCCCCCCCCCTGGTTTCCCACCCCCCCCCCCTCCAGGTAATTATTGCACAGTCCCTAAGAGGGCCAGGCGACTCTGGGGAGGAGAAGATGTTGAACGAGGTGGCCAAGAGTGGCCAAACTAAATTTAACAGCCTCGTTCCTAGTCGTCCTCGGCAGAATATCAAATGTGACGTCACCCGTCGAGCTCATCGGGGAGATTCGCCTATCGTGCTCCGCCCCAAGCCTCACGCTGTCACTCGAAAAGCGCGTAAAGGCCTGGAGACGAACTATCGGGAAAACCAACTCGCTCGTCGCTTTTCTTTGTTGTTTTTTCATTATTATAGTTTATTTTAGTAACATTTATGTTCACACCTGAGAACAAAAGAAAAGATTAATCAACGTCATTCGACATCATTGAACAAGGTGGCCAAACGCGTTTAACGGTTGAATTGAAAACGTTGAACGGTGTTGAATAAAAATGTTGAATACGTTGGTGCCGCCTAAAAGGTTGAAGGATTTCTTAATTACGAGACCTGCAAATGGATCAACTTGGGATCAAGCATACCCAGAAACTACCCCGTCTCAGACGCTCACATTGTAGAGGGCGAAGGAATTGACGACATTCGTTGAAAACTGAATAGGGAGGGACCTTTAGAATGACGGGCGGCGTTTTCACAGCTAATACGCGCATGGCTTATACTATCACGTGTTATGCCAATCTCGTTCCTTTAGTGATGGATCTGCGAACAACACTGCGTTGAAATTCAAAAGTCGTGCTCGTACGTATCCAGATATTTCCATCACAACTAGCCTGTTCCAGGCTCTCAGATAGTATAATGACGGCGAAAGTTTAGAAATGGACCACGAAAATAAGAATTCTTGGGATCTGGAACTCACATCTGGAGCTCTCCTCAGCGCCCGCACGTTTATTGCGTGCGGGCGCTGACAGGCGCACGCTTAAATTTCGGAGCCTGGAAACTGAAAGGCTTAATCACTACATAGGTTCCTCTCGTTTTTCCCGCCAGCTTTATTTTGATTGCGATCTACCTTTCCTTCGCTCCGCCCAATCCGACCGCCTACACTGATCCCAACAACAAAGCAAAGAAACAACAGACATTACAATTGCGTACTTTATTGATTTTAATACTACTGATGAGCTGCTTTCCAACCCCAAGCCTTTACACAGAGTTATATATTTAATTTTAATCGCGAGGGTCTTTGAACAACATCCAATCTCACGATTAAATAATTTAATTCAAAATTTCTGACGTCTTTCAAACGGCCATGCCCGTATTGGCTTTGGCCTCTCTTTCAAAGCGAGGCCTGATGCACAACCTTTCATACCTGGAACTGACGAGTTTTATTGCATGTGGCACAAGGCCTCTTCTTGAAAAAGAGGCTAAGGCTAAGGTGCTATGCAGTAAAGATTTGTACGTTCGTAAATCTTGTATAACCAAGGCTAATTATTAGAGTGATTTTACTTAACCGCGAAATAGTTAATGAAGTTATGCAATATACCTTACAACTCCCTAAATATCTCATTTTAGTTTACACATGGGAGAAGAAAAATCATCCCCCACTCTGAAAGCTCTGTGAAATGTGCACTTCATGGCGAACACGTAATTTTGTGACGCAACTTCTCATTTCAGGCGCTTCCGCGAGGCCAGTATTACGTTAATTGCAATTGACAATGAGTTCTCGACGAAAGTACTTATACCCTGAACGAGTTAGATGTACCCATGTCTGATTAACCCGGCTACAATGTGAAGTGCAAACAAATAAGTAGGACTGTGAATGCAACAAATTGCTAGGGCCATGCTGGGCCAACATGTCAATTACACTTAAAATTAGTGGTTGTTACTTTTACTCTGAGTATTCTCCCCGTCCCGGGGTGCTATTTCAGTAGTATGCGTTTACTGTGGCTCTAACTAATTTTTAAGTATGTGGATAAAACCCTAAACTATTAATTGCAATCACTGAAATGAAAGTTACCGACTGTGCATTGCGTTCCTGTGGTGTTGTTTATCATGCTGTACAAGGTAGTTGCAATTAACTTAGAGTCTACGAATAAAATCCCAGCGTGTAAATTTAATGTAATCTACTGTGTAATGCTTTTGTGCCGCAATGTTTCTTACGTTGTGGAAGGTGGCTCTGATCTTCGAGTCCATGTCTGGGCACCCTCCTATTTCAAAATCGAGTGATGGCTCAGCGAATCTTGTGGTCCTTCAAAACAGTATCCACTTTTTGTCGACGTCTTCATTTTGTGTCATCTATATTTTAAGGGTTAAAAATACAAACGCTTCACCTGAATATTGCTAAATCAGTTAATAATATTAACATGTTCTCGCAATTGTAACATTAAATTTATTACGATTAAAATTATGGCAATTCTCTGTTTTTTCCTTTCCCCTCCCAGATCGCAAAAAATGAAAACTGCTAACTTAATACCATCTCGAGAAATAGATAAACATTTATTTTGTCTCTGTCCAAGCATTTGTTAAAGAAACAAGTGACAACAAGCGATTACCCTTTTGCTGTTCATTTCACAGGGGTTTTGTGGAATCGCTGTAACCGTCAAACTTAGTCTTTTTGACAAACTAGATGGCAAAATTGAAGCCAAATAATTGGAGATGAACTATTATTATAAAACAAATAAATATCATCACATTCATGAAAAATTCTGCTGATAAAGGCATTCTAACTAAATTCAATTAAGACCAACGATTAGAGGAAGAAACTTGAAATTTGACTACTAACTCGTGACGTTCCGTTGATACTCCTTACTTCTAATTTACTCCTAATTTACGAACTCGGGAGTGGGCTCCTGACGAACTACAAAAGCCTGTTTGAACCTTCAATAATTCTATGCATTTATTTTTATTATAATTAGTCTTTTTTTTTACGTGCTGTGCTACCATGAAAATAGCCATACATTATAATTGATTGGTGTTTAAATAAAACATCAGTAACCGAATATCTTCGTAAAACGACTGCCAATTTGGGCAACCAAGCCCGCCCACAAAATAGCAATTCTAGCCTTGACGGCATCAAATCTCGAAGTTCCAGTTTTCTGTCAATAAATAGACTAGAGAATAATGTAATTTAAAAATGTAAACGCTGTATTTATGGTGGCCGTGCTCTTAGCTACTCCAAGCTGGTTTACAGGCACTCCACTCAAATAATTAGAATAATCATAATCAGAACAATCATTATTAGAACAATGCTAATTCATAATAAATTTTCGTCCCGTACAGAGTTCATTCAGTATTACAGCGCGACGGGCATTTCGTGGTCTCGAATTTTCGTACCCAGGGCCTACGAATTGTTTTGTCAGCGGTTGGATCGAGACGACATTTAAAAATCCGGCGGAGTGCTGGGGACGAGAACGGCCACAGGCAAACTAATATTAATTTCTGGCAAGCTATTCTGGAATTCTGATCGGATAATAGCTCCCCACAAAAGTACGCAAAATAACTGAAAGTGATGACACATTTGCGCGTCACACGGTAACCTGTAAATCTACCGTCCTTTTCCTGTGGAAGACCTGTGCACATGAACATTCACCCACTGCCCGTTCTTTAACTGCCACACTCTAGTCTCCTCTGATTGGTCCGTGATGGGCTCTCCATTGCTACCAATGCGCTGCGTCAAGCGCACATAGGAAATGCACGCTGCATCCGCGCTCAGGATGTGCACGTGAGGCGAGAGAATCGTGGTATTCGTGGGAGCGTTGCGTTGGCGCAACACGTTATCGAAGTAGAACTTGTGAAACTCGACGCCTTCCACCAAATTACCATTCGCCTCTGGCTCGAACGCTGTCACGTGCGAGTCGACAAGCTTGCTGTAGGTGTCGAAATCCAGAGTGGTTATACTTGTAATAAGTTGCTGTGTTAAGCGGATTATCTCTTGCTCTTTCTGTGATTTCCACGGCGGTTGTGACGCGGTGGCTTGGGAAGAACCATTTGTTTCTTCAGGATGCGTCGCCATTACATCTTCATCTGATTCCTTCTTCTTTCTAGAGCCGCTGAAATTTTGCGTCGCTAACAACGTGGTGAGAATGGCACCTTTAAGCTTTCGCCGTGCATTGAATTTCCTTAGACCATCGAGCGTGGTTTGGCGATGGACCTTCGAAGCAATTCGTTCACGATTCTGAAAAGCAATATTGAGAGAGGGGATACGTTAAGATCCCGCGCTTTTAAGAACAAAGTTCAACAATCGCGAGTAAACTAAATCAAAAGCATTTCTGAAACTATTGAAATACAAAACCTGACTAAAATGCTGTCAACTGAGCGAATAAATACTGTGATTAACCGGAATAGCTTTGTCACAAGCGTCACCACCACAGTCTAACACAAGCAATGGCAAGGAAATCAAGTTTTCTTATAACAACGAGTTTGGATTCAAAGGCAGGTGCACAAACAATGGAAGACAGCCAGTCAATATCTTGACCACGACGCACTTGCCACAATTAGCGAGAAACTTCAAAAAGGCACCATTAACAAGGAAAGAGACTTCAGTTTCCGAGGCCATTCTACTAAAAACACATTAAGGCAACGTCGAGAAAACGAGAAAGGGACAATTGCGAACGCTTTTTGCCGCTGTGTTTGGTTCCTAGAATTAGAGAACGAAAATGCAAGAAAACCAATTTGCACGATATGCAAATTGGCAACAGAAAATTTTGCAAATTTGAAAGTAAAAGCAAGTGTTTCGAATTCCGCGGCCACAATGCAATAAAAGGTGAGCAATTGGCTTGAACTTATCTCTCATCTCCTGCTTATTGTAATTTAAGACATTTTTAATGAACAATACCACCCGATGAAGTGACATAAATTTGTTTACATACAATGGTTTTGCAAAAAGGGTATGAGCGACAAAACGAAGGACTTTGAGGATTTTCTGGATGAAAACGGAACAGGCAAGGTGTCCCAATTAAAATTGTGCTAAACGAAACGTCCCACGCTTAAAACTCATTAACCTGAACAGATATGCACTAAAATATATTGATATACGAAATAGCCGCCATAATAACATATACATTAAAACCCAAACCATCGGACATGCCAAAATTAAACGGGCTGGTCATTGTACACTTTTGTGTAACTAAAAGGGAAAAAAATGCTAAAAAAATGCGCCCAAGTCTAATAATACTCTTTTCTGAAATTGCTAAGGTCCGAAAATTTTTCAGAGCTTTAAAACGATACAAAGTTTTAATTGTTGCACATGTTTTAGTTACCGATGGTGAAAGGCTAAATTACTTGCGATTTTCGAGCCGCGATTCGGGCACTGTAATAACCCAGGAGTAAAAACGGTGGTTGTAAACTGATAATTTCAAAAAGGCTCGCCAAAGGAGTGAAACTCCCAAGTTAAAATAACGAAATTAGTGCTTTGACTTCATAGACCAAATAGAATAACACGCATTTCTGCTCCACTCAACAAACACCTTGCTTCTAGTTTGCAATAAGTTAGCAGTAAATTGAGAATATTCTCCCAATTAAGGCGCGTATTCACGGGCACCCTACGTATAAATCTCATTAGATGTTTTGGTGCGTAGTATCGCTTTATATTTTTACGAGTTGTGCTGCGATGCGAACAAAAATGTACAGCGATTACTACAGACCAAAACATCTAAGAAGAGATGCATTATCCAACTTTAAGTAACAAAGAAAACTACGAGAAAGCAGTGCAACGGGGTGAGCGCGCGCACGGTGTTACTGTACGAAAAACTGCCAATCCGGTTTTTAGTTTGTAAATAGTGTGAACCCAGGAGTCATATTATACGTTGGTGGGACTGTGACGATGAATTCCCCTGGGGTTGTTGAAACCTCAATGTCATCACAAACAGTCCTTCTCAGAACTACGTTAAACCGGACGATCATGATTCACCGACCGGTCTTTTACTGTACAAATAACCAACTGCACGAAAATCGCGAATCGTGGCATATTTGTGCTTGGTTTTTTTTTTAGGGAAACATACCAAAAGTAAACCGGCTACTCATTCAAACTAAGGCGTGTTGAAAGTAACGATACAACTGGATTATGTGTCATCTAGAGAAAGTTATGATCTTGCCTATATTATTCAACGAACTTCAATGCAACTGCCAATTTGACTTTATCAACAAGCTTTGAGAGTTCAAAGGAGCTGAAGGCATACACTGAACTCGACCTCTTTTTTAAAAGTGTCCGTACCAATTAACATATTCGCATTATTTTGTAACGATTTTATGGAGTTGAATCACCCCATATACGATTGCAGAGATTGTACTGCCCCACCACCGTGACATTTCCCAAACCCAGTTCAATGCTTTTAGTAGCCAATCAAAATGAAGACATAAAACATCTTGATAAGAAGCATGACAACGATGCGCACGCACGTGCAATCTCTGGATGAAATGAAATACCAAGATTCCGCATCAATTCCATGAATTTTACGAACAAAGGAAATGAACTTCAAACTGAGTAAGATTAATGAATTTCGACCTAGGTATCGTGGGAAAGCGGGTGGAGAAAGGATTCTTTTTTTCAAGAAACTGACGAGGTAAGCTTAATAACAAAGTCATTTTTTTTATAAGCATACAAAAAAGCTGAGTAAATGTCTATCTACTATGTGGGACAAATCATGATTTCAATTAAGAACTTACAGGGCTTGTTTCAACTTCAAAAGACCATCTGGTAACTAAAGCTTTGAAAACAGCAAGATCAGCTGCTTAGACTTCGGCTTGTCTAAAAATGCCCCTAAATTTCCTGTCTTTTGGGACTGTTCAGTTTATCTTCATGACGCAAAAACATTGATATAAGCTTTAAGTCCTTAAGCTTATTGGCCCTTGTTTATACGACGATACGTTAGCAAAAATCCAATTAACGGAATGTTTCAGCTTATTTAGACGTAAACTAAACTGAAAATGTGGCTTTTCTGTCCTCTTGTACAGCTTTATTAAGTCACGAAAGGGAATTTGTTTGAACAAAGAGACTCTATTCCGTCTCGATTTTTTTAAAAACTATTTTCATAATAAGAGGTAAATGATCGTAAGACTTAAATTCACTCTGAGTTTTGTGTAAGACTCCGTACATTTGAAAAAACAATGATAATAATGAAATAGCACTGTTACAAGAGTCAGGGCTAAAGACAATAACATACCACAACCCAAGGATGTTTAAGAGCATCTGAAGCAATGATTCTTTTACCCTGATCCACTGTAAGCATTTTCTTGATCAGATCTTTTGCCTCGTCTGTGACACTATCCCATTCTGGAGATGGAAACTAAAAAACAACAACAACAACAGCAAAAAACATATGTAAATGGCAGCTAAACTTGCAAATCCTCCTCCGCCTAATCAACGTTGTGTTTATCTCTAAAAAATTGTTTGCAATGACAGCCTCCCAAATCAACACTGAACAGCTCAGTTTGGAAAAGAGAAGCTGAAGAGGGGTGGTGGGGAGGGGGGGGGGGGTGCAATCAACTCTGGAAATGTCTAAGGGACAAGAACTGGTAGTTAAAATGTAATGTATGTAATTTTACAACCTATTTGAGTAGTTTATTATTTGATGTAATCAATTATTTTGTTAGATCTTTATTTAAATTCAGGGTTCTAATTAGACTAGTACTAGCTATCCTAATCAGATACCCTGTTAAAACATTGTTTGAGTGAGTGAGTGAGTGAGTGAGTGAGTGAGTGAGTGAGTGAGTGAGTGAGTGAGTGAGTGAGTGAGTGAGTGAGTGAGTGAGTGAGTGAGTGAGTGAGTGAGTGAGTGAGTGAGTGAGTGAGTGAGTGAGTGAGTGAGTGAGTGAGTGAGTGAGTGAGTGAGTGAGTGAGTGTGTGTGAGTGAGTGAGTGAGTGAGTGAGTGAGTGAGTGAGTGAAGTTTTAAAAGCCAATCTTGTCCCGAGAAATTTTACCCCAGCTATAGATATAGTAATAATTGCAATCACTGCAGCTGAATTAAAGGTGGTGTAATGCACAAGAGTTGAATCAATAACATGTTTTTTAGCTCAAAGTACGAAACACCTGTCTTGTGTGATAATACAGAAAGAAGACAAATTTTAAGCTCAGAAAGAAAATAAGAAAGATGGAATATTCAGAATATTCCATCTTTCTTACCTGTCCTGTCTGTTATATCATTTGCACCTGTACACTTGTATTAAAGCTTTAATCTTCACACATGTATGAAAACAATTCTTGTACCGCAATTACACAGCTTATCGACATCACGAGAGATGTTTCTTCTAAAATTCTGGTTTAAATAAGCACCAATGTATTTACTTTTTTGTTCTTTCCTGATAACATAAATTATCCCACAGTCAAACACTTGCCTGTATTTTTCTAAACAAGACAACATTAAATTTTGTAATTTTGTAAGACAGGTTTCATGGGTATCCCATCATTGCCAGTTACAATGAATTGACAAATACATGAATTTATACATTACTCACAGTTTTATTGAAAGTGTGAAATACATATCAATAAATTGTAATCCTACCAAAATATTCTAAAAGGCAAAACAAAAACACAAAAAGCTGCAAAAGATGCTTGAGAGAACAACAAAATGAACATTCATAATTATTGATTTAAATTGGGTCTTTCCCAGATGACATGAAAGTTAGTTGCATAAGAACCTTCAAGTTTAAAGGCACTGTTACACTAAGCAATTTTTCTTGCAACTTGTCCCACAATTTTGTTGTGCCGTAGTGAGACAAGTTGCATGCAACGTTACCTAGCGTATCACCTCTACACAATGCTGGAAAAATTTGTTGCAGCTCGTTGCAAGGATCATTGTGAAAAAAAGAACCGACTTCTACTTCTCGCAACAATTGCAGCACCAAAAAAGTTGTGAGACATGTTCATTTCAGGGTATGTTACACTGGGCAATTCTAGTCCTGCAACTTGTATCGCAACAAAATTACCAGACAACTTGCAAAAGAGATTGTCTAGCATAACAGTGCCTTAAATATCATGGCAATTTCTTTAGGATCTTTTCACAGGCAAGATTTGACATCAAACCTTTTTAACAAATGCAGGTTGGCGGGCATGTAAAGTCATGCAATAGCCCAGGCAGTGATGGCTCAACATATAAAATGAGTAACAAGTTAACTATAGAATGTGTAGCTTAAACACCATATAGGGCACATGTTTTAGGCTTAGAACATGAATGTTATATTTGGAATTCAACAATATGGTGACTTGCTACTCAGTTGCCATTACCCATGGTGTAGATTGTAAATCTCAGTTGATTGGGTGGAAAGTTTTACAGTCGATCTACATCACGCATGTCCAGTATTTTGAAGACTTGAATGGAGTCTCCAAATGTACAGGTGAAGTTTCAGTAAATAACTCAAAATTTTTGCAAAGAAGTGTTTAAATTAGGTTGCAAAATGTGAATAATTTTCCATCAAAGTTTCTCCAGTTTCAATCAAACAATGAAAGCATCAAGTGCAAGGTGCAGATCTTTACAGAAACAGACACATAATTTTGGAGACTTGATTTGAAACTTCAAACTGCTGGACACTTGTTACAGTCAATCAATGTACGTCACTTTGAAGTTCTGTAATTGAAAAAAAAAGGAACTTAGGAATTCTTGCCAAAATTTTGTTTGCCATAGTTGACCACCCCTTCCACAAACAATATTGATCAGCAGTTGCGAAGGAAAACCTTCACAACAAAGTTCAGTTCCTGAGCAGCAACAGACCAATGAAAGATGGGTAACTCATATGAAGAATGCCAGCATGAACATTCATCAGTGGCTGCTATTGAAAACACCAATACAAAATTCACACTGAAGAAAATATTAAAATTAATATGACCTACAGAAGAATGTCTGACTGGTGTACAAAAGACCATGGGTATGATTTCTGTGAGGAACTCAAATTATTTTTTTAGTTAACAGGATCCTACAGGATCCTAAACAAGATCCTGTAGGATACTATAGGATTGTACAGGATGTTAATAGGATCCTACAGGATGCTAATAAGATCCTACAGGATCTCAAATAGGATCTTATCAGGATCCTGGGTTAGGATCCTACAAGATCCTATTAGGATCGTATTTGAAAAGATCCTGTGCAGAATTTCTACCAAGGAACCTGTATGTTTTATATAAGGGCGAAAACACTCCTGCCCTTTGTTAGGAGCTAGAAGAGCTTTATCAGTTCACTTATTAGGCTTGATGATAAGGTAATTTAGGAATATGCATATAAAAACCCAAGGGAGCACAGAGCCTCTATCAAATGCACCCTGCAGGTTTATTTCAGCAATGCCCCTGGTAGAAATTCTGCCCAGGATCTTAATAGGATCCTAACAGGATCTTGGAGGATCCTAACCCAGGATCCTGATAGGATCCTACATAGATCCTGTAAGGTCCTATTGACATCCTGTAGGATCCTATAGGATCTTGTTTAGGATCCTATAGGATCTGTTTAAGATCTTATAGGATCCTACAGGATCCTAAACAAGATCCTATAGGATCCTACAGGATCCTACACAAGATCCTATAGGATCCTATATCCTAAACAGGATCCTAGACAATCTTAAGCAGGATCCTGAAAGACTTTACAGGATCCTGAGTTGGATCCTATAAAACATGGTTAGGATTATTGTCATTTAGGACCCTGGGTAGGATCCTGTGTGAACTTGCAGGAACCTGTAGGATCTTAAAGGATCCTAGAAAATCCTGTAGGATCCTGTATAGGATTTCTACCAGGGGCCAGGCATGAACAAACCTGGGCCACTAAATCTAAAATTATGTCAGAAATCAACCTTTCAATTGAAAATAGAGGTTGATGCAAAATTATTGCAATTCTCAGTTCAACGTAGCTGCTTGCCATTTTGACTATTTCATTTCCATTGTCCAACGGGAATAAATTACATCCCTGCTAATTGACCCACTAAAGAGAATGCTATATTTCCCTGAGCCTTGAATACTTGACTTACTTCTGATGAAAATTATAAATGCAAATATGTTTCTTGTACAATGTAATCTGCTCGATAGGTATAAGGATTAATTTTTCATTATTTTTAATGATTACCTAATAGATTAAAATGGAACACTTCTTTTAAATTGCCAGAAACTATAACGTTTAGCTTTGTGCAGCAATAAAGGGAACACCCATAAACTGAACTTTGCATGAAATCATTAAGTCCAAAAGACACTATTTTATTTGCAGTGACCAATACTAATTATGACAAGGACCAAGTTTTTGGAAGGTAGTGTCGCTGGAACATGACTTAAATTGAAATTCACAAAAATCTTGAGGGAAATAACTCTGGCTCGCACTTCATTCTTCAGTTTTTCTTCCACACTGGTATAATTCAAGGCATCAATAACCGCCTAAAATTTTCACCTGTCAGAAGGCTATAAAATTTTCTGTACACCTATATCAGCTTTTGTAATTCAAATTTTTAGTGCATCTGCAATCACAGAGGCATGAATACAATTTATATGGTTTATAAACTAATTTGTTGCCCATTATCCACCCCGATGCTTTCACGTCATTGGCTTAGTGAAATATTATTGTTGTAACCTGCCACAGTGGAGAATCAAAATTAACGCAAATATTTAATTCATGCTTAAAATTCTAGTTAAATTGAATCGTTTAAGCCGTGCTGCCCGTCATAAGTTTTCATTTACAGCTTTTGTACTCATTGTTCATATTTGTTTGTTTACCTTGCTTTGCACATTTTGGGGAGGTTTTCCTGAAAATAATCGCGCCGCATTTCTTCAACTTCAATTCAAAAGCTCCACTCGTAATATTGAAACCTTAAATCTACACGGCTTCAATCGCTGGACAAATAAAAATTTTTCTTCCGCTAATTTACCCCACTCTTATCAAGCCAGGTGTTTTGGGAATAATAGCTGCTTAATTAAGGCAACGAAAACCGCCAAATTGACGAATCCCTCATAACAATCTATCTTTTGATATTCATGTTAAGCGAGTACTGTACCTTAGACTCCATGGCGAGTGAAGTATCATTTAATAGTAAAAATGAAGACAAAATAAAATTGCTGTTTCGGGTGAAACGGAATTCTAGCATCAAGAATCGATGTGAAAGTAACAAAAAACAATAACGATGCAATAAAGGAAAACGGACAGCATCATTTGTCCCCTGTATAAACAATTGTCGCGTTCCTCATTTATTCGCTAAACCGAACGTCAAATAAAGAATTTGAACATATCTTAAGATCAACTTCTTTGCATTGAGTTTGTAGATACTAATGATGATTTGAACGAGAAAAATCTCGTGATATGGCTTTTAAACCGTTTGTGCCATGGATATCAAATTGAGAAAATGAGAACAAAATACACAAACGTTTATTTAAGCTTATTTTACTTACATCGTACGCTCCAGCTTTGATTTGGCCGTACAGTTTCTGCTGATCTTCGTCCCAGAACGGTGGATAGCCAACCAGAAGAATATAAAGAATGACTCCACAGGCCCACATATCGACTGCTTTGTTGTACGGCTCCTTCTTCAAAACTTCTGGCGACAAATAACCTGGCGTCCCGGCAAAACCAAACCACCCCAATTTATCGCTGTCCACCTCAATCGCCAGTCCAAAATCTGCTAGTTTACAGATAGCTGTTTTTTCTTTGCTGGATAGCAGAAGATTTTCGGGTTTCAAGTCTCTGTGTACAATGCTATGTTCATGACAATGTTGAATGCTGTGCAACACTTGCTGTATGCAGTGCGATGCGTCCGCTTCGCTGTAATATTCTCGCGCTACTATCTCCTCAAAAAGTTCTCCCCCAGTGACTAAATCAAAGACTAAGTAGTAAAAACCATCCTCTACGAGACTCGAGTGAAGACGGACAATATTCGGGTGCTTCAGCGCCCGACAAATACGAGCTTCGCGTTCAACTTTTTGGATGTCGCGAGAGGTCATTTTTCGCGTGTCGAGAATTTTCACAGCGAATTCGACCTTGCCTTCTTTTAGAACGCATTTTCGAACTATACTAAATGCTCCTCTTCCTAGTTCTTCCTTGATATCGTACATATCATGAAAAGGTCTCGCTGTGGACGCCATCGTGGAACAGCCGTGATCTCAAGCTGATTCATTGATCCTCAAAGAGAGGGCCTGGTATGAGGCGTTGATCTGCCCGGAAATGAGTTGTTCAACTTCCGCCGCAAACACATCGAAAACACAGGATATGAAATATGAAATTTGACGCAAACGAAGAACTCAAATCTCAATTTTCGCTCCCTTTTTGTCGCATCGAAAGGCGCCAGAATAACTGTATGGTTAATACCAAACCAAGCCCCTGAATCAAATAAAATATAATTTGAGTTCCTTTTCAAATACTGACAACGTAAAAAGATAATTAAAAAACGAAATGCGCACATATCTATTTCTAAGGGTATTTCTGGACATGACTGCCAAACTGTGCGTATCTCTTGTTTGCAGTGAATTCTAGAGTTTCAGTCATGTGAAAGAAATGTGTTCCTCTTTTGCTTTCCTGTCCTCTTTCAAAAGAAACCCTCAAACCTCAAAACTAAAATTGTACAATACAAAAATTAAACCGATACAGAAATTGTACTGAAACTTTCCGGGACGCGACACAGCCCATTTACCTCAAAGAAAACTTTTGCACCTGCCGATTGTGTATATTTGCGCTGCAGGTCATAGAAAACCATAGCCATCATCTTTTGTCCCCAGAATTGTAAAGTAAAACACACCATAGCTTGTAGAGGCATATAATTAAATATTGTGCTTTTCTCGGGATTCATACCCTGTTCCCGCTGTTTAGATGATTGTGGGGAACGAATAAATGATTAAGAATAACAGATTGCTCGCGAAAAAAAAATACACAAACAAGGAAAGAAAATAAATGGAGGAGCAAAATGAGAGACGACTATCATTTTTCCCTCACATATTTTTTCCCCGTACCATGTTAGCATGTTCACTAGTCCATGTTCACTAGAACATGCAATAGGGCCCACGTCTAATTCTGTGACTATATTAGTTGTCTGGTTTTGCTACACTATTTTAGCTGTCAAAATAAATTTTCATATTTCACTGATGGTTCATACAACCTGTCTGTAATGGCAAAACAAAAGCCATTTTCAAATTCTGCTTAAAATAGAATTTTCATAAATATATTTTTTACAAAATTGATGGGCCAAATGGATTTCAGAAATCCAAGATTGCACTTGAAGCTGAAAATGTTTCTTTGACACGATTTAAATCATGACACGTCCGGCTCTCAAACTTGTCACGTTGGAGAGTAAAAAATGCAATTACTATGTGCCAATAGATATGTACTTTTCTTTCATATCTGTTGTTCAGACTCATTTTAATCTCTCATATCTTTGAATTACATCCGGTACAGCAACAGCGGAGTTTCGCGTTACGTCATCTATTGATATCCAACCAGAAGCCTTTTAGCTGCTGAAACAAAGCTACTAAGGTCCGCAGTTTGGGTTATTGGATTTCCACTGCGCGAAACGAGGCGGCAGGCGCGAAAACTGAAAGTCTGCGGAGGAGAAAGCGCGCTGGGAATGAGGAAGTATCGGACTAGCGACTGATGTGGTTGAAAGGGAAGGATGTCTATGTTTTGATGTTTATCAATCGTGATGAGAAAATGAAGTTTTCTTTAAAGCAAAAAGGAGTCATGCGTGTCAAACTTTGAAAGCAAAGAAAGTTTTAAAAGCCTTAGTTTTCGGAGGGATAACGATTGAGTTTTGGTTAAGAAAAAGAGTAGACTGCTGATAACAGCTCGTAAATTTGGAGAATAAGATTCCACTCGGTTTCCTAAACCAGCCAAAGATTTTGAAAGGATGTAGTGTTAATTTACACAAATCTAGGCCATTAAAGACATTAAACAATGTGAGAATACAACCGTCCGTAAGACTACCCCTGTGGTTTGTGTGATCCTCCCTGATCCGTCCTCCTGCATGCAAGGACCGGCAGTTGGTTGCGTGACTTACCGTGATACCTCGTAGCCGCCTGCTGTGACGGGTTCAATCCTACACGACTGACTGACTTTTTTTATTATATGCATAATTAATTCAGCGTAAGTCCACGCGTAAAGCATTCCACCATTTGCCGACACAAGCGCACGGAAAGTGAAGCGTTCAAACGATCAGTTTTGTCTGGCCCTACTAAGCAAACAAGTGATCAGCCATGGATACAGTTGCCGCCATTGCTGTCAGCAGTGTGTTCTTCGGATTGTTCGTTGTTGCTTGGATTGGATGTATGTGTTATTTCAGGACGCCTTGCAAGGACATCGAGAAAGAAACACAATACGTCGAAGAAGGCAACCTTAATTAGCAGACTGGAGTTAAAGAGTAGAGACATTAGTTTAGTAAGGTATGTTTACAAATGTTACATCACTATATTTATTAGCTTTGGCACGAACATTTGAGTTTATTGATCAGGAAAATCGTAAGGGTGACAATTCAGACGAAAGTTATGGAGCAATACGTTGCTTCGGTTCCGTTTGGTTTTTTTTTAAGGTGACTTTTAAAGCTAAATTTTTTTTTTCAAATTTTGACTAGGGCGGAATAAAAGGGATTTTATATACTGTTCAAGATAAGTGTACCATAGTTTCCTTTAATATATTCTGACACTGAGGATTGATAAACAAAAGTTGGCAGCCCGCACAATTTCCGCCATGCGTTTCTTGTGGTTGTTGAACACTGTCTGAGAGGTATTCAGCGTGATCACTTATCACCATGCAGGAAGTTTAGAGTTAGTGTGCAGTTGTATCAATACTGCTGTATTTCTTTTCTTACGCGGTAACCGTTTGTTCTTTTTTTTTTCCTTAATCCAGACTGAAGGGGCGTTAAGTTGGCGATGTTAATAAACTATGTGCATATTCTTTCTCGTGCACCGACACAAACAAAACAACTACCTTACCCTCCAATGTTTTCTTTTCTCTCCGAATGAAAATCAATCTCCTCCATGCTTTTAAAGAAAATTTCTATAACTGAGTTGTGTCGAAAATTTACTCCATCCAATTTAAATCTAATCCCTTTCAATGCCTTTTTGAACACCACAAAATGAGCCACAAATGAATACGTAAGTCACATTAATTAAGTAAGTGAAGCGTGAACAAAGTTGAGCAAATTTACCAAATCACGTGGGTAAAAAATCAATTCTGATTACGTCTGTAAGTGCACCCTCCATTTCTAACGGCATTTTGTGAAGTGAACCGTTTTTTACCCAAATTAATCCCTGGATTAAATTTAATACAGATCAAAATGTTGAAGTTAACTTCGGCTTTCACGCAGTGAAGCAAGTTGTTGCCGGCCCTGAGTCACGCCGTCGATGTCACGTGACTGGTGACAAACTTTTCACAACGCACCAGGAGAAACATAGGTAACTCAAACTGAAGGAGGGTCGAGCTGAATTACTACTTAATACTAGAATGAAGCAGGATAAACTGCTTTTGGTTCTTGTTGTGAAAAGTTCAAGTTATCGAACTTTTACTGCATGGAGAGTTTGTGAATTGGGTTACTTGTGGAGCAACGGCACGCTGACCAGCTGTAACATGGCTGTTACTTACTACTCTACTTTTCCCTTTTCTTAATTTCCCTTTTCCCTTTTTTTCTCTTTCTTAATTTCAGGGGGGGGGGGGGGCTAGAAAGGTTGTAGGTATGGTTAAGAATATACGCGAAAGAAAACATTTGTGAATGAATTGTCTTTGAATTGTTTATCCTGAACTTAACTTTTGTTTACATATCAATGTGGCAAATGCTTTGTATGTCAAGCATCGTTTACTTTGGACACCATCGGATTGAGCCACGTTCAATTGACTGATAAGTGGAACTGTCAAAATCACTTTTTCACTTTGTTCTGTAGTATCCGGTGATACACAATGTTCAGGTTGCATTTAGTATTCTGACTGCTTAAAACACCGGCTGCGGTAGAAGTGACTTTCGGTGATTTTTCAGTGTATTGTTATTCCATAATAAAGGTCATGAAAGTCAATGAGGTTGCAAACTCGAGTAAGTTGCATAAATTAGGAACCTTTCATCAAGTTTGGCGCATCCAGCATCGCTACAAAAAGCCAACAGCAATATGGTGGAAGCAATAACAGCTATTGTAGTATCGGCCGTTTTATTCGGTGCCTTTGTTTTACTCTGGATTTTAACGATGGTATTTTGTAAATGCCGCGAAAGCAGTGAGCATTCAAGCAGTTATATCGATCGAAGGTTTACTCCAGAAGAAGAAAGAATGATTCGGCAAAACTCTGAAAGAAGAGCGAAACAGTACAAGGAGGGTGCCGTGGATTTGTGAGAATTCTCACGCAGTTTATTGTACAAAGCTCAGCAGTAAGTATTTAAAGAGCTCTGTGATATTTTAACCTAAACATAAGTAACGAACAACAAGACAATTTGGAAATTAAACTAAAATGTATTTATAAACAAACTGTACCATATGAAAATACAGTACTTAACTCGTAGCTTTGTGTGAATGATCACACTTCAGGATTTATTTTATCCACTAAGGAAAAAAATCAGCTAGAACCTTAACAGTTAGCGACTGATTCTGGGAATGTGGAGATCGTTAGCTTGTTAGCTGTGTGACAGTTATCGATATGCGATCAATATGCTTACTTTAAGGCCCACCAAATATAAAATCGAATCACTTGGAGATTAACATGGATTAGTGTGTTACACTTTGGGATGCGTTGAAAACCCACAACAGGTAGTTTTACTTCTTTGAAACCCTCCGCTGTGACTAACTTGGTTTGACGTCCTTTAGACAAGTGAAGTTCAGTTATTATGTTATTAGCGAGTCGTTGTTGTTTGTGGTCTTTGTTTCTCAGTGTGAAAATTCAGCTTAAAAGTGAACGACCTAACATGCTGCGAAAAAGTGTAACATTAATGCCAAACAAATTTGGGATTTTTTGTCAGTTGTTTATACTCTGACTATTTCGGTTAAAGGAATTCACGTTCTAAATGCATATGTCCCGCCAGTGTAAATGAAACTTTGTTCATGCAAACAAGTTCAATATCACTGTTTTTTATTGTCATTTATATCTGTATGCGACGTTTGAGGCCGTTGAGTGTGCTTGGTGTTGATGATGAGCAGTACACGTGATTACCTGGAAAATACAGATTCTGGCAAAATTATTACAAACTCACTCTTGTACATCGTCAGTGAAGTCTTTTTATTGAGAAGAATTCATAATCAGTTGTTATCTGCACTAATGATATTCATGGAACTCGACAAAAACTTTGGTTGCGATTATTTATTAAAGGAGGGTACTACAGAGAGTGATAAATTAATAAAAAGTGGAAATTTTGATGCCATTCAAACCAACCCATGTTAATCAATGCTCCAAAGTGCCGAGTTTTCTTCTGTCAATGCAGACACAACGCATTTTGGAAAAAACAAACAAACAAACAAAAAGCAGGATAACATAATTAAGGGTTATTCCCAAAATTATTGTCTGTTACTGAGGACAAAAGAAGAGGGAAATGTTTTCCAAGTATAGCTAAGTATCATCATGACCTGTCCATAGCGTGAAAGGTAATTTAATTGTTGAACACATGCTTTAGCTGATCGATGCAAAGAACATTCTCTTGCTTGGCATGTTATAGGCACGTTTGAGTCGGAAACACGTAATTCCGCTATCCCATACCCTAATTTCCAACCGCCAGTCACTCACTTTACTTTGATTTGAGCCCGCTGAACTATTCCATTTTCGGGGCTTTAATTTCACTCTTTTATTTTGTCGTCCTTAGAACTCTTAACAAACACGCTAGCAAAGTATGGATCTTTATATGTGTTCCTTAATTACGTTTCATTTTTTTTTTGTATTGTCCAAGAAGATTACAGTAAAAAAACTACTATGACCCAGGAACAATGCAAACCATCGAACACAGGTGTATCTATTTCGAGATTACTGATAACGAATGAATTGACATGGTAACGTATAAAATTATTATTATTATTATTATTATTATTATTATTATTTTATTATTAGATTATTAGATGGACTTTTCGTGGGAACAGTCCGTTTTGGTTTTTGATTGATTTATATTTCGTGTCAGGGACTGGTCGAATGAACAATACACACAAGGAGACAAGCACAATTTGAAGGAACAATTCCCTGCGTCTATTTGAATTCGTCGATGACTCGCAGGGATCTGCAAATTTCAGTCCCCTTGACCAATTTTGACCTAAATGAGTGGATCACACGAAGGGGCTTGATCCCCCAGGACTGGTTGCGGGGTTTCCAGGTTTTCGTGCCAGAAAAGACCTGACGCTTATCATATTGAATACAATGATGTAATGCGGGTTTTTAATTTTTTTTTGGGGGGGGGGAGGGAGTGGTGGGGGGTGGGATATACGTCGAGTATTGAAAAACCCATTGTGCCCTTTGTAGACTACGATCAGTCCCTGCTTTAGCTCAGGGATAGTCAAAGAAGAAGAACACGCGCGTTTCGGTGAGCTCACAACACGCGCGTCAGTTTTCCACGCGGCATGTCTACTTTCGCGCGTGTTTGCACGTTGGGACAGCTCGCAGTCAGTATACCATTTCCAATACAAAGCACCAAAAAATGCCCAAACGGCCAGAATAAGAGTATCTACTGTCTTTTAACCTTTTTGTGAAGAAAAGTGCTTGCAACATTCTTCATTTCGAGATTTTTGCCCCCGAGAATACGTACGTCTCAATAAAACGCGCCCTAAAATGACCGGATACACTAATCTGTGTCCCTAATATTTGTTCGTTTTTCAGTTTGAATATAGCTGACAACGCATTTAACCATGAACGACATCTTACCCGCATGCGGAGAGGACTTCTTCAATCTGCCAATCAAGACTACTGATTCAAAGACTGGTTAGAGCTGCAATTATACTTTGGAGTTCTGAAGCACCTAGCATAGAGTTACCACAGCGACCGGAGGAGTAATGGTCGTTTTCAACTACGATCTCTGTCACTAGAAGTGTACACAAGTTTGTCCTGGGTTTGTAAAAGTATTTGTCACGATGACATTCACGCAAACAAAAGAAGTAAAGAGGGAGGCTGGACAAAGTTTCCTATCCATTTTAAAAAGCACGGCGCAGCATTTGTCTTTTCTGCATTGTTTATGTTATACAGGACTTATTTTATACCAGATTTTTCGTTATTTATGAGACAATTAAGGGCACAATATTTTTGTACCAAACACTGCGTTTCACAGGGCGATTTTGTAGTTGACTCCAATGCAGTCAGATTGCAATCATGATTCGCCAGCTATGGTACGCTTGTCTTGATTCGCTCTTGACCGCGTGTCCCATAGAGTAAATACTAACTTCCTGGAATAATTTTCCTCATACTCAGGAAAAAGTTCTGTGAATTTCTTTCACTCTTTTGTGAAGTCGAGCGAACCATGACGGACGAATCATGTTTTGAGAATCTGAATAAGGCTGGGAAATTTTTTATGGATTGTTTTAACGGCGCAGGACTTAAGTATTTGCTTTGAGGACTGGTTTTGTGGGCAAATTACTTTCCTCATTGTTGGATCATGGTTGAATCATTATTGGTGAATTGTAGTTGCATTAGCGAATAACGTTTGAAACCCCCAGGACTTCACAGCGCAATGAAATCGATTGCAAGCGAAATTTTGCAAAAGATCATTAGCTTTTTTAGTTATAAATTTTTCAAAATATAACCGCAAGAAAATGTTACTAAAGATTTACTTTGGACTTGAATAAAATTTGTAGTGTGGTGGTATGTGTGTTTGCTGTTATTTTTGTGTCTATCTGAACAACGTCTAATGAACATAAAATACCAATGAAGCAACAGAAGTTACCCTGGTGACAATGTAAGTTCATTTATTCACCTGAATGAGACTTGTATGGGTGCATGAGTGACATAGCCTGCTGGGAAAAGTAAGCTTCCTTGCAAGTTCTCATGGCTGGTCATGACCTCTCGCAAACCAGACGGGTGCTCCATCATCGAGCTAAAGGAGACCCGAGGAAGTTCGGCCATTTCACTACAGTGTCGGCCAGAAGTCCTTGTGTCTATGATAATATTCGGATCGGTCAAAAGGAACCAAACATAATGTAGCCCTTATACAAAACGTTTGATTGCAAAGGACCACACAACGCATAAAAACTGTTCTCAGTGGTAGTTATAAGCCGGAGTAGTCTTGTTGTAAAGATGCACATGCCAGAAGTCACGTTAAGTGTGAACTAAAAAAAAAACTGGTTGCAAGGCGGGCACTGCTAGAGAAATTCCACCAGAGCAGACATGCAAAAAAATGCAGACAATAACCACCCGCTCGTTTCAGTTTTATTGACTTACCTGATTTATATGTTGCCGCCCGCAATACTTATGCACCACAACAAATCTAAATTTCATTCCATCTACAGAACGGAGGGACGGATACTTTTGGCAGGGATCGGTAGCGTAAGTTAACCTTAAGTGTTGGGGTGGGGATTTGCTGAGGAGGATGTTTGAGTGGTCGCACCGGTTTGAACAAACCAGTGCTAAATACATGTACCAGTGCAGAACTATCCAGATCCTTTTAGAGATTCAAGCATGTTTCTCCCAGCTTCTGATGGAAAAAGAAGCGTATCTAGGACTTCTTACTTCTCGCTTTTGTCGACAGTTTCTTCATCCCACTTAAAAAAAAATTAAAGTTGAATTCTGACCGGAAACTGCCTGCGTTTTGCCTGTTATATGATAGACGTTTCAAAAATGTGTTTTTCTATGAGGTAGGCAGCGGACGACGCCTGTTTCTGAAGTTTGGTAAGGTTGCAAGCGCGGCTCTCTCTCCGGCTGCAACGGGAAAGGTCGAGGTCTGCAGCTAGGGACAGCTTGTCGGGAAAACGTTAAAGGCAGGGTGGTGTAGAATCACTTTGTCTTTGAGACTCAAAAAAAAAAAAGACAAATTTTAACCTTTTTAATTTGCGTAATTTCGGGAAACTGTGAAGGACACACTCCAACAAAGAAACTGAATTCTGAACTAGGAAAACATAAAACTCACCAGCAGTTTTTCAAGACTACACCGGGACTAGAGAGGTCTAAATTTCACCAGAGAGGGCAAAATAACTCACTATTTTGAGTTTCACTAGATAAGGTTACAGAGGGTGTAGAGTTTTGAACCTGTGTAATTTGGTTTCTTCTTTGCCGTTCTTAGCACAACAGCGGCAAAGTGAAATGTCCAAATTAAGGGACTTTATTGCAGAACAGAAACAGGCTACGGTGAATTTTCCTTTGGAACGCCGTCCTGTGAATTCTGTACCAGGATAGCCTGCGCGCAGACGTCTCCTATTTCCTTTGCTTCACGCGGAAAAGGAGCATTGGAAATAGGAGGCGGCTGCGCGCAGGCTAGTTGCAGGACAGCTCGGCCGTATTAGACATGGCTTGCAAAAAAGCACCAGAAGTTATAATTAACGTAATCGCGAAGCACGGTATAACCACGAAATTCACATAATTACTTGACGTTTTCCTTGCAACAGTAATTTTTTTCATGGATTAAAAAATTTACTTTAAGTGTTTCCTCGTTATCTTGCGCAGGCCTTAGTGAACTCCGTATTACGTATGAGAATGTCGTCGCAAAGCTAAGTGCAGGGTATCCCTGATGGTCATTCTCGCTGACGGAATCTTCAATATCTGAAGAAACATCAAGGACTATTATCAAGTCACCGAAATTTCCAGACTTCACACTACTACATTTTCTATATAACACTTGACCACATAACGCGCTCAACGTTTAATCTGACTTAACCTTTCTGAGGGGTTCTTTCGAGTGATCAATCCCTGCTGCTGTTGCCTGGCGACTGAGAGGCCAAAGGCGTATTTATACGGTCAGTATTCATTTAGTACCCATCGCGAACTTGAACTTGTTAGTAAACAAACTTGTTAAGTGTGTACGTGCTTGCAGGTACCTTAAATGAAAACATCGCAAGAAAAATACACCAGAACGCAGTAAAAAAGGTACGGGAATAACTTGTTATATTATTTCTTTGTCTTTTCAGTGTAAATTCTGTTCACGGGAAATAAATTAACTGTTCTTTACTGGTAAAAACATCCTCCCAAACGGCGCCAGGGCAAATAATCGTGCTGAAGGAAACTAAAAGTTATTGGTGGCAAAATGTGCGGGGGCGATAATTTACAGGAACCGATTTTACTCGTTATAACATTTTGCTCAAATCCACATCGTGGTCTGTATAGATAGGATGAAGGGGAGCTTAGATTTGAGAACGAGCACAACGTTTCCCTTGTAGTTCGCATGCTTAACATTATCACGTCGCATATACCATGCCAGTTTCCTTCCAAGAGCCTTCCGTACTCGGCTGGTGAACGACACAGAGGAGTGAGGGTTCTGTAAACGTCGCTGGTTTGATGCATCGAAATTCGTACTCGTGCTCTCGTCGTAACTGTTCCCATCTATAGGTCCCCAGCAGTGACTGTGGAAAACCCTCTAGCCCTAGCTAGCTAGCAGCGTTTAAGTGTGTGTGCGAAGATGATGAAGATATGTAAAGTACTAGTTAGGAGCAGTCTCTTCAGTACCCATGAGAGAGAAATGGACTTTCAGCCGCGTTCGATCGCGTTTTTTTTTCTGTTTTTGCAGACCATATTTTCCAGGCGGAGAAAAACGGAGACCCTTGTTGTATATTCTTCTAAATGAAAAGCAGTTTTAATTGGCAACTGGAGTTGCCAGTGTTCATACAAAACATAGAAAGCTTGCAAAGGAACAGTTAAATTTAGAATTTGCTAAACTTAGGTTGATCTTGCCTTTTTATGGGTTTGTTTGAGAAGGGTGTTGATTGTTTGAACAGTGATTTCCTTAGTGGCGGTCCAACACAGGAAATAACGAATGCTGCATAGCTTGTTTCCTATTCTAGTGGTCATGAAACTACGTATATCACATCCATTGTCGTGAATGATGTGACAATTTATAGCATTAATTTTGTGTTATTTTCCATAAATGCTGTCGTAATAGCCAGTATAATCCATACAATTTATTTTCTCGACGAGTGAAGCGAACGAACGAGACGAGTGAAGCGAAGGAAACGAGACAACAGTGCTTACGAGGGTGTAGAGCGTAATTTGGCGTTTCCGTGGGAAGCGACAATTGGAATGGGTGTCAACGGTCCCTGAATACCCCTTGCTTTTGTCAGACTCATTTATCCACCCCCAACCCCCGCAAAAAACTGGCCAGCATGGAAGGAAAACTTTAAAGGCCACCGCACCCAACACAACGTAGATTAGATAGTGACCCATATTTCAAAGCCTGCAAATACTGTGTACCCTCGCTATTTTGCACACTCGAGGGAAGAGGAAAACTTATCCAGAACACGGAGGTTCGAAATAGTCGGAGTGATGCAAGACTACTACGGCAGTATTCAAGAAGAACTTCGGATTTTTGGGTCGAGATAGCGAGTGTCGGTTTTAGATATCGATCAGACCCGCAACTGAGGGTCGAGCCACTAGTGAAGGAAAACGAGATTTTGTTCAGATAGCAAGTGTCAAATCAGGCTGTAAGAGGTTTGAGCGTAGCTGATCGGTGGTAACGAGAGTACCGGTACACCCTGGATGGTTCTCTGTATCCCACGAGAAGTCACATTTTGCGGAAATTATTTGACAATTCGTTTTCCGTACAAACAGTATACTTTACGTCACAAAGAAAAAATAACCCGATTCAGAAAATAATATTTTGCATAAACAAGCATACGTCAACCTGCGCGTTGTTAAAAATGTGCAAGGAGTTAAAATCAGCAAAGAACACTTAATAATCACCATATATGGCAATCAGCGAGTGTCGAAACAATAAGACGCCCAACAACAGAAATAGCGCAGAAAAAATAACTTTGGTCGGATAGATATCAGGAAAGAGGTGAGGTTACAACGAGAAATAAGCAATTCAGTGCTTATTTATATATTTAACTTGAATTAAATTGTTCTCAGTGGCCGTATGCAAGCGTATTGTAGAAATCTAATTTTATGGATATCATTTCACTTTTATATCTACTGCCACGTTTGCCGTATTTCCCTGTCTCCGGCCGGATAACTCGCTAAAGGGGCACCAAAGTTAACTTCCTTGGAAAACTGCCAGTAAATTTCATTTAAAAATATCGAGTAACAAACAGCTCCACTGGACGTACAGCCGAAGGGTTTTCATTTGAATACGAAAAGGATTACTCGCCTTAAGCATTTCATTTATCGCCCTCAACAGTTCAGTAAATTCGCAATACACAACACTATAAGAGTTTGACTCCAAGAAGTGAGGAAAGGGTTCGTGAAGGGAAAACCCGTGTTTGAAAACCACAATGGATTTTTCTAAAGGTTTGTAGTCGTCATTATTACATTTCTTTCACCCCTAACAGGGGCCACAATTTGTCGAGACTAGACAAAACTCGCAACTGATTTCGTTTTGAGTAACACTGCAAAATAAACAACACAACCGAAAAGTGCTGTTGAAGAGATTTCTTCAGTTGAGTGGTCACTCTTTAGACCGATTTCATCCACGGTCTGAGGAAATAAAATATCTTAAAAAGGTACACCCGCAAGGATTGACTTGAAGGGGTTAAGAAAACAGGCAGTTTTGGACCTAATAAAAGACGCCCGGGGTGCCTATTATGACGTTCCTTGTTCAATCTTCGAACCTACATTTACTAAGGTTATTTTTACGTTATATGTGCTTTCAATTCATCGCGGGAAGTTGTAATCTCTTCATCTCAGTCATCAAGTCTCGGGCACGCAAAATCATTATTTGGGATTACAGACGACTATTGTTAAGATATTTCACAAGGGTGCAATCTTTGCACTAAATTTAGTAACTTAACAATTAGCCTTCATATCCAAAAAACAAGTGTAACTGATGTCTTCATTAAAGCTCATTTACGTCGAATTGTATCAGATTGCGAAAACAATAGACAGTGCCTCGAAACGACTTCAAACGTTTCTAGAGTATTCGCTTTTGGGTGTATACACCACTTTTTAACATACCCACACTGGTAAGTTCTATATTGTATGAGTTCAGCTGTTGAAAACGGTTATAAAGATTATAAATGACTCCGTAAGGACTCGCAATTTGTGGAGAAGAGTCAAAGTTTCATTTTTAACTAATCACGCTATCATGTGCCACTATGGGTGGATATGGGAGAAAACATTCCAAAATTAAGAAAAAGACCAAAATAAAAAGAAATTTTACGTATTTGGGGCATCCTGCTGTTTAACTGGGATTATTAAATATTAAGGTTCCTTCCACCTCTAGCGTCAAAATGTTGTGGTCGTAATATCGTCTCGGTGATTTGATATTGAAGATGTTTGTGACGTAGGTTATTTGCGGCGGCCCATATCAGGTGTATGAATGATAAGGGTTGACCTATTAACTCCTTTTATTAATTCTAATGTTACAAAACTGTGAATAATAATCCCCAGCTTACATACGTATGCGTTGAAGCGACGCTTGTTTGCACAATCCAAAACAGCAAGGTACCGATGGTAGTTTGTAAACACGCTGTGCAAAAAAAGAAGTACGTTCAAGTTATTTTATGTGTAAAAGCAAGTTTTCATTCCGCCTTCCTCAAGGTTGATTTAAGGTAAGTTGACTTGGCGCCCTACTGCAAAAGAATCTTTCAACATGCACTAGACGTTTACTGAGAAGAAGTGCTTTTAAATGCAATTATGTTGTGTAAAAACTTTAACGAAAAGGTCGCTCGTTTGTACATTTTCAACTAAATATTAAATCTGTAATCACTAACTAAACACCACCCTAAGTCCTCGAAGACGAAAATTTGGTCTCAGCGCCTTCTTTTTCGGAAAACAAAGGAAAATTACGTCCATTCTGGAAGCAATGTGAGGCATTTCACTTCTGTAGACTTTGTGGTTTTTAAACATTTAGGATTTTTTTTTTTCGCAAACAAAATTTCCTGGATCGTCATTCGGCTTAGAAGTCATCGGGACTTTTACAAACGTCACAACGAAGGCAGTATTTGTGATATTATACGGATGCTTTCAGTCTTGTAACAAGGAACGTTTTTAAAATTTATCCCATGCCAGTCATAAGAAAACCGCAACTATTGCGGTATACACATTCGCGCGATTGTCTGTTTACCTTGGTTAAAATTTGTTATTTGAAGTATGGTTTGCTAATTCATTTTACACGCAAAAATATTCAACTAAATTGCGTGATCGCGTAGCAATTTAGTATTTTTATGCATGTAAACAGCCGCTAATGAAATCATATCCCTTATCTGCTTGGCGTGAGAGAGCGCATTGATACATAGATGTTGTTTTTTGATATTACTAGAGAAAGTGCAGGCATCTTTTTCGGTTGCACTGGAAGACATGTATCAACACCAACCTCCACATGAATAAAAACTAGTCAGAAAAACAAAATGCTACGGATAAATTGGAGATATGTATGTCATTGAGGCGGTGAATATGACCGCAGAGATCCGTGAGCGTTATAATAATATTCAAACAGACCATTTTTATCAAATAAAAAATGAAACCATTAAGGTAAGTAAGCCTGTCAAAAGCCAAGACTGGTCGCTTAGAAATGATTTGTGTCAAGCAAAACGTGCTGCTGATCCCTTCAATTCAGATAACAAGTATTTTGCTATGTATTTTACTATTTTAATTACCAATTTTTCTCGAATTAAACCGTGTTTTGCGTCAGAATTCTGAAGACTGATGTTGTGCACGAGAAAAGTAATTGCGTGACAACCTGTAGTTAACGAGATTCTAATTTTTTTTTTAGGTCAATAAAAACGTGATCGTCTCTGTGATAAGGAAAAACCATAAATTGAAACGTGGTAAAAGAAAAGTCCAGACACGAGCTTTGAAGCGGCCACTGAAAATGTCGGAGTTTTTCAGCTGCAAAGACAGTACGGGGCGATACGTCTTCAACATCGCTTTCTTCTCTATCCTCGGTGCTGTGGTGATTTTTTTGATCGCTCTTGGTGGATATTTGCTCTACAAACGACACAAGAAGGCGAAAAAGGAAAGATTGTTGAGGAGGGCACGCGCTAACACGAACAATATGAACACAAACAGCACAGTGCTATCAGGTGGCAGCACAAGCGGCCAAATTCTCGCCTCGAGTAATTTTATCCTCGGCCGGCCACCTGCCACCGACGTCGTGTTGGGAGTTTACGGCGATGAAATTTCGAAGAACGCAAGGACAGCTTTTTATGAAGAGAAAGGTTGGAGAGGGTTTGCGTACTGAAAAAAAGAATGTTACACGTGAGAAAGTTGAATGCAACCGTACTTTCAGGAAGATTCATTCTCTTTTAACTCACGACTGGAACCCAGTTTAACCTTATGTGGCGGGATAGTTCTGGTTGTTGGTTCAGTCAACTGAATCCCTGTTCAACTTTAGCCTTATATTATCGCTCCTTATAAACTCAATGGGGGAATTTTTATTCAACACACGTATTCACTTTTAAATGCTGTAAGGCAATATCGTGACGGAATCAAAACAAAGCTTACCGCCTGTAGACAAAGGGTGGGCAAGCCATTGCAATCAAACTGGGAGGAAAAATGTCCATCACAAAAAAGTCCTATGATAAATTGAGAACCGAAATGAAATCACGTTTAGACTTTTCGTTACCCCAAGGTGGTCAAAAACTCCCAATTTTATTTTACAAAATACTGAAAACTAATCAGTACCACACGTCGTACTTCTCGGCAGCTTACATTTGAGTAGTGACACCGGCTTTACAATTTCGTCTACATTAAAGGGTGATTAAAAATTTCACGATCGAGTCGAGAGTCGAGTCGAGATTTGACCGTGACTCAAAGTGAAAGGTTTAACTTTTTGGCCCCACTTTCGGCGTGCAAATTCTCCTAACCGACCTCTATACATCTCCTATGGTAGCAGTTGAGAGAATTTGTTTTAAGATCATGACTATTTATCCTTTGAGGTCATTTCCTTTACTTCTCCTATCTATTGTATGTTTTATTTAAATCTGATCGTGTAGTGATGTATTAAGAAGAATTAGTTGCCGTTTAAGGCAATTTCGGTTGCATAAGAATTTGGCTTATAGCGCTCGAAGGCTTTGTTTGTTAAATAGTCGAGTGTCTCTTGTTGAATGAATGTCTGGCATTCACTTAACTTGTTGATTGAAGTATTTTGAGATGTTAAACAAGAGACACTAAAAATAGATAAATTAAGGAAATTTAGAAACGAACAGTACCAAACAGAAGTCCGCTGTTCAATATTTTTCAATTCGTCATTTGAATATTCGCACGTACTTCCATCCACAGGCTCAAAAGTGAGAACCACCTCGTACAGAATAAAATAACCATTAGTAGCTCATGAAAGCACTGTTCAGCAGCTTTTATTCGATAGGTCACACTTTACGATTTCACCCACAGGTCTCAAAAGCTAGAGCCACCTTGTACAACATAATAAATAGCATGGTTTGTTAATTAGCTTTCGACATGTATTTTAAGTATAATTAATGTGTAATTATATGGCAAGTGTCTGTTCTTTGTCCAAAAGATGACTTTTTGCAAAGTTGTAATTAAATTTTTTCAAAAAAAATGTATAAAAAGAGCGATCATTTGTGTGAACTGCAGTTGAAGAATTTCTTCCGAGTGATAATTCTCGTCGCCTTAAGAAATTCATCTTTACTCAAATATCGAGTTATGTTAGTGTAATGTTCTTCTTTAAGTTTTTATCAGGTTTACAGCGTTCTCGCCTTCGTGGATCTTCATGTTTCTCATTCAGCGGTTAATCTGTGGGAAATGGAATTTTAATTGCCCCAGTTTTGTGGGATCGGCAGGCAAAAAAATAAATAAATAAATGATTAAAACAAAGATTTAAGAATAAAGCAGGGAACCTCTTCATCATTGCTCAAGTGTAAAAAAATGTTGCGCATCCATCAAGACAAGTAGAAAAACAAATTCCATCACAATATCTTCGATTCACTTGCAACGAACTATGGCATATTATTGTACGTTGCACATTATTTTTCTCATGTGAAGGAGAGAGACTAGCCGTACTTTAGGAAATAAACAGTGGATTTACTTGTTCTAATGAGAAACCGAAAAGGTGACTCTTGCTACGAGGAGAACTGAAAACCAGGGTTGGAATATTGGGAATGAACATTAAAACGAAAACAATTTGATATTGAACTTGAAGTCAGCTATGTCAACAATCAACTTGGTTAAGTTTTTACATTTGTTACAATATACGAGAGCCATACAACTGCAGTTATGATTTCCGCTGCATGTTATCCTACAGTAAAACAAAAAAAAGCAGAACAGTACCCTAAGAATTGCTTCTCAGATTTTCAGTTACATAAAGCGACTGGAAATGTTCGTTGTCTGATTTCCATTCTTTTCAAAACGTGGCGTTCAATTTATTGCACTCTCCCACGCACCGCAAACGTTCATAAACAGGCCAAAACATAAGTCGGCCGCAACAGTGTCAACTACTACCACGTAAAATGCAATTATGGGGATGGTTAGCTTGCTGAAAGCTATGGGTTTGTAAGTTTTCTGCAATTTGTCTCTGTTATTTGTTAATGAGGATTAGATATAGAGGTGGGAGGAGAAGGTGGTGCCCATTCCCCCAACGTTTGTTGCACATGCAGTGCTTTCGTGTTGTATGCCTACTCTTAGATGCAACCAACAGAAGTTGGTGCTCGAAAAATAGTTTTGATAGAGAAGCTTTATTACGGCTTTTTGCACGCACTATAAAACCTATGCTGTAAGCTGAAGCCTTGCAAGAAAATTCTTACCTTCCTTGTTGGTGTTTTGGAATCAGTTAATGTTAACGTTCCGTTTGAAGTTGTATATTTAAAGGACAAAAAGTCATTCATGACAAAATGAAACAAATGCTATTTTCATCTTGGAATGAATGACAGTTTCTCCTTTAAAAAGACAGAACTGGTATCCTTTCGTCATTTGTAGTGCAGAACAAAGTAAGTGAAAACATACGTCACAAAAGAAAATTAGAAAGCACGCGAGTAACTGCGAGTAAGGAGGTTCTTTGGAGGTGAACGAGAGTATCAGTAAGAAGAGTACGACAGTTAACATTAGTCTGAAAGCTAAAGCCTTGCAAAAAGTCTTACCTCTCTTGTTGCCGGTACTTATGGAAGCCCGTAATATTCTTTCTCTTGTGATAAGATGAAAAAACTATTCTTTTTATCTTGTTATGAAAACATTTTCTCCCATGTAAATCCAGAGGGTGTTCGATAAAGTTTTGTAGAGAAAGTCTCCTACGGTGGTTTCAAAGGGACATACATTTCTCCCACTTTTTGGGGGGCTTGCGACTTACTTGCGACTTACTTGCGACTTACTTGCGACTTACTTGCTACTTACTTGCGACTTACTTGCTACTTACTTACTTAGCTACAGATCATAGGTTACTTACAATATCCGGCGAAAGTTAACTTTGAAGAAGCCGTAGTCACCTGGTCCACCTCCCGATGCGATTCTTCGTCTGGAGAAGCCGTTTTTATGACGAGGCGACCAGGCCTTCCGTTGCCACGTGGTGTTCATTAAGTCGCAACTAAGGCGCAGCTAAGTCGCCGCTAAGTCGCAAGTAAGTCGCAAGTAAGTAGCAAGTAAGTCGCAAGCCCTCAAAAAAGTGGGAGAAATGTATGTCCCTTTGAAACCACCGTAGTCTCCTCCCCGAGGTTCAAACCCTTACTCTTAATTAGGCCAAATTTTACCGAAATGGTATACCACTTCCACTTACGCAGAACAAACATTGCACGTTTTTTATACCTCAAAAAGAACCCGACAAAAACAGTATATCATCACGGGATTTTAGCCACTTGAAGGCTCTAAGCCTTTGTTCATTTTAACAGCGTTGTGATTCTTGAAAAAATTTTGCAAACATTTTAGTACCGTAGACTTAGCTGCTATCTCTTTCAGTTTACGGTGAGTTCTGGCGACTCTTTAGATACCAAAACAGCAAATTTACACCCTTTTCGGCGGAGCATCCCAGTATAGCCCACTAGAGGAAGTACCTCCGGGATCCGAGGCTTGCAAACAAGGCAGAGTCGATATCCTTTTACAGGGCAGGAAGAAGGATCAAAAGAACAGACGTCACAAAGGCAAATTCGAACAACTGCGCGCGCTCGTTGCATCAAGGCAAGGCTCAAATTCCTTAACCACCAAACGAGGAAATATTGTTCCGGAAATATGTTTTCCTAAATGTTTCCCTGTTTGCGCACACGCAAAATATTTGCTGCGGAAACATTTATTGCTCACCACCAAAAAAAAACTGTTTTCTGATTTTTTCAGAAACCTTTTGTTTCCACAGCAAATGTTTCCCCGTTTGCGCCCTGAGGAAACAGCGCCGGTTGCACTTCCTAAACTGAACATGCGCAAACATTTGTTGTCTATGAAAATGTTTCAGTTGGTTTGCGCGTCAAGTAAACAATGTTTCTTACTCGTTTACACGCTCAAGAAACAGTCTGGAAAACAATATTTCCGCAACAATGATTGCTCTTTTTCGGGAGAATTCAACTCCTTGATGCGGTAGAGAGTATAGACTGAAGCGCATAATAGCAGCCAAGCGAAAGCCACAGAGATTGAACACTAAACGATTAAAGATTGGACGTACACGAATACCGAGGACAGTTGGTGGCAACTGGAGATGAGCAGACTTACAACACCAAAATTACCTCATTTGAAACTTCTTTTCTTGACTGCAGGTTAATTACAATAACTTGTAATCCACGCCGCGACTGTGTTCTTAAGAAGAATTTTCTCTGACAGAAAAGTCTTGTGCGACTGTGTTCTTGGACCGAGGGTTCAACGGGGTCCTCTGTAGCATAATAATTCATGGGAAGGCAAGCGTGTAGCCTGTCCATAGCGACTCAGTCACACACAACATGCATAATTAACCATTACCTCGGTTTCAAATAATCAATGCTTTTACTACAGAAATAAATAAAGCGGCCGATAACGAGATGTATACCGAATATCTACCGCTTCAAAAGAATACTTCACTTGCTCTTTTATTGACCAACAATCGCTCATTATCTACGCGAACTCTAGATTTGAGGTAGCCTGCGTGGCAGGCGCGGAAAGTGGAGGGAAAGGGTAGAAACTATACGGGGGGCCGGGGGGGCCGGGGGGGGGGGCAGAAAGAGAGAGGAAATGCGAAGTCGTCTCATCTTTTCTTTTGCGCTCCGCGCTTGCGTGTCGCGTTTCGCTCTCGGCAATAATCCTCTCCCCCTTCCCACTCCTTTCTGAGCCTACCACGCAGGCTAGTTTTCAGGATTCCTTGCGATATTTGTTGCCTCACTACTAATCGACACACCGCCAATCCTGTATTCTGAACTGTGAGACTCCCCTAATTACAATTTAAGAAAAATAGACAACTAAAAAAAAAAGATTAAGAACAATAATCACAAATAAGTCAAGTCTTACATCATCGACTCGTATAATCTGTGATCGTTGGATGCCGGAGTGTTAGCAGGTAAGGGGTCTGGGTTAGGTCAGTGTAGGTTAGTGTTAAGTTTAAGGTTAGGGTATAGCTCGCTCCAGATCATGCGTTCGATTATTGCTTTTTAATGCCAATTGTACATAAAAATTTAGATTTACAACATGTTACAACATGTAATTTCTAAAAGAATATAACATTGTCCTCTCTAGTAATGGAATAACATTTACACTACAATATCTAACTTAGTAAAAAGAGTAAGAAAAAACAGTTGGGTGAAAAACCTCCCTGCTTATGTCATTTCTGTCCTCTCCAAAGCCAGCATACGGGAGTTTTCGTTAACGGTTGTTTTTTAAAATTTCTTGAGTTCTGAACATGCAACCTCGTTCCCAGGACTTTTTCCCTTTTTTGCTGAACATGTGAAGTTGGACAGCCGCATATTACTTTAACTTCAAAAATTTCGGATTTTTTCTTAATATGAAAGTAAAATTTTCGGATGTTTCTTCGCCTTATTGGCCCCACTTTCAGCGTGCAAATTCTCCTAACCGACCTCTATACATCTCCTATGGTAGCAGTTGAGAGAATTTGTTTTAAGATCATGACTGTTTATCCTTTGAGGTCATTTCCTTTACTTCTCCTATCTATTGTATGTTTTATTTAAATCTGATCGTGGAGTGATGTATTAAGAAGAATTAGTTGCCGTTTAAGGCAATTTCGGTTGCCTTAGAATTTAGATTATGGCGCTCGAAGGCTTTGTTTGTTAAATAGTCTAGTGTTTCTTGTTGAATGAATGTCTGGCATTCACTTAACTTGTTGTTTGAAGTATTTTGAGATGTTAAACAAGAGCCACTAAGAATAGATAAATTAAGGAAATTTAGAAATGAACAGTACCAAATAGAAGTCCGCTGTTCAATATTTTTCAATTCGTCATTTGAATATTCGCACGTACTTCCATCCACAGGCTCAAAAGTGAGAACCACCTCGTACAGAATAAAATAACCATTAGTACCTCATGAAAGCACTGCTCAGCAGCTTTTATTCGATAGGTCACACTTCACGATTTCACCCACAGGTCTCAAAAGCTATAGTCTCTTTCGCAGCCGCTCGGGCCGGAGTCACGCAACGGAGTCGTTGCGTGACTACGGCCCGAGCGGCTCCGAAGGAGACTATACAAAAGCTAGAGCCACCTTGTACAACATAATAAATAGCATGGTTTGTGTTAATTATGTGTAATTAATTAATTAATTATGTGTAATTAATTAATTATATGTAATTAATTAATTATGTGTAATTAATGTGTAATTATGTGGCAAGTGTCTGTTCTTTGTCCAAAAGATGACTTTTTGCAAAGTTGTAATTAAATTTTTTCTTTAAAAAAATGAATAAAAAGAACGATCATTTGTGTGAACTGCAGTTGAAGAATTGCTTCCGAGTGATAATTCTCGTCGCCTTAAGAAATTCTTCTTTACTCAAATATCGAGTTATGTTAGTGTAAGGTTCTTCTTTAAGTTTTTATCAGGTTTACAGCGTTCTCGTCTTCGTGGATCTTCATGTTTCTCATTCAGCGGTTAATCTGTGGGAAATGGAATTTTAATTGCCCCAGTTTTGTGGGATCGGCAGGCAAAAAAAGAAATAAATAAATGATTAAAAAAAAGATTTAAGAATAAAGCAGGTAACCTCTTCATCATTGCTCAAGTGTAAAAAATGTTGCGCATCCATCAAGACAAGTAGAAAAACAAATTCCATCACAATATCCTTTGAGGTCATTTCCTTTACTTCTCCTATCTATTGTATGTTTTATTTTAAATCTGATCGTGTAGTGATGTATTAAGAAGAATTAGTTGCCGTTTAAGGCAATTTCGGTTGCCTTAGCATTTGGCTTATAGCGCTCGAAGGCTTTGTTTCTTAAATAGTCGAGTGTCTGTTGTTGAATGAATGTCTGGCATTCACTTAACTTGTTGATTGAAGTATTTTGAGATGTTAAACAAGAGCTATTAAGAATAGATAAATTAAGGAATGTAGAAACGAACGGTACCAAATAGAAGTCCGCTGTTCAATATTTTTCAATTCGTCATTTGAATATTCGCACGTACTTCCATCCACAGGCTCAAAAGTGAGAACCACCTCGTACAGAATAAAATAACCATTAGTACCTCATGAAAGCACTGCTCAGCAGCTTTTATTCGATAGGTCACACTTCCCGATTTCACCCACAGGTCTCAAAAGCTATAGTCTCTTTCGCAGCCGCTCGGGCCGGAGTCACGCAACGGAGTCGCTGCGTGACTAAGGCCCGAGCGGCTCCGAAGGAGACTACAAAAGCTAGAGCCACCTTGTACAACATAATAAATAGCATGGTTTGTTAATTAGCTTTCGACAATTATTTTAAGTATAATTAATGTGTAATTATGTGGCAAGTGTCTGTTCTTTGTCCAAAAGATGACTTTTTGCAAAGTTGTAATTAAATTTTTTCTAAAAAAAAATGAATAAAAAGAACGATCATTTGTGTGAACTGCAGTTGAAGAATTGCTTCCGAGTGATAATTCTCGTCGCCTTAAGAAATTCATCTTTACTCAAATATCGAGTTTTGTTAGTGTAAGGTTCTAGTTTAAGTTTTTATCAGGTTTACAGCGTTCTCGTCTTCGTGGATCTTCATGTTTCTCATTCAGCGGTTAATCTGTGGGAAATGGAATTTTAATTGCCCCAGTTTTGTGGGATCGGCAGGCAAAAAAAAAAAAAATAAAATAAATAAATGATTAAAAAAAAGATTTAAGAATAAAGCAGGGAACCTCTTCATCATTGCTCAAGTGTAAAAAAATGTTGCACATCCATCAAGACAAGTAGAAAAACAAATTCTGTCACAATATCTTCGATTCACTTGCAACGAAATATGGCATAATTATTATTGTACGTTGCGCATTATTTCTCTCATGTGAAGGAGAGAGACTAGCCGTACTTTAGGAAATAAACAGTGGATTTACCTGTTCTAAGGAGAAACCGAAAAGGTGACTCTTGCTACGAGGAGAACTGAAAACCAGGGTTGGAATATTGGGAATAAACATTAAAACGAAAAGAATTTGATATTGAACTTGAAGTCAGCTATGTCAACAATCAACTTGGTTAAGTTTTTACATTTGTTACAATATACGAGAGCCATACAACTGCAGTTATGATATCCGCTGCATGTTATCCTACTAAAACAAAAACAAGCAGAACGGTACCCTAAGAATTGCTTCTCAGATTTTCAGTTACATAAAGCGACTGGAAATGTTCATTGTCTGATTTCCATTCTTTTCAAAACGTGGCGTTCAATTTATTGCACTCTCCCACGCACCGCAAACGTTCATAAACAGGCCAAAACATAAGTAGGCCGCAACAGTGTCAACTACTACCACGTAAAATGCAATTATGGGGATGGTTAGCTTGCTGAAAGCTATGGGTTTGTAAGTTTTCTGCAATTTGTCCCTGTTATCTGTTAATGAGGATTAGATAAACAATTGACTGGCGAAAAATGTCTGATTGGTCGACGCGTGACCACGTGATCAAGCTCTTGAATTCAAGATGGCCACCAAAATATTTCTTGGAGTTCTTTCCTTCTCGTAGCCTCCCACGCAGTCGTTTTTAGGGGAGTCGTATTTTAGGAGGGTAATACGACTCCCCTAAAAACGACTGCGTGGGAGGCTATCCTTCTCGTGGCGGTTGTTGACTCTAAGATCGATAAGAAACGCAGAATAAAAAGGAACGAGAACAACGTAAGGGCCATAGGACCATTTGTTTCTGTGTTCGCCGCCTACAACTTATTTGTTGAGACTCGTTTTAGCACTTTTCATTTCCTTAAACATCGTTTCTTTTACTTTACACCGAAGACGTTTAGCGTCGGATATAAAACAAGCTCCAACATTTATTTAGTCTGAAATCGCTCGTTAGATGGATTTTTGGCACATGGGACATGGTTGGTAATGCAAGAAAATGGAGCATTTTGCTGTCCATAATAATTGATTTCTTAGGAAGTCTGCAGCAGTCAGGAAAACAGGTCAAGAAAATGTAATGCCATTTGTAATCGGTGTCAACACTAGTTAAAAAATTGCAAGTTCACAAAGAAATATATAAGTTTAGCTATAAAGAGATTGTGTTTTGCATTGCAGAATAATGTTGTGCCTGACCTTAGCAAAAGAGGCTAAAAAATGCATAACTTTGGGATGGAGTTAGTACCTGCATTGTGTACCTCTAGAAAAATATTACAAATGCATTGAAAGAAATTAGACAAAGAACAACAATAAATGTTTTCAGATTCTCACATTCTAACAAAAGTTGTTTGTTGTCAGCAGTTTTTCTACTCAAGGGCAACCCTTTTCTTGGTTGAAAATCTTAAATCTCTGGTTATGCCTATAGAAACTTCACCTTCTACTCCGACTCTAATTGGCTGTTAGAAGGCATATTTTTCAATATTATTCAACTCACCTAAAGGCTTATGCAATGTTTACCCTGGAGGCTGAGAATGTTTAATATTAAGGTCTGGCTTGCATAATGTCGTGGTATAAATTCTCAGCTACATTAGTAACCATATAATAACAGGTACAAATTATTCAGTTACAGTAAGCTTGTCTATTATATATTGGGCCTACTGAGTTCAAAACTGAACAACCACACTGTAAAATATCATCACAGCTGACAATGATAGGTAAGTAAACAATCCTGGGTGCATTGAAAAACGTTTAATTGAGCAAAATCCTAAAATACCATGATGTTGTTAGAAGTAAACCAATTCCATCATGATTTGTTTTTCATTATAAGTGTCTTCAGTTCACTATAGGACTAAAGTTTGCAAACTCGTTGTTAAATACACTTGTTGGCATGTAGGTGAACACCCCAACATCAAGACTCAGTTACAATTAACTTACATCTGAATTGCAGTGGTCTTGACAAACATGCAGTAAAGAAGTCACTCCCTCCCCAGAATAATAACAACAAGTTAAAAAGATATAAGATATGAAGTGCTGCTGCAAAGATCATGTTTATTTGTATTCTCTCCACAAAATATTGTCCTTTCATATGTGCACATTCATCACCATGTAACATAAATAATGTCCTATTGCCAACATGTGTTTCCATTTTTTTATGCTCAGCCTCCCATGAAAACTGCTTCATCTTGGTCTGAAAAAAAGAAAAAACAAGCATATAAGCATATGTTAATTAATCAATAAGTACCTCTTGGATCCAACCTTTGTACAACTGACAACATTCAAAACAAAAGGCAAGAAAACATTTTTTATTCTGATCAGCAAAGGAGGGCGTAATGTGGTAAGATCTGAGACAGGATACATTTTTAAAGCATTTATTAAGACTAACATTTTGGACAAGAATGATGTTAAAACTAAAATGGTTTCTTAATACCTTTAAATTGAAACACTGCACAAATAGTCTATGATACTGGGCTAAAAAGTGCACACTTATCAGAAACTCTACCCTGCCTCAACATTTCTGGTGCAAAGGCAACACCTTAGGTAAAAAGAGAATTACAAAAATTATTAAAAAATATTTAAATCAAGTTTGAATGCCATGTGCATGAAAATTTTTGACTGCCAATTTTGGGCCAATAATATTGTAATTTGCTCCATGACTGTAATAACTGTAAGAACAGTATATTCTTATGCACTGAAAACAGATCAGAGCTGGCAGAGGTGTATAAGAGAGGGGCCACAAGAAAAAATGAATGGGGATATAAAAATGTTTCAGAATGAAAAAAAAAATTCCTTCAGGGTTACATAACTAGTGTGATGATACCATGATAGCAGCAAATAAAGAATTGACTGATGACTTAAACCAACTTAAAAATTAAAATATATACATATAACACTGTAGAAGTATTGCAAATGGTTCCGGCTTGCTCATCAAGCAATGTTTATAGCATAGAGTGAAAAATCTACTTGCTAAAAATTTGCTGGCAGAGATATGAAACAAGGAATAAAGATCGCAAAAATTAGGAAACAAATAACTTGTAAATCTGCAAATTATGCTTAAAGTCATGTAGAAGCTTAACTTAGGTGAAGAAAATAAGCTTATAGCTTGCATAAAAATGTCAGAATTACGTAGCATCAACACATCTATCACCGAATTTACTGCAACATTCTATTGAATAGCTGCCTGTACGAACAACAACAACAACAACAACAACAAATCGCGAAATTTAAGCTGCTGTCGAAAAAATTCATGAAATAACGTATTCACCATCTTCAATGGCTGGAAAATTTGCTCAATCTCACGATCGCAGTTTGTCTTTAGTCTGTATAGAATTTTAACTTTAGCGAGTCATCGATCTTCAGGTCGCGTCGCCGATTGCAATCCGAGATAAAACGCGCAAAAATAGCCTGCATGTCACACAACAATGCACTTTCCCTGCCACGTGGTACAAGCTAATTTATACATCTACACAAAGCTCAAGAATCATTCTTTCGTTCCCTTATAATATCTTTTTGTACCACGTGGCAAGAGACTGACACTATCAAAAAACGCAAAAATAACTCACCTTTTTCGCAGCCCTTTCTGGCGAAGACATCATGTCAAGACATCAAATTGGAACCGACTTCAGGTTGGAAGCGACTTGCTAAACGGTGTCCCAACGTAATATTTTCCATAGAATAAGGTCCGCTTGAAATCGGCCATAAAAGAAGCCTTGATCTCTCAAAAAGGTAAGAAAACCACAAGTCTGTCAACTCTCAAACAGCAGCCATTTTTCCTTTCTTCTCGAGAGCATTTTCTCACCGAGAACCGCCCAAGAACCAATAACATTCACGTAAACCTACCACGTGATTTTTTGCGCGGCGCCTGCGCAGACATTTTTCGCCAGTCAAAGATAAACAAAGGGACAATGATTAGATAGACAGAGCTGAATAACGCTGAACGGTCAGCGGTGCGAAACGCGGGCGACCGCGCGCGAACCCGACTTGGCGACTGGGCAGGCCTGGCGGGCTATTTAAAATGGCCGGTATTTGTGGGATTTTCCCGTACGGTAAACAACCCCGTTGGTTAAGCACAGTGTTGCGTGGTTAAGAAAAGTCTGTGTGTTTTTGGACAGCCAATACCATATTGTATTTTATTTCAGTTTGAAAAAATTTTGCTTTCATCGGTAAAATGGTGAAATTTTGGCTTAAACGAGATTTTACGAATTGTGCTTACATGTCCCAGTCGCTTTATTTTATCGCGAAAGTTGCAAGTGGTGTTTCATTGGTTGTGGGACTTTTATTTTTTCCTCTGTTTTCAAGTCGGCCCAAGAAAATTGCTTTAAATGTGGAAGTCTACGGGCAAGTGAATTCCTAGGCGATTTATAACGACTTTCTCCCAGAAAGCCTGATACTCAGGCTAAACTTTGTCGTGTTGGTCAAGTGAATGCTGAATCGCTCGCTTGTCAACGCCACAGAAAACAACTCGAGAAAGACAACAACAGGTGTTCCTATCAAAAGCATGGCACCGCTTCAGACAAGAGTAAACTGTCAAAAATTCCAGTGACATTATTATCACTGAGGGAAGTAAAGCTTTCGTTCAATAGAAACGTCTTAAATTAAGATTTTGGTTTCTACGGAGCAACACCGCCATTGAACAAAAACTATGGTCGGTGTTAATTGAATTAAAATTAAGTACATGTCTGCATTAGTGTAACTTTCAACTTGCTTCATTACAAGTTTAAAAATTTCCAATTATAAAATTGTAAAAGTTTGTTGTAAGAGAATAAGGTATCTTTATGAACAGTGACACAGCCGCTTTACGACGCTTCGACTTGCCGCAATACAGCTTTTAAAAATAAAAAGCTTTTCAACCACAATTTCTATTGAACGAAAACTTTACTTACCTTAATGATATCGCCAAGGACACCGAATTCTTCTTTTAACATTTCCCAGCACTAAAGAGGCACTAAGAACAAAATATTCCACAATTTACTGTCCTTTTCGAACACAATTAACAAGAAACTGACTCATTCGGTAACTCATTCACATTCCACAACCCAGAGCTGCGATCCGTGGCGCTGACCGTAAGGATCGCAGCTCTGGGGATGAGAGAGGAGGAGAGCAGTGACGTAACGAACATGCGCAGTGCGTTATTCAGCTCTGTCGATTAGATATAGAGGTGGGAGGAGAAGGTGGTGCCCATTCCCCCAACGTTTGTTGCACATGCAGTGTTTTCGTGTTGTATGCCTACTCTTAGATGCAACCAACAGAAGTTGGTGCTCGAAAAATAGTTTTGATAAAGAAGCTTTATTACGGCTTTTTGCACGTACTATAAAACCTATGCTGTAAGCTGAAGCCTTGCAAGAAAATTCTCACCTTCCTTGTTGGTGTTTTGGAATCAGTTAATGTTAACGTTCCGTTTGAAGCTCTATATTTAAAGGACAAAAAGTCATTCATGACAAAATGAAACAAATGCTATTTTCATCTTGGAATGAATGACATTTTCTCCTTTAAAAAGACAGAACTGGTATCCTTTCGTCATTTGTAGTGCAGAACAAAGTAAGTGAAAACATACGTCACAAAAGAAAATTAGAATGCCCTAGTAACTGCGAGTAAGGAGGTTCTTTGAAGGTGAGCGAGAGTATCGGTAAGAAGAGTACGACAGTTAACATTAGTATTGAAAGCTAAAGCCTTGCAAAAAGTCCTACCTCTCTTGTTGCCGGTACTTATGGAAGCCCGTAATATTCTTTCTCTTGTGATAAGATGAAAAACTATTCTTTTTATCTTGTTATGAAAACATTTTCTCCCATGTAAATCCAGAGGGTGTTCGATAAAGTTTTGTAGAGAAAGTCTCCTCCCCGAGGTTCAAACCCTTACCCTTAATTAGGCCAAATTTTACCGAAATGGTATACCACTTCCACTTACGTAGAACAAACATTGCACGTTTTTTATACCTCAAAAAGAACCCGACAAAAACAGTATATCATCACGGAATTTTAGCCACTTGAAGGCTCTAAGCCTTTGTTCATTTTAACTGCATTGTGATTCTTGAAAAAATTTTGCAAACATTTTAGTATCGTAGACTTAGCTGCTATCTCTTTCGGTTTACGGTGAGTTCTGGCGACTCTTTAGATACCAAAACAGCAAATTTACACCCTTTTCGGCGGAGCATCCCAGTATAGCCCACTATAGGAAGTACCTCCGGGATCCGAGGCTTGCAAACAAGGCAGAGTCGATATCCTTTTACAGGGCAGGAAGAAGGATCAAAAGAACAGACGTCACAAAGGCAAATTCGAACAACTGCGCGCGCTCGTTGCATCAAGGCAAGGGTCAAATTCCTTAACCACCAAACGGGGAAATATTGTTCCGGAAATATGTTTTCCTAAACGTTTCCCTGTTTGCGCACACGCGAAATATTTGCTGCGGAAACATTTATTGCTCACCACCAAAAAAAAACTGTTTTTTGATTTTTTTCAGAAACCTTTTGTTTCCACAGCAAATGTTTCCTCATTTGCGCCCTGAGGAAACAGCGCCGGTTGCACTTCCTAAACTGAACATGTGCAAACATTTGTTGTCTATGAAAATGTTTCAGTTGGTTTGCCCGTCAAGTAAACAATGTTTCTTACTCGTTTACACGCTCAAGAAACAGTCTGGAAAACAATATTTCCGCAACAATGATTGCTCTTTTTTGGGAGAATTCAACTCCTTGATGCGGTAGAGAGTATAGACTGAAGCGCATAATAGCAGCCAAGCGAAAGCCACAGAGATTGAACACTAAACGATTAAAGATTGGACGTACACGAATACCGAGGACAGTTGGTGGCAACTGGAGATGAGCCGACTTACAACACCAAAATTACCTCATTTGAAACTTCTTTTCTTGACTGCAGGTTAATTACAATAACTTGTAATCCACGCCGCGACTGTGTTATTAAGAAGAATTTTCTCTGACAGAAAAGTCTTGTGCGACTGTGTTCCTGGACCGAGGGTTCAACGGGGTCCTCTGTAGCATAATAATTCATGGGAAGGCAAGCGTGTAGCCTGTCCATAGCGACTCAGTCACACACAACATGCATAATTAACCATTACCTCGGTTTCAAATAATCAATGCTTTTACTACAGAAATAAATAAAGCGGCCGATAACGAGATGTATACCGAATATCTACCGCTTCAAAAGAATACCTCACTTGCTCTTTTATTGACCAACAATCGCTCATTATCTACGCGAACTCTAGATTTGAGGTAGCCTGCGTGGCAGGCGCGGAAAGTGGAGGGAAAGGGTAGAAACTATACGGGGGGCCGGGGGGGCCGGGGGGGGGGCAGAAAGAGAGAGGAAATGCGAAGTCGTCTCATCTTTTCTTTTGCGCTCCGCGCTTGCGTGTCGCGTTTCGCTCTCGGCAATAATCCTCTCCCCCTTCCCACTCCTTTCTGAGCCTACCACGCAGGCTAGTTTTCAGGATTCCTTGCGATATTTGTTGCCTCACTACTAATCGACACACCGCCAATCCTGTATTCTGAACTGTGAGACTCCCCTAATTACAATTTAAGAAAAATAGACAACTAAAAAAAAAAGATTAAGAACAATAATCACAAATAAGTCAAGTCTTACATCATCGACTCGTATAATCTGTGATCGTTGGATGCCGGAGTGTTAGCAGGTAAGGGGTCTGGGTTAGGTCCGTGTAGGTTAGTGTTAAGTTTAAGGTTAGGGTATAGCTCGCTCCAGATCATGCGTTCGATTATTGCTTTTTAATGCCAATTGTACATAAAAATTTAGATTTACAACATGTTACAACATGTAATTTCTAAAAGAATATAACATTGTCCTCTCTAGTAATGGAATAACATTTACACTACAATATCTAACTTAGTAAAAAGAGTAAGAAAAAACAGTTGGGTGAAAAACCTCCCTGCTTATGTCATTTCTGTCCTCTCCAAAGCCAGCATACGGGAGTTTTCGTTAACGGTTGTTTTTTAAAATTTCTTGAGTTCTGAACATGCAACCTCGTTCCCAGGACTTTTTCCCTTTTTTGCTGAACATGTGAAGTTGGACAGCCGCATATTACTTTAACTTCAAAAATTTCGGATTTTTTCTTAATATGAAAGTAAAATTTTCGGATGTTTCTTCGCCTTATTGGCCCCACTTTCAGCGTGCAAATTCTCCTAACCGACCTCTATACATCTCCTATGGTAGCAGTTGAGAGAATTTGTTTTAAGATCATGACTGTTTATCCTTTGAGGTCATTTCCTTTACTTCTCCTATCTATTGTATGTTTTATTTAAATCTGATCGTGGAGTGATGTATTAAGAAGAATTAGTTGCCGTTTAAGGCAATTTCGGTTGCCTTAGAATTTAGATTATGGCGCTCGAAGGCTTTGTTTGTTAAATAGTCTAGTGTTTCTTGTTGAATGAATGTCTGGCATTCACTTAACATGTTGTTTGAAGTATTTTGAGATGTTAAACAAGAGCCACTAAGAATAGATAAATTAAGGAAATTTAGAAATGAACAGTACCAAATAGAAGTCCGCTGTTCAATATTTTTCAATTCGTCATTTGAATATTCGCACGTACTTCCATCCACAGGCTCAATAGTGAGAACCACCTCGTACAGAATAAAATAACCATTAGTACCTCATGAAAGCACTGCTCAGCAGCTTTTATTCGATAGGTCACACTTCCCGATTTCACCCACAGGTCTCAAAAGCTATAGTCTCTTTCGCAGCCGCTCGGGCCGGAGTCACGCAACGGAGTCGTTGCGTGACTACGGCCCGAGCGGCTCCGAAGGAGACTATACAAAAGCTAGAGCCACCTTGTACAACATAATAAATAGCATGGTTTGTGTTAATTATGTGTAATTAATTAATTAATTATGTGTAATTAATTAATTATATGTAATTAATTAATTATGTGTAATTAATGTGTAATTATGTGGCAAGTGTCTGTTCTTTGTCCAAAAGATGACTTTTTGCAAAGTTGTAATTAAATTTTTTCTTTAAAAAAATGAATAAAAAGAACGATCATTTGTGTGAACTGCAGTTGAAGAATTGCTTCCGAGTGATAATTCTCGTCGCCTTAAGAAATTCTTCTTTACTCAAATATCGAGTTATGTTAGTGTAAGGTTCTTCTTTAAGTTTTTATCAGGTTTACAGCGTTCTCGCCTTCGTGGATCTTCATGTTTCTCATTCAGCGGTTAATCTGTGGGAAATGGAATTTTAATTGCCCCAGTTTTGTGGGATCGGCAGGCAAAAAAAGAAATAAATAAATGATTAAAAAAAAGATTTAAGAATAAAGCAGGTAACCTCTTCATCATTGCTCAAGTGTAAAAAATGTTGCGCATCCATCAAGACAAGTAGAAAAACAAATTCCATCACAATATCCTTTGAGGTCATTTCCTTTACTTCTCCTATCTATTGTATGTTTTATTTTAAATCTGATCGTGTAGTGATGTATTAAGAAGAATTAGTTGCCGTTTAAGGCAATTTCGGTTGCCTTAGCATTTGGCTTATAGCGCTCGAAGGCTTTGTTTCTTAAATAGTCGAGTGTCTGTTGTTGAATGAATGTCTGGCATTCACTTAACTTGTTGATTGAAGTATTTTGAGATGTTAAACAAGAGCTATTAAGAATAGATAAATTAAGGAATGTAGAAACGAACGGTACCAAATAGAAGTCCGCTGTTCAATATTTTTCAATTCGTCATTTGAATATTCGCACGTACTTCCATCCACAGGCTCAAAAGTGAGAACCACCTCGTACAGAATAAAATAACCATTAGTACCTCATGAAAGCACTGCTCAGCAGCTTTTATTCGATAGGTCACACTTCCCGATTTCACCCACAGGTCTCAAAAGCTATAGTCTCTTTCGCAGCCGCTCGGGCCGGAGTCACGCAACGGAGTCGCTGCGTGACTAAGGCCCGAGCGGCTCCGAAGGAGACTACAAAAGCTAGAGCCACCTTGTACAACATAATAAATAGCATGGTTTGTTAATTAGCTTTCGACAATTATTTTAAGTATAATTAATGTGTAATTATGTGGCAAGTGTCTGTTCTTTGTCCAAAAGATGACTTTTTGCAAAGTTGTAATTAAATTTTTTCTAAAAAAAAATGAATAAAAAGAACGATCATTTGTGTGAACTGCAGTTGAAGAATTGCTTCCGAGTGATAATTCTCGTCGCCTTAAGAAATTCATCTTTACTCAAATATCGAGTTATGTTAGTGTAAGGTTCTAGTTTAAGTTTTTATCAGGTTTACAGCGTTCTCGTCTTCGTGGATCTTCATGTTTCTCATTCAGCGGTTAATCTGTGGGAAATGGAATTTTAATTGCCCCAGTTTTGTGGGATCGGCAGGCAAAAAAATAAAAATAAAATAAATAAATGATTAAAAAAAAGATTTAAGAATAAAGCAGGGAACCTCTTCATCATTGCTCAAGTGTAAAAAAATGTTGCACATCCATCAAGACAAGTAGAAAAACAAATTCTGTCACAATATCTTCGATTCACTTGCAACGAAATATGGCATAATTATTATTGTACGTTGCGCATTATTTCTCTCATGTGAAGGAGAGAGACTAGCCGTACTTTAGGAAATAAACAGTGGATTTACCTGTTCTAAGGAGAAACCGAAAAGGTGACTCTTGCTACGAGGAGAACTGAAAACCAGGGTTGGAATATTGGGAATAAACATTAAAACGAAAAGAATTTGATATTGAACTTGAAGTCAGCTATGTCAACAATCAACTTGGTTAAGTTTTTACATTTGTTACAATATACGAGAGCCATACAACTGCAGTTATGATATCCGCTGCATGTTATCCTACTAAAACAAAAACAAGCAGAACGGTACCCTAAGAATTGCTTCTCAGATTTTCAGTTACATAAAGCGACTGGAAATGTTCATTGTCTGATTTCCATTCTTTTCAAAACGTGGCGTTCAATTTATTGCACTCTCCCACGCACCGCAAACGTTCATAAACAGGCCAAAACATAAGTAGGCCGCAACAGTGTCAACTACTACCACGTAAAATGCAATTATGGGGATGGTTAGCTTGCTGAAAGCTATGGGTTTGTACGTTTTCTGCAATTTGTCCCTGTTATCTGTTAATGAGGATTAGATAAACAATTGACTGGCGAAAAATGTCTGATTGGTCGACGCGTGACCACGTGATCAAGCTCTTGAATTCAAGATGGCCACCAAAATATTTCTTGGAGTTCTTTCCTTCTCGTAGCCTCCCACGCAGTCGTTTTTAGGGGAGTCGTATTTTAGGAGGGTAATACGACTTCCCTAAAAACGACTGCGTGGGAGGCTATCCTTCTCGTGGCGGTTGTTGACTCTAAGATCGAGAAGAAACGCAGAATAAAAAGGAACGAGAACAACGTAAGGGCCATAGGACCATTTGTTTCTGTGTTCGCCGCCTACAACTTATTTGTTGAGACTCGTTTTAGCACTTTTCATTTCCTTAAACATCGTTTCTTTTACTTTACACCGAAGACGTTTAGCGTCGGATATAAAACAAGCTCCAACATTTATTTAGTCTGAAATCGCTCGTTAGATGGATTTTTGGCACATGGGACATGGTTGGTAATGCAAGAAAATGGAGCATTTTGCTGTCCATAATAATTGATTTCTTAGGAAGTCTGCAGCAGTCAGGAAAACAGGTCAAGAAAATGTAATGCCATTTGTAATCGGTGTCAACACTAGTTAAAAAATTGCAAGTTCACAAAGAAATATATAAGTTTAGCTATAAAGAGATTGTGTTTTGCATTGCAGAATAATGTTGTGCCTGACCTTAGCAAAAGAGGCTAAAAAATGCATAACTTTGGGATGGAGTTAGTACCTGCATTGTGTACCTCTAGAAAAATATTACAAATGCATTGAAAGAAATTAGACAAAGAACAACAATAAATGTTTTCAGATTCTCACATTCTAACAAAAGTTGTTTGTTGTCAGCAGTTTTTCTACTCAAGGGCAACCCTTTTCTTGGTTGAAAATCTTAAATCTCTGGTTATGCCTATAGAAACTTCACCTTCTACTCCGACTCTAATTGGCTGTTAGAAGGCATATTTTTCAATATTATTCAACTCACCTAAAGGCTTATGCAATGTTTACCCTGGAGGCTGAGAATGTTTAATATTAAGGTCTGGCTTGCATAATGTCGTGGTATAAATTCTCAGCTACATTAGTAACCATATAATAACAGGTACAAATTATTCAGTTACAGTAAGCTTGTCTATTATATATTGGGCCTACTGAGTTCAAAACTGAACAACCACACTGTAAAATATCATCACAGCTGACAATGATAGGTAAGTAAACAATCCTGGGTGCATTGAAAAACGTTTAATTGAGCAAAATCCTAAAATACCATGATGTTGTTAGAAGTAAACCAATTCCATCATGATTTGTTTTTCATTATAAGTGTCTTCAGTTCACTATAGGACTAAAATATCATCACAGCTGACAATGATAGGTAAGTAAACAATCCTGGGTGCATTGAAAAACGTTTAATTGAGCAAAATCCTAAAATACCATGATGTTGTTAGAAGTAAACCAATTCCATCATGATTTGTTTTTCATTATAAGTGTCTTCAGTTCACTATAGGACTAAAGTTTGCAAACTCGTTGTTAAATACACTTGTTGGCATGTAGGTGAACACCCCAACATCAAGACTCAGTTACAATTAACTTACATCTGAATTGCAGTGGTCTTGACAAACATGCAGTAAAGAAGTCACTCCCTCCCCAGAATAATAACAACAAGTTAAAAAGATATAAGATATGAAGTGCTGCTGCAAAGATCATGTTTATTTGTATTCTCTCCACAAAATATTGTCCTTTCATATGTGCACATTCATCACCATGTAACATAAATAATGTCCTATTGCCAACATGTGTTTCCATTTTTTTATGCTCAGCCTCCCATGAAAACTGCTTCATCTTGGTCTGAAAAAAGGAAAAAACAAGCATATAAGCATATGTTAATTAATCAATAAGTACTTCTTGGATCCAACCTTTGTACAACTGACAACATTCAAAACAAAAGGCAAGAAAACATTTTTTATTCTGATCAGCAAAGGAGGGCGTAATGTGGTAAGATCTGAGACAGGATACATTTTTAAAGCATTTATTAACTTTATTTATTTTTTCCATCACGTACGTAAATACATGGATATCTGCTAAATATCATAATGGCAGGAGATCTTAGCAAGCTCTGTTGAGCTTTTCTGAGAAGATCCCCTCAGTTCAATAATCTGATTTGAAATAGCAGATGGGTTTTAAAACTAAATCTATCATTAACACGGGTTAACTATAACTAGAGTATATACTCTACGTATTACACTTGATTTTGTATATAATCTCTAGTTAATTTCTTAAAAGAATTATATGATTGTGACATTCTTAATTCCTTAGGTAACTCGTTCCAGATTTGTGCTCCTCTAATCTTTAAAGAAAATTTCCCATAATTTGTCCTCCTATAATTAATATATATGTTTGATGCAGATCGAGTATTATGACCATGCATTTCTTTGTTTAATGTAAAGTAATTAGTGAAATAATTCGGCAGGTTGTTATTAAAATATGAGTACATAAATAGTGCAGTAAAGAACGTATTTAGTTGATATATGTTAAGCAATTTAAGTTGTAGGAATAGTGGTCTAGATTCCTTATTATATTTTGCAAAGGTCATGATTCTAACAATTTTTTTCTGAAGCCTGAATAATGGTTTCAGCCTGGTTGGATAAGTACTTGTCCAAATGATATTGCAGTATGTCAAGTACGGATATATCATAGTGTAATAAATTGTCTGTAAAGTTTTGAGAGACAGATAATGTCTCACCTTAGCCATAATTCCTGTCATTTTTGATATTTTACTCACAACTTGGTCAATGTGATGTTTCCACGAAAGCTCCTCATCTATGTATACACCGAGAAATTTTGTGTATTTTACTAGCTCAATTGGTTGTTCATTTATCTTGATTGAAACGGTCTGATTTAATTTCCTTTTTTTGGATTTGAAAATTATAAAATGTGTTTTCTTGATATTTAAGGAAAGTTTATTTGCACAAAGCCAGCGTTCAATTTTCTTAAGTTCCTGGTTCACAGTTTTGTTTAATGTATCAATATTTTTGTGGCTGTAAAACAAATTTGTGTCATCAGCAAAAAGAATGACTGATAGAATCTCTGAGCACCTAGATATATCATTCATATAGATAAGAAAAAGAAGGGGCCCTAAAACGGACCCCTGTGGTACTCCACATTTAATTGTCAATCTTTCCGATTTCTCAAACTTATATTTCACTATTTGTTTTCTGTTTGTTAAGTAGTTTGTAAACCATTCTAGGACTATTCCCCTAATTCCATAATGCTCAAGTTTTCTTAGTAATATTTCATGGTTAACTGTATCAAATGCCTTCGCAAGGTCTAGGAAAACTCCAACTGTATATTCACCATTTTCTATTGCTTGCAGTATCTTAGTCATTAACTCAATAGTTGCTAAATTGGTTGAATGCTTCTTGCGAAAACCATACTGACTTTGAAATAATATATTGTTTTTATCAAGGTATTTAATAACTCTTTTATACATGATCTTTTCTAATATCTTACTGAAACAGGGAAGAACAGAAATTGGTCTATAATTATTAAATTCCTCCTTATCGTTAGCCTTAAAAACTGGAGTAACAAGAGCAATTTTCAGGTCATTGGGTATAACTCCAGTGAGAAAAGACTGATTGTAAATATATGTTAATGGTTTAACTATATGTTTTGAGATATTCTTAACTAATTTTGGCGGTATTTCATCATAACCAGAAGACTTTTTTCCATTCAATTGACTTATTTCAAATTCTACTTCTTTCTCAGTTACTGCTTCCAAGAAAATTGAATTACTAGATCTCTCGCCTAGAAAAGTTGAGAAATGTACATCCCTGATTGGTATTTTAGCAGCAAGATTTGGCCCAACATTAACAAAGTATTCATTAAAATTATTGCTGATTTCAGTAGGATCAGTTATTAATGATTCATTTCTTTTAAAGCAGTCCGGTAGTTCAGGTTTTAGATTGCTTTTGTTTATGACTTCATTTATTAGTTTCCATGAATATCTCAAGTTACCCTTGTGCTCGTTAAATTCCTTGTTGTAATAATGTTTTTTAGCTATTTTTTTTATTTTATTGAATTTATTTCGGTAAGTTTTATAAATTGATTCATTTCTTTCATTTGGAGTTTTCATAAATTTCTTATGTAACATATTTTTAGTTTTCCTTGATTTTAGAATTCCCTTTGTTATCCATGGTACGCTTTGACCATTTTTATGTAATTTGTTTTTCCTGGTTGTCACTAATGGTATGTTTTTGTCAAACAACTTGAAAAGTTTATTATTAAAATGATCATAGGCCTCTTGAACATCTGTCTTACTGTAAATGTCACCCCAATCTTCGTATTCTAAATCTTGACATAAATGATTCATCGTTCTTTCATTCATTAATCTATATTTGATATTAACATTATTCAGATTATTATGTCTTTTGCTTTTAATGCTTCTAGTTGTCAAGAACACTGGTAAATGATCTGAAAGATCAGTAAACAGAATACCACATTTATAGTTCTCATCAATTTTGTTAACGAATATGTTATCAATGAGCGTTGCACTAGTATCTGTTATTCGTGTTGGTCTTGATATTAACGGGTAAAAAGTCGAAGAAAACATCATGTTTATAAAATCCTTGATGTGCTGATTTCTATCAATTTTCAAAAGATCTAAATTAAAATCGCCCATTAGGAAGCACTTTTTGTTTTGAAAATCCAATCTTCTTAGTAGTTCGGCAAGGTATTCCTTGAAAAGATCAAGCTTCTCATTTGGAGGTCTATAAATGATACCAATAATGACATTATTTGGTTTAGTCGTTAGTTCGATGAATTGAGATTCTATTACTTCTTCGATATTCACAGCCAGATCAGCTCGCTCTCTAAATTGGTAGGATTTGTTTATATACAAACCAACACCACCTCCTTGTTTGTTTGTTCTTACCACTCCTATGTTGTGATAGTTTGGCAGTGGAAAGTCATTTAGATTGCTACAGTTAAGCCAAGTTTCAGATAGTCCAATAACTGAGAACTCGTGTGCTAAAGAATCTAGGTATGCGTTAAAATCATCGAATTTGTTTGCTATGCTTCGAATGTTTAGATGTAAGATTGACAATTCTGTATCTGTGGAGTCCCTTATCATTTGTTTGAAGGTGTCTTCATCATGGTAATCACAAGCATCAACATAATTTACAATTTGGTGGTAATAATTATGATCAGGATCTAAATCAGAATTCAGCGTTAGATACGACTTTCCTCGACTGGTTAATGAAAAAGGGTTGAAGACAAGATTTCGCAACTTTATAATCTCGTTTTCATTAAGGTTTACGTTCGAGTGTTTGAATATAGAGTTACGAAATTCGTCATTATTCAGCTGGCTAAATGGCAATGAATCGTTTAGGCTTAAACTGGAACTATCCATAGGCATTAATAATCACTCATTCAGTTGTTACATTACATCTTTTAGATATTTACTCAAGATTTCCAAGATCAGACCAGCCTCGTATTTCTTGTACCCTCGGGTCGCGGTGTTGTTTATATTTAAGTTTGCCATTTGAGAACCACGCACTCTCCACAGATTTCTTACTCTTCAGTACTCTCAATCGTTTGGCAATGTCATCGGCCATGTCTTCCATAATCACGAATTCTTTTCCCTTTAGTAGCCTCCTTTTCAATAGAATCTTCATTTTACTCTTGTTTGACTGAAGCTTAACAATAACTGCACGCTTCCTCTCCCGCCGTGACCCTTGATCTCCGTCGTTGTTGTTCTTCTTGCCAATTCTATGGATGATTTCAATTTCCTCTGGTCGAATTTCCTCTTGCAAGTTCTCCTTTACAAATTCGACGAATTTCTGTTCTAGGTTTTCTCCTTCTTCTTCATCTAATCCGAGTATACGTAGATTGTTTTTCCGAGAATATTGCTCGTTTTTAACAGCATATTCCCAGACTTGATCAATGTCATATTTTAACACATCCTCAACGTGATTTATGCTCTCATTTACTTCTTGCTTTAGTTGTTTGACCTCGCTCTGAATGCTTTCAAACTTCGCCTCTAGCTCCTGGATCTTGGCCGTCATCATACTTTCAATTCGGGTTACTAATCCCTCTAGCTTTGTATCCAGCACTGCACTTATTACATCCGCTATTTCTGATTTTAGTGAATCTGATGAATTAACTTCATCATTACTGCCTTCCTCGATCGCCTTTCTTAATTGTTTTCGCATTGGACTTGACGCACTTTTCCCTGGAGTCGAGATAACATCTCTTAGTCCGCGTTTTGTCGGAGCACTCTTAGAGTCGCCCTTTCCGGCCGCCATCTTTCACTTGATTTTAAGACTAACATTTTGACTAACATTTTGGACAAGAATGATGTTAAAACTAAAATGGTTTCTTAATACCTTTAAATTGAAACACTGCACAAATAGTCTATGATACTGGGCTAAAAAGTGCACACTTATCAGAAACTCTACCCTGCCTCAACATTTCTGGTGCAAAGGCAACACCTTAGGTAAAAAGAGAATTACAAAAATTATTAAAAAATATTTAAATCAAGTTTGAATGCCATGTGCATGAAAATTTTTGACTGCCAATTTTGGGCCAATAATATTGTAATTTGCTCCATGACTGTAATAACTGTAAGAACAGTATATTCTTATGCACTGAAAACAGATCAGAGCTGGCAGAGGTGTATAAGAGAGGGGCCACAAGAAAAAATGAATGGGGATATAAAAATGTTTCAGAATGAAAAAAAAAATTCCTTCAGGGTTACATAACTAGTGTGATGATACCATGATAGCAGCAAATAAAGAATTGACTGATGACTTAAACCAACTTAAAAATTAAAATATATACATATAACACTGTAGAAGTATTGCAAATGGTTCCGGCTTGCTCATCAAGCAATGTTTATAGCATAGAGTGAAAAATCTACTTGCTAAAAATTTGCTGGCAGAGATATGAAACAAGGAATAAAGATCGCAAAAATTAGGAAACAAATAACTTGTAAATCTGCAAATTATGCTTAAAGTCATGTAGAAGCTTAACTTAGGTGAAGAAAATAAGCTTATAGCTTGCATAAAAATGTCAGAATTACGTAGCATCAACACATCTATCACCGAATTTACTGCAACATTCTATTGAATAGCTGCCTGTACGAACAACAACAACAACAACAACAACAACAAATCGCGAAATTTAAGCTGCTGTCGAAAAAATTCATGAAATAACGTATTCACCATCTTCAATGGCTGGAAAATTTGCTCAATCTCACGATCGCAGTTTGTCTTTAGTCTGTATAGAATTTTAACTTTAGCGAGTCATCGATCTTCAGGTCGCGTCGCCGATTGCAATCCGAGATAAAACGCGCAAAAATAGCCTGCATGTCACACAACAATGCACTTTCCCTGCCACGTGGTACAAGCTAATTTATACATCTACACAAAGCTCAAGAATCATTCTTTCGTTCCCTTATAATATCTTTTTGTACCACGTGGCAAGAGACTGACACTATCAAAAAACGCAAAAATAACTCACCTTTTTCGCAGCCCTTTCTGGCGAAGACATCATGTCAAGACATCAAATTGGAACCGACTTCAGGTTGGAAGCGACTTGCTAAACGGTGTCCCAACGTAATATTTTCCATAGAATAAGGTCCGCTTGAAATCGGCCATAAAAGAAGCCTTGATCTCTCAAAAAGGTAAGAAAACCACAAGTCTGTCAACTCTCAAACAGCAGCCATTTTTCCTTTCTTCTCGAGAGCATTTTCTCACCGAGAACCGCCCAAGAACCAATAACATTCACGTAAACCTACCACGTGATTTTTTGCGCGGCGCCTGCGCAGACATTTTTCGCCAGTCAAAAAAGATAAACAAAGGGACAATGATTAGATAGTCGATTAGATATAGAGGTGGGAGGAGAAGGTGGTGCCCATTCCCCCAACGTTTGTTGCACATGCAGTGTTTTCGTGTTGTATGCCTACTCTTAGATGCAACCAACAGAAGTTGGTGCTCGAAAAATAGTTTTGATAAAGAAGCTTTATTACGGCTTTTTGCACGTACTATAAAACCTATGCTGTAAGCTGAAGCCTTGCAAGAAAATTCTCACCTTCCTTGTTGGTGTTTTGGAATCAGTTAATGTTAACGTTCCGTTTGAAGCTCTATATTTAAAGGACAAAAAGTCATTCATGACAAAATGAAACAAATGCTATTTTCATCTTGGAATGAATGACATTTTCTCCTTTAAAAAGACAGAACTGGTATCCTTTCGTCATTTGTAGTGCAGAACAAAGTAAGTGAAAACATACGTCACAAAAGAAAATTAGAATGCGCTAGTAACTGCGAGTAAGGAGGTTCTTTGGAGGTGAGCGAGAGTATCAGTAAGAAGAGTACGACAGTTAACATTAGTCTGAAAGCTAAAGCCTTGCAAAAAGTCCTACCTCTCTTGTTGCCGGTACTTATGGAAGCCCGTAATATTCTTTCTCTTGTGATAAGATGAAAAACTATTCTTTTTATCTTGTTATGAAAACATTTTCTCCCATGTAAATCCAGAGGGTGTTCGATAAAGTTTTGTAGAGAAAGTCTCCTCCCCGAGGTTCAAACCCTTACCCTTAATTAGGCCAAATTTTACCGAAATGGTATACCACTTCCACTTACGTAGAACAAACATTGCACGTTTTTTATACCTCAAAAAGAACCCGCCAAAAACAGTATATCATCACGGGATTTTAGCCACTTGAAGGCTCTAAGCCTTTGTTCATTTTAACAGCGTTGTGATTCTTGAAAAAATTTTGCAAACATTTTAGTACCGTAGACTTAGCTGCTATCTCTTTCAGTTTACGGTGAGTTCTGGCGACTCTTTAGATACCAAAACAGCAAATTTTACACCCTTTTCGGCGGAGCATCCCAGTATAGCCCACTATAGGAAGTACCTCCGGGATCCGCGGCTTGTAAACAAGGCAGAGTCGATATCCTTTTACAGGGCAGGAAGAAGGATCAAAAGAACAGACATCACAAAGGCAAATTCGAACAACTGCGCGCGCTCGTTGCATCAAGGCAAGGGTCAAATTCCTTAACCACCAAACGAGGAAATATTTTTCCGGAAATATGTTTTCCTAAATGTTTCCCTGTTTGCGCACACGCGAAATATTTGCTGCGGAAACATTTATTGCTCACCACTAAAAAAAAACTGTTTTTTGATTTTTTTCAGAAACCTTTTGTCTCCACAGCAAATGTTTCCCCATTTGCGCCCTGAAGAAAGCAGCGCCGGTTGCACTTCCTAAACTGAACATGCGCAAAGATTGGTTGTCTATGAAAATGTTTCAGTTGGTTTGCGCGTCAAGTAAACAATGTTTCTTACTCGTTTACACGCGCAAGAAACAGTCTGGGAAACAATATTTCCGCAACAATGATTGCTCTTTTTCGGGAGAATTCAACTCCTTGATGCGGTAGAGAGAGTATCGACTGAAGCGCATAATAGCAGCCAAGCGAAAGCCACAGAGATTGAACACTAAACGATTAAAGATTGGACGTACACGAATACCGAGGACAGTAGATGACAACTGGAGATGAGCCGACTTACAACACCAAAATTACCTCATTTGAATCTTCTTTTCTTGACTGCAGGTTAATTACAATAACTTGTAATCCACGCCGCGACAGTGTACTTAAGAAGAATTTTCTCTGACGGAAAAGTCTTGTGCGACTGTGTTCTTGGACCGAGGGTACAAAGGGGTCCTCTGTAGCGTAATAATTCATAGGAAGGCAAGCGTGTAGCCCGTCCATAGCGACTCAGTCAACCACAACATGCATAATTAACCATTACCTCGGTTTCAAATAATCAATGCTTTTACTACAGAAATAAATAAAGCGGCCGATAACGAGATGTATACCGAACATCTACCGCTTCAAAAGAATACTTCACTTGCTCTTTTATTGACCAACAATCGCTCATTATCTACGCGAACTCTAGATTTGAGCTAGCCTGCGTGGCAGGCGCGGAAAGTGAAGGGAAAGAGTAGAAACTATACGGGGGGGGGGGGCGGGGGGGGGGCAGAAAGAGAGAGGAAATGCGAAGTCGCCTCATCTTTTCTTTTGCGCTTCGCGCTCGCGTGTCGCGTTTCCCTCTCGGCAATAATCCCCCCCCCTTCTCATCCCTTTCTGAGCCTACCACGCAGGCTAGTTTTCAGGATTCCTTGCGATATTTGTTGCCTCACTACTAATCGACACACCGCCAATCCTGTATTCTGAACTGTGAGACTCCCCTAATTCCAATTTAAGAAAAATAGACAACTGAAAAAAAAGAATAAGAACAATAATCACAAATAAATCAAGTCTTACGTCATCGACTCGTATAATCTGTGATCGTTGGATGCCGGAGTGTTAGCAGGTAAGGGGCTTGGGTTAGGTCAGTGTAGGTTTAGTGTTAAGGTTAAGGTTAGAGTATAGCTCGCTCCAGATCATGCGTTCGATTATTGCTTTTTAATGCCAATTGTACATAAAAATTTAGATTTACAACATGTTACAACATGTAATTTCTAAAAGAATATAACATTGTCCTCTCTAGAAATGGAATAACATTTACATTACAATATCTAACTTAGTAAAAAGAAATAAATGTAAAGAAGATCCTCGCAGTTATTAACGCAACTTGTGCAGTTGCGAAAAATGAATTTCATATATTCATAATTTCATCTTCATCTTTCCCGGGTATATTACGAACCAATTTAATGACCAGCTCGCAGTTGGCTTGATAGCTCAATTGGTTAGAGCGCTGCACCGGTATCGCAGAGGTCAGGGTTCGAATCCCGGCAAGCCTGATGTTTTTAGGCTTTATTTTCGCAACTGCACAAGTTGCGTTAATAACTGCGAGGATCTTCTTTACATTTATTTCTTCATTCCGCAGTTCAAATATATGAATTTCATATATTCATAATTTCATCTTAGTATAAAGAGTAAGAAGAAACAGTTGGGTGAAAAACCTCCCTGCTTATGTCATTTCTGTCCTCTCCAAACCCAGCATACGGGAGTTTTCGTTAACGGTTGTTTTTAAAAATTCCTTGAGTTCTGAACATGCAACCTCGTTCCCAGGACTGTTTCCCTTTTTTGCTGAACATATTGCGGACGTTTTTTGTGATCCCTGAGTGCTTTAAAAGGATTAAACAGTTATTGTAATGCTAGCCAATAAGCTATTAAATGATCATAACTTTGTACCCACAGTACACCCACAGTAAAACTGTACCCATGAGCATGCGCAGTCTGTGTAGCATATGAATATTACGTCATTATTCGCTAAGCGCGTTTAACCCTTTACCGTCAGCGTTTTTCCCTTAGAAAAACGCATTTTTTACCGCTAAAGCGGTTTTTGAAGTGCTATGGTGCCAAATGCCACTAAACTTTGCTACAAAAGCGTTTTCTTACATTTTAGCTCAATTTTGAGCCAGCTTCTGTTGAAAATTGTACATTATTTTGGTTTCACGCATGCGCATAAGCCAAAATTTCGACTCCTTTTTTTTTTTTGCTGATTCATTTCTAATTTTTTCTCGCTTTTTTTGCTTTCCTTTTTCTCTCCCTTTCTTTTCTCTTTATCTTCTACCCTTTATCACCTTTCTATCCACCGGAAAAGTTTTGGCCTCAGTCCCTCTAAAAACCTGGAAATGGAACATTGATCAACTAGGTGACTTGGCCTATTTTACCACCAACTTTGCAGCCAAAATTGGACACGTTTTTCTGGTATAGCTCTGCCAGGATTTGGTCGATATTCAAAATGGACACACGTATGGATGGATCTGTCCTTGCTGTGCTAGCTGCTTATCAAAACAATCTGGTGACGTCAAAAATGATGACGTCACAAGTGGCTGAATGGTTCCCGACTTCGACGTCGGGAAAATACAACTCTTGACGGAAAAGAGTTAACCCTATTTCGCCTGGGCTTTTTTCGAGTTTCTGAGCCCCCTATAGATCTCGAAAAGTATTCACGCTCTTTGTAATGAAACTTGGCACGTTTTTAGCACGTCATTAGCTTAACAGATTAGGTTTATGACGTGTCGACTATAACGTTTAATGACGTCATAATGACGTCACAAAGGAGCCATTTTGAATGTTGAGCCGCCACCTTGAATTCCGAGAATGCAGTCATACAGTTGACAATGACGACATCGAAAAATATATGGATTCGTTCTAAGAAACATACTTAATCAAAACAAGTGCAAAAAAGTAAAGGATTATCTCCTTCTTACAAACGAAGGGGAAAAACTGAAAAAAAGAACCTAAAAAAAGACAGAAAATAGTCAAAACACCTCCTGAGTAAACGGTTGCTATGGAAATGTCAATCATCATAGACACGTCATTGAAACAGGAAAATTTTCTCTGATAAATTCAGGAAAAGTCACAAGACTTGATGATTATTTCGTCAATCCGTTTAAAAGTTATAATTCGTTAAAGTCAGCGCGGGCACAATGTGCCTCCCACCACTCCCCCCCCCCCCCCCCCCCCAGGCTTCATAGGGTTAATTTCAGTGACAAAGGCCTCTGATATAAAATTGCGGATATTTCAGCGCTCGGATCTTTTATTTCTTCGGTCGTTTCAATTTTTAAACATTCAGTCTTGTCCTTAAGGTGGTCTTATACTCAAAAAGGGTGATGTTAGGTTGCAAAAGTCACCTTTTTTAAATGGCAAAATTGTAAACTTTAATCGCTTGGGAATGCTGTCTTGAAATAGTCTCACTCGATTTCCAGCATTAAAGCAGCGAGATTTAAGAAATCTAATCATCAGTATGCGACTTTTTCCATAGCAACGGCCATAGCAACGTACTACTGTGGAGAAACACCTGACTGAGGAGAGAGTCCTGAGGTCCGAGTTTTAACCGACAAAACATGACCCAAATCTTACAGAAACGATGGTTTTTGCATCAAATTACCGTTCAGATTGTATTTTAGTGTGGCAACTTGAATTTGACAATAGTTTTAGGATAATGAGCGACGGATAAGCTGTCTAGATTCCGTTCCCTTATCTTTAAGACTGTTTTTCACCAATAACAGAATTTCTCGAACTGAATGAACTTTTGAGCACGATATCTCCGGGGCATTGTAACCTAGTGTTCTGAAATTTTCAGCAAGATTAAAGGACTTAATTTCCTAGGTCGTAAACCTAAAAAATGCTCACGATCTTGAACTGCTTCTCAGTAAGTGAATCCTTGCCCTCTTTTTTATTTCCTTCTACCTTACTTTCTGGAAATAAAGAATGAAAATAAATTCGAAAGAGGTCAAGCTGCTTAATTTTCGAGGTTTAGCCCCTGAAGAATTCATCTGTGGACAGACCTGAGTTGATTTCATACTTATCCAACTGTGCATTAGTTAGATATCGTGCTTACAATGAACCCCCTATTTTTTTACTGAGAAGGCTGATTAATCATTAACTATTATGTCACGTGACCTGAAAAGAGTCAGTTTGAAGTCAGGGCGTGAATCCCTATAAAATGATGGTAAAAGTCTCCAGCAAAGTTCTTTTCTAAAGAAATTCACTTTTGGGTATAAGACCACCTTAAAATGAATGTCTGAAATTTTCTTAAATTAAAGTATCGGGCCGATCGAAACACAGAGCAGCTGATATTAAGTTGACACAGAGTACAAGAAGTATACATGTATGTGTTGTAGTTCAATTTCATCCTTGGTTCAGTTATTATTTTCTTTTGTTTCATATTCATTATCATGTATTAACAGAAAAAAGAACAAAGGAAAATAAAAATTGAACTAAGGATAAAACTGAACTACAACATATACAAAGCCACTTTTAGTGTGTGTGGGGGGGGGGGGGGCTATCACCGTTGAAATTTTTGTTTTTGCAATGACGCCAGAAGGCTCCGCTCAATGCTCGTTCGTTTGGTTTCAATTTCAACGAGAACTCTTTCGGAAACGTTAAGCATGCAAGCCTTAACACTGGTTGGATGAGCTTGATCTATGGGTATTATTGTCGTTTCGTTCCACTTGTTCTCTTCGTAACAATAGCTTTCAACTGTCATTGCTAACTCACCCTCAGCGCGGACTCCACCCACTACATACAATGTTCCTCCAAGAGAAACCATGCTACCCCCAGCACGAGGTGTGTTCAAACTTGCGACAAACTGCCATTCGTCTGTCTCAGGGTTGTATACTTCGCAAGTGTCAGAATACGTGTAATGAACACCATGATGCACTGCAGACTTTGCGTAGCATAGGCCACCAGCGATGAAAATCTTTCCGTGTCCAGCGGCTCCATAAGCATCACATCTTTCCATCATCATTTCACGTCTCCTTTCCCATATTCCCTTACTAATGTCAAGTCTACGACAGTAACTTCTTGGAGAAGAAGAAAATCCACCAATAACATACAGATACGTTTCCATGGCCACAGCACAAATTCCATAGTCAAGATAGTCGTCACTAAAGAGATATAGACTTGAAGCTGGAAGTTCTTGCCATGTATTTGACTTAACGTTGTATTTTAATACGCAAGATATAGGTTTCTGGGGCTTCGTCTTCGACAAACAATCTCTTATTCTCTCAGGGACAGAGTACATGTCTTCCCCTAATACAGTCACCGCTGACCTGGTATGGTCTTGATCGTGGAATGTCGAATTTAGTTTAGCCCACCGATTCGATGATGGATCATATACTAAACTAACTGGAGAGTAGGACCCTGCTGAACTGAAAACATACATTTTTCCTTGAAATGAAGAGAGAAGAAATCGGCCAAGGATATGTAAGGGTGATTCAGCTAGCTGATACCACTTATCTTTCTTGGGTTGATAACACAAAGTTATCTTGCCACTGAAAACGACAATGTGCATACCAAACCCTTTTCTAAGTGCCTGTGAACGATAAATTCCATTCATGGCATCCTCCACAAGTTTCAGAGAACTTAGGTTATCTTTCACGAGGTCTTTAGTCGAAACATTTCCGTACAAGCAGTTATGTGACACGAAGGCCAATCGCACGTGACGAAATAACTCTTCAAACTTCTCTTTTCGCTCGCTCTTGTTTTGATTTGTCCACTTAAGTATGATCTCAAAAATTTCATCCTCTGTGCTGACAACTAACTCATCACTGGAAATCCACTGCTCCACTTGTTGGCTTTCTAAATTAAGAAATTCTTCGGACTCAGCAACAGTGCTAAAGTTTGAAAGGACAATTCTTTCGGAGATAAACGAGAGATCATCAAATTGGTATCTCTTGGCACAATAATAAGTCGAAATGCAGTTTGACGTTGATATTCTCCGTCGTAAGTATTTTCCAACAATGGTTTTCAAGGCTGGAATAAGCAAAAAATCTGCTGCCTCGATAAGGTCTTCATAATTATCGTGAGTAATCTCTACACTGCCATAGCGTAAGAACTCTAAAACCTTTCTCATAACAGTCTCAGAGATGGTTTCCAAGCGAACGATTCCCTCTCTGTTCTCCCTCATGTCGTTGTTGAAGACTGCAGAAAAGAAATCGCTTGCCACTGAAAGCTTAGCTTTGCTTGCCATGATCTCCTTGCCGTCTTTCGTCACCAAAGTTACCGCATTTGAATCATCTTGATTGGCTTGCATGTTAGTTTCCTCTAATAATGCAACTCTGTTCAGGATCTCTGAGTTGTCTTGTTGTTTTGAAGCATCCAATTCAGGAAAAGAAGATGCGTTCCTGGATACTCTGAAACGAATACTAAGCTTCTTCAGTTGTACCGTTGATATGATTTGGAAAACGCGGAAAATGTAGGCATTACATTATATGCCAAAAAAACGTCATCTCTTGAGTAAAATATACATGAACGTGCAGCGAGTCAACAGCGTGTCATTGACATACAACCAAATTACAACCAACAGTTGGAACAGTTGCTAAGTGGACATAAAAGATTATCTACCTCTTCAAAGATATGCCTTTTTAAATTTTGTTTTACTAATCGGTTAACTAATCGGACTAGTATTAGGTTGCGGTTAAGAGATATCGCATGAATATCCAATATCAGCTTCATTGTCTTACTGTCATGAACCCAATCATAATCTTGTATCCATTTGCATGTGGTATCTACATTATATGCCTTACTCCGCCGGCGTTCCACCAGTTTTTTTTTTTTAATGGCAGGCTTGTCTAGCCCCAGAGAGTGGCGAGTAATCTAAGCTCGTTTAGTGAATGAATTGGGTGTTACCCCCGATCGCATCGTTTCATCGCACCGTTTCATCGAGTGGTGGGTAAAGAGTCAAACGAATACCACCTCATACGTCATCGGTATTGCTCGCTGATAGCAAAACAACGATACGGCTCAGCCTCACCTTTCGGCTCGGCATCGCCTTAATCGTTGTTTTGCTATCAGCGAGCAATACCGCTGCCGTATGAGGTGGTGATTCGTTTGACTCTTTACCCACTACTACCAACATTATTGGTTGAGTGTTTTGCACCGCGCCCCCGCACCTGCGCGCTGTCTACGTGCGCCGCCGTTATCCAGCACAAATAAACTCGCCAACTCAAACGTTTACCACCGGTCGCGCAACTAATCACTCATGTCAAACAATTCCGCCAACTCTTCTTCTTGAGTTTTTTCTTCACAAAAGTCCGTGTGATACTCAAGCGGTTCAGTGTGAATACCGTCGTCAAGAAGCCAAACCAATATTTTTGCCGTGTCTTTGATAGAGGAAGATTATGATTTCGTGTTCAACGAGGGTCTTGCGAAATCAACTAAAACAAGGAACTTTTATTTTAAATTCTCACTGTTATGACTCCCTGGCGATCTAATTAAATTATTCAAAAACGAGAAATATATGGTGCGTGACCGCTGAGTGTCGCATAAATAATTTCCTATTATAACACATTTGAAGATTTGTATGCACTGGCATATTACGCCGAGATGGCAACCATCATTTCTGAAACCATTCGAAAACTACCTCCATAGCCTTGTGAAATAATTTACAAGGAGTATCTCCCCATAAAACTGAGGCAGCGAGCGGCTCTGGGCTGGAACGAGGTGGAGGCTCTTAAAGAGGTGCCTTTCTGCGAAAAGCAAGGACGAATCGTAAATGTTTTGTTTTGTAGGAAATGTGTCACTTGCGGCCAGAATGGGCTCTGTTACGCGTGTAACAAAAATGGAGTTTATCACTATCTCGGCTATCCTGTGTTTGACTTTTACGACTACGACGAAATCTTTCAGAAATACTGGTAGACAGAGGTCATCCACTTCGCCCCCACCCCTCTGTTTATATAAGCGACCAATAAACATTACGATTCGATATATTTCTTGAGTTGTTTTCTGAAGTTCTTGTTGATAAAAGCTTCGAAGCTGAGCGATGGAGGGCTCTTTTTAATTGAGCAAATAATTTTTATTCTTATATGTTTTTACTTTCGAAAACAGGATGTGGTTATTAGTGCGTGACTTCTTAGAACAACAGGAAGACTTTGATGTTAGGGGATTTCCCACAGATATACATTTATATCGTTGATGATTATCACGCAATTTTTATCAACCAATCACGTGCCGACAGATTCATCTTTCGCTTCTTTGTTCTTAGGATATAAATACAGACGCTTATTCATTTTTCACCAGCTTAAACCATGAATAAGAAGAGATTTTTGAATTTTACAAACTACTTGGAGAGTTTTACAGCACGTGTTGTATCAAATTATCCTGAAACTAAAGACTTTATCGAAGCAGAAAAGAAAAATATGCTTGACAGATTTCCTGAGCTGGTTCCTCAACAATCTGAAACTACAAAAATATCTACTTATGAGAAGGTCAAGGACACATTGAAGTATTCTGTCAATTTGACAAGACGACAGTGTTATCACCAGTTGGAAGTGAAAGGCAATAACCTGAGGAATGCAGAGCATCAATTTGTTATCAAGTGCTATTGGCAATGCGCACAAGGACATACTCTTTTATTCAGCACTCCAAGAAGAACGTCTTCAAGCATTGAAAGATTCATCCACTCCAGAAGGATAGAGATTAATGTTGCTGAATAATATCAACTTGTCCAAGACCCACGCTAATTTTCTCATCAAATTTAACACGTTATCCACGAAATATCCACGTATTATTTATTGTGAATTACCACAAAACCTTTTTTGTCAAAAACATGAACACAGTTGAACGTGTTTGCCATGATGAACCTATTTTTTGGTCTAATATTTTGTAAAGTTTTTAAATTAATTATTATACTAATTGTAAGTCCTTCAATGGTATCCAGCTATTGAAATCACACAATGCCATGCGTGACTGTCTCGCTTTTTTCGTATTTTCTTTTTAACTTAGAGGTGAAAATCGTATTATGGAACCACATCTTGGCCTGAAATGGGGTAGCCATCTTTATCACGAGTTGGGGATATTATTTTTGAAACACAATTACGAGTGATAAATCGTATTTGTTTTATTTCGGGCGGTGTGAGTAGTTCAAAAATCCAATAACAAATAGCTTGCAAAGTTGGAATCATTTGTTAGCGCATATAATTACTTTGAAAATCTACAATGGAGCGAATGTTTCTTCATATTTTTTACAAATAGATGGCGGAATCTCCATGCAATGATCAGTGACCCAATAAACTATCATTTTCAATCTACCAAGAAAGACCTTTTCGTCAAAAGCTTCGCCTCTGAGGTAGAATCGAATCTCATCAAGGATTTTTTGGTAATCGATCCGGGCAAAATTTGCTTGATCTGTCTTCTTACCGTATTTCTTAAGGCTAGCCACTGCTTTTAAAATAAGACCAACCCCTGTTAAAGTTGCAATGACAATGGGGTTCAGCGTAATGCCTCCGGCAACTGCGGCGCTGATGATTAATTTGCCAGCAGAAAGATTACAAATTAGGTTTCTCCGCTGATAGTAACGGTAGAGTTTTTCATGCTTTTTGTGGTAATGCGCATACAATTTTTTCAAAATTACAACCGTCTCTTTAGAAAGTGTCTGGTCGATATGGTTGAAGTCGTATATGTCACGCATTGTGGTATATAATAACTGAAAATGTTTATGGCGCTCTGTATTCAATCAATAGTAACAGTTCCTCATCTTTTACATCCGAAGCCAGTTCCACACCCATAAGACCAAACGCCAGTACTGAATTAATACTTATTGTCTGTAATTGAGTTGCTTGGGTTGAAGTGTAAGTGATTGATTGAGTTAAATGGAAACTGTGTTTTACTTTTAAAGAAATAGGCGTATATTGTCTTTTGAGCTTGAGATAGAGCACTTTTATAGTCAATATGTGGCTATGATTTGGAATGATTATTTTGTCACAACCATTTAATAAAAATGTGTTTCCATTGTTTGTATTCAAAATCCCATTTATGTAATGAACGGAACCACGCAAACGATGCCCGTTTAAAGACAGTTCTGTTTGCATTTTCATTTGTCCACCTTCAATAACAACGGCGGTGTAATAGACACTTGGATCAACGTTTGAAACGGTTTCTTTAAGACCATAAACGATTAGATGTCCAACTTTTAGGAATGATGTATCACGGACCGTGCCGTGCAGGTCGAGAAATATGTATTGTGGGGGCGAGCTGCTCCATCTGTGAAAGTGGATAACTGTTTTGGTGTACTTCTCGAATGTTTTGGTTGTATAATTAGAAATTGAAATCGTCGTGCCTTGTGGTGTCACACTCACCTCATTCATTTCTGGTGGAAACCATTCCACAACCATCGTGTAGTAACCGACCGGAAGTGGATGGAGGTTAAAACCGAGGCATGACCGGTACTGGTTTGGTGAGTCTTTTTCAAACAGGAGTTTGAGAGTGTAAGCTTTTTTATTTATTTGATGTGGAGATTCGGGAAAATCGTTGATGCCCAAAACATTGATGTTCTTTTCACTCGACGATGCACCAGTGTCTTCCATCAAGTATCTGAAGACGTCCTTTTTATTTACCGAGCTACTGATATGTGTTTCATTGAGTTGTTTAATTCTGTGGTTTACAAACTCGACAACTCGACTGGTTTGATGGAAGCTCAAGATTGGTAATTGAGTGATTTTTCATATCAATGTCAGCCGCTTTATCCAGTTGTTTTACAAGCTGATTGTCGACATACTTTTTGTTTGTGGCTTGATCTGCCCCTTCTGGATCTTTTACGTTGTAGATTGTGTTATTATTCATATCAGTGTCAGCCGCTTTATCCAGTTTTTTTACAAGCTGATTATCGACATACTTTTTGTTTGTGGCTTGTTCTATCTGTTCTGGGTCTTTTACGTTGTAGAGTGTATTATTATTCATATCAATACTTGCTTCCATTTTCCCACCTTCCTTTTTTGAAAGAAAGATATTTCTCGTGTCCTGATAGTTTATTACCTTTGACAAATAACCTTGGACAGGATAAGGATTGCTTTTTAATCGCAAAATATCGTACTTATTTTGCATGTCAATATCAGCAGAACCGCTGGCACTACCCTCAAGCCCAGGATCACCTTTGTCACCTTTTGGATCCTGCGGTCCATCTCGCCCTTGGGATCCCTGTGGACCGGCCACCCCTTGAGGACCCTGCGGTCCATTTTGCCCTTGGGGTTCTTGTGGACCGGCCTCCCCTCGGGGACCAATCGGACCTTGTGGTCCCGCGGCGCCTATATCACCCCTCGGCCCAGGAGGACCCACCGTTTCACTTGTCGTTTGGCTAGTTTCACCGATTCGGCTGTTAATATACCCCATTATATATCTTCATCGAAATTTTTCTTCATTAATTTTTGGGGCTTGTCATAGTAAAAGAAAGAATTTTTTTTCGGTGGCGCGATCTAACGTGTCATGATCAACACCTATCTCGTCCGCAATCCGTTTGTTTTCTCGTGGAAGAAATTTGAAAATACAAAAATGGCTGCAGTTATCCCGGATATTTTTTGGCACCTTGTAAAAGGTTTGAGTGAGGTAAATAACACAGCAGTCTCCGTGCCGCCCGTTGATAAAATAATTTATGATGCTGTTTTGGTTGCTGTCACAAACGAGATCATCAAAGACAACAATTTTTGGTTGTCCACCGGTAGCTCCTCGAGTGGAATGATTTCATCACCGAGAGCCTCGATGACCTCATAACCAACCTCGGGGTTGACTTTTTTATCAAAGTACTGCAAAAGAGCCTGGTATTTAGACTGGTGCAGGTTCTTTGAAAAGAGGTAAATTTTATCATACTCTAACAACTCATAAAGCATATGCAGTAATGTGTTTGTTTTGCCAGAATTACTGGGTCCACAAATCAGCATCTGGAAAACATCGGCTGGCATGCAAGAGTGGCCTTGCTTGTAGCTACTCTTGGAAAAACCTGGGTCGTAATTTGGTATCTTCATTTTTTTTTTGGTTTCTATATAATCACGCTGAAATTATGTCAATACAAAAGTGGCATCAGCTGGCTGAGGAAAAGTCGGCGGTCGATCAGCAAACACAAGACATTCACCAAAAATTTAGAATGAACAAAATAAGCAAAAAGTTTGGTCAGCTTTCAGGGGAAGAACTTTTTAAACCAATTAGAAAAGGCTTGATGAAAAGAGCAGCACCACAACGCAAGAGGTGGAGGAAAGTCCCGATTATGCAATGGGTGAATTTGACAGAACCAACCCGTTTGGTGATGAATTCAGACCGGATGCCCCAACACCAGCCCCATCACCACCACCATCACCATCACCAGAACCAACATCACCACCCCCATGGGATGATGATGAAACATCCAAACGAAAAGAGTGGGCAAAGCCGGAACCGGTTGAGCTGGAATATCATGAATCAACCCGGTTGCAAACGATCAATCGGCTGATCACGCAATATGGAAATGACCCCAATTACAGAGTAAAAAGTAAAACATCTCCATTTCATGGTTATTCCGTGAAGGACCTCGAAAAAGAAAGAAATGAGATCTATGCAAGAAGGGCAACCCAACCGCTATCGAAACAGCTGGAGGAGGGGAGGAAGAGCCTAAAGTCTACACCCCCACGCAAAAGTAAAGAAACTCCTCCAACCTCCCTGGAAAAAGCTGTCATGAGCCGAAGACCTTTTGTTGAGCTTTCAGACGATGAAGAGGACTTTTCTGAACAGGATTTAGAAACTGAAGGAAGCGGCATTGATAGTGTTGAAAAATTGACTGATCAGCTTTACTTGAGCATTGGCTCGATCAAAGCAGGAAACAGCTCAATAAAAGTAAAAAATCAGGTATTTTCTCTGCTTGATTCACTAGCGGCACTCGGCGCAATCGGCGAAAAGCAAAAGAAAAAAATTGTTTATAATTATATAGACCAATAATGTCGTTAAATCTTTTGCTTGACTCGAGCCTCGCAAAACTACAAAAAAGTGGAGATCGCCAGGTTTCACACGATTTCACAATAAACGTTCAACCTCCGATTTACTTGGAGTCAGGAAACTGTAAAGCCGTGCTAAACAAACTTATCACAATGAGCTACTCATGGTACAACATCGATGCCTCTTATGGTAACAACAAAATTCGCTGGAGAAAGAAAACTGAAGAGTGGCAGACCTTGATTTTTCGAAACGGAATGTATGATGACAGCAACAGTTTTCTTCAGACCCAAACCGGTAAAGTGGACCTGAAAGACAAAGACAGTGATTTCATTTTCACTCTGTACTTCGATTATATGTTATTCCGGGTTGTCATTCTGATGCATGAAAATTATGAGCTTGACCTTTCTGAAGGCAAGTTTGCAGAATTGGTTGGTTATGAAAAAAAGATTTTGACGGAAAAAAAGATTTTTGTCGGAGCAATGGTCCCAAATATCACAAGAAGCGTTGATTGGGTGTTTCTCCACTGCGATCTGATCAGGCGGCGAGCAAACGATGTTCCAAGCGATGTCTTATACAGTTTTTCAACATTAGGGCTTGAGGTTAGTCATCCGTTTGAAAAAGAACTGTATCGGCTTGAGTGGCATCCTGTAAACACAAGTATGATTAATTCAATAAGGATTTGGGTGACAGACGGAAGAGGCAATCCCCTGGATCTCAACGGAATTGACGGTGCTGTCAGCATAATGATTGAAAAAGAGTAAGTATTTTTGTTGTCTATTTATATACACCACGAATCACCCAAGTGAGTGGACAAAAATTTTTGACGAAAACACCGGAAGGTATCGATATAAACACAAGGGATCGGGCTTGATCCGTGACACTTTTATGGCTATCGGCAAAGCTTTCAAAGGCACTGCAAAGCATGTGTTAAAGACAGCCGCCGACAAAGCTGCAAAAACAGTTGCTAAAAAAGCGGGGCAGAAAGTTGGTGAAATTACTGTCGAAAAAGGGTCAAAACGAATTCAAGAAATACTGCGAAAGCCAGCGTAAGGTGTCGCAGGATGCAAAAAAGAAACTTGAAAAAATTTTGCAAAATCAAGTGCCGGAAAAAAACCCCTATATCTCCCCATCTGCCGCCATAAAATTAAATCGTCTTTTGGCAAAGGAAATTTAATTGAAAAAATTTTTTTCCTTAGGATAACCGTTTGTGTTAAGATGTTCAGATCACAACCATATCTTGAGAAGATTGAATACGTCCAAGTTAATTTGGACACTCCACTTGAATTCCCGGGGAATAACCAAACGCAAACAAAGTCGGGCTACGCTTAGCAGGACTGGGTCATTTGTGGTACATTCAAAAATGAAGGGGGGTGGTCTAGCTCAGTAAGTATGCAACCTATTGACACGAAATTAAGCAAAAATATGAAACTAGTTACGAAGGCTCATTTTGATAAACAGCTGTCAAAATAGGGATCACGTGACTGATTAAGGTATTGAATTTCGATATTATTCTTTAGGTGAGATGCAGGAGAACTTATGCAAACCTAACTTACAAAATGTCTTAATAGTTTCCTTGCATTAAGTTATAAACGAAATTAACTGGAAGGCGTGTCCAGGTCACGTGGTCATTGAAATGTGATGCTTTTGCTGTCACGCAATAGCCATAAGACCCTCATCCAGGGTAGGGAGACCACCTTTCCAGTTACATTTGGAAAGTACTTCATAAAGGTAGAACTGCAATCACTGGAAATGCCAGGTAAACGTATTTTTTCCTAGTGTACAGAAGCCCTAAAGAACAAAACCGGAAGTAAAACACAATGTGTTACCATGGAAATGTCAATGTCAAAAATACTATATCAACAGGATAAAGGCCATGGCCAAGTCTCATACTTATCACATGTTTCCTTTCGAAGATAGACCACCCCATTACTTTCTGGATCTGAGCGCATTCACCGTAAGAGATCGGGACAATTTTTATGACTGGTACAATGCTTATTTCCGCGTCGATTTTAAGTTTGAGGCCGTGGCAAATGGAGCAAGAGATAGATGAAATAAGAAGAAAGGTGTCGACAAAGCTCTTTTGAGGCGGTTTGACCCTTTGGCGCGCAAAAACATACCGCGCATTAACGAAAGAAACTTACTCAGAACGCTTTTTAATGTCTCAAGAAAAGAAGGTCAAACAATACAAGGCCGCAGATACATTCAATGGAATTTTACAACAGATCTCAAAAACTCGATGGTCGAAAAGTTCATGGAAAAAATAAACGCCAACGTTCAAACATCGTTTTATTTCTGAGTATGTCTTACAAAACATTGAAGATGGATCGTGGTTTGTGTATTATTACGCAGACAAAAAAGATTGCGGTTCACCTTGGGTTAAGGAGGCTCGAAACAGTTTTGTTGGGCGCACGCAGACTGGGTTCCAATTTACCCGTGAGACTCAAAAATTAAAACGAAGAAACAAAAATGGCGTCGCGCTCTCTTCTGGATTTAATATTTTGCGCTGGTCTTTTAAAAGCTGCGTGTAGGCAAGGTTGAAAACGACTGGAACTTAGGTGACAATTCACTTGAATCATGTCCTCTCCAATGTTATCAACGCGATCGTCAACTCAGCCGCATATGAAGCGCAGTAAGCTTATATTCAGAGGCTGTGCAACTGAATTGTGCTAGAGAGGACGGTGACTTCAAAACTCTCTCATCTCCAGTGAAATCGTATAAAGACCCTAGAATAGTCGCCTTTTTACCATTAGTTTCTTTCACTGGCTGTTTTGACCACGGTAGCCTTTTCTACCTCCAGGTCGCAGGGAAAAAGTCTGGCACCGTGCCAGGGCAAATTTTTTGCGAACTCCGATTCGAGTTTCTGAGAAAACATTCCCATTTAGAAAAAAGACAAAAAAAAAACAGCCACACATACACGTTTACGGTGTTGTTAGCAAAAACAATGTAGACTACAGTAAAAGGTTTTTATTGTCTTCACATCATAAAATAACAAGGCAAGATTTTAAAAGAAAAAATTAGTGTAACAAAATTAAACTTGCAGTGAGCGAAAAAAATACCTTGTGAAACAGACAGATTTTGACTCAATAAAGAGACTTATTCATGTCGAAATGTTGACAAACCAGCCACTTCAAAGAAAATATTACAAACAATCAGGTGAAAGATTCGCTTTCTATTTTGCTGAAGTGGTAGTTTCAATCTCAGTTTCACCGTAAATCTGTTTACTTGCGAAACAAAATTAAAAAGCGTACAAGAGAAATTTCAAAACAATTCATCGCGCGCTATATTTTTATCAGCAGTTGGCTCGCTAAAAACAAGTTAGTTTTTTTCAAGTTAGTTTTCTGGGAAATACTCCACATTTCCGGATAAAAGAAGTGCTCTCTTATTTGCTTAATTAAGTGATAGTGCGATAGTTTGGTGGTAGTACGTTTTTTCCGTAATACAATAAGAAAAACCGACCTGTAGAATAATCTCAAAACATTACCGCGCGCTATCCTTGTAAATTCGTTTGGTACGAAATACTCCAAATGTTCGGATAAAAGAAATGGTTTCTATCTTGCCGAACTGGTAATGTTGATAATTTGACTGTTATTGGTTTTTCCTGGGGCGAAAACAATTCTTCAAACCTTCAAAGCGGTTCTTTAAATTGAGTTTTGATCAATCAATCGAACAAGTTTTATCAACAGAAAATAATTGACAACACTGATACTTATCAAAGATCATCAAAGGTAGTTTTGTCCTCGTTTGAATACATACCTCTACATAAGGGACTTCTTCAATGTATTGTTTTTATAGTTGGAAATGTTGTCTTTTTGTTAATTCTGTCCTTGTGCTCCTGTGAGACATATAATCCCGAAGTGGTGTCCATGTACGCGTTGCTCAATCCTGAACTCCGTTTGAAGGACAACCTTGCCTGATTGCAGTATTCTCGAAACTCCGTTGTTTTTAAGATTTTCAAGCACATTCCACCTTGGCAGAAGTACTTGCTCTCCATCGCATACGTTTCCAATCCTCGTTTAGGTTAAGAATCGTTGACACGTAAATAATTGTACAGTGGTATAAACAGTAAGTCCACCACCGCTTTCGAAAACATGTTATTTGTGAACGAACGCTGCGAACGTTTGCAAACATTTCTAGAAATAAGTTCAGTTTTCACGGAGTTCAAATAGGCTCTTCAGGCAGACAATAAATCAAAACAAGTACAGAAAGCAGCCTGTCTTACGAGGATTAAGACAATCTTTGTTTCCAAGGTGTAAAAGAAGCATTAGTCGCCATTCTGAGCGAAGTGCCGCTGAATTCACTTGAGATAGAATCAATCTGCACGAGGAGGAAAACATTCCGCTATATTTGGTGCCAATGATCCAATGATTTGAAAACAAACGATGTAATGTTCTTCGACAAGCACCGATCCACTCAAAACGTCACCTTTTCAAACGTAATGAAAGTCATCAGGGCGAAGAAACGCCCAACGAAATAAACCTGGAATAAACAGACTTGAAACCGCGTGCCGAGAGTGGCGTGACACAGCGGCAAAATGAGTGCGCGTGCGCTAACTCGTTCCCGCCATTTTCGCGGTCGGGCGCAAGCAGAGAGACTGGATTCAAGAGAAACCATTCGGGAGAAAATGGTGGCAATTCAAAAATTCCTGTCATATGTTTTCATTTCGCGGAGATAAGGCCGTCGCGAAACAGATAAGGTTTTCACCATGAAGACACTTCCTAGAGAGACTCTTCTTCCACATATCTTTTTTAGCAAACTAATTGTCTTCGCCACCATAGTAAATTTTTCGCTCGAAGTCAATGGCTCGTAAGTGAAACATGAATTGTGTCAGATAACCTTATACTTTTGCCGTAGCAGTGCTAGCTTTCGCCTTTTCTAAAGGTAAATTACTTAGCTGTTGTTTGAGGGCTAAAACTCGGGATAAGTTCGTTTGCAAGAAAAAGATGATTGGAAAAGCTGGTAGTCAAAATTAAATCCACAGAAAAACTCGCCTGAAATTCAGGCTATAAAGCGAAAACAACATGCGGACCGCTGAGGAAACGACACTTTTGCTTGCTTTATTCATCACGAAGTATAAAATTGATTCTGACTTGTACGTCTTTCTAAGGTGCCTAATTAACTTGAATTGGCATGATAGCTGCAGGAATAAAATTCTGAAACCTTTAGGCAATTATTGGGAAGTCTTATTTTTTCCTAGGCTCAGTTTCCATGCTAAACAAGGTGTCCTTAGTCACAACTCAAACTTGCAATCAATCGACTTTTTACAGACAGAGAGCAAAGAGAGGAAAGTTTGTTATTTTAAGAAGCTTTTTTATAAAGCAATAAAAGCGAGAACTACTTTAGAATCACCGAACAGAAAAGGTTTATATAATTGGCGAAGTTGAAATAATTAAATAAATGTGCAAAATATAATCTTCGATCACGGCGTTCTGGCATCACACCGCAGCACTGGAAGAGTTTATCCCCGGCTACAAATCTATAAATTTAAATTTAAATGATTTTGGAAATAAATTCCCTGCAAAAAGAAACTATAATCGCTCATGATTCTAAGTGCTAAAGTATGCTGAAGGTTTGTTTAATACAAGCCGAAAATAAGGCGATTAAAAAAATTGTGATCCATGCAGCTGTTTATAACTGATGCGTGACAATCTTTCTTTCTTGGCAAGCGCTCGTAACACAATCTACCTTGTATCGGTGCTAAGGTAACCTCAACTTGAATTTGCCAGATCATCCCAAAAAGGGCGAAAGGTCTTGATGGAACTGGCTGTTTTCGCAGCGCTCGTGATCGTAAACAAGTTTTAGGAAGACGAGCAACTGTTGTTGTTTTTCCGAATTTGATTTTTTAGTGCGGTCCATTGGAAGTTGAGCAGCCCGAGTGAACTCTTCTGATACATTAAAGGAATAATCTATGGACACACAATAGAGTTTTAGTCTCGGTCTTCTCTCTCTTCATGCATTTTATCAACGCGCTACATCCAACACAAGCCACACAATAAGCTTAATGAAACACTCGCGGCTCCGAACTAATCATTAACTAAACTTTTGTTGCAAGCACCAAACCCTTAATGCAAAGTACAACAAGTTTCAAACCCTTTCAGCAAAACCAACCTCACCTCGCTGACTCTTGCTTTCTAGTTACGAACTACACAAAACTGGAGCTTTCTCTGTTATAACAGCTTTCTGATCATAACCGGAAACAAGAAAATGACCGGAAGCCCGCGAAAAAGCCGAGCATGCGCACTCATTTTGCCGCTGTGTCGAGTGTTGTCGAGTGGCGTGACAATTTCTGCGCATGTGCATTTGCCTATCTTGTCGTGTCGAAATTTTCAAAATTTTGTAACTTAGGAAGAACCAGGGGGGGGGGAAGCAAACTTCGCCAATTTTCGTGACCTGATGATCCACCGAAAATTGACGTCACATCCGGTTTCAAAAATCGGCGAGCAGCTCGCTTAGTGAGTTGCAAGATGGACTCTCAGGAGTTTATGGTTTCTTCTTTCTTGTGACCACCACTGATACGCAATTGCTTATCTTGAATACCAGAGATGTTACAAAGTTACTGGATTATCTATTTTAGCCGATATATTGGCAAAACAGAAATGTTTAGTACAGTTTTGATGGCATTTTCCAGGCAGCTTCGTGCAATGTCATGGCGAGTGTGTCGCAATTTTCAATACAGGTGCGGATCAAACTTTTGCTTCTCGTGACTCCTGATTCAGTGTAATTGTCAATTTAAATAGCCTATGATGCGTGAAATATAATGAAGAAAACGCTAGCAGTAACAGTTTGGATTGTTAACATCGGGAAGGTAATTAACACTCGACGTAAAGTGCTGGAAGTCCTACTCTATCGAAACTACTCTGCACAGTGATACCTGATATCGTCTCTAACGGAGCCGCTAAAACTTTTGCCTCTCGTGACCCTTGATTCAAAGGAATCGTCAATTAAAATAGTCTATCCCGAGTATAATACAATGAAGAAAACGTCGGTAGTCACAGTATGTTGTGTTAACACTGGGAAGGTAATTAACACTCGCAGAAAAGTGCTGGAAGCAGTATCGAAACCAACCGCGGACATGTTTAGAAGCACTCCTGATGTGGCAGACATCTGTGTACTCAAGCAGACTCAAGGTTAGTAGTCTTGTGTTTTCGAAGTTTCCGTTTTACGATGATGGGTAGACACAATTTGTTTTTCTATGGGAATGTATTTTTTGTGTTTCGTTGTTTTAAAAGAAGTCTGAATAATTAATGAATGAATTTTATCTGATTGAGCGATTCCTAGGTAGGGGGGAGCGGGGGGGGGGGGGGGGGAGGGGAAGTAGGGATGGTGAGACGAACAAACCAGCGTTGTAATAACATAAAGTAGAATCCTGATTTCTCAAGCTCTCGGTTTCTAAACTGGCTTCCCTTTCCCAGTCAAACACTGTAATTTTACCCCAATTTTTCAAACCCCAAGATAATTCAAACCAATTTCCTTTTCCCCAGGATGTTCAAAAAATCGGGATTCCACTGTATGTTTAAGATTGGGATTACCAATACAAATTGTCGACATAATTGCGGGATTATCTAGCTACCTTGCCCTTTTAATATACATGTATTCCCTTTATATTACTACAAGAAAAGGAAATAGTCCTTTATTGATCAGGCTTGTTTGGAATTTTTAATTAATTCCAGTGTTTCATTGCTTGTAATCTTGATGTTTTTGTAGTTAAATACAAAGGCATCAACATGTTGGCCACTTTTCTACAAATTATACAGCACCATTCAAAAGTAAGTTGACACTCAATACTTGATCCTCACATGAATCAAGTATTGAGAATCGAGACTCGATAATTGATTTTTGATTCACAATACTTGATTCCTGCACAAATCACCCAACCGGAATAGCCTTTGTTCAGTTTCGGGTATTTGCCTTGTGTCTCAATAAAACATCAAAACAATCAAAACCAAAACCATAAAAGATTATCTTTCCCCACATTTCAAAAAACGTTTCAGCTCTATACATAATTAACTCAAACTCGATTTTGGATTTGTGCGAATTGGAATACTAATTTTCGGTACTTAATTCATGCAGGAATTGAGTAATGAGTAGCTAGTCAAGAATTGAGAGTCACAACAAACTGTCAGCTTACTTTTGAATGGTACTGTACAATGTCTTTATTGGTATTGGTTACTACGTTTGTACATGTACTTTCAACTGCAAGGATAGACAGTGGTATTTGTCATCCACATGTGATCTACATGGACAACTGTAGCTGCTCATTCAAGTATAAAGCATTCTATGTGCACCCTAGCTGTCATGAATTTCATATTCTTTGGTGTCAACTTTGTCATGTGACATTCTGTCCTAAAGGTCTTGTTACACTAGGACATAAATATTGTCTTTCAACTATTGGTAGTCCCAATTTTAAGACCTATCCATTTTTGCTCTTTAAAAAAATGATTATTTTTAATGAATTTTTACACCTGAGGCTACACATTGTCTACACTTTGCCTGCTGTAGTTATTTGATTTTGTTACAACACAGTGACTTCAACCAAGTCTCTTCATGTAGAAAACATACCAACCCTTACCCTTACCCTTAGGGTTACCCTTAGGTAAATCTATTGCATTCATGTAATTAGTATTAAATCTTTAGCTTATTAATCTTACGTATAGGTACATACACGTTCAGATTTGTGAATACAAATGTATAACAAAAATAAAATTGAGTAGCCAAAAGCCCAAGTATGTAACTATTTTAATGTCAGGTAGATATTTGTCATGTACTATCACAGACATTTACTTAACCCTTTCACCCCTAGTAGTGGCCAAAATTTAAAATTCAAGAATATGCTAAATTTCATTTTTTTTTTCAAATCCCCCCAAACAAACAGTACCCTGCGAAAGTACCGCCAAAGAGATTTCATTTGAATGGTCACACCATAGGATTTCATCCACAGACTCAAAAAGTTAGCACTACATCACATGTCTCCATAATTGACTCCCGGAGTAAAGGGGTTAATAAAATCTATAGCATTCATGTAATTAGTATCAAATCTTTAGCTTATTTGCATGCAGTTACATAGTTGCATGTTCAGATTCATGAATAAAAACATATAACAAAAACAAAATTGAGTAAGCCCAAGTATGTAACTATGTTAATATCATGTACATTATCATGTACTATCACATACATTTACATGTATTTGATAAATGATTAATAATGTAGATATAATATAATATCTAGCAGTTCTTGTAATGAATAGAAAATGAGCAATGTTTGTTTTTTAACTGTTTCATTTTTGATCTAGATGGCTGTGAAGACTCCTAAAGTTGCTTTCAACACATAGTTTGGGACTATTCTTGTGAGATTCCTGAGCCTGCAAAGGTTTGTCGCTGAGATGAGTACTTTGGTTGCAGACAGGATTTTTCCCTTTGATTAGCATGCTGGACACAAAGATTTATTGCTTTCCTTTCAATAAAGCGGCTGGGTCTGTCATGTAAGGAAACATGACCTGCGGCATACAACGGAGGAAGAGATGTTAGTTTCTGAGCCCAGATCTATGTAATTCTTTTGAACTGTGTTTGTTAACATTGTTAGCCATCATTATAGTAGTAGTGACATGTAGCACATGAATACCTGTATATCAGTTGCTGTCCATAAAATTTGTTACTCAGCAACAGAAACAGTGTTGTGCTACCATAACAACTTGTACGGTATGACGAGATACTGTCAACAGTCATCCATAATCATAACCACGGACGCATGATGATGTTGAAAATTTGTCAGTTTTTTTTCCTGTGTTCTACTCAACAGATGTGTAGTCTCAAACATTTGTTAACCAGCAACAGTACTCATCTGGTGTTGTGTCATAGTTATTGTGTAGTTCCAGAAAAAAAATCCATACCCACCACATGGAAGGTCATTGGAAATTCCTAGGGGAAAGGGGCTCTCAAAAGGCAAAATTTTAGAAGCAAAGTATGAAGCTAAGCTGAAATCTCTTGGGGGGGGGGGGGGGGGGCAAAACAGAAAAACCTTCTGTGGGAAAGATATTGCTCATCATCCATTATGTGTAGGTGACCATAAATGACATTACCATACAGAAACCAGTTTGTAATTTCCAGTACAGTTATGTATACAGTAGGTTGGGGCTACACTTAATTGTTAGTCTTGATTATCTGTCAGGCAAATCTGTTGGTAAAAAATATTCACGACCCTTATGATCAGGATGGGTTGCTTGAACTTGACCTTGTCGTATTAGGTTACTGGTTGATTCCTTGATTTGTAAGTCTTCTGTCCACAACCACAGTATCAGTGGATGATTACAAATAAGGACTGTGCGATGAATAAGCTGACATATTGACTTCAGTCAGCATCTGGCTTTAATTAAAGACAGCTTTTATGTAGCAGTTTAATTATGAAATTACTAAGCTGTTACTAGTAGTGTGCACAATTAAGTAATCAAAATGTATAAAAATACTTAATAGGACAATAATAATAAAGCGTTATTGTTTGTCTTACGATGTGGTCACTTGTGATGTAGATCAATTATATATTGAGAATTTAATAATATAGAAAAAAAGAAAAGAAAACAGATAAAGGGAAGTCTTGGCGGTCAACAGCGACAAAGCACCACAAGGAGTATTGTTTCAGATTCTGTGTTGTGAACAGTCTCTCTAAAAAACAAAGCTAGAGTGTTAATGGGGTTCCCACTTGTTAGAAACGCCGTCTTTGCGATGTTTTGTTAAAAGGAGTCTTATTCTACAACATAGGCTATTTAAATAAAGAATTACTCACCTTGAAGTCATTATTTTAACTGATTTTCCGAATCCTGTGAAATTCGAGGGAGACAAAGCCGCCATTTTCCTTACAAAAGAACGCTCGAAAACAACGCAGTTTATAAACCTTTATTTAGAATAATCTCTTCACTAATCAAATGGAAGGAAAGAGTACATTTTTCATTTCATTGTCACGAAAATGTAACAGGAAATTTATCGCCGATGAAAAAATATGGCCATTTTACTCACCAACTGAACGAAACTGTCGCCGTCAATTTTGATTTTCCCGCCCGCGGAAGAAAAAGGCTGTTTTTGGACCGGATGTGACGTCAATTTTCGGTGGATCATCCGACCACAAAAAAAGTCCCAGGCGTAGTCAAGTGTTCTCCCCCGCCCCTGGGAAGAACATAATTTCGCTTCCGCTCGGTAAATTTCTTTGACTTTTTGCATGTTAACTCTTATATGCCCAAAGAGTTTTTCAAGCGAGATTTAAAAAATTCTCTCGTACGGGAGAAAAGTTAAAGGTAAATTCGTAAAAAAAGTGTTTTTTGCTGAAAGTTTTCGACAGAATTTTCTTTAACTTAATCCTTAGGTAGCTTTCTAGAATCAAAGGCCGTATGCAAAATTCAAAGAAATTTGACCGTAGAATTTTCAAGCAAACTTAGGATATCTCTATTTTATGGTCATACTTCGAAACTTAACTGCGTTGCCATGGCAACAAATTTCTTAAGGAATCTACCAAAAATTGACACTTTGATATTATCGTTATTTTGTAGCAAAATTTGATCATGATTGGCCAACTCTAACCTAAATATTTTAACTCCCAAATATAATGCATCGAAAAAAACAAGAACCCTTTCGAGCCACCTTACCCAAATTTCAGATGCAAGAAAATGGCTTCAAGAGCGCGAACGTTTTCGTTTGGACCCTGACAACATGGACAGGCCAAACACAAAATGGGTTTTTGTTGAATTTTTTAAAGTAAGCCTGAAGGTTGTCTTGACAGACAACCACTTGTGGGCAACGGTGTTTTGCCTGATTGGCTTAAAAACCTTGCTCGCGGCGGCCACCAACTTGTTTGTTTGGATGGTTTTTCTGACAATTTGTGTCTTTGGCGTAGCATCGCAGTTCATCAAGGTTCGAGGCCTGACAGAAGCACTCAAAAAGCTTTATCCTTGGTGAAATGTTTTCTCCGGCTCGCTTCCACAGCCAAACCTTGTGACGTGCCAAAAACATCTCTTGACGAGCTTGAAAAAGTTGAAGCGTTTATGGACAAAGACAAACCCGTTTTGGAATGGCTTGGGATTCGCGTTTACGAGCCAGAATATTTTGATGGGGAGGTTTTTTGGTATTTGCGTCGAAACCCGAATAAACAGAGAAAAATGGTTTGACGATCGGTGTTTTCAATAACCACGCGTTCGTGATAAAAGATATTTTGAAGGTCGCCAAAACCTTTGTGTGCGACCAATGTAATCAGAGGTTCACCAAAGTCTGCAACCTTCAAGGACATTACAAGACGTGTTCCAAAGGAAAAGCTTACATCGATTGTCAAAACAAAAAAAATCAAAGAACACCCGACCCTCTTCGCCGTTTTGAAAAAACTCTTTATCCTGATCAGATACACTCTTTTTTTTATAAGAACCTTTTTTATAAGAACGTTGAGGCTGAGATTTACCAAAATTTTAAGAACATGCTAAGGACATACCCCAGGCTGTGAGTCGGAGAACGTTTTTATTTCCCCCCATTTCTTTTAATTTGTTGTTAAATGAGCAGCATAAATAACTGCAAAAGTGATCTAACAATACAATTAACTCAATGCCTAAAAGGAAATACCTTAACAATAACAATGTTTTCTTATTGCATGATACACTATGTAGAACATCATATCGCAGTTTGTAGTTCAACCTAGACTCTACTTCTTTCGTTTTGTTCAGGACTTTTGAAAGGATGATAAAACTACTAAATAAAAAATTATTAACGGAGAACAACAGTTCACTGAGCAGTTTGTATTCACAACGTTTCCAAAATAACTTCCACACCATCGAAGTCATCAGGTGAAAGAAAGTCTGACGTATCATCATGGTAGTTGACCTTGTATTATTTCAGCTTTGTGTTGTAGTACTCAACAGTACCACTGAACCAGCCATTCTCATAAAGCGCAGTAACTTTCCTTCCCACCAACTCTTCGTGAAAGTCTCTGTCATCATATTTATCCTCAAGAACCTCAGACGACGAATGGTGATCTGGCTCTTCTGGTTTATCTGGGCTGACTTCCTCCATGGCATGCTCTTCTCCGGCGACGATGTTTTCTTCTGCTTGAGGCAGGCTGTCTGAAGGTTCCAGGAGAGATAGTGGTGGAACAACATAACCCTTTAGCCCCTCCGGTTTTATTAGATCGTCCTCAGATGCGTCAGCAGTCATCAAGAAGCCGGTTTTCTGCTACACTCTTAGGCGCAGATTGTCGTACTCACTGCTGAGCATTTTCTTGTATGCCTCTCCAGCCCAATGCGATATCAGGATCCTTCTTTCCTTAGCTGAGAAGGATGTTTCGTGACCATACCACTTCTCCGCACTTTCTCCTTATCATCGAGCCATTTTCTCTGTGCTTGCCCAATCAAGGTCTTAAGGATTTGGGCATACCCAGCATCAACAGGTTGCCATAGAGGGGTGGCGCCAGGTAGTCCGTACCAAATTACTCCTCCCAGTTTGGCCACAGCCTCCTTAAACTCAGTTGCCACTTGCCCAGTAAGATTGTCCCAGAAAAGGACAAACCGGTCGTCATCCTTGACAGCCTCTGATAGAGTTTTCTCCACCCATTCAACGGAAACTTTCGTGTCGGCCCAAGCATTTTCTTGAAAATAGATATCGATATCGGGATGATATGCCTTTCTTTCGTCCTCACTGATCCGCTTTCCTGTTCCACGAAATATAATGCCAAGTTTTGGCTGGTCTTCAGTCGGTCTGAAACATACTTGAAGCGTACATTGACGTTTGTCCAAGCCGCTACCTGGTTGGCTGATCCAAACCCTGTGGTTGCGTTGTTGTACACCTTCGTCTATGTGCTCGTAAGTTCGTTTTGTTGTAACTGCGAAAGGGAGCGGACTTTGGTCGACGTTCAGCCTCTGCCTGGGCATGAATCGGCCCCACTTTTCGTTGTAACGGTCGTTTCTTGCGGTTCTCACCAATTTCTCTCTAGTTGTGGCATGCCACTTCTTTAAATCCACCTCAAAATTTTGCTTTGGCGTCTTTCGATTCCTCTGACGTGCCCGCATTCTTATGTTGTGCCTCTTTAAAAAGGTGGTGATAACATGCTGGCGCACTGTTGCATTTGGATTGCCTGTGATCTCCCTGTACGCAACTCTGGCTTTACACCATAGCCAGTTAAAATCTACGCTGTACCCTTTGGATCGTGCAGCCTTGAATCTCGTCATCAGGACGGAAAACATCTGGTTGTACTTCTTGCTAGGACGTGTCTTCAATATCTTCTTGTGTGCAGTTGCAGCGGCGGCTGTTATCTTTTTCTTATCTTTCATCCATTTGGAAACCAAGGATCTGTTGATCCGGTACTTTTCAGCGATGGCATCTTGCGTCATGCCTGATTCCTTATCATGGATAACTTCAGCCTTGAGCTTAACTGAATGCTGTTCTCTCCTGTCAGCGCCTCTTCGGTTGCTTTTCTTGCTTGTAACGTCTTCTGATAAAATCAAGAATAATACAGGTACATGCATTTAATAAAGTACAAGAGTACATTGCGGTATAGTCAACAGTTATAAATTAATGACTCTGACTCGCCATTAAGTGTTAAAAAAAAACCACATGCAGTATTTAATATACAGTTGTAGAAATGCATTAATTAATTACCTACCTATTTCAGAATTGCTGCTTTCCTCAGCCACAAGTGACAAAAGTTTATCCATAGTGGAACGCACACCCTCTTTGATTTCACTATCGCTCTCACTTCTTGGAGCTTTCGTCGGACGAGACGATTCTACCACGGTCTTTCTTTTCGCTGCAACGCCATGAACACATCTTTCATGAATAGTCAACCCTTGCTGGTTAACGAACGTTTTGCTGCACCCACTACACTTTACACTTGTTTGCGTTTTCGCCACAAAATCTGGTAACCTTATGCTGCTTTGTGAACCTCTGTGTTCAATGGTTTTCTTAAAGCCAAATTTACCAAGAGTTGGTTGACGCGACATCTTGAATTGTCCGCGGCACCAGATCACAGGGAAAAGGCCGCGCAAGCATGTTAAAAGCAACTTGATACACCACATTTGGCGAACAATGCTCTTTGATACGTTTCCTGGTCACGTCCGCATTGTCTAGTTGAAATACTATAACATGTAACTTAAGAACATCTTAAGAACGTTTTCAGCCTCAAATCGTAAAAAAAATAAGAACGTTCAGCCTCAGCCCAAAAATTAGACGTTCTTATAACAAAAAAGAGTGTATGCTCTTTGAGTTCTATTCTCTGGCTTGAAAAAGAAGCGATTGAACGCGGGATTCATATTCATCACGCTTTGTGCGGGCACGGTGGTGAAAGAATAGTTGAAGATGGGCTTGTTGACGGGTTTCATTTTGAATCAAACACCGTGTTTGAATTTTACGGTTGTCATTGGCACGGGTGCCCAAAATGTTACCCAAATGAACGAGACACGATTGTCAACAATAACAATGAAACAAGAGACGATTGTTTGGCTCGAACAAAAAATAAAGCCGAAAGAATGAGAAACGTCGGATACACGGTTGTCGAAAAATGGCAATATGATGCAGGTAATCTCGAGGGGGCGATGCCAAAAAAGAAAACAAAGGTTTATCCGGACGCCATTTTCTTTGACATAGAAACTTATGGTGATAAAAGCTTTTACGAAAAGCGCACAGAAATGTTTACGATTGAAAACGCGCAAACAGCCGTTTCCGTGAGCCTGGCTGATACTTTAAACCCAACACCGACACATATTTGTGACAAAAACCCGAAAAAATGGTCGAAAGGTTTTTTGAAGAGCTTCGAAAACGCGGTCAAGAGATAAGAGACGAAGTTAAAAAAGAGTTCCTGCCGAGTGATTCCGAGTATTTGCCAAAAAAACGCTGCTCGCTTATAAACAAATGGATTAACCAGGCTCCTGTTTTGGGTTTCAACTCTGGCAATTTCGATTTAAATCTCATGAACGAGTTACTTGTCGAAAAAATTTGTGAAACAACAGACAAGCCTGTCGTTTGTAAAAACGGCAAAAAAATAATGTTCATTAAAACCGACGAGTTCAGGTTTCTCGACGTGATGAACTATACACAGCTGTATACAGGCCCAGGTGTCTCCGTACGATAAGTGGGTGAAAGCTTATGGATGCGAAAGCACAAAATCTTGGATGCCTTATGATTGTTTTGATTGCCCAGAAAAACTTCCCGGGAAAAACTTCCCGGGTTTGCCCGAGTACTCGAACTGGTTTTCAAAACTCAAAGGTGATTATGTTTTGACTTTGGACGAGTTCAGACAGTGCCAACGATTGTTTGAAGAAAATGGGATGAAAACTTTTGCTGACTGGCTGGAATATTACAACAACCTTGACGTGGTTCCAGCTCTTAAAGCTTTGGTCAAAATGCGTGAGTTTTACGAGCAAAGAGAGCTTGATGTACGCCGTAAGTATTTCAGGCGTGAGTTTTGCTTCTGTGATGAGTGGTTCGATTGACAGAGGCGCTAATTTGTGGGGGCCAAACAAAGAAGCTTACAACGTTTTAAGAGAATCGATTGTTGGCGGCCCAAGCATTGTGTTCACAAGATACCACAGAGCTGGCGAAACAAAAATACGCTCGCGCAAACATGATGATTGTAAAATGTGCCAAAAAATCGTCGGTTTTGACGCCAACTCGCTTTACTTGTACACGATGAAGTTTCCAATGCCTTGCGGACCAGGCAAGGTTGTCAAATATTCTAACGACCAGACGATTGGACCTTCAACCTGGTTAAAAAACAGCGTGTTCAATGGTTCTTGGTTTGGTTTCGCACAGGTTGACATCGAAGTGCCAAAAAAACTGTGGCCTGTTTTTGAAGAGTTTTGCCCTTTGTTTGTTAATAAGGTTTTGCCTGAAGACGCTGTTTCAAACTTCTCTCTTGATTATCTAGAAAAAACAGGGCGCACGCGAGGTAAAGGAAAAAAGCTTGTAGGCGCGCTTTCGGCTCAAAAAATGTTGATTTATGCACCTTTGTTGAAGTGATACTTGGAGCACAGGCTTGAGATAACAAACGTTCATTTGACAATTAAGTACAAGCCAGAAGTAGTTTTTGATTGGTTCGTGGAAAAAGTGACAGAAGAAAGGCGCAAAGGCGATGTTGACAAAAACAAGGCGTTGTTTGCTGACATGTTCAAACTTTTGGGGAACAGCACTTATGGCAAGTTCATCGAAAATCCCGAAGACCAAACCAACATAACTTATACCAAAGATGAAAAGGTTGTTGACAGAACTTTGAGAAGCGTGTTTTTCTCTGACATGAACGAAATTGGTGAAGCTTACGAGCTTAAATCACGAAAACAAAGGGTGACCATTGACAGACCATTCCATGCCGGTATTGCGGTTTATCAGCTGGCCAAACTCAGAATGCTTGAGTTTTATTATGACTTTCTTGATCGGTACATTGACAGACGGGATTTTGAGTTGATTCAGATGGACACAGACAGCTTTTACATGGCGATATCCGGCGATTCTTTGGACGAAATTGTCAAACCTGACATGGTACAAGAGTTTGATCGCGAAAAACACAAATGGATCGCTGTGAGCGATTGGGACAAACGCACTCCTGCGCTTTTTATGTTAGAAGCCGAAGGCAGCGCGATGATCGCGCTTTGCCCAAAATGCTATTACCTTGAGCCGTTCGAAAACGGCAAAACAAAATGCAGCTCAAAAGGGTTTCGCACAAACATAACGATTTAAGCTTGGAGCGTTAACACAAAGCTTTGTTTGGGCACAAGGATATGGCGACATACTTGGGGTTTAAACCCTATAAAAATAAAATAATAAGTTACGAACAAAACAAGCTTGGTTTGAGCGCATATTACGACAAATGGTGGCTTCTTGACGACGCTATTCACACTGAACCGCTTGAGTATCACACGGACTTTTGTGAAGATAAAACTCAAGAGGAAGAGTTGGCGGAATTGTTTGACATGAGTGATTAGTTGCGCGACCGGTGGTATTCGTTTGAGTTGGCGAGTTTATTTGTGCAGGATAACGGTGGCACACGTAGACAGCGCGCAGGTGCGGGGGCGCGGCGCAAAACACTCAACCAATAATGTTGGTAGTAGTGGGTAAAGAGTCAAACGAATCACCACCTCATACGGCAGCGGTATTGCTCGCTGATAGCAAAACAACGATTAAGGCGATGCCGAGCCGAAAGGTGAGGCTGAGCCGTTCGCGTTCGCAAGCTTTTTGTATAATGGCTTGTTCTACTTGTTCGTAAGCGTGTTCATTGCTAGTCACATCTTTGATAAGTTTTAGCCCTTTTTCTGTTCTTAGGCTTTGTCCCTTTTGCGGCTTTAAACTTACACGGGGAAGCGAGAAGATTTCTTGGAGCTGACAAACAAGTGGTCAACTCCGCTCAAGGCTGCCATGTATTGGCCATTCGGCTGAATTGGAATAAAACTAGAACTTTCACCAGTGCGCGAAGCGTACGCATTGAAGTTATAATTTCTCGAGCTAACCGAAGATATCATAGCGCATTCTCATTGTTTCCTGGCAATTCAATCTTTTTAAAATCAAATCAAGGCTATAGAGCCTAGCTTCCACATTGTTTCTTTCATTCTGCCAAAATTGGCGGGCATTAGGACGGAGGGAGAGGAAAGAAACGTTCAGGCGGTCCACAGGAAAAATGTAACTTTTTAGCTATTGCTATAAAAGAACTTGAGTCCAGTAGAATAAAGTAACAATTTTAACAGTAGAACAAAGTAGCGACGTTAACAATGACAAAAAGAAATAGAACACTGGTCCAAGAAAAGAAGGCAAAACGAAGCAAGTATTTATCGAGGTTTTTATTGCTGTTGTTGTTTTTGTACTGCACCTAAACTTTTTATATATACTTTATATATATATACTTTTTTAATTTTTTTTTTTTAGTGTAGTAAACATCCTTCGTAAAGTTTTGCTTTACTCTTAAGTTTTCTGGTCCATATCGTAGATTACAGACTAAGAATCTTCGAACCAAAGCGTGCATAGGATCAAAGAAGTATAATAAGCCCTTTTGCTGGTTTACAATGGTTTTAAATTTTTTTCCGCCAATGTAAGATTAGGGTTCGTCGTGATTTGACTTCTCATTACTCTTTGGCCTAGTTTCATCTGATCGCGTTTTTGCTGGGGCTACTTCCAATTTTCTGGTCTCAGCCCCCTATCTGGACTGGTAGAACCGAGAGGTGAGCGCGACTCCAGTCCTTGCCGGTAAAGGAGGTTTTTTAAACAACCGAAATTTGATATATAATAAAATAAGAAATAAACAAATAGAAATAAACAAATAAAAAACAAATGAAAATTAAGTGTTTAACTCAAGCTAACTGACTGGAGCATGTCGAATGGTGAGGGGTTGGTAGGTTGTCTAATCTGGTTTGGGGTTAGGGTTTACCTCGCTCCAAATAAAGCGTTTTTTAATCGCTCTGTAATGCAAATTTAGCTTTTGCGCACGGTTGGATTATAACAGCGTTTTACAACATCTAATTCCCAATAAAATATATCATTGCGCTCTCTGAAAGAGGGTATTGTAGAAAAACAACTGGGTGAAAACCCTTCCATACGCGCTCTCGCTCGTAGAAGGAAAACGCCAGGAAATCTGCACAAACTTAGAAATAACAGGTACAACAACTTTTTCAAGGCCTCCAACCAAACCTACTTCTCTTAGTTAAGCAAACACTAAACATACAGCCCTAGTATAACTATACTTGGTTTCTGAAAACTCATGGAATGGAAAGAGGGCTATCTGAACTAAGTTAATCCTTATTGTGATCCGACGTGGGACGAGACCGGAAGTGGACGCCAACACTACCTGTTTACCATTTCTTTATTGGTCTGACTTCCTGGACTCCATAACAGTTTCAATTCATAAGATTTCCAGAAAGCTCAACTTCAAACGAAAAACTTTTTTCAAATGAAATCATTGTTTAAAGATCGCTTTCTCGCTCCCTGTACCCCTTTCCCGTTTACACCTGCTACGCAGGCTAAAAGATCACAAACTAGGTGGTGTGGAAGGTTTACGTTTGGATCCGGAGATGGAATAATTTTATGTAATTTAAGGCATTTAAGGTGATTCCATCGAAATAGAAGGAATATTTAAAATTTTCTAAACCAGTCCAAGAAATGATGCGCAGAAAGGATGCGTAATGCAATTGAAGGGAATCACCTTAATTGATGTGATGTTCAATCTTACTTAATCCCAGTGAGATAAATCCCTTGTTATGAAATCACGGAAATTGTTTTTGATATTAAAATAAAAGGATGTCGAAACGAAAAGCAACTAATGAGTAGCAGCTCACGAAACGTAACATAAAATTATAATAAGCCTCTCTTAGCGACTATCGTCTGTGAAATGTGTGTCTAAATGACGCTCGAAGATTCTACTTAATGCTTGTTATTTTGATCCGAGTTATAGCGAGGACCGTTGGGAAACGTGAAGTGTACAAGCCTTAACAGTGTTTAACCCGCTGAGTGGATGAGCCTGGTCAATCGGTATTATCGTCTTCAGTTACTTGCCACTTGTGCTCTTCGAAGTCATATCTTTCAACTGTTAGTGCTAAAACACCGTCAGCGACTCCACCACTACATACAATGTTCCTCCCAAACAAACCATGCTACCTCCAGTGCGAGGTGTATTCAAACTTGCAATAAGCTACCATTGGTCTGCTACTGGTTCGTACACTTCGCAAGTGTCAGTATCAATATCAGGGCGGATTTTAGACATTGAACGAGGATACTTTGTGCCACCAGCAATGAAAATCCTCCTATGTGCCGCAGCACCATACGCGTCACATCCCTATTTATTCATTTATAAATTTATTCATAGCACGTATACTCTCACATTTGCCCTCCACGATGTCAAATCTTTTTGCAAGTCTACTTGGAATTAGAACTTTTCCACTCCAATTTCCACCAATAACGTAGAGATACGTTTCCGTGGCCACAATACAAATTCTGTAGCCAAGCAAACAAAGCAAACATACCATCGTTGTACAACAGGCGATTACAGGACATTGCCATCTTCATGTATAAAATTAAGCATAAATTGCTGTCAGAGAGACTCTGTAATCTTTTCCAATTAGACAGTGGCTTATATAATTTAAGAAAACGAGAATTTGTTCAACCTCGATTCTCTTCGGTAACATATGGAAAACACTCACTTCGTTACCTAGGGCCCAAACTTTGGAATGATCTCACTCCTAGACTAAGAAATTTACCCTCTTTGAAGCAATTTAAGAACGTTATACGTGATCGGGACCTCACTGCGCTGGCTGCAAATGTCAGTGATTGTCGAGGCTGTAACCTATGCCAAGAATGACTGGCCGCCAACATTACATGACATAATTTTTATTTTTAACATAATTTTTATTTTTATATGTTAATATAGTTGAAGAAACAGAATTTTAATATATTTTTTACAGTTTTTTAGCTTAGTTAATTGTTGTAATTAGGCTTTTTAAATGTATATAAATATTTTCCATTTTATATATATTAATTACGTTTTTAGTTAGGCAGGTTAGGTGTCCACAATTAGTAGAGGGGACTTTTCCCCTCAGCTACTACAGTTTTTGACACGTTAATAAAGTTATTATTATTATTATTATTATTATTATTATTATTATTATTATTATAAGCGCATCGTCACATGGACATGAAGGAAGTTTCTGCCATAAATTTGGCTCGACGTTGTATTTTGATACGAAAGCATCTGATTTCGAGTAGATCCCTCCTGTATTACTGATAGATTACATGTCTTCCCCTATAACACTCACTGCTGACGTGGTAAATTGTTGACCATGGAATTTCAAATTAAGCTCAGCCCAGCAATTTGATAATGGATGATATACTTCACCTATTGGATAGTAAGTCTCGGGTGTACTTGGAAAGACGTACAATTTTCCTCGAAATGGTGACAGCAGAAATCGCTCACGATCATATAAAGGTGCGTCGGCCAATCGGTTCCATCTATCTTCTTCGGGCTGACAACAAAAAAGTCTCCTTGCCAGCAAAAACGACAAAATGCGAATCAGTCCCTTTTCTAGGTAACTCTGAGCGATAAATTCCATTCACAGCATCCTCCACAAGCTTCAAACAGCTTGGGTTCTTTTTCCCGAAATTGTTAGTGACGACATCTCCGTGAAAGTAGTCATGCGACATGTGGGCCAATCGCATGTGACGAAATAACTCTTCAAACTTCTCTTCTCGCTCGCCCTTGTTTTGTTTAATCCACTTAATTATGATCTTAAAAATTTCATCCTCTGTACTAACAGCAATCTCATCACTGCAAATCCATTCCTCCACTTGATGGCTTTCTAAATGAAGAAATTGTTCAGATTCAGCCACAGCCAGTGAAGTTTGAAAGTATAAATCTTTTGGAGATAAACAAGAGATCATCACATTGGTAACTCTTGGCGAAGTGATAAGTTGATAAGCTTGGAATAAGTAGAAAATCTGCGGCCTCGATCAGGTCTTCAAAATTTCCTGGAGTTATCTCTACACTGCCAGTGCGTATGAACTCTAGGACCACTCTCATATCAGTTTCAGTGACGTTTTCCAACCGAATGATTCCCTCTCTGTTCTCCCTCATCCTCGTTGTTGAATTGTGCTGTAAAGAAATCACTCATTGCCGAAAGATCGGTTTTGCTTGCCATAATCTCTTTGCCGTCTTTTGTAATCAAAGTAACCGCATTTGAATCGTCTTGTTTGGACTGCATCTGTTAGATCCTCTTATATTGCGATTTTCCCAGGATCTCAGTTGGCTCAGTTGTTGTTTTTAAGTTTCCAGTAGATGCAAAAGAAGATGTTTTGCTAGATATTCTGAACTGAAAATTAAGCTTCTTCAGTTGTACTCATGCCCTTGATTTGCCAGCGCAGAAATTTTAGGTATTCAGTACACTGCATGCCGGAAAAACGTCACCTTTTCAGTATAATATTCAGAGCACATAAACGTACAGAGAGTCCATAACAAGCCAGTGAGGTACAACTAAAATACAACCAGAACTTTAATATCAAGCGAACAGTAACAAACACTGAGTAAAGTAGCGGTCTTAACCACGGAAAAAGAAAGATTATTCAAGTCTTCCAAATACATACTACCTGTACCCCCACGGCCTTTTATAGTTTGTTTTACTTCTTTCACTATTGGTAGGAGTTTTAGTTTGGGTTTTTCCGGGATCTTCGGCAGAGTGGTCATGATTTCTCTTGAATATTCAACACCAGCCTTATTGTATTCCTTCCATGAACACAATCATACACGTGTTGCTTTTTCACATCGAGAATGTTTGTTATTTTCTGCATAGGCATCAGGTATCTATTTTTATGTTTCTGGCATCCTCACCCTGCCTCGCCAAATTTTTTCCACTGATAGCAGGCGTTCCAAGCCCTAGAGCTGGCGGGTAATCCAAACTTGTTTTGTAAATAAATTGGTTGCTGCGCTGTCTCCTCATGTTTTGTTGCTGTTCATCGCTTTCGCAAGTTTTTTTGTCTTGTGCTTTGTTTATTCGTTGAGTAATTTACGAGGCTCTATTTCTGTTCATAGATTTGTCCCTTTTGCAGTATTACAATCAGAAAACGGGAAACAAGCAGATTTCGTCGAGCAAGCAGTTAAGCGGTCAACTCGGTTCAAGGCTGCCAAGTTTTGATCAAACTAGCCTGTTCCAGGCTCTGAGATAGTGGGGAAAGCGTGAATTGAGAAAAAGAGCTCGAAAAAAAGCGAAGGGGCTTTCCCTTTCTAACTTCATGCCGTCCCAACTATCTGAGAGCCTGGAACAGGCTATGATCAAACTGGAAACTTCATCAGTGCGCGACGCACGCACATTGAAATTAGAATTCCACGAGCAAACCATGGTAAGACATGACAGCGTATTTCCCCCCGTTTTCCCGCCAATTCAAGCCTTTCCAAAGCCAAATGGAGGCAATAGAGCCTCTCTTCCATACAATGCCTTTCATTCTCCAAAATCGGTTAGCGCTCTGAAAAGGAACAAGACAATTTGGGGCATAGAAAAAGAAAGATTTTAAAGTTTTATTGTTATGAAAGAATGTGTGTTCATTTGAGCGAAGTAGAAATATTGACGGTAGAACTGAAGTAAAAATCATTAACCCTGATTGAATCTAAAGAAATAAAACGCTGGTCTAAGTAAGGAAAATAAAAATAATTGTCTTCATGTTGTTAATGTTGTTGTTATTGTGTCTTATGTTGTACCCCGGGTGTTGTATTATATCACTATATCTTAACGTTTTTTCTTTGTAATTTCTTAATGTAGTAAACATCCTTCGTAAAGTGATGCTTTCCTCTCAAACATTTCCGGTTCGTATACTGAGTAGATTACGAACCAAGTATTTGCGCCGATCAATTCGAAAGTTTAACATCCCCCCCCCCCCGGGCAACCCCCCGGGCATTTGAACTTTTGAAGATTGGCTTGTTCAAATTCCCTCCCCTCGGGGCAAAAAAGCCGTTCAAATGCCCCACCAATTACTACTAAAATACCGCTCGTCAAAGACAAATTTCGTCTTCAATCAAACAGTTTACACGCTTTTCAGAGAGATATGCCGTAATGTCCCGAGTTATTCACTGACAAAGGGGAAATTCTGTCTTGTAAATCCGTCAAACCCTGCAAAAACCGAAAAAACGCACGGGCGTATCTTCCAATCAGAGCGTGCGTGGGTAAAAGAAATCAAAGATGAGTCTTCCTGCGTACTGACAGCCCGATGTGTCCAATCGATGAAATTCGATAATCGATAAAATCGATTTTAATCGATAATAATCGATGGCAATTAATCGATTGAAATCGGAAATCGATGAAAATCGATGACCCAAAGAGTTGTGAGTATCGATTTTCATCGATTTTCATCGACTTTCATCAATTGTCATCGATTTTCATCGATTTTTATCGATTATATCGATTGTCAGTTGCAATCGTTTAATAATGATTTCAGATACGTTTGCGCTACGCATTTGCAATTAAGTCTTACCTATTGTGTTTTTTTCTCTTCACAAAAAGTGATCTGTCATGCAATTGCTGCTTTTCCTCTAAATGTGTCAAAATTACGAAAAACTTGATTGAAAGTGTGTTCAAAACTCTCTTCGAAAAGTTTGGTCAGTTGAAACCCGTGATTTGTGGACAATACCCTCAAAATAGCTCTCTATAATCTCTGATGTGAACAGACACGGATTCGTTAAACAACGTTTTTCGAAATTACCGACTTCTTCAAATAAGAAGAGACCCGGCCATTTTCCCCGTTTTTCCACGTATAGACTGAGTTAAGTCCGGGCTTAACTATCACAGGTTCTCAGGTGCTTCTACATAAACTGGTATCCAACTCTATCAAAATTACAACTCTCTCGGACGTTGCTAGCTCTTTTTATTTTGTTTAATCATGAAACGGTGATTAAAATTCCATCAGAGTGTGTTGATATATAAGTAACAGAAACAGTTTTCGGTCCACTATAAAGTTACAACAGCCCTATTTGAACGTGAACAAATGTTTCGGAAGCAACATTTACTTTGGCTGATGCAAAGCAAACCAGTATCAAAAGAAATTCAAGGAAGGCAGAATATGCTGCAAGTATGGCATGAACTAACGCCTCGACAAGGAAAAACTGATACATAGAATATATGTACAATAACAGGTTATAAACATAGTTCAGTAATGACATATCCAAGAAACAAGAAAACAAATCAGGAATAAATAAAATGTGCATTAAAATAACAAGCTTTTTCTCTTGTTCTGCGTCGTAGTAATTGACAAAAGAAGGCACTGTTCTAAAGTTTTTTTATATCTAATGTTTTTTTATCTAGGTTCGGTAATTCTGATAACTTCTGGAATCCAGGGAGAGAATATCTGAGGTCATGAACGTCTTGATCAATAATAATGACTTCATCTGTATGTTCATCAGAACGATCTGGTCGTGGCGAAGGTCCATTTATTGCTTCACATGTTCCATTTGTACTAGGTCTAGTTTCTAACTGTCTCCTTAGTTCTAATACTTTTGCGATCAATTCTTGTTTTGATGAACTTTTCTTGAACGCCACACCATGCTCAGTTAGGATTTCTTTTAAAAGTTCTTTTGTCATACTGTCTGGTTCACCCTTTTTGGCTTCTTCTCTGAAAGAGAAAGGATGCGTAACGTATCGGCTTACACCCTGGGCTTACAAATGTTGCAAGAATTCATAAATGGTTCATTTATTATAACCGATAATAATCGATAAAATCGATGAAAATCGATACAATTAAGAGGACGTGAATTGTGAGTATCGATTTTCATCGATTAATGGAACCAATCGATATTAATCGATTGATTTTTATCGATTATATTGATTATATCGATTGGTTTCAGATGATCGATTTTCATCGATTGGACACGCCGGGTACTCAGTCGGAATAGAAAACTATGCTTCTCCGGCTGTACTCTTGCCATCAGGAACAGTAACTTAGCCGTTGAGATAAGTAAAGTATAAAGAAAAAAAGTGCTTCAGTTCATCTCGTTTTACTAGCCAATCACTATTTTGCACGATTTGTAGGTTAGATTACGTGAATATTCGGTAGAGTGACATCCATTTTGTATGCGAAGCTCCGAATGATTTCGGCCGAAAAGGTAAGACGGTATTTTATAATAATTCAGTATTGACAAAATTGTAAACCAGGGGTCAAATCGATGGGCATGTGCTAACACCTGGAACACCGAAACGCCGGAACACCGGAATACCTCGGAACACCAAAAATATATTTTAAAAAATACAATAAATAAAAAACAAATTTTAGAAATAACTAGAAAACAAATTAATACAAAGAAATAAAATAAATGAATATAATAAATAAATCAATCAATAAATGAAATGAATATTAAACAAACGGAGAAACACTAAGCTTTTAAAAACCGAAATAAAACCAGGTAATATTTTGCAGCCAAATTCACATTTCAACCTTCCGACACCAGTGAGATCTTGGTACGAGATTAGTGTGTAGTTTACGCCGTTCACGCCTTAACTTCGCGCCTGGGCGGCCCCCGGGGCGGCGCCGAATAAAACTAAGTGCGGAAATCCGAGTGCGTCGTTGTGGACGCACTGTAAAAAGGTTAGCAATTTGCTTTTCTCACCCAGCCTCATAGCAACCATTATTGATAAAACGGAAAGTAGAGATTGATTACACTTATTGATTATACAATAAGAAGGTGAAAATCTTAAGTGAAGTCCCAGTATGTCACTACCATGGGAAGGTGGAATGCCTTGAACGGGTGTTTTGGTCAAATTCAAGACGGTGGGATGAAATGGCACGAACTGCTAGGGTTGCGTACGGTACGCAAATTATCCACCCGAATATGTAGAATCAGGGGCAGCTCCTACTTTGCTAAACAAACATCTGGTCAGTTATTGTTTGGTTCAAGTTTGTTTGTTTTTGGCAACGCCAGAGAAATAAGGAGCAAGAGGGAAGTTGCAGGAGGGAAGGGAGGCAACAGGTGAAAGGAAGTGGTTAGTCCTATAAGGCCAGTTGAGAAAAGCAAAATGCTAACGTTTTTTGGTGCGTCTGTTACCATGTGCTTGGTTTTCCGCTCTTAGTTTTCCCCGGTAACGACAGGAAAAGCCGAGATGGCGGAATCCGGCGCCGCCCAGGGACGAACTTATGGCGCGAACGGTGCAAACTACACACCAATCTCGTACCAAGATCTCACTGGTGTCGGAAGGTTGAAACGTGAATTTGACTGCAAAATATTACCTGGTTTTATTTAGGTTTTTTAAGGCTTAATGTTTCTCCGTTTGTTTTATTCACTTCATTTACTGATTTTATTGTTATTACTTTTTTCTGGTCCCAAGGCTTGTTGCGACCCTTATTTTGACTGAAGTGCAACATATAATGCGATTTCTAGGAATCTTCAGGAGAGGAGATTTTTGTCCAGTTCGTAAAATTCTTTTAAATTCTGCCCCCCCCCCCCCCTCCCATCTTCCAAAAATAAGCCCTTCCGAAAATAAACCCACTGAAGCTCGGACTGAAGCACGTCCAAATCTCGGCTCTCCCTAACCCCCTTCCCCTCTTAACGTCCAGTGGACGTTAAGCAGGGAACTTGTGAATATGTCGACGGCCCCTAAGTGCAGAATGAAATACGTAGGTCAAGTTTAACCCTCATCGGCTGATCAACTTACTTTGTTCAGGAGTGCCAACATCAATCACAGCAATTGTGGGTATCCACATATTTTTCAGAGATAAGTTTATAAGGAACCATGATTCTAAAAAGCCTTTAAATAAACAATATGTAACATTTTCTTTCCAAAATTTAAACTCAGTTTAATCTCTGAAAAATATATTCAGGTTATATCCACATTTTTCTTTTTGGACTGAACAGCCCTTGCTGAAATCTACTTTTACTACACAGTCGTAAACCGTACAAAAATACATTGTTAATGTTAGTTAAGGTACCATCCTTTAGAAACCTGAGTTCCTCCTGAGATGCATAGATTGCATCGTCCTTAACTTGCCATCTCTTTTGATTACGTGTACGACAAAGCCAGGGTGCATTTTGGGGGAATTCCATAGCAGGCCATGAGTGAAGACATGAAGACATGCCAAGGTCTTTTAGATTGTATGCCAAATGCTAATGATCTTCAAAGTTGCACTGAGTGATTGGACCCCCTGAAGACATCATCATCAGCAGCATCATTGGTATCGTCATCATCATCATCATCATCATTAATTTGCACGGTTATCACAAAAGTCAATTCTAGAAGAATTTATTTCATTGCCTATCACTGTAGATTTTGACTTGCCTACATTTCTGATGCAGAAAGGGCAGGGAGAGGGAGTATTCAAGCACCTAGTGAGAGAAGACAGAAGAAGGCATTTATTAAATTCTTGTTCCCATTTAACTCAATTATAATGTCCTGTAACACACTCCCAAACATAAATTTTTTCCATTATATAATGAATAAATTTGACTCACAAATTATATCTATAATGCTCACAGTAAACAAAGTATTATTGGAGAATTTGGGAGTTCAAAATTGGCAGAGTAAGAATTCACATTTCTACTGTATAATTGTATTCATTAATTTGTACATTAAGTGGGTTTCTTTTCAAGTTAAGTTGAGGACACTTAGATTTGTCTATTTTACAACCCTTGTGCTCTGTTATCAAATTCAGCCTTTTTTTAGGGAGCCAAACCACCCTTGGAGTTGGTATTTTGATCAGTCTTTTGATTAGAAGGTTAAGATGCCAGTGGTTTGAGGCTGGTCTTTGCATTGTGTCATTTTTTTTTCCTTGTACGATCAGACTCACTCCAGTTCTCCCTACCCAGCTGCGCAAATGCACTTGACTAGCATCCTATTCAGGGTGTGAGGAGTAGAAGTAGTAATAATACCTCTTAGAACTACAGAAACTGGAGTAAAGTGCCAGCTGTGTTGGGCCACTTAAGGCTGAGGGTGTGACTTAAGGATGGTGCCCCCTTTTGTTACTGCGCATACGTTTTGCACATCTTGGGTCTGGTCCGACCATCCGAGATAGCTGGGTTTCTTAAGGAATTTGCCTACTAATACAACGGTATTTAAGCGTGGTTCATGACCATGTGGAAAAAGCAGTTCTTAGCAACGACTATAAAAATCCAAAAAGAAAATTGGGGGTAACCACGCATTTTTCAGAGATAATTGAGCTTAAATTTGGGAAAAAAAGCCATACATTCTTTGTTTTTTAAAGTGTTTTTAGAATTATGGTTGCTTAATTATCTCTGAAAAAAGCGTGAGTACCCACATTTTTCTTTTTACATTCCAATTTACGTCTTGCTAAGATCGATCTACTTTCCCCATAGTGAAAAATACCTGCAATACCTCCCCTTCTTATTTTTGAGGTACCTCTCCCCTTTGTAAAAATACCTTTGTATTAGAACCCACACTCCTTAACGCCTTCCCACTCAAACCGTCCTTGGATTTGATTTGATCTTTATTGCTTTCTTTATACAGTGGAACCTCAATTTAGCGAACCTCTACATAACAAACTGGTATAAGTAACAAACAATATTTTCAGCCCACTAATAGTGTAATGTATGGAAAAGAACCTTGATTCCCTTTGCACTTCATTAAATTGAGATGCCATTGTAGCTTTCCATTGCTTTGTAGGGCTCTGAAGAAAACATTGATTCAGAGACACTACAGCAAGCTCAGGATGTTCTTCACCTGTTAGCTGGTTTTGCGGTGAACTTAACCGATGTCCCTCAGCTGGCAGCAGAATGTGGCAATGTGGGACTTGTTCCAATATTTTTAGAGATATCTGATGCATTGAAGGATTCCATACCAGACATGATTCCTTTTGAAGTAAGTGCATCCTAAATATCAGGCCAGTGCATTTTAATTTAATAATGACCTCAAATTTATAGCTTTGTGAAGTTCAGAATTCTGGAAATATCATAAAGCATGATAAAGAGACAGATGGTAAATGAGGACTCAGTCGTATATGTAATAAGTAATTCATATTCAGTTTGTCATGAGCTGGGGGGAGCATGGTACTCCCTATAGTGGGCTATGTGGGGAGGCTCCTCCCAAAAGTGCTGCCTTCTTTGTGCTTGCAGCATACTAAAGGGTAGTGAAATTTAGCATGTTAATTTTAGTACATGTATGTCTTAGTGTGTAAAAGGGTTGCCAAAATCCACCTTTAACAGAAAAAGGTCTGAGCAGCTAAGTCTACGACTACTAAAAATGTTTGGAAAATTTTGGCAGAAGTCCCAATGCAAAAATGTGCAAATGCTAGGAGCCTTTGATTGACTAAAATCCCTTGATGATCCACTGGTTTTAGCTTATTTTTGAGGTATAAAAGTAGGTACACATGGTTGTTCCAGGTATACCATTTTGCTGAGGATTTTTTCACAGCCTTCCCATATGAAACTTTCTTGAGTACCTCCCTCAGAGTCATGAGAATGGGACAACAGAAAATATCAAGTCCCTGACCAGAGTTAAGCTCTTCACCTTTCACACACCAATGAGATGACTTAACTCCTATTAGCTAAGAGAGAATCGTAATACATGTGATGAGCTACATGTACAGCTGTAGGTCATATTGACTAGGCTCAATATGTGACACTCATTCTAGATCACTGCAAGGATCAGGAAATGCCAAAAGCATCCTGTGTGGTGACAAAGAAAGCTTTGCAGTTAATTGTGTATTAAACACCTGTACAAAAAGTGTATCAAGCTGGTCAAGAGTCTGGGACAAAGGAAAACAAAAGATATGTTTTCATGCTTGTCATAAATGAAAATCTCTACAGTTTACTTATTACTTAAAGAAGGAATTTTACCTCAACTTTTTGTAATAAATGGACTTTCTTCAATGTAGTTCATTAGCAATTTATCTCTTTCTTTAAGGATCCAGAAACAAAAGTGATATCCAAGTTCACTTCTTGAGGTAGAACCCTGTCAAGGCTGCTTGGAGGACTGGTTAATCTGGCTAAACAGGTTTCAAACAGGGCATTCTTTAAAGATAGCAAAGGAGTTGAACATCTACTACCATTTCTGAAATCAAAAGTGACTGCATATTATCTCAAGGCTTTATTTTGCTTGGCATAACTCATTGAAGAAAGTAATAATGAACTCATAATGGCAGATGTTGGTAACACATTAATCATAAAATTAAGATGTAAATAGCTAGCTAGGTAGAGTTACACTTGATCCTTAGGGCCTCATTCATGCCTGGAGCTTAAGGCAGTTAAAATTTCTCAAGCATGAAGCAACTAGAGTATGCCAGTTAAACTACTCCTCTTGGATTAAGGATGCTAGGTTTGATTAAGTATGCCACTCCTCTTAGATTAAAGATGCTTGGGGGAGTGGGGATGGTGCAGTGGTGAGAGTGCTCACCTCCCACCAATGTGGCCCAGGTTTGATTCCCGGACCCGGCGTCACATATATGTGGGTTGAGTTTGTTTTTGGTTGTCGTCCTTGCTCCGAGGGTTTTTTCCCGGGTCCTTCGGTTTTTCCTCCCTCCTCAAAAAACAACATTTCCAAATTCCAATTCTGTTTAGTGTCACCCTTGTTAAACTAAGTCAAATTAATTTAATTTTTAATTTAGGTATCCATTGCAAGGTTACAGTTACAGGTTATACTCTAATTAGCCTTTTAACTAATAACCTCATCACAGTATTGTCGATACTGTGGTTCAAATTCACGTTTGGTGCAATTATTATGCCATAACTTATGACATAACAGAAAGACAAATTCTAGGAAACAAAAATTGAGCCCAAACGAAAATTGGGCCGCAGCAGCTATGTCCTCCACTTTGTACGTGGACATGCGCTTTATTCTCGCTCTATATTTATGAATAATGTTATACTCCTTCGCCGAAATTTTAAGGAGAAGGCACAAATAAAGATGACAATGTAATTCACTGTGAAAATGTTATCCATAATGTATTCATTAGAGGTGGATAAGGATCCGTTACTTGCTTAGAAGAAGGGACAGTGTAAGAAATGGGAGGATCCGACCTCCTGGGCTCCTCAACTACCTGCCACTGGACATATCATGTCACAGACTGACGTCTGTAGGCAGGCTTTTTAGACGTTTTCAGTGTATGAACGCTTTTCTTTCAGCTTGGCTTGAATGGAGGGATTCCTGTCATTGTGGACATGTTAAAGACATCCCATCAAGTCGAAGAGAGGCTCGCAGGGACGAAGGGCTTGTGGATGTTATCATTTGATGTCACCAACAGGGTGCTGATCAAAGCTATCCCAACAGCCATTGAGACACTACAGAGTTTGAGATTACATCCAAATAAGGACATCGTGAAAGCATCTTGTGGCGTCCTCTGGGAAATTGAGAGGAACAGAGATTCTACTATTTCAGGTACATAATTTTGAATTATTGATCCAAGCCTAAATGCTTTAATTGCACTGTTCTCCATACATGTACATCAATATTATGATTTGCGTTTGCCTTAGCTTTGCTTCGCTATGCTCTGTGTTTGGTTCAAAAAAATTTCACGACTTTCTCTTCCCCAGCAACTGCTATTTTGTATGACAAAAAGGTCATACGTTTGCAGGAAAACTGGTCCTGACATCGCTAAGTGTACAAATATAGTATGAACAGCGTCGCTTTCAAAGCGCACCCAGCTAAAGAGGAACTTTTTATCCGATCCATGCCCAATATTACTTTTGTAAAAGTGGTGAAAAATATTTGATCCGTACGGTACCCGGTACCTGTGTAACGTAACAAGTCACGTCAGTTCCTTGTAAGAAAGAATTAGAGAGTAAGAAACATGTACAACGTATTTGTAATTGTCTTTTTTATGGGCAGCTAAGCTGGTTTTTTTAAAATTTGTTTCAAAAACACCTTTTTCCTCGGTTGCTAGAAATAAAAACGTTTTAAGATCGGTTCGGCCTCAAATTACATGTATTAAAAAAACATAAAAAGCGTAGCTCGAGAGTCGTGTATGCCACCATTAATTCATTTTAGCCCTAAAACCCTTTAAGTTTGGTTGGTCGTGGGATCCGCAAGAATTATTTTGCCCTAATTTCACGTGAATAGAGCGCTTTTCAAATGAACGTCGTGATACCAAAACCAAAGTAATTACCCCAGCCAATCACAACAAACACAAATTACCCAATGAACCAATCAGAACTCGAAGCAAATACATGTAACCGGCGCCAAGCGCGGGAAAGAAACGGTTTGAGTTTTACTTCTGATTGGTCGAGAAAGCGGCGGGAACTTTTTAACCAATCACAGAGCGAAGTAAAGCAAAACCAAAGCAAAACGCGAATTACTTTGGACACTCAAACCGCTTTAATGTTCTTGATTTCAGTAGTTACCGCTAAAACTCAGCATATTATGGTTAGTTACCAGTGGGATTCTCAAGCCATGGTGCTGCAGGTGAAAGATAAACTGATAGACGCAGGATTTACGGTTTGGATTGATGTGGAGAACATGACAGGCTCTACTCTGGAGAGCATGGCTTCTGCTGTGGAAAACTGCACTGTGATTTTGATGGCGGTATCACGGAAGTATTTAGAGAGCCCAAATTGTCGGTCAGGTAAAAGAGTTTTTAACGTGCATTTCGAAAAGCACCTACTTACACTTTATGTGCTATTTTCTCGTCTGTCAAACGTCCTAAAAATTGAAATTTTGCAGCACAAGTTGGTTTAACCGCATGATACTGAAAAGTGTGCCCCAACAATGTGGAGACGCTGATATGTAGTCGTAAATATGAACATTAAAAAACCAACTGCATACCTGCATTTGTACGTGTCCGTGTACTTCAAAATTCGTCGAAGAACAATGTTTCCCGATAGCTAGATTTGACCCATGAAAAATAGGCGGTATCACCTCAACCTGCCTTGCACCCAATTGCCCTACCGACGGTGATTTAGAATAATAATTTAGAAGTGTAGACCTTGAGGCATGCTCCCCCCCCCCCCCCCCCGTTCCCATTATTAATCACCGAAAAATATTAGACTGCGAGTAGTCTCTAATTTTGGCGATCGCTTGTGGGGCGGGCGAAATACACGCGCGCGCGCGACATTTCGAGGGGACGCGACGCGAGGGGAGCGCCAAATTTTTGGCGCTCCCCTCGCGTTGCGTCTTCTCAAAATTTTGCGCGCGCGGGTGTGTATTTCGCCCGCCCCACAATCGCCATTGCCAAAATTAGAGACTACTCGCAGTCTAGAAAAATATCGAAACGGCTAACTTTGGAGTATCCACGGCTCTGAACATTAGAACATTTGCAGCTGTATGTCTGCGTGTTTTGTTACATTTTGTAGGGTAGGGGTGGGGCTAACAGTGAAGTCTAATCCATTACATGTAACACAGCCAAGAGACGAAGAAGACATTGTGAATTTTCAGGTGGGGTTAAAAGTTTTCCTCTTTGAATCACACAGAGGCGGAATATGCTTATCAACTCCGTAAACAAATCATACCACTGATGATGGAGCCTCGCTTTCAGCCCCACAGTTGGCTGGGAATTATTATGGGCACCAAGCTGTGGATAGACTTTAGGGAAGCGCGGAATATAGAGACCGGGACCAGTCATCTTATAAGAGAACTGGGAATGAGAGCAAAATCCCAAGCTACAGGTAACCAAGTGACAATTGGTGGAGCAATGGCTAAAAAAATGTTCAAAAACTGTTGTCTCATTTTCCCGCAAGTATTCACTTTCTTTTCCTTTCCTTTTTCTTCCCTTTTTTCTTTTTTCTTTCCTGAGGGATAAACTTTCAAGATCTCGCCATGATGCTAGTGTGTACAACATGCAAAAGTGCACAAGTGTGGCTTATGTCGCATACTTTCGTGGAGATACAGACTAACCAATCAGAGTGCAAGAATAGAAACCAGTGCAAGGCCTCACGTATTTCTGTTGGTTTACTGGAAGCTACCAAAACCAATCAAAACGCCACATGTGCACACATGTGCTCTCTACTGGTTTGCTAGGAGCTATCGGTAACCAATCAGAATACAAGAATAGAAACCAACCCAGTGTCACACTTGATCTCTACTGGTTTTCCAGAAATAAACCATAGTCCCTTACCACGAAAGCGTACGAATTACTTAAAGTGGCCACTGATATCTGACGCTGTAAAAGGGTTGACCTTATCCCTGGCAAAGTTCTTGACAATTTAACCGTCGGATGTAAGCGAATAAGCATCAGCCTAGCAAACGAAAGCAGTCCGCACGTGAATAAGCAGCAGTTCTCGAATCTCTTTTACACGTTTTCAGCAACATATGTCACGTCTGTAATTCCCTTTCCACCGAGTCCTTCAATTATTCCACGTATGGATTCCAATGAAGTGTGCGAGTCGCGCGACACTGGGTACATTATTAAGTTGAACATTTCACATGCTATAAAATATCCACAGCTATTTAGAGATACGTGCAGTAGAATCTGAGCGATTGGACGTGTGCCCGTCATTCACAGGTGACAATTTGTTGAAAATAATCTAAGATCAATAAGTCACGTTTGGCTGGGTACTCAATGACACAGAACATGGTGACGAATAATTTCCTAGCCCGCTCTAAGCCAAGAGTGCTGATAGTTTTGTCATTTAAAAAAAACATTCATTTACACCAAGAAATTACGTTAGATATCGTATCTTTTAGGACGTATCTTTTTTTTTTTCGTATCTTTTAGGACGTAAAATAGCTTTGAATTCCTTTGCAAACCCTTGAATTGATTACGGCTCATACAATATTAACCAATATCGACTCACAATTTATGCAGAATTTGTCGTGCATAACGCAGCTCATATTGAGCAACCTCTGGATGTCGGGTTCGTTTCTTGTGATTTTGAGGTGATAGAAAATCGGTAGCACTTTGCTTTACAATGATAAAATGGAGGATTCAAAGCAAACCAGGGTCACCACAGAGTGAGTTATCTTTGTAATTAACTGGTAACAGTGCTTGAGCAAAAAATAGTATCACATTTAAGTGAAGCTGTTAATTAAATGATAATATTGCTGGAATAAAAAATACTATAAAGCATAAGAAATGATGCGATTCTACGTGAAGCCTCTGATTAATTTGGGAACTTTTCCTACTGATGTTTCACGGGTGAGTAAGACCGTTAATTTGAAATGTCGTTAACTCTTCGGCGAAGAATATCATTGTCGTTTGTTTTGGGCATAGAATATTCCTGAGAAACAGCAAGACATTGGAAAATAAATGATTGGAGTAGTTTGGAGACTATTCCGTTTGTGTTGTTTAGCCATTTTTTTCTGTTTTGTTTCCAACAGGAGGTGATCAAAATAAATCAAAAGAAGACGATCTAAAAACCACATTACTGTCATACAAGAAAAAGCACCGAAGCGTGTATGTCTACCTCACTGAAAGCGAGAAGCTTATCAGGAGCCTGCGGTCTCTTCTAGCGTCTGGTCAGCTGGCTACTGAAGGAGCGTTTTGGAAAGCGGATGCTTTGGTGGCAATTTACACTAAGATTCCTGATCAACCGAGCAGAACTTTAGTGGTTAACTTCTTGATTGACGTAAATATTCCTAAACTCTTGACTGAAATCGTTAGAACTCTACGTGGGAGTTATCCAGAGGCTTTTTATCCAGGAAAGCAGGAAAATAGTGTGACCAGAGATGAAAAAGAAGAGACGAAGAAAAAGAAAGCAAGTGTAAACACTGAAAATGAAAACCCAGCTGAGGTATGATAAGAACTCCAGATCGGTTCAGTTATTACGCAATCGGAAAAGCGGGATATGAAATAACATGACTGGAAACGGAATATGCATAGGGGATGCGGAATACTGACTAGATACGGGATGGAAATATCGCGAAAAGGTGATAAACATAAGGTGTTTTCGCAAACACACGACCTTACCCTATGATAAGGGGAAATAAGAAGCGGGTTAAAAAGCCTTTTTTGGTCGTTCCTTGTTATTTGAGAAGGTCTTAAAGGGGAAATTATGGTTAGTTTTGTTATGAAGAAGAAATGAAAGAGTGATTAAGAGTTTTACAGACTAGCAGCTAGACGGCTAACCTCGCAAGAACACTTGGGGTTAATATCAAGCTTTTTTGATGTCCTAAAAGAATTATCATCCCCCAGTTTTCTCCTCTGTATAAAAGTTAAACCTTTTGAAACTGAATTTTGCAAGCCCAGGGCTTATAAGTGAGATTTTATGCCTAAGTGAAACTTGAAAAACAATTGACGATAGGTCCGTGTCTTTGATGTAAGTAGTCTCGTGCTGTCCAAAAGTTTAATTCTGCTCTAATTGCTTTAATAGTATCTATAAGACTTCAAACTATTCAGTACTGTCGTTTGACTGTTCTTATGTGGTCTCAACGACTGTTATATGCTCTCATATAGTTTGAACTCTCCCCGACTCTTTCCTTGCTTTTTACATTTTTGTGTTCCTGTTATCGATCGATTTCTCGCAGGTAAGTTCAGAAGCTAGGTGGGCCTTATTAACCCGAAGTGTTCTTGCGGGGTTAGCTGTCTAACTGCTAGCGTGTAAAACTGTTAATCACTCTTTCATTGGCTTTTACATTTGCGCGTTCATCTTATCGTTCGATTTCTCGGCAGGCGAGTTCAGAAGCTAAGTGGGCCTTAGAAGTGATGTTATCCATATCTATAGCCATTTTGAACTTCACTGATCTCCACGATGCATTCTGCGAAGCTTGTGGGAGTGCAGGTCTGGTGAAGGAGTGCTTGGAACTGCTAGAAGAACTGAAGAAATCTACACCAGAGTTTAATGACAACGAGGTATGAATATAAAAATAAAATTATTTTGACGAACGAACTAACGACGACGACGAATGACGTGCATTACAAAGACAACAGTCAGAGCGCTGTTGAGTAGAAAGGAATTCGCTGCCTGTGGACTTTTAGTTTTTATTTTATATACTTAGTTTATTTTATTTTTTTTTTTTTTAAACATTTAGTAACATGTAAAGCGCTTTTGGATGCCTTCAGAAAAGGGGCTATATAAATTGTATTGCTATTATTTTATTTTATGTTTTTTTCGGTCGAGCGAACGCTATAGCTGCCATCTTGGATTTTGAAAGCAGGGTGAGATTGGGGAGAGAAGAAAGTGCGACCAGCTGGGCATTCAACATGGCGGCTACGATTAACCGAGATTCTGGCGCACGCGCGCCCCCAGAAAACGTCTGCATTGTAGGCTAGGTAAACAAACGATATGACATGGTTTCTTTGGGAAGCAGGAAAACATACTTCTGGCCTCAGATCCCGTGCGTACTGTCAGGCTGTACACTACAAATTTGTTTAGCAGAGTGTCAGTCCCGATCTATATAGAACAGGTGCATTTCCCATCACAACGAATGTAAGCTTCATGTGTACGAGCTCATTTTCTCAACATGCCGGCCCCTCTCTCTAGTCCTTGTTGCCTTCGATAATGATCACATCATTTATGCATGCTGCAGCTTTCTTATTGTCGTGTTTGAATAAATACTTTATCATAATTATTTCACGAGCGCGCGTTCGATGTGTGAATCGATAAATAACCACATCACATCCAACTGTGTGCGTGGAATAATTGCCTGTTTCATTAACTCTTTAAGCCTCAGTTTCACCATTTAAGTTCTCCTCACTATTCTCCATATATTTATTGTGGTACTAGTTGGGAGAATTTGATTAAACATCAAGACATCTTATCTTTGGTGATCATTTCCTTGATTCTCATGACCTGTATGTTTGTTCAAGTTGTGATATTGTAAGGAGAAATTAAATGCTTATCACTATTGGGGCTTAAAGGGTTAACATTCGCATAATCATTGCTGATTTTTTGGCCATATTTGTGGATTAAACGTTCGCTTTGCTGCGAAAACTTTGACGCCGCGTCACTTGACATCTATTGCGTCCAACTTCGTTATAGGACAAAAACCGTGGTCGTTTGCTGTTAACTTGCTAACGGCGAACTAAGTAGAAAGCTAAAATTACAACCTAGCTGGACAATTAACGAGCATTTATTAGGTTTGCGGTGACTCGTAGTATTACTGATCCTGATATTAGATCCAAACGACGTTCAATTTATTTCTCTTGCAGGCTCTTCCAAAAGGTGCTGAAGACAAAGATGTCAAGTTCTCAACAAAAGGCAGGTTGACTTTCGAACTGTTAGGAGTGCTTCACAATCTGTCCAAACGAACCGACAACAAGAAGTATTTTGATAGCAGTAACGCAGTGGAGACTCTGTTGAGCTTCTTCGGTACACAGTTTCCTGTTTACAGGATGACTTCTCTACTTTGCCTGGCTTATCTTGTGGACGAGAAGAACAACCATCTGATAATGGCGAGCGAAGGTACCACATTTTTACATGAAAGACCATCACAGTTAAGTTAGGTACGCAACTTCCCATGCATGAGCAGTCTCAAAAAGAAAATTAAAACGAAATATAGGCTTGAAAGGATTCGAACCCTTGAGCCTGCCATTACTGGTGCAGTTCACTACCAACTGAGCTATCAAGCCGACTATAGGAGCTAGTAATATGTGAACTCGTCACTATAGTTACTACCGCCTCATTTTCTTTTTACCCTTCAGCCTTTCTTTGTTTTCTCCTCCTTGCGCTTTTAAAGAGTGGCTACGTTTGGGATTGATTTAGGACAAACCATGGCCGGATAGCCACAGACACAAACAACACGATAAACGAATCAGAACTGTAAGGAAGTACGTGTAAATACATTGTTGTCAACATGTTTTACAATTTTTTCAGAGCCAATAAAAGACATTCTGAATTTACTGGAAAAAGCAAGCAACTCTGCCGACCGGCGCAGTCTGGGATTCTCCGCAGCAGAAATAGCTTATGGCTTAAGTCACGTGGCCACAAACGACGGAAATAAGAAAATGGTACGATAGGCATGTATGAAGAATGAGTAGTTACTCACCAGGAACGATTCTTTTACGTCCTAGTATTTGTGCTTGTTAATATGTAGATGAACCTAGTAGATTTTAACAGCGTATAGGCTAAAACTTGTCATTTTGACCCCGGACGTTTTAGTGACCTAGAGCATAGCCAATTAGATGTTTTACACAGAGGCATGAGACCACACCCATATTGTATTTAGTTTTCTGGCCACTAACAAGTTCTTTCCCCTTAAAAAGATAAGAATTAATATTATTTTATAACCCGAAGTAGCCTAATTTCTTAGTATGTACCAAATATATAAGAACCTCTTTTGAACGCGGTGCGTCTGTAAATCAATGCGACATTTTTTCCGTAGATCGGCCAACTAGGAGGAATTCCTCTTTTAGTCCCCATGTTAAAAAGCCCTGAGGATCACGAGGAGGAGAGGATAGCTGCAGTTAAAGCACTGTATATGCTGTCATTTGACGAGAAGAATAAAGAAATGATAAAGGGAGATGACGACACTATGACACTGCTGCAAAATCTGCAAAGTTCAAGCAATAAGGAACTACAGCAGGCGGCATCTGGAGTGATATGGGAAATCGAAGGAAAGAGAGAACACGCTCGCAGCTCAGGTAAGTTTGCAGTACACCCCTTATGGTTTTCTCTGAAAATGTGGTTGTATATTATTATTATTATTATTATTATTATTATTATTATTATTATTATTATTATTATTATTATTATTATTATTATTATTATTATTATTATTATTATTATTATAGGGGGTAGCTTCTGTAAGGTCAAGTCTTCATGGCCCGACTGGGTCACAACTGCCAGACCTTAACACGGGTTTCGTAGCATGAAGTGACTAGGAGCATTGCCATTTTCCCCGGGATGGAATGCTGGTTCGAAAAATATAGCGAGCAAAATAGCGGGAAAAAACGAGGGAGAGACAGTGTAGAATTGTCTTGGAAACACCGTGACAAGAGGTTGAGACCAGCCTTCGATCACCGACAGACCCTTTGACCTTCCTGCTAGCTATGTCTCCCGAGTATAGATCAGCATCCGGGGTAGTCAATGGTTTTATGTCGAAAGTCCCTGGATATATACAATTGCACGCTTTGGGTGATACTCAACTAAACATTAACCTTTATTTTTCGCAAAAATAAATAAACGATGATACTACTTATAATTTAAGAAATCAATCAGTCAATCAAACAACCAATCAATCAATCAATCAATCAATCAATCAATCAATCAATCAGAAAGCTGTCCTAAGCCAAAGATGAATATTAAGTATTGTTTCCTAACAGTAGGCTTTTTGTTTTTTCATAAGACACATCTTATCTGAGGAGGGCTTCATGAATCCAGCCCCAGATTTCTATCCGCGGACATAAACTGCTCCTTGAAGCTAAAGCTTTTTCGTGAATCTCAAGAAAAACTGTGAGCTTCAAGGAGGGATAAAACATGGAGATATGAGGTTTCTTTTTTCGCGTTCAACACAGTATCCTCACTCGTCCATTGCGCACTCCCACGCATTTCTATCAGCTGCTTTTTTTTTTGTTTAGATTCTGAAGAGCACGTGATGATCAGTTACCAGTGGGACACACAAGAGACCATGCTGAGGGTGAAGACAGAGCTGGAGTCTCAGGGGTTCAGCGTGTGGATGGATGTAGAGCAGATGGAAGGGTCCATCTTAGAAACAATGGCGCGAGCTGTGGAGAAATCTTCTGTTTTCCTTTTAGCAGTGTCACAGAAATATCAGAACAGCCCGAACTGCAGATCAGGTGCGTGCATGTACTTACGGTTCTTTATTCTTCGTTAGCCGCTTGCATATGGTTGTATTTCTAAGACTGCTTTCTGAAATTTGTAGTACAAATTATTCAATTAAATTATTCAATTATTGAATAATTTTAATTCGCATAAGGTTTTCTTCGTCGTGTTAACGTTGTCCTGCCCCTAAGTGAACGATTTTATGTCGGCTCCAGTGAACTTCACGATTCTATCGCTCGCCATTTTTCTGCTGGCGTGTGGCAATCTTTGCACAAACGACAGTGTGAAAGCGGTAAATGACGTCATGGTCATCCTCACTAGCGAGGATATGGAAAATACGCCACTCGAGTTCCAGATGTAGTGTCATAGGAACTTTAAGAGTGGTCTATGTTTCATTTTTAAAAACTCTCTTGTCTATGTAGTAGATGTATATTTTGCTCGTGTTTAGAGGCAGAGTATGCTTATCAGAGAAGAAAGCGGATGATTCCATTGATGATGGAACCTGGTTACAGTCCTGATGGCTGGCTGGGGATTATTCTGGGATCTAAACTGTGGATGGACTTCAGGAACGAGCCAACTGTTGGGATCAAGCAGCTCACGAAAGAAATATCCAAAGGAAAAGCCGGTATGTATTACATTCTGTGAAATGGAAATTTCATCCGATCAAAACAGATATCACGAATAGAAACCGATAAAAATAAACAACCAATAAGGACATCAAACTGAAAACAATTTACTATTTCAACTACATCACGACTTCACTGACCAGTAAGATCAATTACCAGGCATTTATGATTATGAACTAGCTAGGGATGGGTTTTACACTTGACTCTGAAGAGGGATGTCAACAGTAGTCTTTTTAATCATAACAACTACCGACATTGGGGCGACCACACAAATGAAGTGAATCAGTAAAGCAAAACTAAAAGCGTGAACTTTAATCCCACAAAGGTCAGTTAGCTATCACTTGTGTTTTCTTTATGAAAAGTAACAAATCAGTAAAATTCATCAAGTAAACCTGCATGTTTATGCATTTTGAAGTAACAGGTTTTAAATAAGGTTTAGCTTGGTGTGTACGGTTCTAAGCTAGTTCTTTTTACATGAAAGTTTGCAACAACTCCGTCGTCAGGCTTTTTTCAGTGTCTTTTGGGGGTTGAATTCAAAGGTTTAAGATGGCGGCCATCTGGGAACGGGATTGGTTGCATAAGTGAAGGCGGAAAGGCGGTTGTACAATCTCTTTCCTTTAAAAGAAAACAAAAACCTTCAGTTGCTTCCTAAGAATGTGACTACATTTTAGTTTATATTGTGCGTTGATTTGTAGTTTAATAATAAAACCTTGCTCTGCGCCTGCCATGCAAATCAAAAATAAAAATAGTGCAACTTGTCATTCATGACTTACTTTTCAGTCACTGTCCAAACCCAATCAGTGTTAGCTAGTGCCCCACCTAAGACGACTATAAACGAAAAGGTTCTACATTGGCAGAGAGAAGACGTTGCAAAATGGCTTCACGATATTGGATTTGAAGTGTAGGTATCCTGTGGTTGACTGTTCATATCTTTACTCTAACGAAACAAGCTTCCTGGTGGTTCACTGTACATACCTTGCCTGCCTAGTGTATGTAGTGTTCTGTTTGAGACTGGGTTTTTTTTCCCTCCAAACAAACGTCGGGCAACGCAACCTCTGTACTGAATTCCTCTGCCCACACCGGCGACGGGGCTACAATCACATGAGTGAAGCACCTACATGTATTCGAACACACTCCGGTTCACTTTACTGTTGCGTCTATCCACATAGTCTAAAAAGGGCCTGAGAGGATAGCGATAATCATGAAATATTCTATAAGAGAGAGTTGATTATTCTCTTTGTTCTTTAGTGGCAATAATGAGGTTAGAGGCAAGCTGGACGGTCCTCTACTACACATGCTCAATGAATTACGAAAAGAGGTTAGTATGTTGTACTGTGGCCCTCCACCCTCCCCTCCCTTGTATCTGTCTTGGATGGTAATCCGTTGTGAACAAAAGATCAAATACTCATGGAAAATCACTCCCAGCTTCTTTGCGCTCTGAGAAGACCAGTTCAGTCGCGAACAACAGTTCCTACTAGCTTGACCCTCGCTCGCTCTTAACTTCAAATCTTAACGCTCTATCGACTCGTGTGGGGTCTTAAAAGAGTCTACACCCGAGACCAAGAGGGTTTGAAGTCTTGCTGTTGTAAACTATCTCACCCTCCCAAAGAGTTTCAACCTGCTCATGCACTGTATGATTACAATCGATAGGAGTTCAAAGTCTTCAGTGAGCTCTCTTTGAACCTGCAACTCTCGTGCACTCTCCTGACTCTCCTGCATTCTTTGTACGAGGGTTAATTCTGCGGTCTAAATGGATTTCAATCTGACCAACCCGTTTTTTACCATAACTAATGTCAAGTAGGCATGTAGTACAGACGACAATAACCCACTTACAGAAGTTAGTTGTCTTAGACCACGGTTTAATTAAGTTAGACTTCGTTTGAATAATCGGCCCTTGAATCCGCTCGAGTCATAAGAGGAAATGAGTTTGAACTCCTACCTTTGTCAACTCTCTTGCGCTCTCATCGTTCGATATCCAGGAGTTTCAACTATCGTGTATCATTTTAGACTGACCCGGGGTTAACGTCCTCTCTTTAAAAGGGTTTGTCACTCCCTAGTAATCATCAAAGGAATCATTGAGCCAATCATCTTGCTCGACATGTGGCGCAATAAACGTAAATCCTTTCAACATGTTGGTACCCTCAATATTGATTGTTGTTTCGTTTTCACTTAATTGGCCGAAGATATAAACACGCCCCGTCCATGTCGAACTTTCAAAAGAGAGTCAGCCTCTTATTTGCCTTTTGTTTGTTTGTTTTTCTCAGAGCCCCGAATTCTTTTACAACTCGATCAAAACCGACCTCGGTTTACCGACCGTGATTGAAGTTCTACAATTCACCAAAGAACTGAAGGAATTGCTGAGTTAAAACAGGCGCGTTGGCTACCCAGCTGCTGCTATTTTCGATGATGAATGTACTATGAAACACCGATTGCCTTAGTTGCCAAGGCCTGAGCCCTACAACAAATACAAGAGCCTGAGAAACAACGGGGGGGGGGGGGGGGGAAGGAACAAGTGGTGACTTAGCCGGAGAAAGACAAAAAAGAAACGGATACCAGTAGCATTCGGAATGATAAAAACGTCTGTATATCGAGGAAAACACTTCATTCTCTTAATCTAAGAAACCGTTGGCTCCATAGTGTGAAGTTTATTTATAAAGCACCTTTTTGTGGTATAGTTACCCACATTGGTATTGAAGGGCACGTAAAAATTATCTTCGATATCTAATACAAGAATAGGCCCCCTTCCTTAACAATATACTCTTACGTAAAATTTAATTATTTTGCGGTACGCTTGAAAATGCACGCATTTGTCCTGTAACAATCAGGGTCCTTGTTAAGATTTTGAATTGAAGGCTGAATGATGTTAGAATCAAGTGGTGATTTGAATGGATTTTCAACAGTGAAAACGCTTTCAGGACAGCTGTCAGCAGAGCTCTCTTACAGGTAAAATGTCCGTAAATATGTGGACGTTAAACTGCTAACCAGCTGCTACTTCGAACAAGGACCCCGAAAAACAGCAAAATGCGTGCACAAAGAGTTCATACTGGTATAGCTCTTTTTATTATTTATCTAAGTATTTGTTATCTGTTAGTCCCCTTCACTGCATGCTTGCTTACGAGCATCTATTTATAACGACGTTAGGCCATATTATATCCGCCATAAAGCTAATTAAAATAAAGTATCAGATGGGTATTTGTGTATTTATTAGGAATTGCTGCTAAAAAAAAACCAAAAACCTCATATTGGGCGTAAACGCGCATGGTTTCAATTTTGACATATTTGATGCGTTTCAATATCTTACACTGTTTATATGTTTAACAGTTAAAGCTTTTACCTAAATGCTTGCCTACGAGCATTTGTTTAAAACGACGTAAGGTCATATTATGTCCTGCTTAAAACTGAGGTACAGTAATCAGTGAGGTATTTATGTCTCTATTAGGAATTGCTGTCTTTGGATGTAAACGCGCCTGATTTGACTTTGAGGGTGTGATGCGTTTCAACATGTGGAATAACGTGTTCAACACAAATGATTTGAGCAATAAATCCCATTTCAAAATGGCTTAAGATTGTGTAAGTTTCCGTATTTTGAAAACGTCAGCATATAAAAAGCTTCTTCACACGACAAATTGCAGTTACAAACTCGTTTTATCGAATTTCGAAAAGCTGGCAAACTTTTTCACTACAGTCTTTCACAAACTTCAAGTTATTGTACAGATCCTAGTTTCATGGAAATTCTTTCTAGAACCTTCATCTTTATATTCAAAGGAAAAGCAAAACTTTTTGACAAACGTTAACGTGTGTAATGCGAGTTTGGGAACACAAAACGTTGTTCAGGAAGTTGGCCAGAATATCTATTTTTTGTTCACCGTTTACCCACTGTCACTGGCGCGTACACGCACCCACGTACAGGCACCCCAACATTCCGTTTCCAGAACGATTTTACACGCTTTAAGGCCGCGGGTGAGAAACTAAGTCATCAGTATTTATTTATTTAAAGCGTATGCACGAAGTGCGACGAATGGTAGCGACATTGCGCGAAATATTCATGAAGAGGCTCTTCAGTAAAACTTTCAGTTTCTGAATCAATAATTGCACGTGCGTTAAATCGTGTGCTACGGAGTTGTGACTTTTAAGCATTTTATAAATAAAAACTGTCGAAGTCCGGCTTTTTTTACGTTCCAACGTTAATTGGAAACTTTTTGGAAGTTTTCCAACAAAACAAAACAAAAACTACAATAATACTCCTTATAGCTAACATAGAGCTTGAGAAACGCTTATAATCCAAAAATTTGCCATCTCTAAATTGCAATGTATTGTTCTTTTCCCGACAGTGAACAATAGCTGCTTGAATTTAATTTCCATAATTAGCATAATCTTACTTTAAACATTCGTGTTTATTCGTATTCGAACTTTGAACTATCCTATCGAGAAGTCTGGTTACTGTAGAGGACAGAACACGATTAAAATGCACGATTTTTTGAAAGCTAAATATATGTTTCTGGATATTCTTTCTCTGGACAAGAATCAGTGGTTTCCACATCGCTTTTGGAGTCGTGAATGTTTCTGATTTCATTTGCCTGTACTTCCATTTGGTAAGCAGCAAACGGATACAGAAGTAACACGGCAAAGAAGTCCTCCGACATGTTGCCGTTGATTCCAAACTTTTCTCTCAGGGCATATCTTATCCCAGTTCCGTACGCGAAAAACCCCATCAGTACCGACCATGCAACGTAGGATAATCCAGCTACCAGAGGCTCTATCGCCATGAGAGCAACCCAGATGTAGAAGAGTGAGGCCAGGATGAACATATGAGTGCACTTTCTTGCTTTTGGCCCACCCACCTTGTACGCTGCAATTCCCATGGAATACCATGGAGCGATGACGGCCAGAAGAATCATGGCTACGCTCTTTCTGGTTGGGTATGTGAAGACCTCCATTAAGCCGATCTTGAACCTGGGGCCGTGGGGATCGATGTCTCCAGTTTCCATCTTTACTGCTCTCCAAAGCGCCACGCACATGAAGCAAATTAAGATCGTGTATGGGACACCGGAGCCTATAGAAACGGTCTGCAAGGCATTGAGGGCTTGTTTCCCGCCAGCATAAAGCAGGGCTGAGGCACAGGCACCTTCTGTCAAGGCCCAGAAAATACGCTGAATTACAGGTGGTTCTGCGTCTCCGTTGGCCGAGAGGCAGTCGATCACCAGGGAACCGCTATCAGAGCTGGTAACAAAGTAAAGCGCGATACTAACCAGCGATACAATCGACAGGAACAAGCCCAGGTCGCCATACTGGGTTATCACGTCAAACCACATTTCATTCTTTCCTCGACACGACAGACGGTACAGACCATTTAGAGACTCGATGGCATCTTCTCCGCCGATCTTGGAAGCGCACGTGATGTTAGCCAAGGCAGCATTTCGCTCCATTCTCAAGCCTGCACCGCCAAATATACTGAACCACAGAAAGGAATACATAATCGGTGCTGTCAGTGTGGCATTGATAAACTGCTTGATGGTTCTTCCTTTTGAGATCTTGGCGATGAACATACCCACGAACGGAGACCAGGCGATCCACCATCCCCAGTAGAAGATGGTCCAGTCGTTCATCCATAGTTTCTCCTCCTTGCCATCGGGTGCGTTCCCCAGTTGAGCAAAGGCGTCTGTATGGAAGCCAAGTTGGATAATCCACTGGATGTAGTATCCAACGCCCTGCACAAACACGTTCAACAGGTACCAAGAGTCGTCTGCAAAGAAACCAATCAACATAATGAACATTCCAAGGACGAAGCAGATTTCACTCAGTCGACGGATTCCAATCTTCAGGCCGCTGACAACGGACGCTGTAGCGAGTGCAGTTATGCACCAGATGATAATCAGCTGGTTCTTTGTGTTTTCCTGGATGCTTGTGAACAAGCGACTGATACCGGCATTTATCTGCATGACACCAAGACCCAGGCTAGTACAGACACCAAACATGGTGCAAACCACGGAGAAAATGTCCACCAGATCACCCATCCATCCGTACATATTGTCACCAAGGAGCGGATAGAAAGTGGAGCGGATGGTCATGGGAAGTCCTTTTCTGTAACCAACAAAGGCGAGGAGAAGACCAACAATGACGTACACGATCCAAGCGTGGATACCCCAGTGGAAGAAGGTCAAATTCATGGCATCCTGAGCTCGCTGATTATCAGTGTATCTGTTCAAAGCAAAAGTACTGTAAGTTGCTTTGTTCCAATTTGCAAAGCTTTGTAGATACAGAGAATTAACGCATGGGTATGCGGGTTAAACTGCGGTTATCGGGACAAAAGTAATGTAACCGTTTCGTGGTCCTGTCAAGTTCGTCTGGTTTTAATGAGTTGGGGAAAACCAGGCACGATTAGTTATTTACCTTCCATAGTAACGGTTTCCGTAGTGTCCGGGTTCGTAGTGATATATTGGTTCAGCTGTAAGATAAAAATAACATGGGCGGTATGATAAGGTGATATCAGGTAGATATAAGGGCAGGAACATACTTCAAAAGAAGCACCGTGAAGGATGATATAATTTTGAAAAGTTTTTTCGCAAGCGGTTATCTTACTCCAAAACCCTGTTTCAAACTTCGTGCCAACAACATTTCTAACGGATTGGTACTGACAGGAATCGCACCTTTGGAGTAACTGTGAGCAGAAATTCGCGGAATAAGGTGCTGATGTTATACCGAAAGTGAATTAACTTCATCTGTCTCGCCCGGCCAGGAAAACAAGAAGCGCTATAAACAGATTAGACCTCGAAGCAAAAGCATGTGCACTACCTGATGTATGATTTTAAATACCCCCCCCCCCTCCTTTCTCTTCCCCCGCTTACAAGGCCAACTCCCTGTGTTTGAAAGAGCCTGTATGGTGCCTCCGAAATGTGATTAATAAAAGCGTCAACCTCGTTCCAAGGTTTTTTTTTTTGTAAAAGCGTGACATGTCAGGAGCTCATGATGGGCTCTGAACATGTTCATTCTTACTCAAGAGTTTGAACAATTGAATACGTTTTTTGCATGTTCGGTCCTGTCCATGTGTTATATGATAAGGGACTCAACACTGCGTTTCGTGCTACCCTTCTTGACGGGACGACTTGCACGACTCGTCAGTGCCTTTTAACAGCGCAGGACAGAAAGAAATTTTCATTAAACCTATCCGGTTTTGTACGATGAAAAAAAAAGGAACGAGTCATTCCCTAGCATCGTCCAGTAATCAGAAAACAGTGCTTTTTAATGACTGCTAGGCGTAGAACATTTTGAAGATAGCTTATCAGTACTAGTTTAGTTGTTCGAAAATTCGATGAATGTCGTCTATTGATCCGTTCCGGCAGATTTGTCGTTCTGGTGTAATTAATCTCGAACGATCTTGGTAATAATTACGTAAAAAGAGCAAGTCCTTTTAATAGTTTTAGCTGTATTACATACTAATCGGATCAAACCCTTGAGAAATGTTGATGGATTTCCTATTGTTGATAGGGATCAACGCAGGGTAGCCCCCGCTTTCTCCTCCTTCTTTAAAAAGTGTAAATAAAGGTCTTTTTCAATGACCAAATCATATTGACATGGAGTATACAGCAGTGACACCTGTCCTGAAATGGTGACCATCCTGAATACTGTACAGCACTGTTTATATTTGTTTAATTTTTCACACAAAGAAAATCGATTTAAGACAATTTTACAAGCATCATTGTTGATTGACCCGTCTAAATAGTGTGACCTTAAAGACGTCTAAAATTACTCTTACCCACGCACGTAACGTAGCCAAAAATTCATTAAAAAAGGCAATTTCATGTTGTTCAGGGTGCTCTTTTGTACATGAAGCAAGTGACCTCTGGTGGTTTTCAGTACATATAATCGAATCTAACCTGATGACAATTTTGTGATCATGTAATTCGCAGGTTGCATTTCTATGGCGCAATAATGTGTTTCACGTTTACAGATGTCTCTTCCCTTTTTGCATAGAAAATGGATGGTAAAATATGTGCATATATTGTAATTATTGTTTTATATCACTCACAAAAGCATTTAACCTGTCAATGGAATTTGAATATCTATTGCAAAAAAGAATTGTTTTGGAAATAACAGTGCTCAATGTATTTGAGCGCTATCACGCCCTTGGTATGTCAAGGATGACCTTTTTAAGTTGCTTGTATGCAGTACTTTTTCCTTCAATACTGAGTTTGTACTACAACGATTGCAAGTAGACTGATATCAGGAGCGATATCTGTAAATTAAAAAAAGTAACTTGGAAAACAGTCTGAGTCTCCTTTGGGCGAACATTTTTTTGCGATTGAAATCGAGTGTATTACTCATTACTTTGCGCTGAGACAACCTCGCTGTAAGCAGCTGTAAGCAGCTGTAAGAACCTAAGAAGATTTTCTTCAGTTTAGTAAACTATTGTGTAAAATGCCTTTTTTTTTTTAAATGCTTTTACGTCCTCCTTGAGTTTCACAGGTTCTTATGCTGACATAAAGCTCATAGACCGCAAACTACAACCACATATGAAGGATCATGCTCCGCTACACGAGGGACTTAATATTGTGTTCCTGTGTTGGATGGGCCTGAATAAATTTTTGGCTTAATTAGTCACGTTCGGCTACTGAGATAAATACTCCATGGCGTGTGTAAGACGCCCCTAATTATTGTAATTAATACCAAGTAAAACCACTTTACGTGCAGCCGATCAGAATGTTTTATGAGCATTTACAACAACATTATTCAAGCTTAGTTACAAGGACAATAGGGATAAGAAGTAATTACCCTTGACATTACAGCTTGTTATTTCACAGCTATATAAGTATACTTTCATTGTCCTGATCCCAGGGGCGCAATCAAAACGAAAACAAAACTTCCCAGTGTAATTTAACAACAAGGTAGTCTATAGATGACGTACTGGTGCATCTATACCGTTAAATATATCTCAGACTAGATGAAGCTTTTTGTTCGATGAAAGCTTTCGTCTAACTTTTTTAGGGCGGTGTTTTTAACAATACAACAGATCCGTTGTAAACTTTTTCGTGTCAGGAAAACAAAAGGTTAATAAAAACTGAGCAACTTTCTCTTTTCTTTCCATAAACTGGCTGACCGGTTCAGTCTCAACCACAGAATCTTAATCTTCTCTGACTGGTTCTCGCGAATGACTTAAATAATTATGCGAGAACATGGTGGCGCGTGATCAACGGCCCTGAAGTCGAAGGTTTGTCGCCATTAGTAATTCTGCATACGGCTGGAGAACTTTCTGTCACCGATTTGGCTCCTAGACGACTGTGCATATCTACATGTCACCAATTTATTGTACGCGAACGGTTCAGTAGCTTTTAGTCCAAGGAATGCATTAAATAGCCTCTTTTGGTGACGGACGGACCTGACTCGTCAACAAAATCATGAGAGTGTAAGAACATTAAAGGAATAAATTATTTATACACACTCGAGCATGAGCATCTGAAGCTACATATGACTCAAAGGGTAAAAAGACAGCAAAACTCAAGACGCGCCTGCAAACCTACCTACTCCAAAGTAAAACAAACCGATCCCTATTCCAGCGGCAAACAGCATGGTGAAGTAAGTGGCGTCGTTGAATTCAGGTTTGTCATCCGGTTTTCCTAGTTTCATCTTACCATATTTAGAGAAGTACAGGACCACGATGAACAAGGCCCACACGTCTTGCGTGCCGATGTACATCCACGTGAAAGTCTCTGTGATCCACAATTTCCATTCCTTCATCGTGGCGTTGGCCGCTTCTGCCTTGATCATGCACCAGGCGACAAAACCCCATATCATCAGGGCCGAGATGATAGTGACTGCAGGGTTGAAGCGAAGATTTATACCGAACTTAAATCTTCCCACCTTGCAGCATTTCCACTGGAGTTTAAACCAGCGACACTTGTCTGTTGTGTTTTCGCTTATCTCCATCTTTTCAACTGACTCGCTCTCAAGTTTGAGTGCGTATTTATATCATGCGTTGATGTGACCTGACCCACGAACTTAAGCCTAAAGTGAAGTTAGACATGCGCTGCTCTAAATACGTATTCTCCTTACTGGATACTGAAAATTCCTTTTAAATTACTTATAAGAATTTAGTAGTCCATGAGGTAAGGAAGTTTTGTTCTCGTTTATATGCCTGACAATGTAATTGATTTCGTATAGTGTAAGGAGAAATGAGATATTGATTACTCTGAGTGTAGATAAAGTGTAGGTCGTTACACCACAGTAGGGGTAAGGGGGTAACGATCAAGCGTACTGCAAAGAATTGCTCAAAACATGGGAATAAATGTTTGCTTGGAAAAACACTGCATCGAAATATTGAATGAAATCCAGCTAAAATACCAACTGCTTTCGTCTTAAGAGCAGTTAGGGTGTTGCCCTAACCGCTCTGTGCTCACAGTTTGTCGGAAGTTGGCCGGCGATCACTTCCGCAGTTGAGTCCGTGTTCAAGCGCATGTTAAACCCTCGAACTTCCGTAAGTCAAGGACTGGAAAATTTATTTATCTTTTTTACTGTAAGAATGCCAAAGGTAAAAACATCCCAGTCTTTAATTAACCACGATGAATAACATCTTTCCTGACATGATAAGTAAAATTGCTCAAATGAAACCACAAAACAGTTTCAAAGTTTAAGAACCAGTTTGTGTGAACGATAGTTTCACTAAGGGAGTAAAAGTGTTTTTTTAAAAAATAGCGTTTTGATTAATAAAATTATTCATCAGTTAGAATCTCAGACTGTGAATGTAAGCAAGAGAGAACTAGGGTATCCAATACCGGAAAAAGGAGTGTCTTGAGTGTTTACTATGTTTTTTTCAAACATGCTGTAATCGTGAGAGAAAAAACGAAAAAAAAATTCGCTATTAATACAAGTTAAGCTAAAACCCATCAGCGTTATGTTTTCGTCGTTAAAACTTCCAGACGTTTTAAAATTGCATTAGAAAACTACATGGTCTGTCATGTAAAGAAATCGTGTACTGTTTTGCATCAAACTTAACAAGGTAAAAATGTGGTCGTCTTTGTGGCTTTTAAAAGTCGTCAAAGGTGTGTCAGCGGTAAGAGGACACGAAGCGAAGAGGCATATTAAAAAAGTCCTCAATGTTGTGTTTACACTTGAGCGTTTACCGAAGTTATAATTTACCGAGGTCAAGTTACTAAACCATGGTACATTCGAACATTGTTTACACTGGCTCAAATAACCTAAGTTTTTTGTGCCGCGCTGTGGCCCCGGGGGGGTACTCGGAAAAATTTTGATGGGAGTGTGCCGCTGGGACTCTGAAACCCTTAACCTATACCAGACCACGTTCATGTCGTTTTTGCAACCCTATTCTAGACTAGATGCCAAAAATCCCTACCCTATCCCAGACTAGCTATTTTCGAGCTATCCATCAGAAATATAACCACACAGTGCTTTTAATGGAAAACCATCTCTCGATCAACAATATTGTCGCGATTTCATTTATATTTTATATTTCCGAGTTTTTCAAACCCATTAATTAATTGGATTAAATTTTCACACCACCCATTAGTTTCCCGGTAATTGATACCCTATCCTAGACCAAGACTCCCTGATTTCTATACCCTATCCCAGACTAAACTGCTTGAAAACCATACCCTTCACAGCGGCACATACCTATATAGGTTATATATGGGAGTACCCCCCCGGGGCTGTGGCTGCTTTCTTGCGAGTATGCGGGCGTTGCGCTGTGTCCACGCAAATCTGATTGAGGACGTACAACAAGGGAAGACTGCATTGCCTGCGAGCCATAGAACTGTGGCAGGAATTCGTGCCTTGCAAGTTGAGGTTGAAAGTATGGATAGGACTATGCTACGGCCATTCGTGAATACTCATCTTCCTTTGAAAGAAATAAGATCAAGAATAAATAATCTGTTTTTAAATACCCTACGAATTAAATGAAGGAAAAGCAGAAAAAAAATCATCGCTGACCTTTCGGACTGCCTACCGAAAAGATTATAGGAATTATCGCTATTTTTGTTCCACCTTTCTCGAAGAAAACACAGCGAAAGCGTGAAACGTGACGAAGTAACGCTAAACTCCGCAGGAAATCTAATGCACCGGATATATCTGGGTAGGTTGGAAAAGCAGGAATGACGGAATTCGGAATTCGGAATTCGGAATCCGGAATGGTCGGAATATTCGGAATCGGCAATTCTTCTTAAATAAATAAATAAATAAATAAATAAATAAATAAAGTCTCTTATCATTTCATATCCCGCCAGGAAGTTCAGGAAGTGTCCAGGAAGCCTTGTTTCTACCTTCACCCACTCTGTATGGGGGGGGGGGGGGGGGAAGGGGAGGAGAAGTGATGGGGGAGGGTAGAAGTGGGCTTTGAAAATGGGAATCACTTCTTGTTAGAGAATATGTGTGTGCTTGTGGTGGGAGAAAATTTAAGTGCAGGGAGCTTAAAATCACACCTAACGAAGATCAGAACATATCTTCTCTTATTTCCTTCTTGGTGCCCTTCCCGGTATACAAATCAGATGTGCACTGGCCCCATAGCTGCGTGAGATTCTGTGGGTCAGGTTTTTGGTATCATTAGTACACTGAAACTACCAATACGTGCAGGGCTCTGGTGTCTTAGACTACGACTAATCCCTCTTTCCGCTAGAGCGCGTGGTCCTCCCGCTCGTATCCCTGAGCGGAACGGAACGGACTGCTCGTACTCGCTCCTGGCGGAGTTAAACAGTTCAAAAAAGAAACGCCTGCAAACAAACATCACAATTCTGAAGACTAGCAGACACTGGGAGAAGTATCCCGACAACTGCTGGTAGCTCCAAGAGGCAAAGTGAAATTGTTTGATGTATGCTTGTGTGTAATAAAATGAATATTCGAAAGCCACAGTAATTATTAGCAACAGCATTTAGTCGGAATAAGTTTAAGCAAAATAATAATAATATAATATAATAATAAATAAGACTAAACTAAACCAATTATAAACTAAACAACTTCTCGTCATTTCTCATCGCATCAGTAGTGGTATGTTATTCTGTCTCCAGGAAGCCTTATCTCTACCAGACACCCCCCCCCCCCCCCCCCCACCATGCGCATTGTACTATAATAATAAAACAGCGCATTACCTTATCGCTTCGACTATCTGAAAGTGTCATCAGCAGCAACAAACCGCGGCACGCAAACTAGACAAAATTCTATTCTCAAGCTGAATGCAGTATTTTCCTTGAGCTCGCGTTCTTTCACGTCTTGAAGTACTTGTATGATGGATGATGATGGATGCAAAGGACCTATGCAGAAGTTGTTCATTCTGGTGGAGGTAGGTGGTGTTTCCCTTAGCTTAATCGCCTGACCTTATAAGGTTATGTACGGAAAAATACAATATCTTGAAACTGCATACCAAGTGTGGGGGATCCCTGAGTATTATACTTCATGTACTCTTGTGGCTTCCTAGTTTTTGCAGTGCATTTATATAGCAATTCAAAGCAAGCTGTTACACGAAGAGATTACAGATTCAATATATTTAATAAATAAAACTGTGAGTGAGTTCCTCTGATCTTATCTTCACATCAAACGGGCGCCCAGCGCCGGTGATAAGATGTCATATCGTTCAGTCAGGCGTACTACTGATACCAAAAACCTTACCCACAGAATCTCACACAGCTATGGGGCTGCAGATTCAGAGTTCCTCTGATCTTATCTTCACATCAAACGGGCGCCCAGCGCCGGTGATAAGATGTCATATCGTTCAGTCAGGCGTACTACTGATACCAAAAACCTAACCCACAGAATCTCACACAGCTATGGGGCTGCAGATTTGTGGACCGGGAAGGGCACCAAGAAGGAAATAAGTGATATGTTCTTATCTTCGTTAGGTGTGATTTTAAGTACCCTGCACTTAAATTTCAGCCGTTGTGGTTTTCTTTAAATACCCACTCGGCTCGGACAGGGAAGGGGAGGGGGGGGGGGGCCGGTCAGCGTTTCCTCGGATTACCTATTGGTCAATAACATATCTCATTTCAGACTAGTACAGGCAAAACGTGGGTTATTTCAAAACGAAATGGAAGGAAATGGAGGCAAAAAGTTTCTCAGACTCGGTTAAACGCCGTACTTTACATGAACAGGAGCTCCTGACATTACCCGAACACAATAAGTTTGGATCGATCCAAATTATTAAGTTCGCCTGTTGAGTTTAAGCCAATCCAAACTGGCATGTGAGAGTAGGATTGATGATGTTTCTTGAATAGGTTAAAAACGTAGAAACGCCGACAGCAATAAGTTTGTATGTCAGCATCACATGTTAACCACCTGTTTATCTGTATTAGCTTGTTCTGAATTGTAGCGATTTAAGTGTGAAGGTGTGAAGACCCTGTAAGCAGTTAATCTTAGACATCATTGATAGCCAAATGCAGTTTAGCTTGAGCTAAACTGAATTCAGTTTTTTTTTTGGTCGAAAATTACTACAACAATACTTTTATTACTTTATTTAACCACGCAACAGTTAGGAGCGCAAGCGCTCGTTAAAACATGTGCGGGAACACAAAGTAATCGGCTTTCGATGCTTCTGTTGCTTTTACTTCATCTGTGGCATAAATACCATTGTTTGTAACTGTAATTCGCTTGAAAGCAGTTCATTCTAAAATTCGTAAATCTTATCTAATTTCGTCATACATTTTTTGTTTTGTTTGTGAAACCCTGTCAAAGGCAAGAAAAATTGACAAATGTGTGCTATCCAGCAGTTAGCCTTCGAACAGCCGCTCCCTTTCTCTAAAGAAAGAGGCTATACACAGGCTACCAGCAGCAACAATTTCATTTGTCTTATAACTTCGGGACCGGACCGATTGTTCAAAGCAGGATTTAGCTAAACAAGGATTAGCGTCAATTTTGAATTCACTTTTATAGCTTAACAATATGGATTCCTGTAAAATTACTTTCGCTTAGCAATTTGACTTTGGCTACTTAAACTGTTGTGTAAAATTGGCAGAGAAGAAACTTTCAAACAAGAGAAACAGAAACCTTGGACAACATTTAACCCTGTGGTAGCGGTAATCGGCTTTCAAACAACCGGGCCCAGTATTGCAAATGACGTTTCAATGCTCCAGTTGCTTTTGTTTAGTTTTGTTTAACCATCCTAAGACAAAATTTTAATTACTGAATTTGTATGAGTGGAGTCAAAATTCAGCCTGGATTGAAGCTGTTGTGTTATCACTTGATTTTCAAAGGATCAATTCGTTTACAATGAGAAGGTTTGCTTCGAAAATGCGTTGATGATTTACTTTGTGTGAGAGTCAAAGTTTTAAGCTGAAACAGATGTAGTTTAAAGGCATTGAACTTGTTGCTGCAAAAAAAAAATTAATTGTTTCAATATATTTTGAATTAGAATTCAGGCCCCAGTTGTTCAAAAGTTGGATAGCGATATCCACCGGATAAGTCTCTATCCAGTGGATAACGCAATTGGTTTCCCTAAAACTTATCCACTGTATAGTGATTTATCCGGTGGATAGCGCTATCCAACTTTTGAACAACTGGGGCCAGGCTGCTTTGATCAGAAAATACAATACAATTGACGCTCCCCTGGTGGGGCTTTTCAGTGACAATATATAAAGGTAAATAAAAGAAATCTAATTTAAAAACAGTTAACAATTCATTTAAAAATGTGACGAAAGCAGCTAAAATGCAATACTACTGCTAAAAAATATGTATATATAATACAATATTATCAATACAAGTTAAATGCTTAGAAATATTATATATATTATATAAATAAAGCGTCAAAACATTTTTATAGGTCACTGCTATTTAAAAAGTCAGTATTTAGTTTATTTATTTTAGAAAGACCCTGACATATCGCCTTATGGTACTACCTTGTGTTTTGCTGTATTTTTTCTTCATGTACGTTTGGTAACTTCCATGGCCGCCATTTAATCCATCCATCCATCCATCCATCCATCAATCAATCAATCCATTTATTCACGTCAATGCGTGGGATAGGGTTGCCCCGTATATCCGAGCCAGAGGCTCATGTATTAAACGCATGATGCCCCAACAATCATGCACAGGGGAGGCTCCCGTCATGCAACATACAGCTCATGCAAATTTTAACTCTTCCCTCGATTCCGAGTTAAGCTGTTTCTTGACCCGCTTTAGCTTTGTTTCTTGCCGCCAAACCCTGATGAGAAAGGCTATTAGTTGCTCAAACCACTGTCTTGTGTTATTGTGCGTGTTGGAGTATATGCAGTTGATATCATATGGGCGGATCCTTGCTGACATCATTGTTTACAACTTGAAAATTGAAATTCATTCGATAAACAAAAAAGATAATAACTAGAAAGAGCATATAACATTTAGTCAACATGCGAAGTTTGAAAGAAAAAGGATGGAAATCAGTTTCAAGTGATGCTCTCAAAATTTGCAACATTTACAGACGTTTGTATGGCTGGGTGGCAAGAGTTGCCACCCAGCCATACAAACGTCTGTAAATTTGACCTTTTTCAAAAAGGAATATCTCCTTCAATTTTCAACGTTCTCCTCTCAGATTGGCAATTTTATGAAATATGCCAGTCTGTTTCAGTTTTTTGTGTTTTCATTTGCCAAGCTAACTATAAAATTTTCGATAATTTGTGATAATGCTTAGATCAAAGACTGCCGACAGAAACAAGGATCCACCTATTCAAAGAAACAAGATGCTTATTTACAGTACATGTTACGAATACCATCCCACAAAGGAGAAGAAAACGTAATCGCGTCTACACGTACATGTATCACGTGTCTTTGTTTGGTTTTATATATATAAGACACCCACACATCGTGGATGTCGTCGATCTGTCCTTCACCTCGTCGACAATAACTGCATATTTTACCTTCGAACAACAATTTTCTTGATTTTCTTGGATCCAAATAGCCATGGATAAGATTGTCAGGAGTTCCTTAAAATACCTCATCAGATTACCAAAGTACAAACTGGGAAAAATTGGAACAACAACCCGCGCCACAGCAGCACACTGCTCAGCAGCTCAAATTCAATGGTCGCACGTTAGGGTGTTATCCACAGACTCGAAGGATGGAACCACGTGTAGAGAGACTCAAGGTTGGTGACTTTCCAGATGGGAGAATATTCCCCCTTATCAAGTCAGAAGTCAGTTTAAGTGTTGAACCAAATAATTCGTTAACTCAATCCCATACTGTCAAACCACTAAAGGACACTTTCATACTGACAGACACGAACAGCTTGGTTCCTAAGACTTCAAAACTCATAAATTTTCTACCTCTGTCATACAGGCACCTCCCACTCATCTTTCTTCCTTTAGTGTACGTCCCATGGTTTTACTGTACTTAAAAGACCACAGTCGAGACTCTTCGATTCAATACGACTGACCAGCCTAACGAGCAGAGCTCATTTGTTCGTGTTCGTATTACGCATAGAGGTTTCCGTAATAAAGGAGACGTCCATATTATGGTGGACGCTCTAGACTGTATTTTCTTCATTAAAAAAACAACAACAACCAGAACAAAAAGGTCAAATCTTTTACCCTATTTGACGCTAGAACAGGTCAATAATCCCAGGTCACGCAAGGCATACCTTTCTGGGGTCATATGATTCCTATGGCTTATCCATGTGACCCACTCCACTGAACTGGAGTGCTTTCTTGAGTGCTCTCTCAATTAAGCCGCCGTTTCCTTAAAAACAAAACTCTAGTTCTGCAACTCGCACGGACTGCTTTTTAATGATGTTTAACATCTCTCAATGGAGCCAGTGAAACAGGAAATGCAATGCATTGTTGCAACATTCCACAATTTGAGATTTTACTCGGAGAGGCTAAGAATAAATTGTAGCAAATTATTGTTCACAGCACTACGAGTTTTTTAATTCTTTTTTGTTTTCATTTCAACGATAAATCGAGCTCCAAGCGTTTCATGCAGACAAGAAAAATCTTTATTTTGCCAGCTGCAGGAGCCAAGAAAGGAGACAAAAACAAATGGGCCGATCATTATCCGCAGGAAATACTGGATCTCAGCTGGTCGAATACTTCAGAACAGATGGTGAAAGAAGGATACAAAATATGGGCGGACAGTTACGAAAAGGTATGTGTTGAATAAGTAAAGTCTAAACCCTTCACTTTTGCTATCGAGCTACAAGCGAATCTAGTCTTCTCTGTTTCTTTTATAAAGATTTGCAACTTGTCCGAGACTCTCTACCCCGGGGGGGTACTCCCCTATATGGCCTTAACGGGGACGTGCGGCCCGATAGGGTACGGTTTTCAGAGGATTTTGTCTTGAACGGGGTATTAATTTCATCAATTTTTGTCTTAAACAGGGTATCGTACAAGACCTTATGTATTCATTAACTACAGAACCCTCACAAAAAGCCAAATATTTACCAGTTTGCCAATGTTCAGCATATTGAAATGAGAAACAGTCTCTGACTAGTCCATTCTAGCCGTAAGGAGGGTATGATGTTGAGTTAAATGTCTTAGACAGGGTACAAAAAAATCTGAAATCTGTCTTAAACAGGGTAGCAAAATCAGAGATTTTTGTCTTAAACAGGGTCAGGGTTTAAACACCCGGGCCGCACCTCCCTACCCGAGAATCTGCTGAGTGCCCCCCCCCCCCCCCGGGCTCTCTACTTGTCAATGTAAACTCAGCTGTCATGTTTCCTTTGTTTTTCAAAGCACAGCACAATACATTTAAAAAATAAAACTTGCAGAACGATTCTAGACTGACTAGGTGTCAGTAGCTCAATCTGTGATAAGCCAAATGATGTGACTGTTTGTGATTATGTATACATGACACGCTACATTGTCGTTTTGCAACTTTCCTGTTGTGTTAATTCGCAGTCAAATGGCTTCGATGTTTTGATTGATACCGAGCCTAGCCCTTGTTTAAGTACAGAATGTTTGCATAAAAGGTAACTTATTCATGTGGGTGATGTTTCTTTGAAAAGTTTAATTCGCTCATTTTATGCCGCAAAATTTTATATGCCGACAGTTTCTCCGAATCAATTCACCTTTTCTACATAACTGGCGCGCCAGCTGCCCGATAAAAAGACCTCTCTAGAAAATAATTTCCAAGTAGTGAAACTTGCTCGTGTGTACGGCTCGAATATGAAAATACTTGTCAAGGAAATTTATTTGTTCACACGAGAAATGTGATAAAAGCTCGTGAAGAAAAAAAACGTTTTTCGAAGAAAACCACTTGGGTGCACCATCTTGCAGTGAAAAAGTGATGCATTAATTAGCCTGACTACTAGAGCCTTCAGTGCATGTTGAGGTCACATGGAGAATTTGAAAAAGAATATTTGAAATTTCCCACCAGCTTTAGTTTGCATATAATTGGAGTAAACCTATTAACAGATTAAAGTTTACATGAACATTTATGAGCTCTGTAGACAATGTACGAAAGACGACAAATGTCTAAATAAAGTGGCTCGCGCGAAAAGAGGGCTGGCTTCTCCTTCCCCATTCGGCGCTTGCCACGCAGTCGCAGTATAGAAAAACGCTGTCTCCCAATGGTTGAACGAGCATACCTAATGGATTGCTGGGATAATTTTATTTGAGTAATCAACTGGGTGAATACGTGAGCGAAACAAGCTTTAAAACACTGCCTAACCAAAGATGTGTTCTTCCTTCAAAGTGGGCCCTTGGTTCTCAGGAAATTTCTAAACCACCCTCCCCTGGTTATGTTGCATACAGGACATGCGCAGAAACCTTCAACGAAGCGGTTACTGAGTTATACGGTGAAAACAAGAAAAATCTGAAAGTGTTAGATCTGGGCTGCGGAACAGGACTGGTGGGAAAAGTTCTGAAGGATAGATTTGGATTTGCCAATTTAGTGGGGCTTGATGTATCTGAAGACATGCTGGAGATAGCTAAAAAGAGAGACATCTACAACAAGTTCATTTACGCCTACGTGTCAAACGAGAGGGTGAATGATATAAAAAGTGCTGAGTTTGATGCTGTAGTATCCGCTGGTGTTTTTACTATTGGACAGGTCAGGCCCAATGCCTTCGATGAAATTATACGTTGGATAAAGCCAGGTAAGTCCAGGTTTAACGGTTATTAACTGGTGTAGTCAGATAAATGTCATATTTTTTCTGAACTGAGAGCGATCGCCTAGGTGCAATATCCACCACAAGTCACTGACACTGCATGAGGGTAACAATCATTTTCGGCGTATATTAAAAAAATGTGGGAAAAGAAGCCTCGACATAGCCACTTGGTTTTCTAGCAGAGTACTTTGGCTAGCCATTCAGAGCGCGCGAAACTAGTTTGGTACAGTGGAACCTCGATTTAATGAACCTCTATACAACGAAGTCCTCGATACAACGAACCTTTTTTTTTTAGTTTTCCGGTGACATCACTGAGAAATTACCCATCCTTGCTCAGAAATAACTTGTCTTGTCATATTTGCTTTGTTAAGAAGACAAGATCCGATACGGAATTGCATGTAACATTCAGCTTTTAAAGTCGTGAACATGATTGAGGCCTATCAGAATATAACGCTCTAAACTAAAAGCGTGGGGTGGGCCTCAGTCTTTGAGCTTTTTTGGAAGACCACGATATTTTTGTTTGTTCATTTATTTAGATAGATTATTAAGAGCTTTTATTAAATCAAGAGACCCATTACAGAATCATCAAAGCTTTTGTACTGTTTAGACAACATTTCATGAAATTTTGGCTTTCAGGTGGAATTATTTGCTTCACCTGTTCAGCATTCGATGACGAGGACGACGGCTACAAGCAGAAATGTGCCAGTCTGGAGGCGAACAAGAAATGGATGTTGATTTCTAACTCAGAAGCCGACTACTACGGCGATAAAGTCCCTTATGGGCTTGATTATAAAACTGCCCGTATGCTAGTGTACAGAATTTTGCCTCTTTAGCTCATTGCTAGCACAAATTTTAATGGCAAACATGGACGAGCCTTTCTACCATAAGATGTGTAAGAGATGGTATAACCGCATTATTGTTCATTGTTATGAATGTGTTAGTGTCAGTACAGGCGTGGTGTTGTTGTAGATAGAGCGTTGATCCTAGGGTCGGTGGTTTAAGGCCAGGTAGACTGCGAGCAGTCTCTTTTTTGCTCTAAAATCCGTGGCGATATTCGAGAGGCGAGTGGCGAAGCCACGAGCCGCGAGTAGCGCGGGCGGGAGAGCGAGCGAAGATTTTTTCGCCCTTCGCTCGCTCTGCCGCCCGCGCTACTCGCGGCTCGCGGCTTCGCCACTCGCCTCTCGAATATCGCCACGGATTTTAGAGCAAAAGAGAGACTGCTCGCAGTCTAGAGGCCAGGCTGATCTCTGAATTGCCAGAATTTCCTGGACAAGGTACTTTACTCCACGTAATCAATCTCTATTCAGGTGTATAAATGGGTGCTAGCAATTAAATTCAGAGGGCCGGATAAGCCTGCACTGGACTTTTACATTATTATCATTATCATTAAACCTAAAAGAGAGCGGTATTCGACTTATGCGCTGATTTTAAACAAGCAAAGGAAAGAAGGAAACAATAGCGAATTACAAATAAGAAAATAAACAAAATTGAAGAAAAACGTTACCCGCCGGGATCTGAGCCAACAACCTTCACTGGTCTCTTTTGCGATCCAAGCAAAAACCTATCCATTCGAACAAAGAACCTTAACTTCTCCTTTACTCGTTCCTTTACTCGTTCAGAAGTCCAAGTCGCAGCCACTCACATCAGGTGTCCCACAAGGCTCGGTTTTGGGCCCGCTACTTTTTGTTCTTTACTTCAGACCCCTCCAAGACGTCATTAAGGCTCACGAATTGGACTGTATGATGTATGCTGATGATTCGCAAATCTATATCATTTTGAACCCCGCAGCAAGGCAGCCTGCGCTTTTAAACTTGGAGCTGTGTTTGAATGATATTCAAGCTTTCTTCCTCTCTAACAAGTTGGTTTGTAACCCGTCTAAGACAGAAGTTCTCCATCTCACATTTCGGTTCACTCGACATCCTCCCTTACCGAATAGTGCATTTGGCCAAAACATTATACCCTGTGTTGCCAAAGCTCGTAATCTGGGAACTATTATGGATCGTCATCTCACCATGACAAGCCACGTTAACAACATCTGCCGTCATACATCTCTGGCGCTCCGTTACGTTGGTAGAGTCAGGAAATATATTACCCAGAGTAGTACCAAGCGCTTAGTACATGCTTTCAGAACGTCTAAGCTGGACTATTGCAATAGCCTGCTGTACGGTCTGCCTTCTTAACTGAAGTTCAAAAGTTACAGCGCATTCAGAACACTGCTGCAAGACTAGTTGTTAAGGCTAAGCGCACTGATCATACAAGCCCTATTATATTCTGCAACAATTACACTGGCTCCCGGTTAGCGAACGCATTCGTTTAAGATCTTGCTGCTTACGTATAAGGCCGTAAATTGATATGCTCCATCTTACATTGAAGATCTTGTGAATCATTATACACCGTCTCGCAGTTTACGTTCGACTTCGCAAGGCTTACTCACAGTTCCTACTTTATTTCCTTCACGTACGTAAATACATGTATATCTGCTAAATATCATAATGGCAGGAGATCTTAGCAAGCTCTGTTGAGCTTTTCTGAGAAGATCCCTCAGTTCAATAATCTGATTTAAAATAGCAGATGGGTTTTATTACTAAATCTATCATTAACACGGGTTAACTATAACTAGAGTATACACTCCACGTATTACACTTGATTTCGTATATAATCTATTGTTAATTTCTTAAAAGAATTATATGATTGTGATATTCTTAATTCCTTAGGTAACTCGTTCCAAATTTGTGCTCCCCTAATTTTTAAAGAAAATTTCCCGTAATTTGTCCTCCTATAATTAATATATATGTTTGATGCAGATCGAGTATTATGACCATGCATTTCTTTGTTTAATGTAAAGTAATTAGTGAAATAATTCGGCAGGTTGTTATTAAAATATGAGTACATAAATAGTGCAGTAAAGTACGTATTTAGTTGATATATGTTAAGCAATTTAAGTTGTAGGAATAGTGGTCTAGATTCCTTATTATATTTTGCAAAGGTCATGATTCTAACAATTTTTCTGAACCCTGAATAATGCTTTCAGCTTGGTTGGATAAGTACTTGTCCAAATGATATTGCAGTATGTCAAGTACGGATATACCATAGTGTAATAAATTGTCTGTAAAGTTTTGAGAGACAGATAATGTCTCACCTTAGCCATAATTCCTGTCATTTTTGATATTTTACTCACAACTTCGTCAATGTGATGTTTCCACGAAAGCTCCTCAGCTATGTATACACCGAGAAAGCTCAATCGGTTGTTCATTTATCTTGATTGAGACGGACTGATTAAATTACCTTTTTTTGGATTTGAAAATTATAAAATGTGTTTTCTTGATATTTAAGGAAAGTTTATTTGCACAAAGCCAGCGTGCAATTTTCTTAAGTTCCTGGTTCACAGTTTTGTTCAATGTATCAATATTTTTGTGGCTGTAAAACAAATTTGTGTCATCAGCAAAAAGAATGACTGATAAAATCTCTGAGCACCTAGATATATCATTCATATAGATAAGAAACAGAAGGGGCCCTAAAACGGACCCCTGTGGTACTCCACATTTAATTGTTTATCTTTCCGTTTCTCAAACTTATATTTCACTATTTGTTTTCTGTTTGAAATTATGAATATATGAAATTCATATATTTGAACTGCGGAATGAAGAAATAAGTGTAAAGAAGATCCTCGCAGAGGTCAGGGTTCGAATCCCGGCAAGCCTGATTTTTCAGGTTTTCTTTTCGCAACTGCATAAGTTGCGTTAATAACTGCGAGGATCTTCTTTACACTTATTTCTTCATTCCGCAGTTCAAATATATGAATTTCATATATTCATAATTTCATCTTCATCTTTCCCGGGTATATTACGAACCAATTTAATGACCAGCTCCCAGCTGGCTTGATAGCTCAATTGGTTAGAGCGCTGCACCGGCATCGCAGAGGGCAGGGTTCGAATCCCGGCAAGCCTGATTTTTCAGGCTTTCTTTTCGCAACTGCATAAGTTGCGTTAATAACTGCGAGGATCTTCTTTACACTTATTTGTTTTCTGTTTGTTAAGTAGTTTGTAAACCATTCTAGGACTATTCCCCTAATTCCATAATGCTCAAGTTTTCTTAGTAATATTTCATGGTTAACTGTATCAAATGCCTTCGCAAGGTCTAGGAAAACTCCAACTGTATATTCACCATTTTCTATTGCTTGCAAATCTTAGTCATTAACTCAATAGTTGCTAAATTGGTTGAATGCTTCTTGCGAAAAAAAGCATTCCTAGATCGACCACTTCAACATACGGCGATCGGGCCTTTTCGATCGCCGCGCCGAGACTTTGGAACACGCTACCTCTAATGATATGGAATGCACAGTCAGTCTCTGCCTTTAAAAGGCTTTTAAAGACATATCTTTTTAAATTAATTTATTTTTAGCTAGTTCACCGGTTTCCCTGATTTGTAGACCGATTTTTATATTTTATCCATTGTAATTAGTAATTAGCATTTTTATATTTTATACATTGTTATTAGTAGTTAAAGCACTTTTTATCTATTTTTGAACGTTGTAAATTAGGTTTTTAATATTTTTATCTTGTAAACGCATTGAAGCTCTCGAAATGCGTACATAAAAACTGTTGTTATTATTATTATTATTATTATTATTATCATTATCATTATTATTATTATTATTATTATTATTATTATCATTATTATTACAAGTGGGACCGGAAAACAATATTATAATTATTAGTTAATTATTGATAATACACCTCTCATTAAATTAGAACCTGTTTAATAAATTTTAAATAAGCCCCTGTTGTTGGTCGTCAACTTCAATATTGGGCGCAATTTTTGTTCACCTTGCCTCAGATGAATCAATTCATTCATCTATTTAACTACCAATCAGTCGATCAATCAACCGCTCAACCACTCGGTTGATGAATCAGTCAATCAGCCAATTAAATATCAAAAATCAATCAATCAATCAATCAATCAATTAACCAATCCGTGACTAAAAGGGTTGCCAATGAGAATAACAAAATATGGTCCAGTTATCATTGGTGACTTTATTCGATGTACAGTTATGTCTCACTCTGTCACTACCCCAGACCGTGATGGAAGTGAATCTTGTGATTTCAATTTTGTTTTCGGTTTGATTATTAGCCTTTCCACTGTATCTAATGCCACCTACTAATTGCCATAATCTGGTACCAAAGAAAACCAAAAAGAAAAACCTCCTCCTAAATCATTTCAGAATAGTCTGAAACCTATCAGGCAGTGAACTGACAAGAAGGGATCAGACTGTGGTGAATCAGTCATTGAGAATTGAAATAGTTTTCCCCATAAAGTGAATTTAATCAATCATGTCTGAATCTTCATTCCTGGGATGGTGGCGGGGGGGGGGGGGGGGGCTACTCCCAAATAAAATTTATGGGTGTCTTCATCAGACCTTTTGAAGTAAAGCCCTAAAAGGGTCCAAGGTATTGATTTGTGGGCGTGGCTCCAAATTACCTTTACTTCTAAGAGGTACTCCAGGATTCATTCCATTCTCACACATCAACCACTTGGTAGTATTGAGGGAACATGAATGCAGAACCTCATAAGAAGTTGTTCAATTCCTAATGAATTTCTGGTGTAGGTGCTTACAATCAAACTAATCAATGACATCAAAATATTTAGCAGAAAAAGACAAAAAATATATAACCTTATTTCAAAACTGCTCTTCAAATTTTTATTTGAATTGACAATGTTTGTCTGGGAAAAAAGCTCAGAGTACACATTGCTCAACCAAAGCCTTATAATAAACTGCCTTTTTTTCCTGACATCAGGTTGATGGAATAAAAACCTGAAAAGGAAAATAAAGCAGATTTTAATTATCTCAATGGCCAATAGTAAGCCCATGGGTTTTGGAGAATTAAAATCTCTTGGTGAAACCAAAGTCATATTTATAGATGGGCTAGCCTAACTGAGGAGCTCGTAAGGACTAAGTCATGCCACAGAACAAGCACAACTTGTCACCTGGATGGAATCGCCATGTCAAAGATCTTGTTCATAGTCCAGCAAATTCCCAATAACCTACATTAGACATCTCAAAATTCTAACATGACTCCAAAGCTTTACAGACAAACCTCTATATTTGGTTTGGTTTTCTTTCTCTTCAGTATCCTCTGGGAATCAATAGACAAAGGCATCTTGAACAATTTGCAATATTGTTCATAAAAGTATTGCTCGTTACCCGTAAAGATCTGCTTTAAGCTTTACTACAGAGAGTAAAGTATCCATGGAAGTACACATCCTTTCGACTTGTAGCCTCCCTGGAAGGTTTTAAGGGTTAGAACTACATGCTGTCTGTTATTTCACCAGAACATGCAAGTTACTGCTCAAGGGCACCTTGAGACTTTGTATACAGCTATTTCAAGCTTACGCGACAAGACCGAAGGGTAAGTGTGGGTAGTTGCAAATATGTCTTAGGGTGCGTTTTTTTTTTGTTCACAATTCTGGAATGAGAATGGCCAGAATGTAAAGTACGCGCGTTTTTCTATTCCACATTCCTATTCCGGAATGGACAGAACGCTATTCCATCCATTCTGCTCCCAGGGGCAGAATGAACAGAATGTTTCGAATGAAAATCCAAGATGGCGGACAGCGAGATGAGCGCTGCGGATTCAAATACGTCTCTACCGGAGAAAAAACGAGGTTACACTTTTGGACACAATGAAACATTGCTTCTAATTTCATTGTACCAAAAGTGCGAGGGTTTTTTCAGTGATGTTTCGTACAAGAAAAAGGCAGGACCAGGACCGCGCATCTCGACGGGCGTTTTTTTATGCAGACAATCCGAATTATTCCTAGCATTCCGTACCAACCATTCTTATTCCAGAATTGTGGATAAAAAAACGCGTCCTTCGTTTCACGGTTGTCAGTAGTTGGTCAGGAACTTCAGATTCCTTAGTGCAAGTAATAAATGGGCACCATATAATTATTGTCAGCGGCAATCCTGATTCTCCTTTTCATTTTCATTTGTTGGTACTTGTTATGATGTGTGAAAATTCATGTTTCATTTTTTCATGATGCTGTTTTTCCTACTTCAAATTTACATACCAATGCACGTGCTCCACTTGTACCCACATAATTTAATTTGCCGTTTTAACCAAGTAGGCAAAAAGATCAGTGAGATTAAAAATTACTTTTTAAACGAGAACTCTATCTGAAAATAATTATTTCAGGTTTTTTATTTTTTATTTTCATACTATAAAAACTCTTCCATATGCCTTGTTATTGCACGGCAAGAAAAGTACTGCTGATTTTGGTGAACTTACATGTAGGCATAGAAATCCCATTTTCCCCTGCGGTCTTGTCGCATAGGCTTAAGCTTTCATATAACAACATTAATTGAAATAGCTGTATGAATGCAATTTCATCTGCAGCAACGTACATATGTAGGGACAGTCGGTGTGCACGCACCAGAGAAAATTGAGAGACTGCTCGTAGTCAATGAGAATGGTACCACTTAGGGCGGTACAACTTCAATCAACTCCATACTAACACTTGCTTCTGTTTACATGAAGGGGGGATGAAACGTGAAGCCAGTATAAAATAATTATCATATCGGGCTGGTTTGATTCATTACCATTGCTGAACTGATGCGAATGACTCACCAGGGTCTAAAATCAGACTGGGGAACCACATAAACATGAATTGAGTTCAAACCGGTCTGAGATTTTTGTTTTGAGCATGCACACATAATCACTCATGGCACTGAAGCATTCCAAGGTGGTGGATAGAAGATAAACTGGATTGGTTGGTCTCATGTTAACACTTCATGCCAGTGAGTTTCCGACCAGTCTCATGTAAACAAAGTCACACCAGTCTGAGTTTGCACCGCTTTCATGAAAGGAGGGTGTTACTGCTCCTGGGTCTCTGAGGATGTTGTTAAACATCCTTGAGAGCTGCTTGACTTAAGTCTCAACTTTAGGGGGTGTTTTTAATTTACATGACACCAGTATGATTTTCATTCTGGTACAAGTTCATCCGGGTTCCCTCTTGTTTCTCTGTATCTGTTTACGTGATTACAGCACAATTTCTCATAACAGTGTGAGCCATACCTGTGTGAGTTCACCCCAGTAGCGGTACCAAATCAAAATTCTCATTCTGGTTTGCAAACCCATACCGGTATTGTTGTGTCATCGAACTTTGACCCTTCACGTGTCACGCGTTCGTAGTTTTGCATTTGGGCATGCGCACTTGTAGCACGCTAGAGGATTAAACATGGCTGTTCGTTGAATCGCTGTTGTTGTTTCTTGTCCGTTTTCAATAATCCGAGATGGTGTCAGAAGTGCTGTAAATTTCACTTAGAACCTACGAGAAGTCTTCACGTATCGCGGTAGAAGAAAAAGATTTCGTGCAAAGACTAATTGAAACGAGAAAAGATAGCGAAATGTCAGACAACGAGGGCGAGCAAGAAGGACATCCTACCGGCGTGAATGCGGGCGCCGCATAACAACCGCTCATAGGACAACCACAAATAGTCCAGCCAAGCATTCGACCGGTCGCCAACTTCCAAGTAACTCCACCGGAGAAGTTTTCATTCAAACCTGAAGAGTGGCCGAAGTGGATACAAAGATTTGAAAGGTTTCGCAAGGCAACCGGGCTCGATAAACAAAGCGGCGAAAACCAAGTAAACACATTAATTTACACAATGGGCGAACAGGCGGACGATATATTCATCTCATTCGAATTCACCCAGGAACAGGAAAAGAGTTGTGAAGAAGTGAAGGAAAGATTCGAAAATCACTTCATCGTAAAAAGAAATGCCATCTTTGAGCGAGCGAAATTTAACTCGAGAAACCAACGTGCGGGAGAATCGGTGGATAGTTTCATCACAGATTTGTACGGCCTCGCGAGGCACTGCAATTTTGGCGCGCTAAAAGAAGAGCTCATTCGAGACGGCATCGTCGTGGGTTTACAAAACCGCGAACTTTCGGAAAAACTTCAACTTGATCCGAATCTCACCTTGGAAAAAGCTACCAATTTAGCTAGGCGAAAGGAGACGGTAAAACACCAACAACACATTCTTGACGGCGGATTCAAGAGTACACCGGCGCAGGTTGATGGTATCGCTAAAGGAAAATCACGGAGAAAGAAAGGAAACTCCAAAGACAATTCCCAAGACAAGTCTAAAGAGAAACCTTCTGAAAACTCCAAAGAAAAAAATCCTTCCGATCAAAAGTGTCAAAGGTGACTTGGAAATTTTCACCCGAAGAAAGCATGCCCAGCACGCCTCTCCAAGCGTAAGAAGTGCTCCAAAATTGGTCATTGGGCGCAGGCTTGTAAAAGTTCGAAACCAGGAAAGTTTTTCGAAGTTGCTGAAGAAGAAGAATCTTTCTTCTTGGGAGAAATCGTGAATCTTAGTGAAGTCCATAGCAACCCTACAAAGTCACCATGGATGGCAACCGTTCTTGTGGACAAGAATCCAGTAGACTTCAAGCTTGACAGTGGTGCAGATGTGACTGTAGTCCCTTACAATACCTTCCTTAACCTCAATCTTCAGACGCAGGTACAGCCTACTGATAAAGTATTTCTGGGTCCTTGCAATTACAAGATGAACTGTAAGGAAAAGTTCACAGTTACTCTTACCTACAACCTAAACTCTGTAAAAGAAACCGTTTATGCTCTGGAAAGCTTAGCACGACCACTCCTTGGTAAATCTGCTGCAGTAAAACTAAACCTCATATCAAGGTTGTGTGACCTGACTAGTGATGACTACAAAGAAAAAGTGATGCATGACTACCCAAAGCTGTTCACAGGACTTGGAATGATGAAAGAAGAGTACACCATCAAGTTAAAAGATGAGACAAAACCCTTCGCACTAACAGTTCCGAGAAAAGTCCCCCTGCCACTGTATGAAGAAACCAAGAATGAAATTACAAGAATGATTCAGAGTGGAGTGATATGGCGAGTAGACCACCCAACTGATTGGTGCGCCCCAATGGTTGTGACCCCCAAGCCAAATGATAAAGTCAGAGTATGTGTGGACTTAACTAAGCTCAATGAGTACGTTCAACGCGAGAATCGTCCTCTCTCATCTGTAGACCTCACCCTGGGAAAGCTCGCAGGTGCAAAGTACTTCACAAAGCTGGATGCAAATTCTGGATTTTGGCAAATAAAGTTGTCCGAAAGCTCAAGACCACTCACAACCTTCATCACACCTTGGGGTCGGTACTGCTTTAACGTGCTGCCCTATGGAATAAGCTCGGGTTCAGAAAAGTTTCAGAAATGCATGAGCAGAATACTCGAGGGACTTGAAGGAGTTGAATGCAACATTGACGATGTCCTAGTTCATGCCCCCACCCGAGAGCTACACGATGACAGATTAGAGAAAGTGTTAGAGCGGCTAACCAATGCTGGTGTTACACTAAACATCGACAAGTGTACCTTCAGAGTGCCTAAGATCATGTTCCTGGGTAATGTTGTTAGCGCAAATGGCATTGAGGTGGATCCAGAGAAAGTTGCAGCAGTGGTGAACCTACCAGCACCCAAGAATGTCCGTGTATTCTTAGGGATGGTCAACCACCTGGGCAAGTTCGCAGAGCATTTAGCCGATAAGACGAAACCCATCCGAGATCTTATGCAAAAGGACCACCAGTGGGTCTGGGGACCACCCCAACAAAAAGCATTTGAAGGAAGCAAATCTATTTTGACAGCTGCGCCAGTGCCTGCTCTCTATGATCCTAACAAAGAGACCAAAATCTCAGCAGATGCGTCTTCATTTGGATTGGGAGGAGTACTGCTACAGAAGCAAGAAGACCAGACTTGGAGACCTGTTATGTTCATATCCAGAGCACTCACCTCTGTGGAATGCAGATATGCGCAAATAGAAAGAGGCCTTAGCCCTAACCTGGGCATGTGAGCGGTTCAGCGACTACATAGTGGGAAAGTCTATTATTGCTGAAACAGACCATAAGCCACTAGTTCCTCTTCTCACCACGCGTACCTGGGATGAAGTCCCTCCTAGAGTACAGCGGCTAAGAATGCGCCTCATGCGTTTTCACTTTAAAGAGGTGAATCATGTACCTGGAAAGGAAATGTACATCGCAGATGCATTATCAAGAATGCAAGCAGAAAACTCAAACAACATGGCTACCGTTCCTGAAGAAGAAATGAACATCTATGTTGACAGCGTACTGGACTATCTACCAGTATCGGATGTGAAGCTGATGGAAATCAAAGAAGCCCAAGATGAAGACCCCGTCTGTCGACAGATAAAGAATTACTGCATGGAAGGCTGGTCAGACAAATTTTACCTTAACGATGCACTTAAGCCTTATTGGTCAGTCAGAGGAGAGCTCACCGTAGTGTATGGAATACTGCTGAAGTCATCAAGAATCGTAGTGCCATCAGCCATGAAGCTGCAAGTTTTGGACAAGATACACGAAGGGCACCAGGGAATAGTTAAGTGCAGAGAACGTGCGAAGACGTCTGTTTGGTGGCCTGGTCTCAGCCTTGAAGTCCACCACACTGTTGAAAATTGCAAAGTTTGTGCCAAATACCGACAGCAGCGAGCTGAGCCACTCATGCCAACACCTTTTCCTGAACGTCCTTGGCAGATGATCGGCACCGACCTCTTTGAGCTCGATAACCTGAATTATCTGATAGTAGTGGACTATTTCTCACGCTATATTGAGGTAGCTGCCATGCAAAAGACCACCAAATCCCATGAAGTCATTAGAGCCCTGAAAACAATCTTTGCAAGGCATGGGATCCCAGAAGAACTAAGAAGTGACAATGGCCCACAGTACGCATCAGCGGAATTCACTCATTTTGCAAAAGAACGGGGTTTCAGGCATACAACGAGTAGCCCCCGTTTCCCACTGTCTAACGGTGAAGTGGAGCGCGCTATAGAAACCACCAAGTCACTGCTTAAGAAAGAAAAAGATCCAACCAAGGGACTGTTGGCGTACAGATCTACCCCACTGGCTTGCAGTTATTCACCATCAGAACTACTTATGAGACGGAAACTCAGAAATACCATCCCAACCTTCCACACTGTTCTTAATCCGAGTTGGCCGGATATGAAAAAGCTACGCGAAAGAGAAGCAGAAAGCAAGGAAAAGCAAAGGCTGAATTTCAATCATCGACACAATGCTGCTCCCTTGAAAGCACTCCAACCTGGTATTCCTGTGCACACTAAAGATATGGGAACCACTGGTACAATAACCAGAGCAGCAGAAACACCTAGATCCTACATGATTGAGACAGAGAAAGGCACAGTGAGAAGAAACCGATCTCATGTCAACCCAATCCCTGTCAACAAGTCAGTGTCACCCATTGTTTCAGACAAGTCAATGTCACCTAGTGTTACGAAGCAGCAGCCCCAGGACAAGGCATTGACTCCTTTGAAGCCACTCCCATCACCTTGTCTTTCATCCAGACCGAAGAGACTTAGACCCTCTCTCAAGTTAAAAGAGAACCTTGGACTTTGTTGAACATTGAACTTTAGTTACAGAGACATTTGGACATTTGAACTCATGCTTGAATGTTGTTTTTACTTAGTTTAGTGGACACTGATCACATGGTATCAGATTATAAATTTCACACTAGAGTTGCATGTTGTTTCTCAACTTCAAAAAACGGGAGATGTTGCGTTATCGAACTTTGACCCTTCACGTGTCACGCGTTCGTAGTTTTGCATTTGGGCATGCGCACTTGTAGCACGCTAGAGGATTAAACATGGCTGTTCGTTGAATCGTTGTTGTTGTTTCTTGTCCGAGAGGTATCACGTAAACATGGTATAACTGTTTGATTCATTCTGCACTAAGTTTTAACCATTTAGCCATCCAGAATAAACCTCACATAACCGTGAAACATGGATTTTGTAACTCAAGTGGGTATAAGGTTTTCATGGCCCACCTGAATGGAAGTTTTAATGGATGTTGTTGGACAATTTATCTTTAGTTCAATTTTTATTTTCCTTTGAGAATAATAGGATTGCCAAATTTTCTTTGCCCAAAAAGGCTGTTTTAGTCACTCAGTCTTTTATGCGTTTACATGACAATACAAAACAGATCATGGTCAAATTCCACACACTAAAAGGTAGATGGTTTACAGTGTAAATATCTGGTATATTTGAATGATTTTAACACTGTTTAATTGTACCTAATTACATGTATGTTTCACTGGGTTTAGAAATTGAATGGAATCAAACACAGTGGTATGCATATTTTTGGTGTTTGACTACCAAGCTCAAATTAACCCAATCACTGCGTTCAATCCAGTTTAATTTACTGAACAGTTAGGTTTCACAAGCTGGGATAATTATATGACCGATTTTACCTTCACTGTAAGAAAAGACTGCATCACTGATCACTGCTGACATATACATGCCTAGAACATATAAAAAAGGATCATTGAAAACAAAAAATTCAGGGCTAAAAATTGGCAGTCGCCCGGTTGGCCAGTGGCAATTTAAAACTGAACAGGCCCACTATATGTTGAGGTTTGATCGCCTAACAGCCAACTAGGATTAAAAATGTTACAATGTAGTTACAATAATAATAGTTATATAATAATAATTGAAGTACCTTTCTTTTCTTTCCCTTCCTCAAATCTAAGTTCATAAATATTATTGTAGTAAATTCTTAGTTCTTGGAGCGCAAAATTCAAAGCCATTCTGGAGTATTTATATCAATCCGCAATATATCGACGCCATTTTGTTTTATTGACTTGTGACTCCAGACTTACCCATTGTTCAATGTTGTACTTTTTCCCACTTGATTATTGGCCAAATCCCTCGATAAAAGACTTACTTCTCACCCAGGTTGGGAGGGCTTTATTAAAGTAAATATGGTTTAATTTTTTTTGTTTTAGACTAGAGGAATTAAAAGCCACTTTATTTTGGCCTGGGCCACTAAGAATTCAAGAATACTAGCTGAACAGCAACCAGGCACTGAAGTTAATTTTTAACCCTACAAATTATGGAATAATCGGTGAAAGTTGAGAAGATATATACAAAATTACATCCAACTTCTTTTAACTCTATTAAATCTTAAATGGGTCTTAAATGCATTTTCCCAAGAGTGATCAACACATAATTACCAGTCAAATTGAAGCTTCAACATGCTCCCCCCCCCCCCCCCCACTCATGGACAACCCCCGGGCATTTGAACTTTTAAAGATTGGCTTGTTCACTTTTCCTCCCCTCGGGGCAAAAAAGCCGTTCAAATGTCCCACCAATTAGTACTGAAATACCTTTCCTCAGAGACAAATATCGTCTTCAAGCAAACACTGTTCACACTTTTCAGAGAGAGATATGCTGTAATGACACCTTCAAACTACTTTAAAGCTTCAATTTGACCAGTACATAACCTGGAATAAAAGTTACATGTATACCTTATTCGAAATTTAAATTTGTTTGTCATCAAAACATGCCAAAACTATAATCCAAAGTTTTGTTTAAAAGACAAGATTCTATAGAGCTTTTGAACGTTATTTGATATAACGAACATTAATAACACGTTAGACCTATATAAATATTTTGCAAGCAGTCAAGAAAAGCCCAGCTAATCAACAATCGAGTGCGAGATGTTAACAATACTTAAATGATGCTACACAAAAGAATTTAAGCTTAACTGTCAATATCAACATTCGGGAATGGCCTGGATTACTTGCTTTAAGCAAAAACTGTTTGAAATATTAATTTCAACAGCAACACTGTAATTAAGGCTTATTGAAAACAAAAAGGATGCTTCGTTGCCCTTTTACTTCGCCAACAAATTACATATGAATATGAATATATGAAATAATCATATATTTGAACTGCGGATAAAGGTAGAATTATATGAAGACCATCGCAGCGAAGGTGTTTCAACTTAAGCAGTTGAAAAGAAGAAACCTGAAAAAATCCAGGCTTGAACGGGAATCGAACCCATGACCTCTGCGATACCGGTGCAGCGCTCTAACCAACTGAGCTATCAAGCCAACTGGGAGCTGGTCAATTGTGAGTTCGTATTTGTCCCGTAGATGGAGAAATGAATATGAATATATGAAATAATCATATAATAATCTAATATAATATAATATAATCGGGATAAATACGAACTCACAATTGACCAGCTCCCAGTTGGCTTGATAGCTCAGTTGGTTAGAGCGCTGCACCAGTATCGCAGAGGTCATGGGTTCGATTCCCGTTCAAGCCTGAATTTTTTCAGGTTTCTTCTTTTCACCTGCTTAAGTTGAAACACCTTCACTGCGATGATCTTCATATAATTCTAAATTACATATGATTTAAAGTCGAGTGAACAAAAACTAGATCTGTCGACTGTTTACAACCGGAATGAAAATTGAATTATTTAAGCACTGGGCTAATGATAAATAAGAAACATCGAGCTAATGATCGATCGGAAAATCTCTAAAAAGCTGTTCACTGAACAGGAATACGTACATGTAAATTATACGCTCAACTAAGTGTATTTCACAACAAAAGTCATGCACTTATAAAAATTACACCTACCTGACATTGTAGCCTGTTTGACTCGACAGTTGACCCAAATTTCTGAGCAATGCAGCGAAAAATGAAGTGTTGTCCAAAGTGGAAATACACGATAGACACCTTCAAAACCGTCCTTCAACCATTTGTACGAGATTGCTTTGGAGCCGCACCTTAAAAGGGCACCAGTCTCCCTCAATAATCCGTGACATTGGTGCCCAGTACTCCGCGTTCGTGCAAATTCACATCCCTAAGCTATATTAAAACGATATCTTTCAAAAAAACTATTAACGTAGTTGGAAAGAGCATAGTCTGAAACCAAATATGCTGATTAGTTTCTACATTTATATTAAAAAACAGGGAATTATCAAAAGTTTCAGGTTCATTTTTAATTTCGTTTTTTTTCAAAAGAAAAGTAATAACGGTCGTTTTTGAATAACTTAGAAATTTTTCTGCAATATGACTGGGAGAAATTAAGGATTTATTGAGCTTAATGCAGTTTTAAAGTGATTTGACATATTCCGTGCGCTCTGGTCACGTGACCGATGACGTCACAACAATAAGGTTACCATGGACGGTACTTTCATATGAAGTTCTATTAACCAGCCGAAGTTTGCTTCTCTCCGCCTTAGACTGCCATAGCTACAGACTCCTTACCAGTCCCCTGGGAAATGCTCCTGTACAGAGCCACCTTAACTTTCAAATGCCAGATGTAAACTGGCAATTTCCAAATTGCTCATTCCAATGACCATCAGGGTACGTTATCTGCTTTTGAATTGATAGAAGCCTGTTCTTGCAGTGAGCTAAAACATCTTTTATTGCCACAGTCACGTGACTGATGACGTCATCACCGTGACATTGATATGAGGGATAACTTTCACGCAGGTGTAAATACCACATGGTACAGCGTCCTCTTCGACCGCAAGTTAACTAAGTTATTTAGCATTGAAAATTTTTCAGGTGCAAAGCATGCTGGGAAGGTTCTTCTTCTTCTTCTTCTTCTTCTTCTTCTTCTTCTTCTTCTTCTTCTTATTATTATTATTATTATTATTATTATTATTATTATTATTATTATTATAGCGGTTTAGGTTTGAACTACCTGAAGCTGTAAGCAGTTAATCTTAAACAGGGTAACTGACTTGCCCACGATGGAACAGCCTGAAACAATATAATTAAATCATTGATAGCCAACAGTGTCGAAAAATTACTACAACAATACTTTTATTACAATACAATACTTTGTGTAGCTACGCGACATTTAGGAGCGCAAGCGCTCGTTAAAACATGTGCGGGAACACAAAGTAATCGGCTTTCAATGCTCCGTTGCTTTTGCCTCATCTGTGGCATAAATACAAGTGCTTTGTAACTGTAATTGTCTTGAAAGCAGTTCATTCTAAAATTTGTAAATCTAATTTCGTCAAACATTTATTGTTTTGTTTGTAAAACCCTGTCAAAGACAAGAAAAATTTAAAGACAATTGTGTCAGTGCTATCCATTAGTTAGCCTTCGAACAGCCGTTCCCTTTCTCTAAGGAAAGAGGCTGTACACAGGCTACCAGCAGCAACAATTTCCTTTGTGTTATAATTTAGGGACCGGACCGGTTGTTTAAGGACGGTTTAGCTAAACAAGGATTAGCATCAATTTTGAATTCACTTTTATAGCTTAACAATATGCATGGATTCCTGTAAAATAACTTTCGCGTAGCAATTTGACTTTGGCTGCTTAAATTGTTATATAAAATTGACAAAGAAGAAACTTTTAACAAGAGAAACAGAAAACCTTGGGTAACATTTAACCTTGGGGTAGCGGTAATCGGCTTTCAAACAACCGGGCCCAGTATTGCAAGTGACGTTTCAATGCTAGTATAATGCTCCGATTGCTTTTGTGTAGTTAGTTAACGCCCACTTGATCAGTTTTGTTTAACCATCCTAAGACAAAATTTTAATTAATTAGTATGAGTGGAGTCAACATTCAGCCTGGATTGAAGCTGTTGTGTTATCACTTGATTTTCAAGGGACCAATTCGTTTACAATGAGAAGGTTTTGCTTCAAAAATGTGTTGATGATTGACTTTGTGTGAGAGTCAAAGTATTAAGCTCAAACAAATGTAGTTTAAAGGCATTGAACTTGTTGCTGCAAAAAAAAATAATAAATTCATTGTTTCAATATATTTTAAATTAGAATTCAGGCTGCTTTGATCAGAAAATACAATACAATACAATTGACGCTCCCCTGGTGGGGCTTTTCAGTAACAATATATAAAGGTAAATAATAGAAATCTAATTTTAAAACAGTTTACAATTCATTTAAAAATGTGAAGAAAGCAGTTAAAATGCAATACTACCGTTAAAAAAATATGTATACATAATACAATATTATGTAATGGTTAGACAATGAACGCGAGTGTTCTATGGGATATAGTGTCCCGAGCAAAGATAGAATGGCACGAGGCCGCATATATCCCATAGGAAACAAGCGGTCATTGTCTAACCGTCTTAGAACATGGTCACACCCACGAACAATTTCGTTTTTGCATGCAGATCGTATTTTTGCATTTTAATTTTTTAGTTCTCACCTTGAAATCACGTTGATATTTTGTTTACGATATTTTTGCATGCCTTTGAGGTGCAATGTTTTACAGTGCTTCACCGCACGGTTTATCGCAGTTGGTGCGTAAACAGCCATGAGCCAATACACGGAAAATTGGAACTCGAGGCAGTGATTACCACTAAAGATTTACTAGATTTACACTGGTGAAAGCAGTCTTCGACACGCTACAACCACCGACACCAGCAAGTGGGGAAACCGCAGGAAAGCCAAGCCAAGAGGCCAAATTCAAGTTCAAGTACAACACTCGTAATCCGGAAAAAAACGGAGAAACAAGTCTGTCCTTCTATTTCAGTTAAGGTCTGAACATTTCGTATTTCATGTAAAGTAATGGTGTTTCTTTCGATTTGCTTTTTGCTATGCTATTACACCGTACAATTGCATTTTTTATTAAAACACAAAACATAATGAGTGTTTCTGACATCGCCGTTGAAGCTGTTGTTTTTATCGAACAGAGAATTTGTGCATTTATTAGAGAATTCTACTCAGTATTCTCTATATAGAGCATACTAATGAGGCTTCCAAACAAAGGAAAACAATGCCTCATTAGTATGCTCCATATAGAACTACTAATGAAGGCAGAAATTCTCTTCATGTAAATACTAATTTTATCCCACAATTTCCTCGTGCTTCAAAGCCCCCGCCACTTTACATAATTTAAGACAGTTTATGGAATATAGGGCATCGAAATGCTGGACATTGATTGGCTGAGTGGGTGTGACCATGTTCTAACAATACAAATACTTAGAAATATTATATAATAAGGCGACAAAACATTCTTATAGTTCACTGCAATTTAAAAAGTCAGTAATTAAGTTTATTTATTTCAGAAAGACCCTGACATATCGCCTTATGGTACTACCTTGTGTTTTGCTGTATTTTTTCTTCATGTACGTTTGGTAACTTCCAGTGCCACCACTTAATTAATCAATCAATCAATCAATCAATCCATTTATTAATGTCAATGCGTGGGATAGGGTTGCCCCGTATATCCAAGCCAGAGGGCCATGCCGATAAAACGCATGGTGCCCCAACAATCATGCACAGGGGAGGCTCCTGTCATGCAACATACAGCTCGTTCTAATTTTAACTCTTCCCTCGATTCCAAGTTAAGCTGTTTGGGCTTGACCCGCGTTAGCTATGTTTCTTGCCGCCAAACTCAGATAAGAAAGGCTATTAGTTACTCAAACCACTGTCTTTGTGTTATTGTGCGTGTTGGAGTATCTGCAGTTGATATCATATAGGCAGATCCTTGCTGACGTCATTGTTTACAACTTGAAAATTGAAATTCATTTGATAAACAAACAAAGATTATAACTAGAAAGAGCATATAACATTTAGTCAACATGCGAAGTTTGAAAGAAAAAGGATGAAAATCGGTTTTAAGTGATGCTTTCAGAATTTACAACATGTACAGACGTTTGTATGGCTGGGTGGCAAGAGTTGCCAAATTTGACCCTTTTCAAAAAGGAATATCTCTCTCTTCATATTTGCCATCTTTATTAAATGTGCCAGTCTGTTTCAATTTTTCGTGTTTTCATTTGCCAAGCTAACTATAAAATTTTCGATAATTTGTGATAATGCTTAGATCAAAGACTGCCGACAGAAACAAGGATCCACCTATTCAGAGAAACAAGATGCTTATTTACAGTACATGTTACGAATACATCCCAGAAAGGAGAAGAAAACGTGTAACGTGTTTGATTTTGATGTACACACGTCGCGGAGGTCGTATCGCTCTGTCCTTTACTCGTCGTCAATAGAGTGAATTCGTATAACCCGTTTCTTATATGCTAATGAGGCGCATAATATTTTAATGACCGGCTTGGGTACGCACGAGCGATTCACGATTGAAATGCGTACCTGTGTTCAGCATACACCAAAGAAAATAAGCATTTTGAAAAAGATACGGAGTACAACTGCAGAAAAATAATACTTGGTACACTAGGTTTCAAGTTGTCATTTCAAAAAGGACGCTACAAACTCCACATGGCAGCTCGCTTTACATGTACCTGTATCACACGACTTTCAACTTTCTGAACATGCAACAGTGAACTAAATTTCAATTCAACGCTTCCCACGCGTAACCCAAATGCAGCCCTGCGTTAAATTAAAAGGCTGACTTTCTGACACCACTTTCTTTCTGACTTTCTTTCTCACGCTGGTATGCAGACAGTGGAAGAAAAGAATAGCTCATTTTAAGGCTTGTTATTTTCAAATGTTCACAATTAGGCATTTGAAGCAATGGTTTCAGTTGTGCGTGCTCAGTTTTTTTTTTTATTGTTCTTCTCATTAGCATTTAGTGATTCTCATTAGCGTATAAGAAACGGGTTATACGAATTCACTCTAATAACTGCATATTTCATCTTCGAACAGCAATTTTCTTGGATCTGAACAGCCATGGATAAGGTTGTCAGGAACTCCTTAAAATACCTTATCAGATTACCAAAGTACAAACTGGCAAACATTGAAACAGCAACCCGCGCCACAGCAGCATACTGCTCAGCAGCTCAAATTCAGTGGTCTCACGTTAGAGTGTTATCCACGGACTCGAAGGATGGAACCACGTTCAGAGAGGCTCAAGGTTGGTGACTTTCCACACAGGAGAATATTTCCCCTTTTCAAGTCAGAAGTCAGTTTCACCCTTTCACTCCCAAGAGTACCTAAAATCAAAATTCAAGACGAATTCCAATTTTCATTTTGTAAAATACTTAAATATACATAGTACTGCTGAAGAGGAGTCATTTAAGTGGTCACACCATAGGATTTTATCCACAGACTCAAACGTTAAAACCGACTTAATTGTCTCCATAACTGACTCTGGGAGTGAAAGGGTTAAGTGTTGAACCAAGTAATTCGTTTAACTAAATCGCATACAGTCAAGCCTCTTATAAAGGACACTTTCATAATACAGACACGAACAGCTTGGTTCCTAAGACTTCAAAACTCATAAAATTACCTCTGTCGTACAGACACCTCCCAGTCCGTAATACGAAAGCTGATCTTTCTTTCTTTAGTGTACGTCTCATGGTTTTCCTGTACTTAGAAGGCCACAGACGAGTCTCTTCTATTCAATGCGAACTGACAGACTGACCGGCAAACGAACAGAATTCATTTGTTTGTGTTCGTGTTGTGCATAGAGGTGTCTGTAATACAGGAAGTGTCCATATATTGGTGGCCGCTTTAGACTTGAATTTCTTCATTAAAAAAAACAACAACAACAACAACAGCAGCAAAAAGGTCAAACCTTTTACCCTATTTGACTTTAGAACAGGTCAATAACCCCAGGTCACGCGAGGCGTACTTTTTGGGGTCATATGTCTCCTATAGCTTATTCATGTGGCCCACTGCACACTGTCAGTGGAGTGCTCTCTCAATTAAGAAGCCGTTTCCTTGAAAACAAAACTCTAGTTCTGCAACTCGCACGGACTGCTTTTTATTGATGATGTCTAACATCAAGTTCTGGGGAGTCAGTGAAAGAGGAAATGCACTGCATTGTTGCAACGTTACAAGATTTGAGACTTTACGCGGAAAGGCTAAGAATAAATTGTAGCAAATTATTGTTAACAGTACTACTCTTCTGCTACTAGTATTCAGTACTACTATTCTTTTTTTTTTTTTTTTTTCATTTTAACTATAAATCGAGCTTCAAGCGTTACGTGCAGGTAAGAAAAATCTTTATTTTGCCAGTTGCAGGAGACAAGGAAGGGGACAAAAACAAATGGGCCGATCATTATCCGCAGGAAATACTTGATCTCAGCTGGTCGAATACTTCAGAACAGATAGTGAAAGGAGGATACAAAATATGGGCGGACAGTTACGAAAAGGTACGTGTTTAAATAAGTTAAGTCTAAATCCTTCACTTTGCTAATGACGTACGAGCGAATCTATAGTCTTCTCAATTTCTTCTTATGCAGATTTGCAACTTTTCCACTGACTCATCACTTGTCAATGTAAACTCAGCTTCCAAGCTGTCAACAAGATTGCATTTTTGGTTGCTTTTGACATTGCCGTTGAAGCTGTTGTTTTCATCGATTTAGTTATAAATATTCACAGAGAATTTGTGCATTCATTAGCGGTTTCTACTTAGTCATTAGTATGCTCTGTATAGAGCATACTAATGAGGCTTCCAAACAAAGGAAAACAATGGTTGTTTACCATTTACATGGGCAAACCAGTCGGTTTACGGTTTGGGCAAATGGTAAGCAAATTTCCGTATTGGGAAACTCCTTTCGGGGCTGGCGCTTACCATTTGCCGAAATCCCTCCCATTTGTGAAAAAAATTGCATGACGGCGACGACTAACGAGAAGGTCACAAAACAAAAGCTTTAATTAACTAAACAACGACTCTGCACGTGCGTTTTTCTTGGTACATTTGTTTGCCGTTCTGTGCACAACTACAACGTGAAATGACAGAATTCAAAGTTTGGTGTAGAACGCGAACACACGACGGTGAATTTTCGTTTTTTTTTTATACTGGTAATAATAACATAATAATAACTTTATTTATGGGTCAAGTGATCAAGCACCAAGAGAAGACAAGGCGCTAACTGGGGACACGTAGTTATTTTCTAATGAATTTTTTATTGAAACGCCGTCCTTACAAATTCAGCTCTGGATAATTCGACTACATTAAAGAGGCAAAACAAATCGGAATAATTGCCAAGAAGTTTAAAGGATTGTGAAGTCATTTTAAAAGTGACATTTTCCTTCCCGTCGCCGTCGTGGTTGCTTAAAGATCTCTAATTTTGGGACAGAAAATGGCCGCGAGAGCCTGCAACTGGTGTCAAAGATTAGGTTTGAACAAATGGAACACGAATTTCCGTTTGGAACATTCCGTCCGGAAAAACAGGACTACCTTTTCAGACGTTCCGTTACTCTCGGAAATTTTCCACTGGAACGACCCGAAAAGTCGTGTACCATTTACTTTCCGAGCCGGAATTTCCGGAAAGCTTTTGTAAATGGTTGACAACCAATGTCTCATTAGTATGCTCTATATAGAACCACCAATGAATGCAGAAATTCTCTATAATTTTACCCGCAATTTCCCTGTGCTTCAAAGCCCCCGCCACTTTACATAATTTAAGACAGTTTATGAAATATAGAGCATCGAAATGCTCGACACTGATTGGCTGAGTCGGTGTGACCATGTTCTAACTTGGTTTTTTACAATGATTTCAGTTCTCGGCCTTGCCTTCTTTATTTTGTATTCAAAATGGTCAGATGGCTCTGGATCCTGTTGTATTAATTAGGGTTTTCCGATTTATGAAACTACAGTTTTCACAGTTTGCGTAGAAATGTTAAATAAATGAGCAGCAGTGTTTCATCGGGCCTAAAATTCCTCGGCCTCGCCTCGGAACAAGCACCCACTATAAAGTTCATAACAATGATGCTATTGTGAACGTTGAAAATTAGCATACCACAAAAACATATCTTTCCTCGGCTCACACGAAACATGCCAAAAGGGCGTGTCCCTAGTGAGTTCAAACAAATACGCTTTTGAAAAGGAATAAATTCAGCATACCACAAAAACATCTTTTGTCTTATACGTGCTCTGGCAACAAAGGAGTCAACATCGCTTCTTTTTGTCGTTGAACGTTTTGAAAGACGAAGATTCTGAAGAAGAAAAGGGGAAGCTGCTAAACATAGCTATTCTGAAGAGAACTCGTTTGGTTAGTAAGTAAGTGGTGTATGATTGTTCTGTTGAGCGACAGAGAACGACAAGAAGTAAATTCCCTGCAATGGACCCACGTGTTTCAGCTGAAGGCAAAATTCAACACTTGGATACTGAAGTTACATTATAGTCGCTTCACGTTTGTTTAGTTATGTTCTTTGTAAATGTTTGCAAAGAAAATAGCAAAAGCCGTTCAATGACTACTGAAAACAGACGTTAAACGTTAATTTTGTCCATAAGTAAATCCACTGTTTAATGCAATCGAATAACTTGAAAGAATATTGAATATTCATTCACCATTTGCGTCAGTTTATGTTTTGATAATCAATATTAATAGGTCACGTGTAGTGACTATATTTGATAAACACCACGTACTAATTAGGAGTGTTTTATCAGATAGAAAGTCACTAACGTGACGTATTATCGATCATTCCCTGTTGTCAAATATCTCAATAGAAAATAGGCAATGAATAATTGAAAATGCATTGTGCAATTGACTCAACAACAAATTTTCATCCTCAATTAGCTAGCAAGGCGGAAAAAGTCTTTCCCATTCCGCTAAATCGGAAAACCCTATTCGCAGTCAAATGGCTTCGATGTTTTGATTGATGTCGAACCTAGCCCTTGTTCAATTATAGAATGTTTGCATAAAAGGTAACTTCATACGGGTGATGTTTCTTTGAAAAGTTTAATTTGCTAATTTTATGCTGCAAAAATTTATATGCCGACAGTTTCTCGGAAACAATTAACCTTTTCTAAAGAACTGGCACACCAGTTGCCCAATAAAAAGACCTCTCTAAAAAAAACTTTCCAAGGAACGAAACTTATGTGAAGGGCTCAAATATCAAAACACTTGTCAAGGAAATTTATTTGTTCACACGAACAATGTGATAAAGGCTCGTTAAGAAAAAAACTTTTATCGAAGAAAAGCATTTCGGTGCGTCATCTTGCAGTGAAAAAAATAGTGCATTAATTAGCCTAACTATATAGCGCGCAGACGTCTCTTATTTCCCGCGTGCAGCAAAGGAAATAGGTGACGTCTGCTCTGCTGTTGAGGTCATATGGAGATTTTGAAAAAGAACATTTGAAATTTCCCACACAGCTTTAGTATATGTAATTGGAGTAAAACTAACAGATTCAAGGTTACCATGGTCACACTGACGTTCCTGACGTTTACAACCCACATTAATTTCACCCCATTCTTTTCGCGGACAATTTTATCCCTTTCAGTGATTTTTGGAGAGCATTGAGCTCTGATGCGAGTTAGAACTGCAAGCAATGTGGTTGGTAAAAAACTGATGCATGTTGCTACTAAGCAAATCCATGTCATTTGGTGAAAGATTGCTCATACATGAATATTTCTGAACTTCGAAGACTTTACGGAATACAAAATGTAGACAACGTACGAAAGACGACAAATGTCTGAATAAAGTGGCTCGCGCGAAAAGAGGGCTGGCTTCTCCCTCCCCTTTCGGTGCTCAGTGCCACGCAGTCATAGTGTAGAAAAACGCTGTCCCAGGTGCTTGAACGAGTATACCTAATGGGTTGCTGGGATAATTTCATTTGAGTAATCAACTGGGTGAATACGTGAACGAAACAAGCTTTAAAAACACTGCCTAACCAAAGATGTGTTTTCCTTTAAAGTGGGTCCTCGGTTCCCAGGAAGGTTCCAAACCATCCTCACCTGGTTACGTTGCATACAGGACATGCGCAGAAGCCTTTAACGAAGCGGTTGCTGAGTTGTACGGTGAAAACAAGAAAAATCTGAAAGTGTTAGATCTGGGCTGCGGAACAGGACTGGTGGGAAAAGTTCTGAAGGAGAGATTTGGATTTGTCAATTTGGTGGGCCTAGATGTATCTGGAGACATGCTGGAGATAGCTAAAAAGAGAGATATCTACGACAAGTTGATTTACGCCTACGTGTCAAACGAGAGGGTGAATGATATAAAAAGTGCTGAATTTGATGCCGTAGTATCCGCTGGTGTTTTTACTATTGGACAGGTCAGGCCCAATGCCTTCGATGAAATTATACGTTGGATAAAGCCAGGTAAGTCCAGGTTTAACGGTTGTTAACTGGTGTAGTCATATTTTTTTCTGAACTGAGAGCGATCGCCTAGGTGCAATATCCACCACAAGTCACTGACACTGCATGAGGGTAACAATCATTTTCGGTGTATATTAAAAAAATGTGGGAAAAGAAGCCTCGACATAGCCACTTGGTTTTCTAGCAGAGTACTTTGGCTAGATTCAGAGCGCGCGAAACTAGTTTGGTACAGTGGAACCTCGATTTAATAAACCTCTATACAACGAAGTCCTCGATACAACGATTGATATTTTTCAGTGCAGTAATAGTGTAATGTATGGAAAAGAACCTCGATATAACGAACCAATTTCCCCAGTCCCTTGGCACTTCGTTAAATCGAGGTTCCACTGTATGTTAAATAAGGAGATTCTCCAGTTTTAGTTTCCTCCTCGGTGTTTTGTCAAACCTTTTTTCTAAGTTTTCCGGTGAGAATAACCCATCCTTGTTCAGAAATAACTTGTCTTGTCATATTTGCTTTGTTAAGAAGACCAGATCCGATACAGAATTTCATGTAACATTCAGCTGTTAAAGTCGTGAACGTGATTGAGGCCTATCAGAGTTATCAGAGTTAAACGTTCTAACCTCTTAAGCGTCGGGTGGGTTTATGCAGCCTTTGATCTTTTTTATAAAACCACGATATTTTTAGTTGGCCATTTATTAAGGTAAGTTTAGAGGTTTTGTTAAATTAATAGACCCATCACAGAATCATCAAAGCTTTTGTACTGTTCCCCCATTTTTCAGGTGGAGTTATTTGCTTCACTTGTTCAGCATTCGATGACGAGGAAGACGGCTACAAGCAGACATGTGTCAGTCTGGAGGCGAACAAGAAATGGATGTTGATTTCTAACTCAGAAGCCGACTACTACGGCGATAAAGTCCCCTATGGGCTTGATTATAAAACTGCCCGTATGCTAGTGTACAGAATTTTGCCTTTTTAGCTCATTGCTAGCACAAATTTTAATGGCAAACAACGACGAGCCTTTCTACCATAAGACGTGTAAGAGATAGTATAACCGCATTATTGTTCATTGTTATGAATGTGTTAGTGTCAGTAGAGGTGTGGTGTTGTTGTGGATACTGGCGCGTTGGGCTTTGAATCAAGTGATCCTAGGGTCGGTGGTTTGAGGCCAGGCTGGTCTCTGAATTGCTGGAATTTCCTGGACAAGGTACTTTACTCCACGTAATCAGTCACTATCCAGGTGTATACATGGGTGCTAGCAATTAAACTCAGAGGGCCGGATAAACCTGCACTGGACTATTACATTATTATCATTATCATTAAACCTAAAGCAGAGCGGTATTTGACACATTCGCTGATTTTAAACAAGCAAAGGAAACAAGGAAACAATAGCGAACTACAAATAGGAAAACAAACAAAATTGAATAAAAACGTTACCCACCGGGATTTAAGCCAGCAACCTTCACTGGTCTCTTTTGCGAGCCAAGCAAAAACCTATCCATTCGAACAAAGAACCTTAATTTCTCCTTTACTCGTTCATAAGCTCGATAATATAATTTGTTATAATTATATACTACCTAATTTTTATAGCGGAGCCTGCGGGCAAAGCCCGCCAGCGGAGCTCCATTGCTAAGGAAATTTGGTAATGTATCGATGCGAAAAATTTTGGTTGTGACGTCAGCGTACGTCCGTCCGTCCGACCGTCCGTACAGACTCTGGGGGAGGGGGAGGGAAGTCCCAAGGCAACCCGACCGGGAGTGGGGAATGCCATCTTTTCTTGGCGGGAAATCGCGTGGTGCTTTTGGGCAACCGGCGTGAAATCGCATGACCATCGTCGCTTTTGAAAAAGAGGTTTCTTTAAAAAGCTTAAGTTTATTTAGCAAAACGATTGTTCGACGGTACTGTAGTTTTAAACTTGAGAAAAAAACATTTAATACCTATAAATGGAAAGAAAAAGTCCAAAAGAATACTGGTAGTAGGCGAAAACTTCAAGTTACGAAAGCTGCCTTCAAAGGACCTCATCGCTTTGTTTTCTTCACGGCGGAGAGCTTGCCTTGTTTTGAAACACAACCGAGTAAGTGAAGTTTTTAAAGGGTTTAAGGTGCATGATTTTGAGTATTTATTACGGTCAAAGAAATTACATTTTGAAATTGAATTTATGTCATTAGAAATGTGTCATTTACTTTTGACTTCAAAAAATTATTAGAAAACGAGCTCAGATTTGTGACAGATGTAGTCTTAGAATATTTTGCCATGCTGGAAGTGTAATGCGAATTGCATTTAAGTATAAACTTACGGGTTTTCGAATAAACTTTTTCAAAAATGATTTCTCTGTTTATTATTTTGTGTTTGTTTATTCATAACGGTAGGTCAAAGCACAGTCGCAAGGCAACTGCACAAGCATCACTTACGGTGAATAATTGCTTTCAATTTTAACTGTCGGATCGGTTTGTGCAATTGTCGATTTTCTTGTCCTAGAACTTTTCAATAGTAAGCGAAGCAGTTGTCGGTTTAAGACTATTTTATCCGAAAAGCTTCCGAAAAACAAGTTTTTTTGCGTTCCTCAAAGCGCCTAACTTTAAATGGACTTACTTCGCATCCGCAAAACTTATGCCATAATTTAAAGCGTGTTTGGTGTTTGCTCGTTTTCAATCTTGATGGTATAAATTTTGACCAGACTAATAGGGGCAGTTCATGTTATTTGTTAAATGAACATCCGAACGCGATGAAGATAACCCATTTACTTCAGAATAAGTTTTATTTTGTTGTACATGAGCGCCGTTTCAAGTTCATTCAAGCCAACAGCCAATAATCCAAGGAGATTTGACAAGCCTTGACAGTTATTGACAGGATATGGAAACATTTAAAAAACCAAGCAAGACTGCTCCTGAGTAAAATATGTGTTCAGTTTGATGCCCGAAAAAAAAATTAAGCTGTGCTCAGCCTCTAGAATGACCTTTCGAGCTTGGTTTTACAGAACAGATCCTCAAAATCTTGGAGGACAATTCGGAACGCTTTCGGGCTTTTTGAGAAACACTTTTCGAAAGGGAACGAGCCAAAGAAAGCCCCGAAATATATTTCAGAGCGAAAAGTTTCAGGACTATTTTTGAGAAACGAGCACCAGTTTATTCCTTGGAGGCTCCGCTTTTAGGCATGGCTAAATCTATATATTAATTGTTACTGTAATAGAACGATCTTCGTTTGGCCTTGAAAAAAAATTGAGGAAAAGAAAAGGGTCACTGCAAAGCTTTGATGGCTTGAAGTCTAAATATAAGCCAAATAAATATAAAATAAAGCACCGTTATCGAAAGTGCTGAATACTTGGGGACATCAATGAGAATATCAAAGAGAATATGTTTTTTTTTTGAACAAGTCGAACTATAAGCCAATTAAAAGCCACGAACGTTGGTCTTCTTTCGCCAAAACTATCAAACTGCTATAATTCCAGTTCTTTTGTTCTTATGGTTGTGCGAGCGCCACATCATTTCAAATTCAAGGCAAAATAAAAGGCGCTCAGTTTATCGATATTGGAACAAGACGCCTGAAGAATTATCGGCGTTTTGTAATTCTTGGAGTTCATTCTCATAGAAAAAGGTTTCTTCTCCGAAAGCTGGTTTCAGCTGGTCCAGCCAGCTGGCCTTCTCGTCGTGTTTTGCAAAGAAAGGTCTCCCAGTCCACTGTGGATTACGTGCCTGTAAAAACTGCAAAATGAACACGTGTTCGTCACGGATCTTTGCCGTGCCGATCACGTGCACCTTTCCGGGAGCGGCCGACATCGATGGGCCACGGACAGTTCGAGCAACTCCGGAAACTCTGCGTGTTGCTTCGTGATATATTCGGTGGGCCTCGGCCAAAGGGACTTCAAAGTAATGCCTGGCTCCAGTGTCCCGCTCTACGAACATGTAATATGGGATGATACCGAGCGAGATCTGGGTCTGCCACATTTCCTCCCAGATGCACGGGTCTGCATTGACACGATGAATGAGAGGGGCTTGGGAGCGAATAACTGCTCCTGTCATGCGAATGCGTCGAATGGCTTCTATGGCGACACGTGATTGGAGCTCCCGAGGATGGGACATGTGAGCCATGATTGCAAGATGGCGACCGGAAAGAGTCACTCGTTCAAAGAGCCTGCAAAATAGATACACGAAGTGTTTATTTTCAGCGGTTTTGGACTGACTGTCGACAAAAACTGTGCTCTGTTAACTTATCTCTTTTCGTTTGATGATAACTTCAGTTGCTTACATATAATAAGATTTTGAGCGTTCTCTGGTTAAAAATTTAAAAGTTGGAGCTTTCGATTGCCAGTCTACAATCAAAAGATTGTAGACTGGCAATCGAAAGCTCAAACTTTTAAATTTTTAACCAGAGAACGCTCAAAATCTTATTATGTCTTACCCTGGTTACTCGTCCATTTTTAAACGTATCTGCTTACATATAGTTTACCCAGAGCCTCGTTTTTCAAAATAAAAATTGTTTGAATTATGCCAGGGCAAGGATTCGACAAGGCAAGGCAACCAAGCGGCGGGGGGGGGGGGGGGGCGGGGAGGCAACGGGCTTCGTATGCATTGATTTACTGTCATTTAATCCACTTATTCAACGAGTAAGGTGTCAACTTAAGGGTTGAACCTCCCAATTCTGTTTACTCCTGTTCCCACCCTATCGCAACAGGGAGTACCGCTTTTTCGTGCCTTGATATTGTAGAACATTCCGCAGTTGTAACAATTTGTCCTAATTCTCTTGTTTTAAGAACTATTACAAATGTTTTTTTTTTTGTTTGAGCCTCTCGCCCCTTTCCTTTCCGTTGCCCGCCTTCCTAACCCTAACCCTGTTGTCCATTCCCCCACCTGTCCCCCAAACTAAGGATAACATCAAAACAGGCTACTAGTTAAGTACAAGATGCTCTTCACCAATTGACAGACGTGGACTTAATTGCTCATGTTGTGATTAGATAGATACATCCGAACATCTTTAATTCGTACACGAAAAGGAATGGATCTCAGTGCCGGTTTATGGAGTTGTCCGTAAGAAGAGGTTCGACGGCATAAGTTATCATAGATATAGAAAAATTATTACCTCAGCAAATCATCAGCATCATCGTTTGTGACGTAACGATAAGGCCAGTAGGCGAGAGACTTGGTTCCAATCCTTATAGTCCTAAGGTGATTTAGCGTAGGATCCTGGAGGAGTGGGTCGATGTATCGTTCAAGCTGCTTGGTTGACATCACCATGGGGTCTCCACCAGTAAACAATACGTCCCTCACTCCTGTGCTTGCGAGAGAGAGTGGAAAACCGTTTGTTTTTTGGCTGTACTGACGAAATTGAGTGCAAATCAGTGATCGCTTTACTCCTTTCCTTCCTCTCAAAAGCTGGTAAGCGACATCTACAAAATAGCTATATGCCCACACCTAACAGTGCAAACTGAATGGATATAACCGGGAGGAGGGGGTAACAATCGGCGAAAATTGTACAGGAGGCTTATAACCAGGAGGTTTATAATCGGAAATTTATGGTATGACTATGACAGTCTTCACTTGAGCAATCACTTTTTTTGTTTTGTTTTTTGGGTACAAAGCAGACGTAAGTGATTGTCTTAAAAAGATGGTGGGTAAGTGAATCTTCTGCACAATACCTGTATGTTTACGCAGGTAGCTTGCTAGCATGTTGGCGTCATATGACTGGAAGGCTTGTGGAGATCCAACGGCAGTAAACTGGGCCCAGCGAAAACAATAGGTACAAAATGTGTGGCACCACTGGCCTATAAAAACCACGAGAAATAGAGTTAAAACTCTAAGGCCCTGGGCACAAACATAAGAATGCAAAACAAGGACCTTCAGTACCCTTCCTCTGTCATAATCAGTTCTTAATGCATTTTTCTGCGCATGTTTATCATATAACCCGACGATATTACCTTCAGCAGGAAAGAACAGCACAGTCTCGCGGTATTTGTGCTGCATACCAGGCACTTCTTGGCCACTGTCACGAGGCACGTTCATTGTTTTCTGATTGGCTGGATGGGGGTTTAATTTGGCGCGAACTTTCTCCACCTCCTTTCGCAGGAAGACTCGGCTTTTAGAATCCCGGATGATATTCATTACGTGATTGAGGTCCCCGTTTGCCACCATCCCTATTTAAAGTCAATTAGATTAAAAAAGAGAGAACAAAACGACTGCAGTATACGAAGGTTCAAAGGAGGAAAAATTGAATGCGGGAAAAAAGTTGTCACAGTAAGGAATTTAATAATTAATTAATTAATTTTCTGTTTGGCTATGTATTAATGAATAAAATAAAAGAAAAAAAGCCCTGGCATTACTTAAGAAATCGACCGTCTTTTTTCCCTCTCAAGGCACTTCAAACCAAATTGTTCACAATTAAACTTCAAAGTTTCAGAGTTTTCGTTAGCGTTTCAGATATCGATAATCTCGGTTTTAAATTGTCCTTGTTGTTTTGGATGTAATAGAGTCTTGTTCGACATTAGCACTAGTCCGTAGGTTTCGTACCACGTAGCGGACCTTAATTTAAGGCTTTTACCTGGTTGAGGAAACGTTAGTTGAAACATAGGGTCATCCGGGACAGCCGACCAGTCGATCAACTGAGACACCACATAATTGTTAGTGCGCATGGGCAGAATGGATGCCACTGCGTAGTATGGAAGAGGATCCACGGAATGATCTCTGGGCCAAAAGGCATTCAGAATGGCTGGGATGTGACTCTTGGTGTACATCTTCCATTTCAATGGTTCAATGTTCGGACCTGTAAAAGGAGGGAGGTAAGGTATCGCAGGCGAATGTCTTTGGCACTGGTAAATAACTGAATGTTTGCTTCCAAAAAAACTACTTCGTTTTGCTGTGTCTCATGTAATAATGCTTAACATGCGTCTGATTCTTGAAAAGATTGAAAACTAACCAATCATTACATTACTCTTGCTGAAAATTCTAGAACCTAACTTGAAAATTTAAACAATAAATAAATAATTAAAAAATAGCTTCCAATGAAAAAAAAAATCAAAGTCAAAACAAATTTTAAAAAACAAAACAATACATGTAAAAACGTCCCCAGTGATTAATTCGTTCAGTTTTAACTGGAGGTAAAGTTGCCATTTATCCTCGATTACCTTGATAGACCTCTGGACATCCTATATACATTTTTGCCGAAATGTAATTTTTACCGGAATGGTCAAGTAAGCTTTTTGCAGTCCATGTCAGGCTCCATTTGTGACCTCTTCGCACATTTGCAGACTTCTCATTTATTACTTTTTTCATATTTTCTCTTTCAGAGCACCATCTGGATATTTCATGAGATTTCAAGAGCAGTTTTGTGTCATATATTTGCCCTAAACTGACCTATAACGAGAGAATAGCCCCGCAGCTCTTAACAACCTCTAATTTCATTGGACCTTGGTATCACGCAGCTCTATTGTTTTCGGGGCTAGGGTCCATTGTTTTGTTGTTTGGTGTATTGTTTTCTCAGCAAATCAGAGAAGACCTTGTAAGAGCTGCGACATCGCCCTAACGAGAAGCCAGGGTAACCACATTCATAGCGTGACAAAACCACGCTTATGGTTGCAAAAGGCTCTGCATACGAAAAGCAGCAGCTTAATCTCTCTTTCAGTAGAGGATGACATGAACATTTTTACATTTTCATGCAGGCGCAACGTCCGAGCAATCCAAAAAACAACAACAAATAACTGACTACGTAAGCATTTATGAGGCACCGTAAAAACGAAAGCAGGTGAAAAGAGCTTATATGGCCTTGTAATAAAAACTTTTTATATTTAACAAGAAAAATACTAATTACAAACTAAAGACTCCTAGAGGCTGGGGCGGAACTAAAATGACAAAATACAAAGGTGACTAGGAAATTTAAAAAGATTATGATTAAGTTATTAATTCAGTAAGAGAGTCATTTATACGACGGCAATCCCACCAGCAGTATACTTCTTAAATAGATACCTATCACATTTGGGTTGTATGGCTTGAGCGGTCCTGAGCTAGGGACGTTACATTCAGAGTCTTCCTTCTCGTGTTCATCAGTGCTGTCTTTCAGGGCAAGTTCTGAGGATCCTCTCAACACGAACAATCTTCTTGCAAATTGAGCAATACGCAGTGTCTTGTTAAAATGGAGCATCTTACACCTGAAAACCGTGATAACAAGTTACCTAACGCCTTCTATTTTAGCGGCATTCAGAGAACCGTTAATCCTTCGAAATCGTGCGAAATCGAAGATGGCGTTCATGCAGATACGTATAAATGATACTAATGTGACCCACCAACTTTTCACGTGCAAAAAATCCGACAATTTCAGTTGGAAATTAATTGAATCAAAAGAGTAAAAAAGGACAAAAGAAGAAAACAATTGAGCTTGATCAGACGAGCCTTAACAGGGGTTGAAACAAGAGAGGATAAAGGGCAGAAAGTGGTGGAAAATTAAAATTTCAAACAACTTACTGAGCTTTAAAGCAATTACCCTGAAATTTCGCAGCAATGTAGAACTCGTCATTCCGTAAAATTTCGTGATTTTAATTTTTTTCAGTTTTGACATTTTTCGCCGGGAAAATGACGTCACAAAGTTGGCGCCAAATTTTGCCTTTAGTATTATGGGATATCTTATGACGGTTTCTGAAAGACCTTGTTACAAGGATCTCAAAACTGAAAAACATGAAATATGCTTATCCACTTAAAAGATAACACGTTTTGAAATTTGAATTTCCCGCCATTTTTTACTAAAAATAACTTAGAGGGATTATGATGGGGGTAGGACCTATAATGGGAATTAAATCTCTTACCCCTTTATCCTCTTTTGAACACGAAAGGATAAATATTCCAACTTAGGCTGAAATTCATTCATGGCAACAAATTTTTAATCACGCGATAAGGGTAGAGACTCCGTTAGTTTAACAGAATGTGTCATTTGTTACCAAGAAAACTGCAACAAAATACTTATTCACTTTCAAACGTTGAATTACGTGACATGCTGGCAGCCACTTAAGGAAATAAATAAATAAATATATATATATATATATATATATATATATATATATATCTGAGCAAATTTCAAAAAACTGTGTCGTAACTTTTTCGCTTTGTCCTGGACGTAGTCCAGGACTAAGCCTTCGGCGGCCGACCAAAAGTGAGGGGGGGGGGGGACTGTCAAACGGCACACCACCGTGCTCCCCGGGGACCAAGCTTTGTGACCACTGGTGAAAGTTGGGTCTGGGGCTCACTCAGGGGGGGATAGTGGGGCTTAACCTTAGCTGTGCTGTGCGCGAGATCTGAAAGAGAAGTGTGAACTTTCTGTTTAGGGCAAACTGATCGCTTGACTCTGTGCACAGAGAGTTTATCTAGCTAGGCGGACACCCTCGAGTGAAGGGTTGGCTAACCCAGGGAGGGTCGGAGCTGCTCTGAGGTCCCTGCGGAACTGCAGGGGAGGGGTGGGGAGAGAGTCACACAGGCGCTCATGTGGCTCTGTGTAGGCGTTGTGTCAGATATGTTGTTCTAAAACCACTCAGATATATATATATATATATATATATATATATATATATCTGACTGGATTTGATAAAACATACCTACAGAAATTTTAGTTGATCTTGAGTTGTTCATGCTGTTCCTGTTTGTTTATTTTTTTTTTTTTGATTTTTTTTTTCGGCAATCGCAAAGCATTTATCGGTAAAAATGAACAGAACAGAGTGTTAGGCTATTCAGGCTTTTTTTTCTCCCGGACACACTGTTTCACTTTGCTTAAGGCTAGTTGTCCTTAGAAAGATAAATTTTAACTCGAACGGGTCGGATTTTGAGTGAGATTTGCAATTTGCAGCCCACCTTCTCAAGAGATCAGAGGTCATGATTAATTTCCTAGTCTGTCAAAAATGTATGTCAGTTTCAGTTGCATTAAAAATTAAACGTGTTTCTTTCCAAACATTTACTCGATTTAGAATTGTCATAATAAGCCCTAATTTGGGGCTGCCTATTGATTAGCAGAGGCCTTAGATGAACAAAGTTGGAAACTGTCTTGAATTTTGTATAGGTATGTTTTTGTAAAATCAGTCAGCTATAGATATATAAGTTCAGAGCATGTTATCATAAGAAACGTTAGAGAGACGGAACTGAGGTATCAGGAGATGAAATACCGAGCCAAAGTAGTTTAAAAGGATGTGTGTTATTTGTTACCGGGAAAAGAACCAAAAAATACTTATTCAATTTTCAGTGTTGTATCATGCGAATGAAATAGACAATGTGTGAGATTTCTATGGTCCTAGATCAGATCAAAAGGTAAATACAGGGCACTAAAGTGTCAAGAGATGAGATTCCTTTCACAACATCATTAAGTCTAAAGAAAATTGATATTGGGGGATTGTACCGTTCAGCAGTTATTTGCTCACCCATTCTCACATTTAGTTGCCTCTCCTAGCCGTAACTAAATCAACAGTGCTTTGCGCATTTTCTCCGTGACATTGCGCATGTGTGCAATCCACAGTATTAGCAATGTTAAGAGGTAAGTTTTTAAATGGCTGAAAGAGATTTGTCCATTTCGTACAAGTAACGAATTGGCAGTATACTTCCAAGGAGTGAATTGGCAGTGAATTGGCGGACAACTTCAGCCCCGTTGGGACCTCAACCATTGTTGTGAAGCGATATCTGCTACTGGGTCTGCTACTAAGTGAGTTCAACACAACCCGGTTGTTGTCGGGCCGATAAGCGTAAGCTTAAATCTTACCGTGTATACATATAAAAATGTACGTTATCCCACGTTTTGATTTGTTTGTTTGCATCAGTCAACGGAAAACCAATTATCAAAGTTTGCAGAACCTAGGTTGTGACATTAATTCAATAAAGGAAAGTTCAAACAAACACCATTCTATTTCAGTAGTTTATAACACGAAAAAATAAAGTATGATGTACAGTTACAATAAATGACACGAGCGTCGCCGAAGGGCTCCTTTGATTTAAAAAAAAAAGTGGGCAATTTTGGGGTACCATTTAAAGTTCTGCTGTCAAAGGAGCTTGCGATGTTTTAAACTTTCAGGCTTCTTATGCATTTGAAACGAGCCGCTTGTCCACGTTTCTTGCCTAGAAAGGTTAACTAGCTGGAAAGCTTCAATTCAACCGATTAACAGGGTCTGAAGTGATCTTTTAGACCATTAACAAGAAAGAAGTTGATAGCAAGAAATTCATGAGGAAATTGAACAGTTTACACTCGATGGAAATTCAATTTCTTCATTAACTAGCAAACACGAAAAGTTGAATCTCTTTTCAGACTCAAAGATCCTAACCCCCACCCTTCACATGTGATTTACAAAAGCCATTTGCAGTTGTGGACAAGTGTACTTTGGTAAAACTGCAAGCAGTTTTAATTCCGTTAAGGAACATAAACACGTAAACAAACTATTAGAACCAGCCAAACACATAAAAGACCACTGAGAACACTCATTCTCCTGCGATCTTTTAACCACAGCTCATTCTTGGTTAAAAAGAAGAATCATAGAAACGTTCTTCATCGCAAGTTTCCATCCAGAACTTAACAAACAAGTACAATCGTTACAACTCACCCCGTTCACTATGGGAATTGGAGTTACGTCATTTTATTCTACGCCGGGTTATGGGCTCCTGTCTACACCTATGATAAATAACCTTGGTTCCTTAAGCAGTTTGACACTGATGATGATCTTAATGATAGATAAAAACGTTCAGCATTTAAACTTTTGAAACAATTTTACCAAAAGTTTTAAACATTTTTATTCGGTGAACTGATATTGTCTATTGTTATCGAATTAATACCAAGTATCTTAACTATAGACATCAAGGAAAGATAGGCCAATAGAATTCTCTTCCTTACATTCACTAGGTCATGCAGAGGAATGCAAGTCATTACTCTACCCCTTAAAAACTTCCAGGTTAATTTCTCTGTAAATTAGCCTCAATACAACAAGTTTACATTGGATCTGTAAGGAACGCACTTATATCACGCATACTGCGTGTCACACAAGGGGAAATATGAGGTTTTTGTAACTCGGAAACATGAAAGTCTGAGTTTCCGCAGCACGGATACGACTGGAAACGCGTAACAGGAAATTGATCTACCCTTCACCGTGAGTTTCCGAGTTTTTTGCGCGCGAGTTTCCGCAGGGTGCCGATGATACACGCAACCTCTTTTCCCAAAACCAACATTATATTGTAGGAATAATTGTACAACCGCAATATAGTCAGCCAATTATTTATTTATTTATTTATTTATTGATTGATTGATTTATTTATTTATCTTTTTATTAATTGCTCGGGCAACCGAGCTTAGAAAGGGTGTTGGCGCAGAAACTTTCATTGCTCGTAATGCGAAGGTCCAAGCGAAGTGTCTCCGATTTTCGTAGTTCTGACGAATACAAGCGAACTGTCAGCAAAGGGACACGTAGCTGTACCGAGGTCACACCGTTGGTAATCGAGGATTGGAAAAGCCCACACGATTTGACACGTTATATGTTCGGAAAATTTTCGAGCTTCTCGCCAAGCAATCGGTCGACTCACGCGGGATTTGACATGCAACGTTTCAGCCTTCCTCGTCGAAACGGCAGGCGAGATGACATAGAATTGTTGGGAAGATTAGGTGAATTTTTAATTTTTCTGACCTGCCATCTGTTTTCTACTAGTGAGTTCCTTTCTCTTTGCTACATTACTGCAAGGCATTTGACTTATAAGCTACTGAAATTAAACAAGGCGTGTGTAATTTAGCAGATATGGATGTATTTAGATGATGCAAATACAGCCTAATCTTGTCTCATAAAGCAGCCTCAAAAGCAACTAGATCTGAATAAGGCTAAATGTTCCTCCGGCTTCAAAATAATTTGGAGAATTTTGACACCAAATTTGTCAGGATTTGCGAAGATTTCCTCGGCAAATTGGTATTGAAGTGTTGTTTCGTGGTAAAAGTAGCCTGTCATTAACTATTCAGTTTGAGGTCGATTGCGGAAAAAAATAAGCAGAAACCTTCATCTAGAACGCCATCGCTGTCTCAATTCCAACGGATCAAACATGTAAGTCAATACTTAGCAATAAAACTAGCACGTTAGAGTAATTTTGTGTGCGTGATGACTAAAAAACTATGAAAACAGTTTATCCTATATACGGTTCTTGACCTTGCGTGGCGTCTTGTTTTTAGTATTGCTATAGCGTATTCTTCAAAATATACTTTCAGTCATTCTTTCGTCTCTCGATTTAGTCTGGAAATTTGTTTATTCCTATCTTTTCTTAGTTTTGTTTAGATAAAGCATCGTTACCACCCCCGTTAGGGTTTTGTGGTTGAATCGGAGTAAATGTTAACGTTCATTCCGGCAAAGGGAAAAGAGTTTGATACGGTATGTTCTCCTTTATCGCGTGGTTAGTTTTCAACTGACGGGAAATTTTTCTTTACTGTCTGGACTCTGGACTTGACTTAAGAGCGAGTGCGAAGTTCTTTATCACCTCACAATCAGCCATTTGCTTTAAGCCCAATTAAGAAGTAATAAAGATGATGTTAAAGAAATAAATGTGATGTTGAAGTCATGGGAACAGATCGAACTCTAGTCCATCTCTTTTCTTTCAACTTTAATTCGTAGCTGATATAAACAACTTACATCACATACATTTTTCGCCCATGTACCCTGTTGACCATTGTAAATGGGGGTTTAAATTTTCTTCTTTGGCAATCCCAACGATGTTTGCCGATACAAGTAGGGCAGCCCATCACTGAATAGGCAGCGCCAAAGCAGCTTGTCCATACATGTTTAGATAGGAAAATAGTTCCACTGTCAGTAATCTTAGACTTTTTCTGAGAGCCACCATAAAAGAGACACGGCAAAGGTCTTACAAACTCTACAAATTGATTGCCTTGTGTTGTTCCTCAGTGTTACCTGGCTATCAAGATGCAAATAATACGTGTCGCCATTAGAAAAATAGTAATGTTTTTAACAACAATCTGAACAATACTCATTGACAGAGGTATTGCTGCCCATCTTTGAGTGGACAGTACCAAAGCTGTTTATCCATCTTCGAGTGGAAAAAATGGCGCTTGTGTCAATGAAAGGACGTAGTGAAGTCGATTGAAACTGTCTCACGGTCAGTTCGCACTACATAGGTACCGTGTAGATCTGTACTATCCACGTTCATTAGTGGCTGTGAAAGGATGGACGGATAGTGCAAAAAGGGACAATGAATGTATCCGATCCCAAACCACCCCAAAGTTCTCTAACTTCCATATTGATTCACAAAATAATGTTGTTAATCGTGTGCTTACACTGCCTAAGTCTGTGGGAACCTGAACCTATCCAAGCGCGCATTATCTTTAATTTCTGCACTTCCAAATTTCGGAAACCCTATGAATATTTGTGTGTCTACCAAATTTACGAGCTGCGGAAACATGACGGCCTTTTGAGAATACGCAGGAAAGGTAACCTTAAGAATACGCTAGTTTGAATGATGCGCCTCTGCGACTCCGCAGTAATGGAAACGTAACGTATACCCATGTTTCCCGCAGCGGAAAGTTAAATTTCAGTTTCTGGAAATTCACGTTTCCGTTAAGTAATCGCTATAAAAACGGAAACGGAAACGCCTTATTTCACCCACGCGCCGATTAGAGATAAGTTATGAGCGAAACTTTTTTCTTCTGTAGATCGTTTTCACTGTCATGCCATAAAAAAAATTCGAAACCGTTCAGTGAAAGAAGCCAAGGAAGTGAAATGATATAAAACACCAACACATAAACAACTTCTCCAAGTCTCAGATCTGTGTCGTACACCGTTATTTGCCCAAACGTTTCACGCAACTTTATAGAACTTTGTATGGAGACGCCATATTGGTGTACCTGAGATGTACACCAACATGGTGGCCCGAAATCAACAAAAACATCTGTGAGTTCACTTTTGCGCTTCCTTTTTGCTCGTGAGGTAGTATACATGCGCATAACAGCTAGACAGCTTTGTCGCGGCCACTATCTTGGTGTCACGCGAGGTGAAAATTCGGAAATTCAAAATGCTGTATTTTCAAAATGAAAGGTGCTACGGTACTGGAAACTTGCAGAAAGATTTATTTCTAGGTCATCTTCAACCTGCAGCTGGTGTAGATAAAAATTCAGAAGACCGCGCGATTTTGATTTTAGGATTTGATGACGTCACCTTGAAAACCATCTATAACTTTGCCTAGAATCAATCGTTTTTCTGAAACTTTTCTATCTGATAATAGAAAAAAAACTTATTTACAAAAAAGTAGTCAATTTTAGGGTTTACTGATACCTTAATTAGAACTTTGCTTTATTGCAATAAGTGCAGATAAATTAAATACATTTTTTCACGGCGCTGTGCGCAAACAGCGATTTAATACCTGTTTAAAAAGCGGTAGGTTCATAGCACATAGTTGCGTCTTGATTAAGTTGTTATGCTTATACAGAAATTAAAGCTTGAGCATACATGGCGACTGTGCACATGAACTACGCACTAGAAGGTCAATTGCAACTACAACTGGAAGCATATGACAGCTAAAAAATGTAATACGCTTTTCCCGTGCAAATACATTTTTCGTTTGGACAAATTATGGAGCGAATTTTGTCTCTAACAAACGTACATTAGGAAAATCAGTGAGAAACCACATTACTGATTCTTGAAAGCACCAGCAGTCTTACCTCTATATAGAAACCAAGCGTGTGTGCTGTTTTTTGCTTCCCGTTTGTGGAGTAGATCGACCACAGCTTTTGCAGCTAGAATTTGATAAACTGCCAGCACAGGCTGGCTCGGTTAATAAGGGCGATCGCTGCTGACATCATAGTCTACATCATTGTTTACAATCACTGACATTTTCAAGGGCATCCAATAAACTAACAGACGTCACAAATAGAAAGAGCATATAAAATTTAGCCAAAACGTGAAGTTTGAGAGAAAAACAATGGAAAACCTGAACTCAAACGATGCACTTAAAAGTAACAATATTTACAGACCTTTGTATGGCTTGTTTGCCATACAAACGTTTGTTTTGGTTCTTTTGAGAAAAGGAAACGTAAATGCGTCATCTCAGCCAAAGCAAGTTGTTATGCCTCAATGCTTTTACGCTTTTTTCACCGAAATTGTTTCTGTGGTCAAAGATAGGCAAAGTGCACGGCTCTTTTGTATTTGCATCCGATAACTTTTTGCTGTTGTTGAAAAGTACTATCACATGACTCAAATCTGTTTTACTATGTTTAGTACTACTGGAGAGTCAAGATTGGAAATCTAAGTGTAGATAGTTAATATAAAAAATAATACAAACAACTTTATCAGTGGATGTTACGTAATATAGTACCTCTTAAAAATACGTGGGCCTATATATTCATTTCAATGACAATAACAGGCTATCAAGGGCTGCAATGTTTATGCAATCACGAGCAGTGAGGCGTACGTAGTTAAGTAAAGAACAGTCAGGAAAAGGCATCATAAGAAGACTTTATTTACGTCACTGTTTTCAGAAGCGAAGCACTCCACTCTATCCATTACGCCATGATAAAATTAAATGCGTACATAAGACTGAAATAGCAACATCATTGTGTTAATTGAACGGCCTTTCTGCCCAGTCTTTTAAAACACCAAATTTAAAAGACTCTGGCTTTAACAGAGTTACCCATGGTGCATGACGTTTTACTAAATACCTTTAAACGCAGACATCAAGAAAAATATACCAATGGAATTCCCTTCCTTGCATTTAAAAAAACGCAAGGGAATGCAACCCTTGACAGTCTGTTAATTCTCTTTGGAATCGATCCCCTTACATCAGTTATGCAAAGAGCTTGGAGAGGAGCCTATTCCTACCCTTGTTGTCAGGAGAATCATAAACACCAGTGATGTCGGAGTCCCTATGCGTCCCATACTCGTCTGTTTAATCCTGCTTATCTTCATTGTCACTTTTGTCACTAACGCCACTTCGTATGCCTCGGGATTGGACAGCATTCTTGTCAGCTTCGTGAGCCCAAGTGGGGGGAGGGGGTGGGGTACTTTCTACATAAGCTTTGTGGGCATGTGCAGCTGTGAAGGGTATGGTTTTTAGCCAGTTTAGTTTGAGATAGGTTAATTAAATCAGAGAGATCTGGTCTCGATTAGGGTATCATTTTGGGGGGAAACTCGGGATTAAAAGTCGGTGAGTCTAGGATATGTTAGTGATTGCTGCTGTCTAGTCTAGAACAGAGTTAAACAATACAACCGAACATGGTTTGGAATAGGGTAAGAGTCTTAGAGTCCCAGCGGCATACCTCTATACATAATAACAGATTATTCCCCATGGCTGGCCGTTTGTCTTCTGTAAGTCAATGCACTCACTTCTATAGTTTAATATGTGTTCGGGTGTTGTAACAATTTACTGTAAATTGTTACGCCATGAGTAGGACCCTTGGCAGCAAACCCCGTCTAGACCCTCCTTCAATCAATCTGAAAACCTACTGCATCTGGGTAGTATCCTGATGCCTTTTATTTTCGCGTGAGGTTTAATTTCGTTGTTTTCAAGCAATGCTAAAGGGTTGCGAAAATATTAATTAAACAAAGTTAAAGCTGCTACTCGCTTTTCATGACAAAACTTTAGGGCGGTAATATATCCATCTGCTTTTGACGACCAAACTTTATTTCTTGTACAACAAGCTTTACATTTTCTTCAGTTTTGTATGCGATCCATCGTATACCGAGAAATTTTACCTCAAATAGTTAGCCAATTTTTCACAAATTTCACGAATTTCACGACTGCGAAGTGTAAAGCAACTTTGTCAGTTTTTCACACAGGTAGTTGGGTCATGTGAGCTATATGAAAAATATGGCACGCTGCCCAAAAGGGACTTTTTAGAGAGAATGGTGAATACAAAATGCAAGTAATTTACAGTGAAAAGGAAAACAAATTAGTATTTGTAAAAAATGTATATTAAAACGGAAAAAATCTTTACAGTTAGTTAAAATCAGAACATTATAAATTCTTTAAAAATCATTCTAAAGATTTATTCAAAAGTTGACGCTTGAGAAGTCTCTTGAAGGCCATAACATCTGACAAACACAACATAATAGACACTGAACCAGTTGTTAGGTCGAAGTTGGCTTGGACGTGGATAAAATGGTTTGTTTGTCTAGGCGGCGTAGGCAGCTTAGATGGATTTAAGACTGCACAAGTTCCAGTGGCCCGCTAAGGACATATAACAGGTATATTTACAAAAATTGGAGGAGTTGAATACGGGATTGATAAAAATTCAAGGACCCTCAACACGACATTAAAAAATATCGCTGCGTGACAGACAGGTCTTGCTTTTCACTTTATCTTTCTGTCATGACAACCTCAAGTACTGAGTAGTGTTCTTAACTTCGATTTGAGATAAAAGAGGCACAATATTGGATTATAATACAAACACTTTTCTAGAAGGAAAGATATATTCTTGTTAAATCTGCTGTAAACCAAAGAAAGAGGAATTTATGCAGGGTTCAATTCTACCTGTTACCATCCCCCCCCGGGCACACCCCCGGGGATTTGCAATTTTTTTCTTACTTGGTGGTCTATCCCCCACCCCCGGGCAAGCAGAAAGAGACAATTCCCCACCCCCGGGACTCCTCATCGACCACAAATACGTTGTTTTGTGTTCAAAATTAATTTCCCTACAATAGCACAACCAGAAGTTTTGACAACAACTTAAGTGCTTTTCTAGAGTTTACTGAACGAAGGATATCACATAGTATTAAAAAACATGGACACTACATTGAAAAAGAAAACAGCTGAAGAAAAAAGTCTAACCGCACTGGCATTCGGCTGGCGAGTAAAGAAATGTTCTTCACCGCGTGTTTTATTCTAAATATAGCACATGCACAAAAGAAGTCCAGTGAGCACATTGACGACAGCATTTTAAAGGAGTTTTTCTTAGCTTGTTTCACAAGAACACTGGACTGAGATTTCTGTTTAATATAAGGCCGTGTATCTGTTTCATACAAATACGCTGAAGAAATATTTCTATGTTTGTGATGAACGCCATCCATTCGAGTACGCATCAAACGCATCTTCGTTTAACAATTTATAACAAACGTGCCTTTGAATACAGATTTAAATTTCGAGAGAATATTCTTCTCCAACCAGTCTGCTACAAATTATAGGCAGTCTTCTCTACGCGGTCCGGCGCCATTGTGCCCCGGGCATTGTGCCAACTGAGAAGTGATAAGCTAGTGACGTGCTTCACAAGAAAAACGAGAAGTTATTTTCGATTTGCCCCGCCCCCCTACCCCCGGGACAAAACCGTTTCAAACAATTCCCCACCCCCGGGCCCGAAGGGCTGGACTAATCCCGGGGGTTGCCCGGGGGGGATGGTAACAGGCAAAATTGAACCATGCATTAGCAACTCACCAAATATCACACCAGGTAGCGCCTGCGTAAACAAAACTTTAAAATGTTTTTGTGGTGTAAAAAAAATGTTGCTGCTCATATATTTACATGTGTACTTACATGAGTCTTTTTCTCTGCAAAATGGTTCAAAATGTAAAGAAAACAAACGATATTCTTTGCCTGAGATTATAAAAACTCGCTGCGCAACAGACTAGTCTTGGTCTTGTATTGCCTTGTCGCCTTACTTTAATTATTGACAAACCGAGCAAATTCTTTTTCCTCGGGTTGCGATAAAAGGAGCAACATATTGGAGTGTTACGCTCTTGTAGAAGGAAACTCAGCTATCATAAAAACAGGAGGAATTGGAGGGATTTTCTATCTTCTTCGTATGAAATGTGTTTCCCGTTAAGGGAGCCATTCTGCTGCGGAGACTCCCGAGCCGGCTTACCGCAGGAATTATACTACGCATTAGAAGAATCTCACACCGAGTAGCGTGTATCTAATCAAAGCTTACTAGAAACGTTCCTGTTTTCTCTAACTTTGTCGAAATGGCGTCTGGAGATGCAATCCCTAAGTCCCAATCACTTTCACGCAACTTTTAAACCATTTTTTCAAATTGGACTAGCAAAAAGTCGTTGCCAACTTTTAAGCAGGATTAACATGGCGTGGTGAAACGTTTAGGAATGGCCCTGTTTATACTAGAGGACATTAATGCCGTCTGAAGACGTTACTTTGAGTCGTCTCAGACGTAGACGTCTAGTATAAATACGGGAAATGAGGCAGACGCATTAGACGCCAGATGACTTCAACGACGTTTTGTTAAGCGCTTCTGAACGATGCACTTAGCAATCGTCTTAGCTGTCTTAGAAGTTAAAGGCGTCTACTATAAAGACAAGACGCATTAAACGTCGCACTTAAAAGTCGTCTAGACGTCTTGGACGTCTCAAGATGTTCAACTTGTAACTGGCGAGTTTTTGACTGATGGTTATTAAAACTGATGCCTGATTCACTTAAGTTCGCGAATTTTCGCCACAATTTCTTCACTATAAAGACTTAAGCATTTGCCGTCATTGTCACTGACAAATGAAATTAAAAAAAAATAAAACCCCTATTCAATTCTTCTAATTGTGCAGTTTAGTTAAATTTAGCTTAATTTTAAGTGGCTGAGAAACCTTTTTCTGCGTCCAGAAAGTACAGAAATTCCTGCATAAAATAAACAGGTAATTGTTTTACCTTTTTGGAGAGGTTTGTAGGTCCCTGAGAAGACCGAGAAAACAGCTTTCTAGACAGTAAAAAACACTGGGTTGTATCTGAACTGCTTCTAACACAACTTTGTTAGAATTGCAAGTTCGTGTTTTTAGACATACAAATACCGTGATGATTTCTATCACCCAGGCTTGCCGAATTAATATTGAAACTACTTATTCGTTTTCAATGCGGTTAAATCTGGCATGACGAATTTCATTCTTATTGGCCACATGACATGATTGTTTTCACCATGGCTTCGGCAGGGAACAAAAAGGTGATTTTGTGTGGAGCTTTATTTCAGCAATCGAAAACCATCCCATACAGCTGTTGATTTTTTTTCTGCTCCATTAATCAGCAAACGTTTTCCGTGCTAAACAAAGGTAATTAACAATTATTCTACAAGGGCGCGCTGGATATCGAATGATAGATAACCAGATAGATAACCAACGAGGCGCGTAGCGCCGAGTTGGTTATAATCATTCGATATCCAGCAAGCCCGAGTAGGATAATTGTTTTATTAAAAATTCAACCACTATAATTGTTGTAAAATCAAGAAAAAATGAGAAAAGAGAAGAAGAAAAAAGGGAACAAGAGTTAGTCACATGACTGAGCGAAAAAGACGCCAAAACTTTGCGCAGTGTTGCAGCGTTTCTTTCCAAAGCTGAATGAATCAATGAAACTTCTCCGATGTGAATGAAGTGGCACAAGTTTTGGGGAAAAATCGTCTAATTGTTGGCTCTGCAATGTGTTACGTGTTTGATTTTTCTTGATACATCGTTGTAATCATCCTTCAAATCGGATTGAAGCTGAAGGAGTTGAACCGAACAAGTTTGTAATCCGTTCGCACAACTACGCCATCGTGTGTCGACATGTGCTTGTTTGATCGAACTGAAGACAGAATTTGAACTCGAACAGGTAATTTAATTTATGCAACTCAGAAACAAGATTACTGTTGTGAGGAACGTCAGAATTCACCACCTTAGTTTGTTAAACTGCAAAGCACAAAACGCAGTTGTTCTTCGTTTAGAGGATGCGGAAGGAATGATAAAAACAACACTCAAACAACTGGGAAAGCGATTCAACTCATTTTACATGGTATCTGATTTGTATCTAAACATTTGGAGCGTTTTGGAACATAGAGCTACAACGAGTGCAGGTAAACCAGTGTCAATTTTGCGTGTTACAGCAGAAAAAAAATTCGCCGTTCCTTCCTTCCTGGTAGTTTGTTTAGTACGTGTAAATCGGATTGCTTCATGATTTTAGCACCGACTCGCCATGAATATGTGATAGTTTTTATTTTGCTTTTGCCCTATTCACGGCACTGTGTCTTATTTTATGTCTTGATATTTTGAAGTGGGAAACCTTCCTGATAAAACCTAGCGTTTGTTCAATTTTAATGATCGACGTGACGATCGATGAAATTAATTGTAAACACAACGCTTAATGCTTAAATTTCTATTTCTGAACAGTTTTTGCTGTCTTAAGCAATCAAGCACTACGGAACAATTTTGATTTGTGACTTAGTGACGCTGTTGGAATTTCTGCTTAATTTAAATTCGCTGCCAAGTGATTTTTCTCGTCCATTTATCTCGCCGGGTTGCTCGCGAGGAAAAAACTTTCAGCTCACTTTGTTGTTGTGCGTTCATTGACCATAATTGGTCGCAGCAGATATATGAGCTGATAGCCTAGCTCCGTTCAGCCAATCAAAATGCTAGAAATCCAATATACGTATTCCAGTTTCTTTTTGTCATTTAATAATGACAATAATCTTCTTTGAAATCAGTTACTCTATCAGGATCCGAAATGGATTTTGTACGTTACAAAATCCATTCGGGGTCCTTATAGAGTATCTGTTTTCAAAGTTCAGTGATCAGTATATGCGCAATAACAAAAGGAGGCACCGTCCTTAAAAGTTTCGATTCAACATCGCTCAGCATTGTTGAATTTAAGATGTTACACTAGTTTGGCTATCCTGTTGAATGATGTTGAGTTATATTGTAAATTGGTGTTTTCTGCACCTGCATGTGTTTACTATTGCTGTACGTGCCATCTTAATATTATCATCACCTCGTTTTTCACATTAGAGAACAAAAGAAATGTTAGATGCAGTATTCAACATCATCCAACATCATTCAACATTGTGGCCAAACATGTGCAACATGTTCCATTTTACAGTTATGTGCTTTGAATAGAAGCGAGGCTAGAGGTGACCTTAAGCTTGTTTTGTTACAAAAGCGTCCTGCATTTCACGTCATTCTCATGCTAACAAGCCTGTGATCATAATCATATACATATGAAAAGCAGTAAGGTTTGTAACAAAGCAAGGTCACCTCCAGCCTCGCTTATATTCCTATTCAACAATGTCGAACGTTGTGGAATAGAAATGTCGTATCCGTTTGACCGGGCACTAAGTTATACATTTGCTAAGATAAAATAAATAAATAAATAAATAAATAAATAAATAAATAAATAAATAAATAAATAAATAAAGAAGTTGGAATTGAGCAGTGGCATCTCCACGGAGTGGCTCTTCGTCCACTGGTTCCAGATCAAATTTGGAAATGTTGGTTTTTGTGGAGGGAGGAAAACCGGAGAACCCTGAGAAAAACCCTCGGAGCAAGGACGAGAACCAACAACAAACTCAGCCCACATATGACGCCGGGACCGAGAATCGAACCCGGCTCCCCTGTGACCCTGTGACTCGCTGACGTATTCCTATCGTCGTGATGAACTGCTTGAAGTGGGCTTAAGATTTTCTTTTTTCCTTTAAACGTATTGAAACGTACAACGGAATGAAGCTGGCCCTTTTCCCTCCAACAGAGTTCATCGAATTGAACTTTGTTGTAAGGCCTAATACAGCAATACGTATGGCATTATGAAACACTACACTGTATTTAACATGACCAAACATTTCAGTGACATTTGCACTCGCATCATGAACAAATGTTGTACCCTTCATCGTGAGAATTAGACTTGCCCATTTGTACGATGCACACTATGCCAATTTGACGTTTATCGATAATGTCTTATCATAATTCGGTAAATTGTCATCGTCCGGGTGAGTGTAGTCCTGAGAAGGACTGTTTGAGGTGACATTGACTGACGTTTCGACAACCTGAGCGTAAGTCATCATCAGAGTCAAGTGAAATGTGAATCGTCAGTAGATGTCATAAGTCTCTGGTCGTTGTCCTGATTGGTCGACGATCTCGTGATGTTATTGGTCGTCTGTCAGTTAAGCCGTGATGTTATTGGCTGCGAAGACTGTTAAACGTGATTGGTGCGTTTCGATCCGTCTTTTGTTAGTCAATGAAATCCCTTTGATGTAAGGTATGGTTGCAGTAGTGACAGGTATCGCGTTAGTGTTCGTAGCGTTTGGTTCGGAGTTTCTGTAATTGCTGTGACTAATAAAGTCCTGGTTGTAATTGTTCTTGTTGAAAACGTTGTCTCAGTACATGAATTCGTCCGTTAAGCTGTTGGGTGAGTCACAAACTAGTTGCGCGCGTCTTGTCAGGGTCCGTATAGTCGTAGCTTTGTGAGAAGTTGCAACCATACCTTACTTCTGAAACTATCGCACGAATCCTACAACCCTACAACATCCGCGTTGCTCACAAACCTATCACTACTTTACAAAAGCTACTGACGAACGTTACAGACAAAGACGAACGGAGCGACAGACGGGGAGCAGTTTATAAAATCAAATGCTGCGACTGCCAGGCCACTTATATTGGTGAGACCGGCAGAAACTTGAATGTCCGATTGTCTGAACACAAACGAGCGACTAGAAATGGTGATATCAACAATCACATTGCTGAGCACCATTTAAAAACAAACCACAGAATCGACTGGGACTCTGCTGAATGCGTTACCTACAGTACGGACTACTATCAACGATTTTCTTTCAGCCGGGAGTGAGGATGGAAGAGAGGGAGAGCGGGGGGATTGGCAAAGCGTTCCAAGTCCACTTTAGAAAGATCAACAACAAACGCAATCAAATTATGCAGCTTTATTCGATACTTCAGCTCAGGGCTACTGTTGGTGTTTGACAAATGTTGAATTAACAACAAAACCCGAAAACTATTCAAGTTTAAAAATGGTGATATCAACAATCACATTGCTGAGCACCATTTAAAAACAAACCACAGAATCGACTGGGACTCTGCTGAATGCGTTACCTACAGTACGGACTACTATCAACGATTTTCTTTCAGCCGGGAGTGAGGATGGAAGAGAGGGAGAGCGGGGGGATAGGCAAAGCGTTCCAAGTCCACTTTAGAAAGATCAACAACAAACGCAATCAAATTATGCAGCTTTATTCGATACTTCAGCTCAGGGCTACTGTTGGTGTTTGACAAATGTTGAATTAACAACAAAACCCGAAAACTATTCAAGTTTAAAATATTAATTCCTGTTTTAAGTATCCAACTTTACTGAAACATTTGGTTCCGGACTTACTGCGTTTGATCACGTTTTCCACGTTAGTGATCTTAAAAACACTCACTACACATCTAATAAATTACCTAACACTAATTCAATTGATATAGTTCACACTGTGATTTGTGGAGTTAAATCGAAACGGTACGTAGTCAGTTTCATCAGTTTCAAATGATCCATGGAACACCTCAGTTTACTGTAAAAACAATTAGAACAGAAACATTTCAGACGTTGACTCTGCTGCAAAGGTACTGGGTAGATGAGAGGTTCCGCACCGAGATTCAAACTGGGGAGACTCCCTTCCCTTTCATTTCATGCCCTTTCCACATCCCTAAAACCAATAAAACTTGAATTTTTCATACCTCAAAAATAAGCCAAAAACAGTAGTTTATCGCGGACTGCCTCCAAGCTATTATACTGTTTGTATGTATATGCTATTTATTTTCATGCCAAAGTTTTGCAACCTCTTTTAGAACTTTCATTAGATGTATTTCAGGGACCGTTTAAAATAATAAATTAAGGAATTTCTGTACCTTTTCGTATACTTTAAGGTGACTCGATCGAAATAAATGACGCCCTCTATGCCACTCTAAAAACTCTAATAACATCGTCATTTCTTGCTCGATTGCCTTGAAACTTTCGCATTTTACACACAATTTATCGAGAAATAATACGTATGTCAACACGTAGGTGTACTGTTCGTTAATTTTGCGTGATTTTGCTTTTATTGAATACTACTTTTTTGATAAAATTGCCATTCTAACAAAACTAAGCGCTACGATTTGTTTTAAATTTCTAGAATCAGCTTATAATAGCATCTTACCCTGACTCTTCAAGTTTCCGCAAAATCGTAGGAACAGAAATCCCGGCACAATTTGAACGTCAAAATAACAACCCCAGACGGACTTCAAAGTTTGGACCGCTCCAGCGCTTTCCAAATTTGACTGAAAAGCGTAATAACTCCAGACTGAAGTAAGTTTAATGTATCGTTATAGTTAGTTCCAAACCGCATTTGGCTATCCGCAACGATGGAAAAGTTTGGGCTGCTATAATCACAGGCAGCCCAAGCTAAGGTTGAGAGCTGCGCATAAATTAGACTGTTTTTTCACGCTATGCATAATAATGACATCGGCAACATTTAAGAGTTTGTATGGAAATGATACAAAACGTCTCAAATTGCCACAAATCAGAAAGAAGTCGAAATAAAAAAGATTTGTCTTATTTCATTGTTTTATTGGTCATTATTGGAGGGCTTCCTGGGCTGGTTTGAAGCTTTTTGGGCGAGAAATTGAGGTTTATATTTTTCATCAGTTACTGAACGTTTAGAATTAATTAAAGGCAGGAAACAGTTTCACACTGCACCTCCCTTGAGGTTCGATAAATTCCATCACAATAAACGAATCGCCCTACAACTTCAAAGGTGTATTCCTGGGTCTTGCGGATACCTCTGTTCTTTCTCATGGGTTCCAGATCCTATTTTAAGCCGTCGAAAATCCCTCTTAAATACGAAACTCGCCTTTCCTGGTATGCGTTTTCATTTGAAGTGCACACATGAATCATTGCGAGCCGCGTTTCGACGACAAAATGTCTCTTAGCCGGGGACAGGCTGAGTGAGATTGTCCACAAGCAGAAGGCGACACTCCGGAGTCCAGAGAGGTCGGTTTGAGCGCCTGATAGAAAACTATCGGCACGCCCGTAAAATTTAGTCGCCTCACTTGACATCACGAGCACGCTTTAATGTCTTCGTGCGACAATATATTAGCATTTGATAGTGATTTGTTCCGTCACATTTACCTGTTTACCGCAAAAAAAATGTTGTCGAAATTTAGAAGCAGAGACGAGGAGCAGTTTCCACCTAGAAAAAAAATTGCACCGGTTTTCAAAGGAATGGAAATTGTGGTGGGTATTTTCCACGGTCACAGCAATATTTTTTTTAGGGCAGACAACCCTATATATGGGAATTAAAAAATGAGGTTGATTTGCGGGCAGTGAGCAGGATCACTTGCGCCAAATACTCGGCATAAAATCATCGAATGGATTGATTAGAGTGCAGCAAAAGATAGTTCTTCGTTCGTCCCTAAAACAAAATTATGGTTTTCCAAGTCAAGTGAGGCGAGTGAATTTCACGGCCGTTCTAATATTTCTCTATTTCTGTAAACCAACCTCTCTGGACTCCGCAGTGTCGTGTTTGCTAATGTCGACAATCTCACTCAGCCTGTCCTCGGCTGAGGGACATTTTGTCGTCGAAACGCGGCTCGCAATGATTCATGTGTGCACTTCAAATGAAAACGCATACCAGGAAAGGCGAGTTTCGTATTTAAGAGGGATTTTCGACGGCTTAAAATAGTATCTGGAACCCATGAGAAAGAACAGAGGTATGCGCAAGACCCAAGAATACACCTTTGTAGTTGTAGGGCGATTCGTTTATTGTGATGGAATTTATCGAACCTCAAGTGAGGTGCAGTGTGAAACTGTTTCCTGCCTTTAATTAATTCTAAACGTTCAGTAACTGATAAAAAATATAAACCTCAATTTCTCGCCCAAAAAGCTTCAAACCAGCCCAGGAAGCTCTCCAATAATGACCAATAAAACAATGAAATAAGACAAATCTTTTTTATTTCGACTTCTTTCTGATTTGTGGCAATTTGAGACGTTTTGTATCATTTCCATACAAACTCTTAAATGTTGCCGATGTCATTATTATGCATAGCGTGGAAAAAACAGTCTAATTTATGCGCAGCTCTCAACCTTAGCTTGGGCTGCCTGTGGTCGCTACATGCTTTGGTGGTTTTACATGTCTATAATGTCATGCCAGGTGAAGGTTAAAATCGTCCTTTTGAGATGTACAAAAGTGTGTCGCCTGATATCAACATACGATAATAATTGTTCTTTTGTTTTCAATTAACATGAACATGAAATTATAGAACAGATACGTAAGACCACCAAAGCGTGTAGCGACCAAACACCCTTAATGTACCCCCTAGCCAATTTGTAAATTCCTCAAATTCTCATCAAATACAAGGAAATTTGCATGGCGCTACTGTGGAATTCAGATAACAACAAAGCCGTATACAGAACAGAGTTTCGATACTGCATCACTTTCAAAAGAACATATTGTCCAAATCAAGACCGCCCCAGCAAAGTAAAATAGCGCAAAGTATGTGCAAAAGATTCAGTTTCATGTTCCGGTAGTTTTATTCAATTCGTCCGGTTAGTTTTCATATAATTCGGAAAAACGTGAATTTGGCGACTTCGTTATATTTTGGTACAGAAAGTGAGTTTATTATAGCTTTTTCATCGTTGCGGATAGCCAAATGCGGTTTGGAACTAAATATAACGATACATTAAACTTACTTTCTCTGGAGTTATTACGCTTTTCAGTCAAATTTGGAAAGCGATGGAGCGGTCCAAACTTTGAAGTCCGTCTGGGGTTGTTATTTTGACGTTCAAATTGTGCCGGGATTTCTGTTCCTACGATTTTGCGGAAACTTGAAGAGTCAAGGTAAGATGTGATTATAAGCTGATTCTAGGAGTTTAAACCAAATCGTAGCGCTCAGTTTTGTTAGAATAATAATTTTATCAAAAAAGTAGTGTTTATTTAAAGCAAAATCACACAAAATTAACGAACAGTACATCTACGTGTTGACATACGTATTATTCCTCGATAAATGACGTGTAAAATGCTAAAGTAACTCACATAGCCCACCATAGGGAGTACCTTCCTCCCCCCCCCCCCCCCCACACACACACGGAAATAAATCGCTACCTACACTAAGAAAGTTGTGTGTTGTTGCCGTTTTCTTGATGTTGTTTGTGTTTCGGATTAAACTTACATTTTTGTAATGTTCCAATGCCTTAGTCAACTTGTTACCAAAGTCAGCATGCACCTTGGAAAAGTTGTCCACCTGAAAGGTAAAAATGTGAAATAATTTTTATTTTTTTGCATATCGTACTTCATTAATATTTTTGAGGCTGAGAAGAGGGTTTGTTTCCTGATTAAAGGGGTTTTCTGGCTTTGCGTTGACTGTGGCAACTCTCTGAGAAGTTTGACTAACATTGGTCCTCTTCGCGTTGATTTACTCACACCTCCAAGGCCTCCTTAATAGTGCGGTTGGCTTAAAATGGTTTTCAGAACCGCATTTCTCGAAGTTTCTATTCTTGGCCAGCAATTTTGATTTACTGTTAGTCTTCCGGTTAACTAGTCGCCACCAAACTTTAGGTAAAAATTAAGCATTTGTAAACGAACCACCAGTTGGGCCCGACTTAAGCCTCAAAGACCTGAAAAATGGTAGGTCTGGGGAACTCGAACCGACCGGAGACATGTTTGTTGACTGACGTTAACACGAACATCTCGGTAAAAAAAACCACTGTGGAAGATAATGAAGCATATCACTGTCATTTAGTCAAAATAAATAGACACTTACAGCTCGTCGCTGGAGAAACTCCTTAGCATCCTTCAGATGGCCTGCAATGTTGTCCACCAGTCTATCCCTTGCCTTTTCATCCAGCACTTTTTCCCAGAAGATGGTAACCTAACGATAACGATCACAAAAACAAGAAAAACAAACAACTTAGCTAAAAAGTGCTGACTGCCCAAAATTAAATGTTTGAAATTTCGTTTTTCAGCTCACGTGGGTACCTCGGTGAGGGTCTTGTCGTATGCTTCAAACCTGGCCAGTAAGACTGCTTACCACTTCGGGTAGACATAGAATTCAACTGTGATGCCCTTGAGTACCTTCGAGAGTTTTTCTTTTCCTTATGTATTCTGTTTGATGTTTTTGGTCTCAACTACTCAACTAGTGAGAACTGCAATAAGACTAGTCCCTTCCACCCATTTATTTACTTGCTATCATCAGCTTTAAGTACGAATCACTTTTATTATGCTTTAATTTCCAGCCAGAATGCCTAACGGACACTTCTCTAAACGCACACCTAAAGTTGGCCCTTTGAACGAACATGAAGTGCTGGTCCCGAGAGTGCCCATTTTACAAAGAGGTTTCTGGATTTCAAAAAGTACCAGTATATATAATGCAATTTTCAACAGTAGTATCACCTGAGAGAAGTTATCTTCATCGCCAGACTCGTAACGCTTGCAATCACCAGATACCTAAAAGACAACAACGATACATCTCCGTTCAGATTTGTGTCAAAAGATCAATTATTGGTGATAACTTTATTTGCTTACATGGGATTTACTCGGTGAATACTTCAAGTCATTCTTGGGGCCACTGAAGCTGTTTGGGTAGTAGTTAGGGCAGCCATCTGAAAAGACAGAGCAAAACAAATGTTGCCTGAAGATCGATCAAAAAAGAAACAAAAACAACAACTACCATCTCTCTCTTTTTTTTTTTTTGATCAGTAACAAAACCTTTCACCCATACGCATTTAATACTTCACCGACCCCTAACAAACTGTGTCGTGAAAACGAAATAGCGACGTACCTTGGTTTTCGAAGGTCTGAGGTCCATCTCTCTGGTAATTAGAAACCTTGGTCTTGTAAGGACAGTTCACAGGCAGCTGTTGGTAGTTGGTTCCCAATCGGTGAAGATGGGTATCATGATACGAGAACAGGCGACCCTGGAAAAGAGTGAAATGAAGCTAAATTAAAATAGAAGTATTCCTCCCAAGCAAAATGATACAAATGGAATAGCCCGAAAAATCTTGTTAGTTCTGTCGAACGTGACGACTGTCGGTCTAATTCTCTTGTTACCTATTCTTTAGAATTTCATGGGAATATCTTTTGCATACTATTTTCATTCATTGAGATACAGATAAAAGATGGAAAAAAGGTATGTGACGAGATGAATGTACTCACCTGAAGCATCTTATCTGGGGAGGGTTCAATTCCAGGAACCATGCTGGCAGGGTTGAAAGCGCTCTGCTCTATCTCGGCAAAGTAGTTCTTCGGGTTGCGGTTGAGTACCATCTTGCCAACAGGGATCAGAGGGCACTCAGAATGAGGCCAGACCTACAGTAAACATGGAAAAAGACCACTGTTGAACACGTAACGTATTGGTATATACGGTAAGAAGTAAAGTCGCACACAGGCCACAGGAGGCCGACACGGCCGGACCTTATCCCGGTACTGAGTGTAGCATGGAGCAACTGAGAGTATTGCTACTCCCCCCTGGATTTGATGCTAGTCCATCAAAGGGTTACCCCCAGCAGTATGCGGCCGATACTCATTTGTACATCTGGGTGGAGATAGACAGTGTGGAGTAAAGTTGCTTGTCTAAGGAAACAACACAATGACAGTGACAAGGCCTCGAACCACTGAACTTCAGATTTGAAGTCCAACACCCTAACCACTACACCATCGCGCCCCCACAAACAAACTTGACGCAAGAATTTCACCCTAGAAAGTAAATACATTTTTTATACGTCCTTTGATTATTTATAAATTGTTTGAGTTTGCAGACTTGTCAATTCACAATGATTCATCGGAGAAAGTCTGCAGCATGGAAACGGGCTATTTATTCCCATTGTCTTGTCATTCTTTTTTTACGATAGAGTAACATTTCCAGTACCTTGGTAAGGTCAAAAGGATTCCATCGGAACTTTTCAGCCTGCTCAAAGGTCATCACTTGGATTGACATTGTCCAGGATGGCTGAAGAGAAAACAACGTAAAATGTCTCATTAATATGCATTTTATGACTGCAACTGTCGCAAGAGAGCATTACGAGTAGTAACTGAAATAACAAAAGATGGACCTACAGTCACGTATGTGCACTAAAACACAAGTAAAATTATAGGAGTATGCTGTTTCATTGCATTCTTACTTTAATCCTTTTTCAAGTACAGTATTGTAAATGGCACTGGTACTCTATAGCTACTTAACTGAGAATAGTCAACTTACAGGATTTCCATCGGCAATGGCATTGTAAAGCTTTCTGTTGTTGTAGTCGGGATCAGACCCAGCCAACTGCCCCGCTCTGTCAGCAGGCACATTTTTTACTCCCTGATCAGTCTGTGAATAAAACAAACTGAGTAGATCACAAAACAATGTACAAATTTCTACTTAACAAAAAAGATAAAGCTATAACCTATAAATCGAACTTGAAGACAGCTGGTTTCTCCTTGTAACCCAACTGACAAAATTCATACTATAATATCTGACGTCATGATCGGGACTGGTGACTGCTTGTTTGGGTCATCTGATTATGGGAAAGCTAAGCTAACGTAATTAGATTTTACTGACATGTACTTTTTTCCTGGAGAATAAAACGCAGTTGGCCCATACCTTTACATGGAACTTGCAGTAGACAGCCACCCCCTTGTCATTCACCAGCTTAAACGTGTGACTTCCATAACCATTCATGTTTTGGTATCCATCAGGAATACCGCGATCACTGAACAAGAAGCACACTTGATGAGTGGTCTCAGGACGCAGAGTGATGAAGTCCCAGAACATGTCAGGATCCTACAACAAGTAAAGGCAATTAGCTTAAGATGTTTGTATTCCGTTTGTCTCGTCTGATCTATATCACTCACTGATCAAGCACAGAAAAAAACTATAATCATATCTACGCGATATTATACTGTAAACCCACACTGTACCTTACAGTACATTTTTCCTGAGAAAGTAATGTGGATTTTAAAAGGGTGATTCCGTGATATTAAATTCTCGCGAATTTGGAGAGTTTTCGATATCAAATGTTGGTGAAACACATCTTCTCTTCCGTAACCACCGTTAAGGCATTATTTAATGGTTGCTTGATTAAACCTTTATATACCTTATAGACCTTTATATATGACGCCTGAACAGCTGGCGCGAGAGAGCCTTAACGTCAGATGATAATCATGTTCTGATTAGTCGGGTCAACATCCGTTTTCTTTGGACAATTTTATCGCTCTGGTAAATAATGTTCTTAAGGGCTCAGGTGTGCAATAATTACTTAATTATTTTTTCACGTCATCTTACCTTCAAATGAGTGACCGGGTTCCTCTTCTGAGTGTGAATAAAGCTGGGGAACTGAGTATACGAAAAAAGAAGAAAACATTATAGAAACGTTTCTAAAACATCCCACTAAATACATTGAAAATATCTTCACTGTTTGTAGCAATGACTGAAAAACGTTTTGTTTTGATTTTTGTAAATCGTATCTAATTTTTATTTGGTAAAACTGTATACCCCATCACCACTGCCACACATTGCCCAATCTGGATAGTGGCTAGGAGACATTAAGTAACAGGACATGGAGAAAAAAAAACTACAAATAACAACAACACAATATAATGAACTTACCAAGATAGGGTCCCTAATGAAGAAGATCGGAGTGTTGTTTCCAACAAGATCCCAATTTCCTTCTTCAGTGTAAAACTTCATGGCAAAACCACGAGGATCACGAGCTGTGTCAGCACTGCCGGACTCACCACCTAAAACATTATAAATACAACAATGAAGCTCAAAAAAGCGACTCTGTGTGTTGATAACCGTACGTCTACAATGCAGACTACGCCGCCCTTTTCGGTTTACTTCGCCGGTACAAAATTAGTAAAACGCCGACAAGAACCACTGCAAAAATAATAATAATAATAATAAACTAGATAAGGGAGATAAGACTAGCAAAACTACTTCCCCTGGAGGGTGTCTGTAAAACCCGGAACACCCCGGAACACCCCCGGAACACCCCGGAACATCCCCGGAACACCCCCGGAACACCCCGGAACAGCCCGGAACAACCCCGGAACACCCCTGGAACATCCCATAATACCCCGGAACACCATCGAAACAGCAAGGAACACCCCCGGAACACCAAAAATAGTGGTCAGCGGTCAGACTGCTCACGAATTGACTAAGCCGAAGACCTCTGAAGATTCCCAATTCTTCAGAAGACTTTTGCGGATCACCCTGAAGTTTCCGAGCATTTCAAGAATGCTTGGAATATTTTCGAAGCTTTTAAGAACAGCGAAAAAACCATTAATTAATGGGAAAAATATATCATGCACGTGACCTTCATATCAATAACTTACGATTTTCAGTGATATGAAAAATGTGACAGTTGAACTGTTAATTCTGCATTGATTTTTCTCGTGCGAGGTTTGCATTATCACGTTCAAAAAACAGGTGTGACCTCAAGGACATAACAAAGCCAAATGATACAGTGTCACGCAATGCTATAAGGTCATTATTCCGAGGTCACACGATCGTCATCGTTTTATTTCCACAGGTGCATGGAATGTTTGGCCGCCGGTTCGTTACGCTAATATACAGTGAATATATACACCTCATTTAAAAAAAACTCAGTTCATATAAATTTGAAGTATCATACCGTAGTGCATGAGTGCTTCAGGAATGTTAAAATCCGAGAACGTTTTTCCATGTCTAATAAATTCCCATCTTGCAGCTTTCTCTTGTCATATTTGAATGACAACGTTTTTGCAGTTAGGCCTGCATATATTTTTGGTTAACAAAAGAGCGTAGCTCGGAAGATAAATGAGTAGGAGAAATGTGCGCCTGCAAAAAAGTACTCACTATAATATTGTAGAGGTTTTCCGAGGGCTTATAATGTCTGTAATGTAGGATGTCACAACGTAACCCGGGAGCAAAAGGATCGAACGAGTTTACACTCTTGTAGCGAGAAAAGGAACAAGTATTTTATTTACTTTCACAAGATCTAGTTAGACTTTAAGAGAAAAATTCAGTAAACAAAAAAAGGAAAATATCAACGATGAGAGTACATATCAGATTTCCTTGAACTTTGCAAAGTTCGTGTGCTCCCTCAATAAGCCAACTTTATACGTTGCGATAAACCTTGAGTTACAACTTACTTCTAAAAACTATTCAAACATTTTCCTAATTGGTCTTTAGAAGGAGCGGCGGTGTTTCTTTGCCCAGTTCGTACAGTAAAAGCAAGTGGGGCACTTAATGAGAAAATGCGGTAGTACTAGCTACATAAATTGAAAAGGAACAGCCTTTACGGGAAAAAAATAAACCCTATAGACGTTTAACAGCCTGCAAAATCTGTTTTGTTTTGCGTGCAAAATCTGTCACGCAATGCCCAAGAGTAAGTTATCGCGACCATGACTTGTTATATGGTGAATTGAATTATTATTCGGGATGCCCACCCCCAGAATTTTACTTATAGACGTCACATCGGTTTGTCGAGAGTTATAATGCAAATCTCGCATGAGTTACAACAACTTCAATAATTGAATTGTAATATTCAAAATCAAATCTTTGTCGATCTAAAGGACACCAATGTTATTTTTTATTTTATTTTTGTCATTTTGTCTTCGGGTGATCCGCAAAGGTCTTCGGAAAAATTCGGACATCTTCGTTAATCTTCAGAGGTCCTCGGGTCAGTCTATGCGTGAGCGGTGTGACCGCTGACCAGAATTTTTGGTGTTCAAGAGTGTTCCTGGCTGTATTGAGGGTATTCCGGGGCATTATGGGATGTTCGGGGGTATTATGGGATGTTCCAGGGGTGTTCCGGGGTTGTTCCGGGTTGTTCCGGGGGTGTTCCGGGGTGTTCCGGGGGTGTTCCGGGGTGTTCCGGGGTGTTCCGGGGTGTTCCGGGTTTGTTCCGGGTTTTACAGATACCCCCCCCTGGAAGCTTTAAACTGAAGTAAGAGTTATATGAAAGAACGTTCTGTTCAATTCAAAGTTATTTTTTCCTCATTTTGTTCTTTAGTTACTACTTGTTTTTACTTTTTTGTGTCAAAATGAATCGTAGGCCCTTTCGTACCGACGTTGTTTCATGGAAGTCTTTCGTATTTCGTTGATAAATGATTAGAAGACAGATTCGAGATAACCATTGAAAAGTAGTTTGGATCTCAAAGCCCACTCACCAACTGTTGAGAAGCGAACCAGGCACGGTGTCTTCTTTCCTACTGTGTCAAAGATCTTAGCCTTGCAGTATTTGGTGATGTCATGTGTGACCTCAAAGTATCCAAATGCTCCACCTCCCTTGGCGTGCACCACTCTCTCAGGGATTCTTTCCCTGTCAAAGTGACTCATCTCATCCAGAAACTGGACGTCCTGCAGTAGGACGGGTCCTCTAGGCCCCACAGTCATGGTGGATGTCTTTGTGTCGATGGGAACGCCATATCCAGTTGTGAGGACATCTGGTGACTAAAATAGTACGATGAATAAATTGAGTTAGAGTTGCGCTAAACAGAAAAAAAAATTGTAAAAAGCAAAAACATTGTAACAACAATTGAAAAAACCGTTTTGGTGCTCCCCTCCCCTATAAAAGCCCTTCTTCGTACTCGGGCTAATATTTATTTTGCGAGATAAATATCCCCTCATAATCCCAACAGAAACGTGCAATTTGCTGCTTATACAACAGTTTATTTTCCTTTGCTTTTGAATCAATTAATATAAAACCTTACATCATTGCCTACTCTTGATATTCATTGTTTATATCAAATGTACACCATGGTTTCACGACCGCAACTATGCTATGTGGCACTTTTTTCTGCAGCCTTATCTTGTAAATATAGTTGAACGTGCATGTTCGGCTTCATGAATATGTTATTACAGCGAACCTTAACTCTTAATCCTTTATAAGATGATAGCAATGCAAACTTGCCAACATTGTCACTCTAGCTTAAATACACTTAATAAAGCCCAAACTCACTAACATGGACTTTGTTACATTCATAGCGCAAGTGCCTTTGCGCAAGTGATTGATCTCTGATCATATTCTCTTTCATATCCACAAAACCAATCATGTACAGGAGTTGCATAGATTTCCTCCAGCTTGAGAAGTAAAGTAGCCTATTTAACTAGTCCTAGTTAGTAATCAGAGTTAATGGTCAAAAATAATTTGCTGAAGAGTCAGTGCTCCCAAGACTAAGCCGACACACCCACCTATAAACCGACTGTTTCTCAAGATTTTCGTATCAAAATTCATCTTGTCTGGGCTTGGATCAGAGAATACTACGTTAATCAACAAACATTTCAAAACACTCTCGTCAGTTTGCATACATTACTGTAAAGGCATGCAAATAAAAAAACGCTAAATCCTGTATTTAAGACTTGCAGGTCCAAAAGCAATGGAAGTACACAAGCATAGTCTCCTTGAACGATTCATTTCATCGATGTCATTCGAATGAGATTTTAATGGTCTCTGGATGAGACTAATTGCCCGTTAAACATGTACTCCATGTCAAACAGGTACTCCATGTCACGGCAACCCATTCATCGAATATTCGATACAAAAACCTCTAAAAGAACCACTTTTATTGTAAACAGTGTCCTAACTTAACGCTACAAAGGTATCGCAAATTTTGATGTTGCTTGCCAATATCACTGATATTCTACACCCGACAGACACCGACGTGTCTATCGCGTAAATACGTTTCAAATGGCAGGTCACGAGAGTAAAGTCAGGGAGGCGTAATTGTAGGCGTAGCTCGGAGGCGTTCCCTGAGAACAGTCTTTCAGTTTACCCCCTCGTTGACCTCGGACAATCCTATGCTTTTTATTTCTCGGACAGAAAATGCAAAATTACGACCAAATTTTGAGGGTTTTTACCCGAATTAAAGCCCTGAGATCTACAAATGGCTTGTACTGAGACCCGGACTGAAAGCAAAACAAAATGACGTCTTGGGTTGATCGTTAGCTCGAGGTTTTGACTGAGCAGGCAAAGGCACCTCTGTTATGTAACGTCTAACAAGGAATATATCCTGCCAAAATCACTAAATCTTATCGTGAAAAGATGAAGTTGTTGACGAAGCGTAAGTCAAGCGTTATGCCATTAGCTTGCTACGTATGGAAATTCCCAGCTGAGTCCGGAAATAAAACACAAACGTTTCCACAAACCTCCTTTGCTGCAGCATATTCGCTCAACTGTTCTGATGCCTTCGTTCTATTGGCCATTTTAGTTCTTCAAAACAGATAAGCGTTCAAATATTCCCTCACTAACTTTGCTCAACGTGGAACCTTTGAGAAGTGTCCTTACCCAGTCACCTGACTTTAAAAAAACAGCACCCAAAGTACCCCATGCTTCGCATTATTCACGCCACACAGGAGAGCCTTGATATTTATACCGTCACGCAGGATGGAGAACTTGTTTGTTCAGTTAACGAGGCAACGAGGTCATCGTATTCACAACAGAAGGACGGATTTATAGCATTAGCATTACTTTCATTTTTCTCCTGGTAACATCGCGTGTGATATCCTAAGATAACGGTAAATGAAAGCTTTTTGGAATGGATGTAGAATTTTACTGAAATTTTGGCAATAATTATCGGTACAGTGACCAAAGTTTCGACTAAAATCTGACTGTGCAACAAGTTAAAATCTATGCAAAAAGTCTAAAAATACAATGGTCTCACCTGCGATTTAACAATGCTTTCACCGTTCTTTGCTTATGCTATAAACCATCAGACAGGTTACATTTGCATAAGATTTGTTTCACAATTTCCTGTTTTTTATCGTCGTTCTTATACGAAATATACTTTTTCGCATGTAACGACGTTTATTTTTTAACACAGTGCAAATTTCACAATCATGTTCTGTAACGTGACTTGCATTTTCCCGAAGGAAGCTGCGGTGCATATCAGCTGTCAGAACACTATTGTTCTGCACGTTGAAGCCTCATTAGCAATGGATACTTAAAACCGTCGGAGTTCTGCAGTCACGCATGCTCGAGCACAGTTGAGGCATCATTGCACCTCTTTTGGAAAACTGGAAAATATTATGGTACGTGAGAGACATCTACAGACAACAGTAGCAGGATTTCTGACAATCTCCTTCTTTGCGTGCTCTTGTTTTACTGAATTACAGCTTGAAGGTGCGGAAGATTTTACAAGGATTCTGTGGCTAGTGAATGGTTTGGCCTGTTCAGATAAATACAATCGCACTCTGAGAAGTCTAGCAACCTTCTTGTTAGAATATCTTCCAAAAAATTAAAAAATTAAGTGTTTGATGAAAAATATGTACTGAAGATAGACGATTTCGTGTCAGTGTTGATTAACATGAGCAGAGTCTGATATTGCGCGGTAATGTACACGTCAAAGGAGTATTTGAGTTCGGTTGAAGCCGGTCTTCCACCATATAATTTCATGTAAATTTTCATCCGTTTGTACTTAAATCTTAAAACTTCTTGAATCCCACAGTCAAGCCACAAGTCATGCAAGTCATGCAATGTCGTTCTGACTTTTAGTCCTTGGATGAAACTTATACTTAGCGACATTCAAATGAAAGCCCTTTATCTCGGCTATGGTGGTGTTAGTTTCCTTAATTTTAGATTTTTTTTTTCTAATTTTAATTTTAGCTTGAAAGCCGGCACTCCCGGCTAACCGCCACACATATCTTCCAGACTGCTTTTGTGCAATACTAAAAATTTGATTGTTTTTCACTCATCACCTGAAATCAATGTGTCTTGAAGCACAGGTGATATTGGTTACCCCACTCCTGATGTTACACAACTCGCATTAAGTTCACGGGTGGTCTAAATTTGCTGATTCACTAGTGGGAACTTGCATTTTTATGCATAATGCAATAACAATTTCAACCAAACATAAAATAAATTGCGCAACGTTTTCATGAGATTATTTTTCACTGTCCGGGTTTGCAAGGTCGTAAATATATTTTTGTTAGCGGTTATAGAGCCATGTTTGGGATTGTAGTAAAGCTATAATGATATCGATGAAAAATAATAGATGTAGGAAAATTACTTAGTGCTTTTGAACTTTCGATTCCCGCTGGGTGAAATTATTCCACAATTTATAATTTCACTGCTAATATCTGCTTCTTCACGAAACACATTAACAAATAGTTACTTATATTAAAGCCAAAAGAATCACAAATAAACACTTGTGAGAATCCATAATAGAAGGATTAATTGAATCTCGAAAACCAGTAAGTTTTGCAGAAATGTTTCGACATTATGCGCAAAAATTGAGAATTGTGTATAATAACGGAATTACTCGTCAAAAAATTGTACAAATTTGAATTGCTCTAGTTTCTCTCTAAAAAAAAAAAAAACGTTAAACCTCCGCCGGTTTAAAAACATTTATGGACTTGACTATGAACGGCCAGTCTCCGACAGGTTAGGATAAACATAACATATCCTGCAAATGTAGTTACATTTCTTCTAGTTGCCGTTCCTTTGGAAATATGGCCAGCTGACATGGTAGTTCAAAACATGAATCTATTAGTTTTGCCTACTTGTTTGTATGACAGCATTGAGTCCTAAAATAATTAAAGCGTGAACATAGAAAGCAACGGATACAAATCCTATTATAAAGAGACGGTACAAATCCTATAACTTTTCTGACCGGCGTGAGAAATGAACGGCGCCACAGAAGATTATTGTACATTTGGCTTTCGTGAATTTATCCGCAAACTCAAAAGTCGGCATAAGTTGCACGACGCTGAGAGCACATGTCTAAAATCAGCAATATGCACAGTAAGGTCTCCTACCTTTTTGCTCTTGTCATATTCGGAAAGTTGCTCTGAAGCTTTGTCGCGGTTCGCCATTTTAGGGAAAATAGTACACACGTTTCTACAAGACTTGCAAGCGGTCTGGTCGCTTTGTTCTCTAAAGCAAATATATCTCAAGTGCTGAGTCACAGTGAGTAACTACGACACATGCGCTGTATGGACTCCATCCAAGTAATATTGATTGCGTACTTTCATGTTTTCTGCCTAGATATTCCCTTTCGCAAGAGATCGCAAGACTATTGGTGAAGTCGGCATCATCAATTAGGTGCTTGAATGTGGCTATTGAAAATTTTACAATCTAAAAGGAAGTCGTTCAGTTGTTGAACTTTGGACATACATAGAAACAGCCCTGTTTGTTTCGTGACTCTAATATTATACTGAAAAGGTTCAACAATATTAAGCCTTCCATTAGCCATTTTAAAATTATACGGGTTGTTTGTACCTAAAGGATAAACAAATATTATTAAAAGACACTTCATTCCAAAATACAAAGCAAAAAAACTTTAGGCAGGCAGTTACAGCCTCGAATGCAGGTATTTTTAAATTTACTATAGGGACAACTACTGTGTATGAGCAACCAAGCGATCTGATTGGTTGCCTACTAACAGGCTATCAGCTCATATCGTAGAGAAATCGAGCGAAAACGGATGGCGAAACTGAAATGCTTCCTTTAACAAAGATTTCTGTAGGCAGATTAAAAACATTTCTCATAATCAATTATTTAATTTTGTCATACAGGAACTCATAGCCCCTTGACACAGCTCACGTAATAATGAAAAAATTAGACCACGACCAGTCTTTCTTCGGCGCGCGTCACGTTTCCACGCGGCCGACTATTTTTATGCGCTCGATCGCGTGCTATTTTGGCTCGACTATCCCTGAGCGGAGAAGAAACTGCTCCTTGTCTGTGGGATAATTATGTCAAAGGTTCTTATTAACGACATTTTATAATTTTAAGAATAAAAGTTGTATTCACACTGGTAAACAATTATTATTTTTACAACCGCCTTTATCATGATTTTGCAGTCACGTCGCTGATGGAGTTGTAAATACTTAGAGGTCTCGATATTCAACGAAGACTACTGCGTGATAATCGGACAGTCGAGGGCAGTGGTCATCACGTTGAATCATGATATCGAATTTTGCTGCCCAGGTCGCACTGAGTTTACTTGATTTACTTAAGAAGAGTGCTGATATATCAGTTTATACGTGTTGTCTATACATGGAGATAGGATAAGAATTAAAAACTCAAATACAGGTTAACGGGAAAAAAATTTTGTGAGAAAAAATTTATAGAGACCTTCAGCTGATACTCAATATCATAAAATACACATCTGAAATTGCCGCTCTGTTATGCTAATTATGAGGTTTTTAAAAAGTGATCTCTGGGGGCAAGAAATGCTAAATATAATCGGTGTGTGACCCATTTGTGGTCGCGTCCATTTCACATCAAATAAGTACTTCGAAATAATGGTAGATCCATAACTTCGTGTAAAGTGGTGGCTGGAGTAAAACTAAAAGGGGTGGGGGGGGGGGGGGAACTAAAAAAGGGGAGAGGTGGGAGGCGGAGTTAAAACTTTTTCAGAATTTGAACATATCGGACCTCATTTTATTTCATTGACAAAGAGGGAGCAGCCCTCCCGGCCCCTCCCCTGGGTTCGCCGCTGGAATGCATGTTTAGGAGTGCTTCCGTAGCTGATCACAGCTCTCCGAATTCTAGTGTTTCCCGTTCCACGAAAGTTATTATAGTCACATCGTGGAAGAAGATAGAGATAGCGAGTAAGAAGCCCCGAGTACCTACAACCTACTTTCCTTGTTTTAATTTTTTAATCATAATTACATAGTTTCTTTAATATTTCTAATGATACAACTCTATGATCTTAGGCACAAGCCCATCTCAGTTTTTAAGATTTATATACAACACAAGCAATTACGTACTGGTCACCTAAAAACCATTAGAGACACAGTGGCGTGTGGTGTATTATATATTGTTTGATATCAGTTAGCATTTACACCACACTCAGCATTACTGACGATTTTCCCTTTAAAAGGAGGTAATGGATAATATTTCATTGAATTAAACTCGATACCCAAGTAAAAAAGCAATATCACTGAAAAAATGAGATAGCCCCAGGATAGTCCTTAAGTTTATCCAGTTTTTGTTTTATTACCACACCTTATGTACTGTATGGCAACAAGACATTATCAGTGTAATCTCTTGATGGCAATCACTCTGCTGAGCATAGCAGCTTCTTGGGTTTTAAAATATGAGCCTCGTTACAATAACATTTTAGCGACCCATTACATTTTAATAATTTAAATTTAAGTGGCATCATTAGGATACACATGTTACAAAAGAGCAAAAAGGGGCAAAATGGATATCCTATTTAAGGCCTGAGAACCTCAAAAACCATACCCTATTCCGCGGCACATACCAATATAGCTTATATATGGGAGTACCCCCTGGAGTTTACCAAAATTACTGTCTGCTTGTTGACCATGCTTGAGTGGTTAATTAAAGAGTTAAATAACGAGATAATCTTTCTTCCAGTAGTCTCAACGCAGCCTTATTTTTCTTAGCTCTATTGAGCTTGATGGAGAGCTGCAGAAGTAAGCGTCATTTTGCGAGAGTTATATTTCAAAGGTTTCCTTATCACGAAAATTTTGCAACGTGTCCAAGGAATGGAGTAATGGAATGTTCAGTAGTCTCAATGATATTCCATTGTGCCTGACGGGCTACACTTTGCCCCGTCTAGGTGTTAAGTCTTTGACAAGAGGGCCGAAGTCGTTGGCGATGATTGCTTTTTGTCTGGTTTTGTAACCTTTGTTCTCCTTGCAAACCTAGGGTTTATGACTCAAATCAGAGGCAGGGTTCGTGAACAGAAAGGAATAGACGGCACCTTCGTCGAAGACCTCCTGGTGACCTGCTGCTGCGGTCTGTGTGCTTTACTGCAAGAAGCTTAAGAAGTTGGAGTGAAGGCTTCGTTTGGAAACTCGATGGCTCGTTCGTAACTTTCCTACTCCTCCGAAACTCCACGGAAGACAGGATGCAAGTTTGTTTTCACATTTCTTTTTTTTTTTTTTTAATAATTCGTACTTTCATAGACTCGTGTTTTTACGTGCTGGCTCTGTTGGCTAGACATACACAGAGCTTTCATATCTGATCTGGATCGATACGGATACTTTTTCAAGCTAGTTAGATAAACTTTCAAAAGCCACTGTGCTACTTGTAGACAGCTGGTGGACATCTTTAGCCACTCTTTAGAGACTAGTTATTCTAGCAGCGCACGTCGAGATCTTCCGTAAAATACTGGTAACTTCTAAGGACTGGGTGATGGAGTATCATTTGTGAAGTGGTTAAATGTACACACTACACATGATTATTACGGTTTCGCTAATCTAGTAATGTTTTCCCTGTTTTGTAGTTCCACCAAGCTCGTACGTTTTAATATAGAAAAGTAGCAAATTTATAAGAATTTATTAAGCTTCGAGGAAGAGGCTGATGATAAAATATGTACCTCTAATGTTTTCGGTGCGGTCCTTGCTGAATTAACTATTAATTATAATCTTTTGGTCTATTCAGAGGGCTATGCATGTACTATTTGCATCGAGCACGTGCTTGTTTGGAGAACTAATGATCGCTTCAAACATTATTGAATAACCCAGTGTGATAACTCGTTTCATGAAATATATTCCACTGCAAGTTGATAATCAGTTATTTGTTCCTTTGATGGCCAAATTTGCGCAAAAGTGGTCTTTCTTAGAATCGAGCCTTTCGTGTACGTGTCCTTGACTTGCGAATGCATTGTATTTCTATTCGATGTGAAGGGGGTGGGGAGGGGGAAAGCGAGGAGTGGGGTGTCTTTGGTGGGAGAAGGGGAAAAGGAATCAAAATAGCTCTACAAACAGTGGCAACAGTTTCACAGATATTTATTCTGTCAGTTATTTGTTTAAAAGGGCATTCCCATGCAGTTAGATTAATAACCTTGCTTGTAATCTTTCGATATTGTGTGTCCATGATCCACAACAAAATATTAGTCTGGTAAGGCAACAACCTTGACATAATTATATCGGGGAGGAGCGTAACGACCCAAATAATGGCTGCGTGGGAGACGATTCCTCCAGTCAAAAGATTTTGTTCTATTCTCGTGGTGAAACCCGTAGCATTATTTGTCCCGGAGGGCATGTGAGAACAGCACCGACAACGACATCGACCGGAACCTGCGAGGGAGAACAGAAATTCGCTGCTATGTGCTTGTGACATTCATAACATGTAGAAAGTGAAAGTAATAACAATAACCTCCTCATTTATGTATTAGAGCAATAAAGGTTGAAATCCGTGACTTGAGCAAAATTCTTTGTTGGTGTAGAAACACCAGATATTAAGTAACAGTTTCAATCTATTCGCTGATATAAAATATCAGTCGAGAGAATAGCCTGCGTGCAGACGTCTCCTATTCCTTCCAGCGGGTGGAAGGAAATAGGAGACGTCTGCACGCAGGCTATCGAGAGAACTGCACGTTATACAAACAATTAGTCGCACAAGCGGCAGTAGGACTGGCTATTATCCTCCCAACAAAGAAAAAACAAAAGAAAAAAGGATTTTTGTTTGAACCATTTTTTAAAACATATTTTTTGTTAGGTTTTTTTAATTTTTGCTGATTTTTATAATTTCAGTTTCATATTGTTTCCAGTACCCAACTGGAAAAAGCCAAGGCGAGTTGGGCTCCCTGGTTAAAAATTGTTATTAATATAACGGTAAACCAGTACAATGCACCATACTTACCGCTGTCTTTTCAGTGCGTTCTAGCTTGTACTTCTTCAGTAATTTCACCAGGGTCAGTTTAATTTCTAGCAAGGCAAATCTCATGCCGACACAGTTGCGAGGACCATAACCAAACGGCATGAATGTATAAGGGTGACGCTTTGCTTTCTCAGCTTCTGAAAATCTGTCGAAGGGAATAATTGTAAACGACAAAGTGAAAGAATTCGACTTCGTGGAATCTTTCTCAATTTGTAGTGAGGCTGAGTGTTGTCACATGACTCAGGATGGCGCAAATCACGAGACAAAAAAGCCCACGTAGATCGCATTGTGAGCTTGACGAAGTTGGACAGGCAGTATAAGAAACGCTTGTTAATCTTAATATTGATATGCAAGGATCAAGAAACAGCATTTTCCCCTAATGAAAATAATTTATATGGACGTTATGTCTAGAAAGAGGCTAAGAAGGAATCTTAAGAAAAGGAGGAAAAAGAGTTAAAGGTCTTGTTCATCACGGGTGCTTTGCTGACAAATTAAGGAAACCCGCGTGTATCAGGAAATTAAAGTTGTCATCATCGTCGCGATCATCTCACCTCTCTGGGTCAAACTTTTCAGGCTCTGGCCAGATCACTGGGTCACGATGAACTGCATAAGATATCATCATGACCGGCATTCCTTTAGGAATGTGCACTCCTTTGATAGTGCAAGCCTCGTTGCAATCTCTTTGGACACTAAAGCAAGAAGGTACAATCGATCAGGCACTGCAATATGGCGGTAAGTAGAAATGACGAGAAATGATAATGGGAATGGTGATGGTAAGCATAATTACGGATGTAAATACCCAGCATTTCACACCTCGTATACTTACAAATACGCTGGAGGATACAGTCTGAGTGTTTCGTTAATAACCATATCAAGATAATCCATCTTGTGTAGAATATCATACGATGGGGACTCCTACAAATAAGCAATTTGTGTCAGATTAGTACTAAGTACCCCTCAATAGCCCTCTTCTTGCTTATGATGAAGAGAGACGTCTACACTGGCTTGGGTATTTTCGAGAAGATCGACAGTTAAGCAATAGAGAACCTTTTCTGTGTTTACATAGCCTCATAATAACACGAACGACAGTTATGCAAACCCTCGACTGCGTCTCGGGTTCGCATAACTGTCTCGAATTCTCCCAACCCCCTGAGTGTTTAGATGAGGCTGTGTAAACACGGAAAAAAAGTCCTCTATTGCTTTTACAAAATATTTCTCAAAAAGAATTCGACCAAAAAAGGGAAATTTTGTTTATTTACTTCTTGATTGAAATGGATTTACTAAACACACGCTCTGGAAAATCATATTTCCTACTAGCCAATCAAAACGCGCACCTGACAACACATGAACCAATCAAAATTCGCGTTATAACAGTCAAAATCAAGTTGAAAATTATGGCAAGCGCCAGCGAGCGCCGTGTATGAAAGCGATTTCAGCTTTGAATCCTCGTAAATCTTGCAGAAAAATACCAAAAGTTCGGCGAAAAATAGAAGAAATGTCCCTCTCGTGTTTACTAGATGAGGCTACGTAAACACGGAAAAAGTCCTCTTAAACGCAATCCTGTCAGGGGACGTGGATAAATTTGGGAGTCTGTTGTGCCTTGCCTGTTCTTAAGTGACAAAACTACGGCAATTCTGGAAATATTCATCGAGGACACAATCGGTAATCTGTAAAGTTTGACTTTTAACTGACTGAACTTCTCAGAAACCAACTGCGAGGGAAAAAGAAGAGATTATTTGTTATAGTCTGACAGCGAATATTTTTGAACGGCAAGAATCTGAGTTGCTGATCTACCGTCTGTACAAAGCCAAAGGAATGAAAATGACTTTCCACAACTCAGAGAAGTAATTCAGTGGATTTGAGCAATTCTTGGAATGAAACAAAGGTCAGTTTTGTACCAATTTGCTTCAGAAGTTTACTTTCGTTACAACAAGTTTGCTGTGTGTGTTTTGAATGCATTTGTGAAGCCATGTTCGATTCAGTGAATTTGCCGGATGAAACCTTTGCCGAGTACCCTGCGAGCAGAGGCCCTTCGATCTTCCTAGATAAGTCGGGAAGAGGAAGGGACCTCTGCCAGCCGCCGCGACTTTCTTTGATTTGCCGCTCATCCACCGAAACGGATGAGTCAGTCCGGTTTGAAACCTGTTTTTCCCGTTTTTGCTCAGTGCGCATGTGCCTTGTTAGAAATTGCTGACTAAATACGCGCCCACGGTACGTTCGGTGCGCTCGTGAAGCATTCTCGTTCCCAGAGCCTACGATCTGTTCAGTCAGCGGTGGGATCGTAGGGCTCTGGTATCAGCCATTACCGGATGTCGTGAAATTCACGACATCCGGTAGCGCATGTCTAATTCGTTAAAATGCTATTGCGCCTGCTCCATTCTCGTCCGTGGAGCTCTGGGCATGACAATTCTGACAACAGCCGAGAAATTTGAATTCCTATCGATCGAGTCATGGTGTCAGATCGACTAAAAGCTGTTCGGGACCCTCTAAATCTCCTGCAATTAGCGAAAAACCTGGAGCTTTAAAAGGAACAAACTTAAGAAGCTGCCTTTCGTGCCGTAGTTGTTCAGAAGAACGATTGTCTCTGCATTTCGCTCACGGGTTTTGGATTTGTATCTTGCCTGAATAAAGGTATTGCATTTGCGTTATGCTGAATTGTACAGTTATTTTATCACATTCGTCTGGTTTCTGATGTGTGAGAATGTCAACTGTGCACTTATCGTTTCGCCACTAAATGCTACATTGTATTACGTTTCACCCCATCGAAAATTTCCAGAAGCATTTGGCGCCCAAGTTTTTAAACATCGACATCAAGAGGTCATTACAAAAGTTGATGAGACAGTTACATGTAAGTTTATTTATGGACAAGCTGTAGTTTTGTAGAAAATGCTGTAGCGAGAAAAGAATCGCTGGCATTTAGCGACAATCTCTAACACTTTGAATTCTTACGTGCTTAACCAAACAGCAAAATTTGGTCGCTCAATCTGCCCTAAGTCACATTCTTTGCGTGGAAACTGATCAAGTCAATATATTTTAAAATTAATGCCCTGATTAATTCAACCGGAAATAAAACGTTATGCGTAAAAGCTGAAAAATTTTAACGTAATTACGCATACAGTTTGAATGGGTCAGTCAAAAAAAGTAAATTTTTGGCCGTTACCAGAGCTACAAGAGACGTAATTTAAAAAAGCCGCGTAGCTCTGGGGACGAGAATGCTCGTGAAGTTCACAGCAGCGGACGTTTCTCTTTCGGAAGATGTCTTCGATAAAGCCGTGAAAAGTGCACTGGGAAGAGTGAATACTCATGGAATAAGCAATCTCACACAACACCAGTCGAAGGCCTTGCTTTATTTTCTGTGTGGTAAAGATTCTTTTGTCTGTTTGCCAACCGGCCATGGCAAATCGCTAATTTACTAACTGGAACCATAGGAAACCCAAGCATAATATTTGAATATCATTAAAAATGGCGTTTCAAAATATAAGACTTTGTATGGGATTTCGAAGCGAACATTTTGAGCAATACATAACAACGAACTATCTGAATCAAGTTTATGAAACATTACATGGTGTTGTTTGTTATCCTTACAAAGCATTTTGAGCAATTTTAGGTCCATTTACTTAACTGTGTTAGTACGTGTATAATACATTGACAAGGAAGGAGTCATTTGGCCCGATTTAGCCACTATCACCGCTCGACACGTTTCGGAATTCGCTCGAATTTACCCACAAATATAGTTCAGGCTCCCATTCTGACTTAGCGACTTGACAAAAGGAAGACATACAAGTGATTTTCTCAAAACCAATTGCACATACCTCGTGTCCCAAAAGAAATTATCCACTGCACAAAATCATAATTGTATCTCAAAATAGGCCGCCATGGATGCGTGAGGATCCCGATGGTCCCATTTGACAGCGGTCGGCACTGGACACCAGTCAACTTATGCCCTTATGGGGAGGGCCACGCTCGTTTTGGTCGTGTTACAATTTTGTAGTAACTATGACCCGGTGCGGACATAAGATTGTCGCTCCGACGCAGTCTGGTTCGCGTGAGAAAATCGCTGCGTGTTACAAGCGGATAGCAAAAATAAATCATTCCCATTTCTGAATTTATATCCCTTTTTAGGGTGTATATTTTCTTGTTTTTTTAATAAGTAGGTTACCTGACCGGCTTCATGCAAATATAGAAATAGATATAGTATATACAATAACAATTTTAAAACAAAACATTTTCACGCGCGTGAGGATATGAATTTAAATGAATTTGCCGACTTAGGTTCAAAAAAAAAAAATCTTATATATAAAACCTATCGACGATTGAAATTGAACACATTTAATTCACACAGAGTACGTATTTAAAATTTACGCAGTAGACCGACCTGTATTACAAACGTTTTGTACATGAACGCAAATATGTTCAATTTACCACGCATGAATAGAAACATTGGAGGAAGGAGAAACACGGTTCACTTTCTTTTTTGCTTGACTCATTTTCATTTTCTAACGGCCAAGACCGTTTTAATTTCTTTCGATAACTTAATTCTCTCCACAAGGTCACGGAGTCCCGCGCAGCGATTCCAGACTACGTTGGAGCGACAATTTGTGTCCGCACCGGGCCATAGTTACTACAGAATTGTAACACGACCAAAACGAGCGTGGCCCTCCCCATAAGGGCATAAGTTGACTGGTGTCCAGTGCCGACCGCTGTCAAATGGGACCATCGGGATCCTCACGCATCCATGGCGGCCTATTTTGAGATGCTATTATGATTTTGTGCAGTGGATAATTCTTTTGGGACACGAGGTATGTGCAATTGGTTTTGAGAAAATCACTTGTATGTCTTCCTTTTGTCAAGTCGCTAAGTCAGAATGGGAGCCTGAACTATATTTGTGGGTAAATTTGAGCGAATTCCGAAACGTGTCGAGCGGTAATAGTGGCTAAGTCGGGCCAAATGACTCCTTCCTTGTCAATGTATTATACACGTACTAACACAGTAAAGTAAATGGACCTAAAATTGCTCAAAATGCGTTGTAAGGATAGCAAACAACACCATGTAATGTTTCATGAACTTTATTCAGTTAGTTTGCTGTTTTGTATTGCTCAAAATGTTCGCTTCGAAATCCCATACAAAGTCTTATATTTTGAAACGCCATTTTTAATAATATTCAAATATTATGCTTGGGTGTCCTGTGCTGGAACAAAAGAATCTGGGTTGCGGTTGCTTTCGGACCAAAAAATTTTACTTTTGGATTGAGCGGGAATCGATGCGAAGGGCTGCGCGAATGAGCACTTTAACGCTTATTTTTATGGCGAAATGACATTTATCTTGGTCAACGGCGAGACAAGCAAACGGCAAGAGGAACAATTATTTGCCGACTGGCGGCCGGTAATTTTGAAGACGAAACCGTCTCAGTACAAAATATAATTTACCGCACGACGGCCGAGAAGTTTAAATACGAAACAAACTCGACACAAATGCGTTTTGTTGATTGAAAGCCGAGAATGTTGAGGACGAAAGAGTCTCAACACGAAAATACTTCTGAATGACAGGGACAAAAAGAGGGACAAAACAAAATAAATATCTCGAAGACCAATATTTCTATGCGAGCTTTCCGTGACTCGCTAATTGGAAATCACTGGACTGTAACAACATGTTGACAGTCGACAAATCGCAGTTTCTTGATCAGCAAAAATATTTCGACGCTGACAAGTTTTCAAACTGTGACATAAATTCGAACAGAATTATTCTCAGCCTTACGGTTTAATTAAAGCTTTCCTCAAATCTGTCGTGTTTAATACGAACGAAGTCAGAATAGTTTGTTGTGGACGCGGCTGTCATTCAGTAAAGATGTCAATTGAAGCGAGGCCGACAAGGCTCGGTTACATTTGAATTTAGCGCATGCTCAACAGGGAAAGTCGCGGCGGCTGGCAGAGGTCCCTTCCTCTTCCCGACTTATCTAGGAAGATCGAAGGGCCTCTGCTCGCAGGGTATTTGCCGAGTGATTCGTTCTGGTAATTTTTCAAGAAGTAATTCAGAGTCTGGTAAATTTTGCTGTCGGCTACAAATACACAAATTTGTCAAAGCGTGGCAAAAACTTCACGCAACATTTTGTTCATTATTTCGCTCAATGATAAAGTTATGCCGAGTTTTGCAGAGTTGTGTCTTTCATTCAGCACGGGTCTTTCTTTTGCTTGTTTTCCTCGGGCTCAGGGGGAAGAGATAGCCATACCCCAAATCAAAATTTTGCAAATTTGTCTCCATTTTCTTAATATTTGTTCTTGAAATTACTTAACGAGTCTTTCGAAAGCTTTGAAATGTTTTCAAATCGTGCCGGGAAACACAGTAAGTGTGACGTCACAACCGTGTTTACATACTCTCATCTAAAAACACCTATCGACCAATGAAAGTGCGCGTCGGTACTATCTGAAATATTTAATAAATGATATTATTCAAAATTATGCCCTGCGTAATCCTACTATCGGACATGGCGCTGCAGGTAGACTGTTAAAGAAAGAGGCTGTACCAGCACATAAATTCATGATGTCGTAAATTCACGTTTTTAACAATGAAAGACATCTAAGTAACTGAGCCCCTATGAGACAACTATAAAGCCCTTGTGGAAAATGCTTGTTTTGGCCTGTGTAAGGAGAAGAAGAAAGCTAAATGAGTTTTTAAGTAAACGCAAGCGTCTGATAAGCAGTTTGTTCAGTCCTATAGTGGTGATGCATGTCGGGAAGTGGTGGACACGGGAAAGAAAACCCAGAAAAAAAAAAAGAAATAAAAATCTGGGGACTCAACGCAACTTGTACCCTCCAACGCAGAAATTCTTTGGGCTGCGTTGGGGGCTACGCAACTTAAGGCCACTTTATCCTGAACTGTGGATCCTTTAGCCGGCTATTTAATAACTAACCATTCCTTGCAACTGCCAAGATCACACTTATCACTCTACACATTTATTGTACTTCCATACACTGTACAGCGACTTCCAATTTACCTCGTCTCCAGGCCACATGCGGTCAATCTCGTCTCTTAGTTTGTCTTGGACTTGCGTATCAAGGGTGAGATGATAAAAAAGAAAGGCCAAAGTAGTACTGGAAGTTTCATATCCAGCGAGAAGGAACATTAGACACTGGGCCAGAATATCTTCACTATCAACTTTCTCTCCTCCAGTTTCTTCTTTTGCATCGAGCATCAATTGCAGCATGTCCTTCCTCTATAAAAAAGGAGTTAGACAATACTTAAGATATCTTACTCTCATATTCCATCTAGTGAGTTGTCGGTCTAATCTTAGATCCGTGTCAGTTGGACAGTTACCTGCACAGTCTACACTTTTGCACGGTGGTTTCCACTTTGAAGCCCTTCCAATGCCAAGTGGCAACGCTGATAATGCAAACAACATTCCAAGTATTTTTTTTTTACTTTTGCCGATAACTTACTTGCTCTTTGCTTACGCCACGTGCCTTCGTCCTTTCGGCAATAATCTTTGCTGCTACGGCCCCAATCTTGTCAAAGTTAAAAGGGTCTGGGATGTACTTGAATAACTCTGCTCCAAATGGTAACATCACTGCAAAGGAGACATATCAAGACAAGTTGAAATTAATATAGGCCTTGACTGAAACATCTGCACACAGTGGAGCGGTAGAGCGAGAACAGTGGAGCAGTTCTTTTTGGAGCGAAAATACGAGCCTTGCTCTTGAAGTCAGAGATTATGAATACAGCTTACATTCTTTTTGCTACTTGACATGTAATTGTCTCCCAAAAGCGTCAGATATAATGTGTATGTAGATATCTGACGCTTCTGGGAGACAATTACATGAGACAATTACACACTTGAGAGGGAGGCCAAACGACTGAGGATCGTGTAAATTTCATGCAAATATTTTCCTTGAGGTAAATTGTAATTGTGGGCTTCGTCAGGCACCGTGCAGGGGGAGAGGCAGGGGAGGGACAAGGTCCCCCCCTTTTTTTGGTGTAGGACCTAATCAGTGCGAGAGTTTTCCCAGCAACTGTTATTTCAGTTGGCGTATAGACGGATGGCAGTCAGTCAGTATGCCGAAGAGATCAACCTAGTCTGCTTGCTCAAGTAACTCTTGCAACCAGTTGAAGTTACGTAGAAAACCTGGCGTTCAATGACGACACAACTGCAGAACAGAAATCTCACCATATTCAAAGATCAGAGGCTTTGAATTTTGAAATACCATTCTTTGAAATACCACTGATAAGCTGGAAGACTATTAAATTTGCAAAAAGGGCAACCAATATACTTCGCGCACAAATGACTGTTGGTGCCTATTGCCAGTGATTTACGTTAGTTCTTTGATGACGTGTTCGACAGAGTGTCATTCTAAAGTGTAGCTTTAGTCAGGGAAACAGCTAGTTGGTTAAAAATGTCAGATGATACGCCTCAGCCCGCCCTCAAAGTTGTCTCACAATAGCGTGTTCCATTTAGATCACTCCCTTTAAAATTGGTTCTGCCGTCCCTATTGGGGTCGGAAATCATTTTTTAAAAAAAAGCAAAGTTTTAAAAGAACTTACTTACATGTAAATGAGACACAGAGCTGACCGAAAACACGTAAATATTTTCAACCAAACTTACTGTTCACTAACTGCAATATGAATGTGTTAAAAGTAACGGCAAAAACAGTAAATCCTTACACAGTCCAACAATAGGTTTGGGAGCCGTAGCTTTCTTAGCCATTTCAGTAATAGGATCATTTTCAACAGTCTGTGTTTCTGCCTTGACTCCAAATGCTGTTGACAAGATCACTTCCATGGTCAGGCTTTGAAGCCACCTGAAAGAAAACGCAAGTTTGAGAAAAATCATATCTGTTTAAAGAAGACCAAAAATAACTAATACGAAATCACCTTTAAAAAATGACCATTGATATATCATCTGCAAACGTTGAGCGTTGCGGCTTGAACGGCTGAAAATGTGATGCTCTTCAGTCAATCTTAAAAACATTGTAGTGGAGTAAAGCAACCCGTCTTAGCATGGTTTTAATGTTGTTTTGCTTTCAAGTGACAGTTGTATAATTCCCGCCTTGCCCCAGCAATGAATTATCTCAACATGATAGGTGCAGTGCTTTATTATGTCAATCGCAGATAGACATATTTGATAATTCTAAATCCAGGCACAGGGATAACTGCCAATTTTTCTTAAAGGTACAGGTACAAGGAAAAAAATAAATTTGTAGATGACTAACCATCCACTAGCTAGAGCCAGGAGGCTAGAATGTATGCACTAACATCAATCCGCTGACCACAATTTGTTTCAGTTGTTGTTAATCGTGTTATCACTTGAGCTATAACAACCTGTGAAAATCAACAATCTCTCCTGTTTTCGACACCTTGTCCACCTTTTGTATCAAGGTGTCCACTGCTTCATTCATGAAGGACATCATCTACAAGAATTGGAGATCATAATGTTAATTTACATTACATTCAAAGGCTAGCAGTTAGGGGAGGCTTTCGAGTCAACGTACAGTAAGGAGAGGTATACAAGATGAGTCAGCGGTAGGGGAATTCGCTGTTACAAGCTGTAAGTGTGTTACGCCCAGGTAGCAGTTTAGTCCGGTAGCCGTTAAGTCTTACCTTTTGGGCTAGAAATAGGGTACGGTGTTGTCTAAGACAACGTTTTTGGAATTCTGTCTAAATGACAGTCATACAAATTGGTCAGATTAGGGGTTTTGAGTATCTCCATTTGAAGAGAGTGTGGACCCACTTCAAGCTTGTTTCATCAGGATCTCAGAATACGCAAAAAAACAAAGAAATGCTTAATATATTTCTTTAATGAGGTTCCAATAATATCAAATTATCCCATGGGTAATTATAATTATCAAGTGGATTATCCAATTGAAGTAGTTAGATACTACTTGCCTGCTTTATTTTCGACGCACTGAAGGTCGACGTCAACGTGGTGCGTAAGTCCTTCCACTTCTGACCAGGTACAATGGATAACATTTTATTATAAGGTCTCCTGAATTCGACCATACCCTAAGAACAGAATCAAAGAAAATAAACTGGCTGGAAATAAACTGGCTACATCAACTTTGCTTTCAGTATTTACATGGAAATATCGGTTTACAAAAAACACAAGCACTTATTATATTCCAAGTTGGTAGAATTACCCGCCGGTCGTGGAACTTTGGAAATTCTTTAATGAGGATTTCTTTGATCATGTCTGGATCACCAACCATCAAAAAAGGGAGTCGGAAAAAATACATTCTAAAGAACAAAAAGGAAAATCAAAATTAATTAAAATACATTCATTATGTGGCTAGAGCTTCTAAATATATAATGCACGCTGCGATTTGCCGATACTCGGGGCCAGATTTTCCAGTAATGCCCTGGGGCATTATGAGCGATATTAATGCCCGGTTGTTAAAGCCCTCAGTTTTTCTTGTACGTACCTCGCTTCGCTCGGTCCGTACCAGAAAGACCTCGGGCAAAATGCTCCCTGAGTATGGCCCTCGCGCTCAGTTAATAAGAAGTAAGTGGTACAAAGGTATATAATCAAATGATCAAAGGAACCTCATGTGTGGAAACAGTTCTGTAAGGACAGTGGCAACAAACATAAACTGATTGGAAGAACTGTTTACGTAGGGTGTGTTTGCCTTGAAAGTTGATATTGTGTACCTGATTTAATGTACATACCCATAGACCTTTCCATATTTCTTGTACCATTCCAGATGCAGCTTGGGAACAATGTTTGGCTGTACAACGAAAAATGCCACCATCATATTTTCAATATAGTAGGGCATCGGTTTCAAACAACACAATTTCTAAGTTAAGGAAGGCACAGGCTTCCTTTTCTCAGCTTCATACGTTGTGTTTTCAACTGCGACGGCCTTCCTGATTTATTGAAATAAGGTAAGCTTCGTTAATCACCGCCGGTAACTAACGCCGTTTGACACAACAGAGCTACCCGATTTAAACTGAAACGCTTACTTTTCAGGGTAAATATAAATTGCAGTAATCGGGACTATGATCTCACTGACCAACTAGATTGGGGTGACTTGGAATGTGATCAAACTGAGCTGGAAACGTGCCGGAGATCTGACTTATGATAAACCTTCAAGGGTCTAATGAAATGAGCAAGAGAAATTTTCTTATTGATGAAAATACGCATCTGTCAAAGTTCGTACAAGTGTATATGGAATTATGTAAAATGGATCAAACGTCAAATGACGCTGAAAAGAATTCCTATTACAGCCTGCAACTCAAACAATAGATAATCAGACGATAGGATGAATTATAAAGAGGACAGAGAGACATGGCCGGTCTTAAACAACACTATTCAACCATGAGTGTTCATTACCTTCTGGGAAAAACTGGAACTCATGGTTATCACACTGACAAAGAAAGCGATAACTCACATTAAAGAGAGTCCTCCCTGCATTTCCAAGAAAAGGAACCGGAGTTGGTCCAGGGATACCCATCTTCTTGAACACTGTGTATGGTACGACACAGTACCTAAGTAAGAAGATCAAACTTCAAAGTTATAGGACCGTTCATTTTTATGAGCTTGGTCGAAAGGGGAGAGGGAGTCACCTATAAATGGAGTCTGATGGACCAATGGTTACTGAAAAACGTCGTAATCATCCTCTTCAAGTGAATGATTTTGTCCGAAAAAGGAAGAGAGGAGGGTGAGTAAAAACGCATTCGGTACCTGAGATACGGAGAACGTTCCCTGATTGGCCCTGGGAGGACGACAACGACGACCTCCCTTCCAGCACGACTGGATGGGAGGTGTTTTGAGTCCTTTCAAGCTTGCAGAAGTGTTTTACACAACAAGAAAAGTAAGTTACTTTTGTGTCGCTCTTGTAAACAGGGAAACAGACAAACAAACTGACGCGTAAACTGATTTTTCTTTAAAAAGGTTTTCATCCAATGACTGTGCGCATAGTGTGTGAATAAGAGTTAGTCTTATCTCATTAGTCAGCACAGAGTAAAGTGAGCATAACTAAGGTAGAAAGGCAATCTAAAGTCCTAAGATAATTTTTAATCTTGCCCTAGCGCGTCTTTCGTGACAAGTACCGATGCGTGACCACGACCTAATTAATTCATAAAATCCTTTAATAGAAAGAGTTCGTCTTCTTCTTTCTTACCATGTACACTCAACTGCCACATCACACATACCGGTAAATTAGAAGAATCAACAATCCAACCAGAAGCGTGATCCAATGTTCGTTCGCAAACGCTCCTAATGTTTGCAGAAAACTAGCCATCGTTACTGTCTTCGCTGGTCGAATTAGCTGAATCGATCAGTCTATCAGTCTTTGATCTTGTCCTCCTCGGGTATACTCTCAATGTCGACTGTCCGGGTTTGTAGGAGTTCGTTGAAGCTAGCAGTAGCTTTTTTTTTCAGGTCTCTCCCTTCGCTCTGTTAATACATGAAACATTCTATATCCGTTGGCACGTACATGTATTATGAATTCCCAATTGCAGTGGCCATGGTCAACTGGCACTTTCATAGGAACTCAACCTGCACGTTATTTTAAAAGCAAATCCTAATACCCAAAGCTAAGACACTTACCCTTCGCTGTCAGATTCTTGTATCACAACTCAAAGTCGTCTGTTGTTCAGTTGTTTGTGTGAATGTCCTAACTGAATGCACGAGTGCTCATAATTAGCAAGCGTGCGTTAGTTGATTTTGAAATATCTCAATATCGTTAGGGTTAGTACTGGTGATATGCTAATATAATATATGCAAGACGGTAATGTCACGTACCGCCTGATCCGGAGAGTGATGCTAAGAACTTTTGCTCTCATGTAGTGACTGATTTTTTCGCAATTTGAGCTTGATCCCCACAAAAATGCGATAAATTCTTGTCAACGAAATTAATGGAAAATGTTATTCTTGGAGTAGTCTTGGAAAACATAGACAACATAGCTACAGATCAATTGGCTGAACTCAGAGCAACGGGAATGCGTCACTGGAAATTGAAAGTATTTCAAATGTAAACCCGTCATAAGCGATCAAACGTTCGGAAATCGATTAACTCAATCGCGATTGAGTTTGCCGGGCAATCAAACGAAATCGAACAACAGTCGAACATTAAGCTCTGTGTGAGTTCGATTTCGAAGCCTATCGAGCAAGACCTAATCGAACTCAACTGATCCATTCGATTGAGTTCGATTGGGTTCTGAGATGTATTCAGTCGACACACAACGTCTCACTATTGGTTCGGTTTCTGTTCGCAAGCTCTGGTAAACCTACGTACATATTATAATAGTTCAATACCATGCAAATATTTTTGCTTACTTTGCAAAAATTTTTGCTTACTGTGGAAATATTTTTGCTTACGTGTTCAAAGAACAAAAAAGTAAAGTTTCTTGAGAAGTTCGTACTTCCGCTTAGTAAATTATACGTATTGTAGCAAAACTAGTTCCTTCCAACGACAGTTTTCGCGTCCGCAATCTAATCTGGTAGACATCTATTTCCGCAGGACGTGTCTACTAGAAGGAAATTCCGCATAGTTCTCTTTTACATTCAATCACTGAGTTTATTTCTGCTACCACGAGGACATTGATTTTGGCGAGTGAGTTGATTAATGGAGTTCAGCTAACTCCTAACTCCGTGCTACTGACGCGAAACCAAACCGCATCTATCGCCCAGCTGTTTACAGGAGTACGATGCCCTTGCAAAATTGCGGCTTCCATTACGAAAGGCTGTTTCCTTGGTTGGTGTGAGTAGAGACACCAAACGTAACGATTTCATGCGCGTCAACCTATTATACTAGAGATCTCGAGTCAGAACTTGACCACGAAAACACTGACTGTAGACAACGAGAAAATTGTAGCAAATGTCAGACATATTTGGCCTTCGGTATGACAAACTATTATTTTCGTCACCGGTTTATGTGCGGCATGAAGAGAAAATATCCGAGTCATCCTGCGAGAGAAGTCTTCGAAGCTGCCAAGTCTGGAGATGATGTTCTGCTTGATAAATTTCTTCAGCAGATGAACGTTAGCGAAAGAACTTCCGCGTTAGAAACAAAGACGTCTTCTAATTGGGGTAACGAATTCGAACCCCAAACCAAATGTACTCCATTGGTAGTTGCCGCTGGAAATGGAAATCTTGATTGCGTGAAAATACTTCTTAGATACAAAGCAGATATCGAAGGTGGAGGCGATGACGATAATTATCATTATTATTGCAAAGGTTATACACCTTTGTTCGCTGCTGCTGCCAACGGTCATCTTGATGTCCTCAGTTGTTTGGTTGAACGTGGAGCTGATGTTAACGCACTTGTAGATGACTGCACCCCACTAATGGTAGCAAGCTTAAATGGTCACTCGAATGTAGTAAACTTCCTTGTCGAACACGGAGCCTACATGGATCTTCAAGACGATGACGGTAATACTGCTCTTCACTGTGCTATTAAAGGTAACTCACCTGAGGTCGCCCACATACTATTAACTCAAGGAGCATCCCGGCTGTATAACAATCGACGGTTAACACCTCTTCTTCTTGCCAGTGACAAATGTATGAATTCCGTAGTGGAGGAATTAATTAAGAGGCCAGATTGCACAAAAGAACAAAGAATTGATGCTTTAGAGTTTCTTGGCGCCCGCATTGCTGCCCCCGGAATGAGGAAGACTGGGGAAGCACTTCAGTACATAAAGCGTGGTATGGAAGAAAGGTTTCAAGATCCTTTAAATCCCATATTGAAACAACCATTGGAACCTGCTGAGGCATATCACAATAGAAAAGAGAGTCAAACTCTTGAGGAGCTTGCTAGAATAGAAGGCGATATGGATGAAATTCTCATGGAAAGTCTTTTAATTAGAGAACGAATCCTTGGAATATACAACATAGAACTTCTTGGCCTAATTCGAGGTGTTGCTGATAGGCTTCAGCGTCCTTGCTATTTTAATGTTCGCTTAGGATTACATAGACATGCAAAGAAGATAGCCACACTTTATAAGAAGTCAATCACAACGGACTTAAGTGGTTTAACACTTTTGTTTTGTCATATGATCCAGAACAATTTGCCCCCAACACAAAACGCCGTACTCGAAGCTCTTGAGGCAACCGTTCTTGAGTATGAGAAACCGAGAATAAAAAAAATGAGAAGAGTACTTAAAACTAAGTCTCTTGGAGACAGAAAATGCCAGGAGCTGTACGGCTTATTTGATTCTTTATTTGGTTTTATACTTATCTTTGCCAACGTTGACCTTTGTGCAGAGGACCGTGAGAAAAACCCAACTTTATTAGTCTTGCTGCGAAACGTTTTGCGCTTAAATCCTTGCGATGATCGTGGAAATACATTGTTACACCTAGCTGTTACAGGCAGCAGAGATTTTCTATCCCGTCTGTTTGAATTCCCGTGCGCTAAGATGGTCAAGCTTCTTGTAAAGGCAGGATTCAATGTCAATGCCATCAACGACGAAAGGGACACTCCGCTTCACAGAGCGGCGTCCCTAAAACCCAGTAATGACAAGTTGCATCTCTTGACTGGCACGCTGCAAATCTTGTTAGATGGAGGTGCTCATCATGATTTTATCAACAAAAACGGTAATTCAGCCATGGAAATGGCTCAAACTGATGAGGCCCGCAGGATTATTTCTCAGAGAAAAACACTGGAGTTAAAGTGTATTTCTGCCAGGGCTGTAAAAAGGTTTGGCCTTCCTTATTTGGGTGTTGCTCCCAAAATACTTGAAAGCTTCATCGGCATGCATTAGAAATGCAATAGTATATGTGTAAAAAAATATCTGCATGCATGGAAAATACACTAAGCACTGAACAAGTGACCGTATTAGCAAAAACGTTTAAAGACGTTCAACTGGCTATACGTTGTACGATATAACTAAACAGGTAATGGCGTTGGTTCCATAACAGAAAGGAACAGCAAAAACTTCAAACATTCCCGATCTTTCGATAGAAGGCAAAGAGGACGACAACCGAAAGGAACCGTCCTATAGAAAGCAACCACCAAATTTCGTTTCTTGCCAGGAATCCCGTCTAAATCATCCTCTAGAACTCCGGAAAGGATGTCTATAGATCATGCATTCGAAATATTGGATGTTCTTTCACTACAGAGCGAGTTTCCCTTTAACAAAATCAGGGATAAAAACTCCCTGATCAGGGAGGAATTTGCCATTTTTTGCCAGGCCTCGCGCTATCGCGCTTAGTTTCAAGCCTCCCTCAGTCACTCGTTAGCGCATTAAGGCCTGGGGACGAGGCTGTGTTAACCCTATTCAGTCCGGGAGGGATTGCGGAATCTACCCACACGGACTTTGGACCTTTAGAAATTCTTTACATGCAAGAAAAAGCCAGCGATCTTCGCAAAATTTCCTTACATTTATCTGAAAATAATTTGTTTGACATGCCATTGTTCATAAAATTTAATGTCGCCGTAGCATTCATTTTAGCAGGCAGGTTTTGCAGAATTTTGAATTTACGTTTTGGCCACCAGAAAGCAGCACAAGACAAAAACGGCCTCTCGTAAGTAGCAGTAGGTAGTAGGAACCACCTGTGGAAAACGCCACATGATATCCAGTTCGCAAATGAACAATGAGAATAGAAGACCTCATTTTTATTGAGATAAAGTTTACACCAGAACCACTTAATGTGGTCTTTAAAAAAACCTCAAACCACACTCTTTATTAGCACCCATGCATTGCAGCTGCCATCACGAAACTAAGAGCCTGTAGTATACAATTGCAATGCAATATAATCGCAAACGTAAGTAGGAAAACAAAATAGAAAATTCTTTTTTTCCCTCCCTTTTTGTTTGCTTTGAGCTTGCTTCAATTGTGAACACCGGAAACGCAAAAGCAAGCGTTAACGTTCAGAAACATTTTACAAGAAAACGAGACGTGACGATACCCCACCTTTTCAGCCACAAGTGCATCAAATTCGCACACGCATCTACGTCATTTGTAAGATCGCTTACATTGGTGTTGGCAGCTGCGTTTGAAAACAACAACATTGGTATTAAGAAAAGATGGAATGTTGAGAATGTCGTAAGCGTGGGACAAAGAAAAATCTTAGTCCCCGACGGGAATCGAACTCATAACCTTTCGTGTCACTAGGAAACTTAGTCAATATGACCTAGCTCTCAACCAGTCTCCCAGTCTCTCAGTGGTTAGAGCGTCCCACTGTTGTACTGAAGGACATCGGTTCGATTCCCGTCGCGGACTTAGAGTTTTTTTCTATATCGATCAAGATTGGTATTATAGTTCATTTAGCCACCAAAGTAGGTTTATAAGTGCCTGAACTGAATAAGCAAGTTGGTTTACCGTTTGGGATACACAAAATCCTGCAAGTTCAGTAAAAAGTCTATAGATTTTCAGGTTAGGCGGTTGTCTTTCGGTTATAAAAACGAACCTGATCGGACTCTCTTTCACCTTCACATATCTTTTTCTGTTCTGTCAGGATTTTGTCAATTTTTATTGCGACCATCCTGTTCATTCCTTCAAGTATCTTGATCTTTTGTCGAAGCTTGTCTAGTTTTTCGTGAACTAAAACAAATAAATCATTAATTAGCTTGCATGCGAATTGAATAATTTTCAGTTCATTTTTACTTTTGCAATCTTTGCAGCTTGTTTCCAGTCCACTCTCTCAACTGTCGCTCTAAGCTGACTCACCCGTCCTCCTCCAGGTACGATAATGGGGAACTTAAGCAACCACGGCGGCAAAGGCAAGGAAAACGTCAGTTTAAAAGTGACTTGCTAAACTTCCTCGCGATTATTTCAACTCTTGCAATCCGGGTAATGTAACCGAACCATCCAGGAACTGAATTTGTAAGGAAGGCGTGACCGTTTAGTAAGAAAAAGGAAAATTCACTGTCGTGTGTTCACGTTCTATATAAAACTTTTAAATCGGTCATTTCACGTTGCAGTTGTGCACAGAACGGCAAAGAAATGTACCAAAATTCATACTGAACACACTTGCAGAGTTACTGTTTATTGATCAAAGCTTTTCTTTCGTGACGTCCTGGTCACCCGTTGCAGTCGTGTTCGCTTAAGCTCCTCAGTGTTTAGGTGTCCCTACTTCCCAGTTTTAACCTTTGGGGTCTATCGAAGCGTCACCCGTTCATTCGGTGAATCGCGTCAAAAACACGAAATGTTTGGTTCTCAGTACTTGTGCTAGTAACTCGACGATTTGAATTACTAGCTCGATTACATAAATTGTACCATGTGAAGTCCAGTGTGTGGTACCACTTTCAAAAAAATGAAAATTGGATAGTGGATGTAAAGTCACTTTTGATCAAAATTCTGGAAAAACACTTTAATTCGATCAGTCTTGAAAATCATTTAGTAAATACGATTGATTTGCATGCAGTGGATGTGCACAAATACAGCTCTCCAGTTACAATTAATGCCAAATTACCTCACAGAAAGCCAATCGCAATTGAGCATTTTGCCATAGAGTCGATTATGGAATAAGAAATAGCCTTACAATGAACCAACTAAGTACACTACCATTACTACTGAAAACCAGGAGCCATAATCGGGGACGGAGACCGTAAGCGCAGGGTCCACGCGGCCCCATCGAAAAAGACAAATGTGCTATTTTTAGAAAAAATTGCGCCACCCTCAACGTCATAAACGCGCGTGGCTACACGCAAATTTGCGTGGTTATAATTATTTGATATCCGGTATGCCCGAGTACACAATTGTTTTTCTTATTAAAAACGCAATCACTAATTGCTATAAAATCAAGAAAGAGAAAAAAAGGGAGAGACACTCCGAATAAAAAGGGAACAAGAATCGATCGCGATCACATGACTGACGGAAAAAGGCGCCAAAACCTTGCGAAGTGTTGCAGCGTCTCTTTGCGGAGCTGAATGAATCAATGAAACTGCTCCGAAGTGAACGTACAAGCACAAGGTCTGGGAAAAATCTCCCAATTATGGGCTCTGAAATGTGGTACGTGTTTGGTTTTTCCTGAAAATTGTTGTAATCGTCGTTCAAAGCGGATTGAAGCTGTACGATCTCACCGTTATGGCTGCGGGAGTTCAAATGAACGAGTTTGAAATCGCTCCGTTCGCACAACGCTGACAACGGAGCCATCATGTGTTTGTTTGATCGAACTGAAGACAGGATTAATAATTAAACTTGAACGATAATTACTATGCAGCTCACGGAAACAAGACTACGGAGGTAAGGAACATTAGAATTTACCATCTTACTTTTTAAACGCAAACCACAAAACGCAGTTTTTCTTAGTTTTGAGCCCGCCGACGGAATGGTAAAAATAACACTCAAACAACTGTGAAAGCGATTCAACGTATTTTACATGGCATCCGACTTGTGTCTAAATGTCTGGAGCTGCTCAAGGGAACACAGATAGAGTCACAACGAGTACAGGTAAACCAGTGTCAATTTTGTGTGGTATAGCCAAAAAATGTCACCTTTTCTGGTACTGGATTTGTTCAATGCTTGTCGTTCAGACTGTTGCATGATTTTTGTACTGACTCGCCACAAAAAGTGTGACAATTTTTATTAAATGCTTCTTTCCAATTTTACTGTGCTTTATTTTGTCTTGTCTCGATATTTCGGAGTCAAAGCCTTCCGTATAAAACCTGCTGTTTGTGAAATTTTAAGAACAAGTGATTGACTGGATGATGAAAGAAATTGTAAACAAAGCGCTAAATGCTTAAAATTCTATTTCTACAGTTTCTTTTCGTCCTAAGAAATCAAGCACTCTGAAACAACTTAGATTTGTGTCTCAGTGACGTTCAGTCGTAATTTCTTCTTAATTTTGCTTCGATACAACGTGATTTTTCTCGCCGGGTTGCTGGCAGAGAAAAATAATTAAGCTCACTCTGTCGTTGAAACCCTTGCCACCGACTGCGCTATGTATCCCTTCTAGGTTCGTAAATTGCCCAGAAAGTAATATTAAGTACTAGGGCAGCATGGAGTTTCACTTCATCTTTCTCCTTCTCATCGACGGAAGTAGTTTTTTTTCTCTTGGTGTTTTTCCAGTTCTCTATTTTGTCGACGATTGATAACGCACCACGAGAGCATTTGATTGAAAACAAGGCGCGCTTTTCACTATTCTTGGTCTTCATTATAAACATTTCGGCCATTTCGGTAAAGGCGGGCATTATTTCAGAAAACATACGCTGAGAAATCTCGACAGACATTTTCTTTGCTGACTCGGTATTTGAATATATGTTACTATTTTTCTTGCAGTGAAAAAAGTGACAACGATTTATCAGTGCGTTACTTTTCTTCAGTACGTGCTTGGAAAATCATTTTACAGTCTTTGCGGCTGCCCTTCAATCTCTGTACGTCCTCAGAGGAAATATATATTCGAGATGTATTTTCCCTTTTTCTGCCTGATTCGCCTTCAACTGATTTTTTCGTAGTTCGACGCCATTTTTGCCCGTAAAACGTTTCTTCCGTCCAACGGGGAAATCCTCGTCCGACATGTCCGACACATCTTCGCCACAGGATTTTTCTAAAATGTTCTCACTGCCATCATCGGAATCACTTGTATAATCCTCATATCCAGAGTCACTATCCAGAAAGTTCTCCCCAAGGGCTTGCCTCAAATTAGGAAGTGACACTGATGACAGAAATTGAATTTATTCATCTCCAACAAATAATTTCCGACGCCATTTTGTTTGTTTTTCTCTGCGCAGAGTCCTCGCAACACACACGCGCGTGTGTCACACGCGATGGCGCAATTGTTTCTAAAAATAGCACATTTGTCTTTTTCGATGGGGCCAACGCCAATACTGAAAATGGCAGTTAGTTACGGTCTCCATCCCCGATTATGGCTCCTGTGAAAACGTGATGCGGTAGGTGATCGGTTACTGCGGCTCCTAAAGCACCAGTCAGGAGCACTCAAGTGGGCTTTTTGCGCTATCTCTTCACTGTTTGAAAAAACTATGCTGCTTTATTTCTGACTTTGCTTTATCCATACTGCATTGCAGTGAAAATATATATATATTTTTTTTTTTTACCTGATAGCGGAAATAATCGCTGATATCTTTCTAGATAGCGATCAGTTGTTGTGGGAAAAAAGTACTTGTCGTATTTTCTTTTTCGTTCGTCGAAATACTGAAAAATAAAAATGCACAAACTGTTATCAACTCATTTCACGGCAAGTGCCACAGACATTTCGTGGCTGTGGTTTCTCACCAAACAAATGTACGAGAAATTGTTTCCCTTCCGCCCCAAAGGTATACATATTTCAAGGGCATTATTATTTCCTTTTTTTTTTTTTATCTTTCTGGTTCACAAGAAACAAAACATAACTTAATGATCGCAGGTCAGTCAAGCATTCGCCTGATATTTCAAACTTTGTAAGGGTGTAAAACTTGGATTACATCAATTTGAAAGTAAAACTTAGCACAAACTGTCAACAGATTATGAGTTTCTCTTAATTAACTAAATTCTACCGCTAAGGGTCAAATAATCATGGAGGCGATTTCTTTTTAAGCTTGTCTAAGAATACATTTAACACTACTACTACTACTAAAATAGTCGATAAACGAGCAACTCTCAGGGACACAAACCACCGAACTCTACTGTTTGCTGGTGGTGAAATGTAATCACACAACGGAGTTTCCATTTTACAATGCAAAAAAGGGTCCGTTGGGTTTCGAAACCGTTGATAGAAGAAACTTTGGGTTTGCAATTTTGAACCTCTTTCTTTTTTCTTAAGTCGTTAACATTTCCATTTCGCTTACAAGATTCTAGAGATACAGCGAACTGTTTCCACGGAAAAAGCCTATTGCGGTTTCGTGACCAGCAGTTTGCTTGTTTCTCTTGTAGTTTCAGCTCGCGTTCTGATTGGCAGCTACACAACTGGAAATGGCAAAATCAAATCAAAGTGTTCACGGTTTTTTGATTTGCACTGTATTTACCTCCTACAATCAGTCTGAATGTTTCAAATATTGGTGAATTTTTAACCCATACCTGTTTTCGAGTATCTCTCTTAGCTGTAAAATAGCAGTGCGCGATTGGATACGTTATTAAGTTGTATGGTAGGACAATGGGGTGCCTTCGTGCGTGCTGTTCTTCCACAACCGCCAGCCCAAATTTCCACTCCACTTCCCAGTTGGTCTAATGGATGAACATAAAGAGGAAAAGAAGAAAAAAGGGAAAAGAACTGTAAAAGCTAAAGAGAAACAGGTACAGTTAAGTTTAACATGGCAATTCTGTACTGAAACAAGAAGGCCTTTGTGAGCTCTTTATTCAACCTTATGTGCTCATTTTGATAAAAATTATGACGCACCTACAAAACGTTAAGTGTTCTATACACGACGACTTCATCGAAATTAGCACATTTATTTTTACAGCACCTCTTCCCAGACATCAAATTATAGATTGCCTCGAAAAGGTGCACGTGATGTTTGAACCGATCTGACGATTGAGCGATTCAGGGATTGGTGGTCTTTGCCGGGTAACTCTTGAAAGAGACTGTATTCAAATCCTTATACCCACGATTTTCAAGTGTTTGTTTTCTCTTGGGCACGTACCCTTCTTATTTGTGAAACTTAGACGTTCTCGTGTATTTATTTAATAATTTGTGCTCTGTTCCAGTGGCTGTTTTCGGCGTTTGTTAATGCGTACCCGTGTAGGCTCGCGCTTCTTATCAGTTTGCCAATAGAATAATTTTTGTTTTTTAAAAAAAATTGCAACGTAACAAAAATTGTAATATAACGATTTTTCAGTCTTTACAAGGCCTCAAAACTTCTTCTTGATATTCACCGGCGACCTTTAACCGTCTTAAAAGTACTCCTAAAATACAAGAAAACAGCTAGCTTACTAATTAATTCAATAACTATTTTAAAAAGACATGGCTCTTTACCCTGTATTTTTCATAAGTGTTTGTTAATAAAGCCACCAGGATATTCACCAACATGATCACCGACAAAATCAAGAAAATCAAGTACAAGATTCCGACAATTTCTGAAGTCAAACTTGTGTGGGATTCCAAATCTGACGATTCCATCAGACCAAATACAGACCAGACCAGCTGCCTGGCCGCTTTGAAGATACTGAAAAAAAATTCCACTTTAGCAACAGATGTGATAATAATGCCGGCATTGGATTTGAGTTTGCTTGTTTCCCTAAAACTATATTATTATTGTCATTAATCCCAGTAGTCTCAACACAACAACAAAGATTAAGCCATTAAAATAAGTGCCACCAGTAATTTCACAAACAAGATCACATGTTCATAACATTTAAAATAACCCAGGAATTGTCTATCCATCAAATCACATATAAATTTTACTCAAGCTCGCGCCTCGTTGGCTGGAAGCATACGGTACGACTCTTTTCGTGGTATAATTCAATGTGATCACCTTTGTTTCGAGAAAGCAAAAATGTATCCGTCAAAACAATTAAACAAGGCCTGTCTTTTTGTTTGGGAAAAGAGGTAGGTCAACCCGTTTAACAGAGTTTTTCAGAGTACCATTTTTAAGGGGAATTATTTAATACTCACGAACATGACCTACCAAGGAAACGCGCCTTGTACGCAATATCTACAAGAAGAGATAAAGATAACATTCGTTAATTTATTTATCTCAAACAACTATTGTGCGTCTTTCACCGTTTAAGAATCATTATGTACAACGCTCTATCGATCATCTTAAGATTTACAAGCCAATCCTTATAATTTGTCATCCTTCCGAAGACTATATTAAAGTATCCTAGATATTTGCGTACATTAAAAAAGTAAGTGGAAAATAAATTAATGCTATCCTTCCTCCACTGTTATATGTTTCTTATCAAATTGGCCTCAACCTTCGGAAAAGCCATTCAAAGGTGTCATTAAGCCTGATTTTTCCTTTCCTGTCTGTGCTGCTCCCGCCCGGAATAGCTTCTTCAGCAGCTATTCAGTTGAGGGTGTCAACTAGTTAATTTAGACGTTTTCTCTAATAAAGATTATTGTCGTTGTTGTTGCTGTTGATGTTGTTGTTGTTGTTGTTGTTAAAAGCACTATCCTTAGACTTCTCTCTATTGTATTTTTCTTAGTAACTCGCTTTTTTTTTTTCAGCAATGGTCCTCGTTTTTTCCTTTTATAATAAAGTAGCAGTGGCGAGAGTGGCCCGGGCTCGATTCCCGGACTCGAAGTCATATGTGGGTTGTGTTTGTTACTGGTTCTCGTCCTTGCTCCGAGAGGTTTTTCTCTGGGTGCAGTTGTGCACTTGTGCACGGCTAGAAGACTGAGACTATAATAAAGTTATTTGATTTAATTTTTTATTGGTTTAAATTTCTATGGAATTTCACTGGAAAGTAACTTACGGCTCATACAATGACACATTGTTGGCTGTTTGGTTCTTTTTGACATCGTTTGACATCAAGTATGACATCTCAGCGGAGTATATCTTTGCCATGGCCACTGAGAATGCGGCGACTACGAAAGCAAACTGCACAAGAATTATCATCAAGTCAACACACATTCGAAACAACGCCAGCTGTAAGGGACCGAAAACTGAACTTGATTCCAAGATACTGGAAAATCGAAGAATCAGGAACATGGTGTTGAAGCCGTAGCAGTAGCTGACGATCTCCAGCAAACGATTGTGAAATGGATCACCGCCGCGGACAATAATGATGGCACGAAGGATGACAATGATAACGTAAATGACCATTGTTAGCAGATCTACCCAATTCCAAATATCCCTGCCGAAAAATAAATAAATAAATAAATAAATAAACGAAATAAATACGACATATGCAAAAAGACACTCAAAGGCAGCGCAGCTCCCCAAACTGGCTATGATATCCCTCGATTCAAAAACACTTCTTAAGTGGACGGGACGCACTGTTGCGAAGTTGTGTTCTTAGGTAAGACATAAGTCCTGTGCCAGGTCGCACTTCACTCCACCCTACCAAAGGAGCTACACCCTGTTTGGTGCTCGATGCCCCGTACTTCCCGGGTTCATATGCAGTGAAAACTGAAAAGCCACAAGTTCCCTAGGGAGTCGGCAGCAGTCGACCAAGACTCCTTGGAAACGTTTCTAAAAATAACAGAATGTAATGCTTTGAGCGTTTACCGCTTATCAAAAGCATCTCTTGCAGTGATTCTTTAGTCCAATTGTCGTCGAACTGAAAAAGAAAGAGACTTGGTTTGGCAAAGAAAGGGGGAGGGGATGGGCTCGGTCATGCCAGGAGTGCTGACGTTACCAAACTCATTCGTGAACCCAAAGTTACATGCGGGGGATTGTGGGACACTAGTCTATCTTAAGTTTAACATACTTGAAATACACTTTGCTACGGAATTCAGGTGCCGATGTTCTCCACTGTTCGTACTCACTGAGCATCACTGCCAAGAAGAAAACAAACACTAGAGACTCTTCAATACATGGCAAAACAGACGAGCCCAGGACACAGATCCGGCAGTGAAGTGCGATAAAGGCGAGTTTCATGAATTCAGTCTTCACGAAGATCACCAAAGGAGTGTTTGTGTAATCAAAGTACCACTCTGTTGAATAGATGCAAAAGCAGTTAATTATTACATTTTTGGTTGATTTTTATTACATTTACGGTGAGTATTACATTTATGGTTGTTATTACATTTGTTGGTGATACACCTTTACGCCCAAAGGAACCAAGCTAGTGTTCGAGCTGGTGCTTAAAAATAAGTAGTATTTCTTTTCTGATTGGTTAGAAGACGCTACATAAATTAAACTGTCAACAGTATAAACTGCAGCAGCGCAATCAAAATTAAAATGAAAAAAAATGTATCCCTTTTACCGAAAAAGTCTCTTGACCGGTCTTTCACTTCTGAACTCATCTCCCCTTGCTCTTTATCTCGTTCTCCGTCTTCCTGAGTCATCTCTGAATTCTCTTCCTTCTGTTCTCTGTCCTGTGAAGTCATCTCCAGCTGGTTTCTCGTTTGGTCCGTTTTTAGATGAGTCAACCCTAGATGATCTTTCGTCTGGTCGAAGTCTTGTTGAGTTATATGAAGTGGCTTTTTCGTCTGGTCACTGCCTCTTGCAACCAACTCTGGTTTCTTATTTTTATGACTTCCGTTCTGAGTTCTTTTCTGATCTCTGTAGAAAGTATATGCAATCAGTGGAAGCAGAAGCGGGGTTAAGATTGTCTCGAGCACAATAAAAAACAACCTTGAAAAAGAATGTAGTATTCCAGCAGACTTAAAAGGCGAGCCCCTTTGCCATCTCATCTTCACCCTTTTGAACAGAAATGGATGTGTCACAAACTGCAAGAAAAAAATCGGTAAAAACTTATTTGAATCGTTAAGTCATCCCTCTCGACAGCTTAAGTTCGTATTTTAACTGGTTTTTTTTTTGTCCGTAAAAATTGAAACTAAAACTGCTTTCGGTAATTTTATTTCGAGCATATAGTTGGCTCTAAAAATGTTGTTGCTTTGTCTGTTGGATCAGAAGCAAAGAGACCAAACTCAATCGTGTCTTTGCTTCTTTTTTTAATCTACTTGCATTATTTTTCTTGAATTCATTATAATGTTTTCAGAAAATTTAAATAAACACAAAGTGCATGTAATCATAAAAACTCTTTAAAAAATAATTGTATCTGACCTAAAAGGTGCAAAAATACTGTAATTTTCGGCAACCTTTCTGCTGCCATCGTCAGAGTAAAATGACGACAATGAACAATTAAAAGATTCTTTAAGACTTGTCTAGGTCCCTGAGGGATGTAACAAAAGGCAAGTAAGCCTGGGGAAAGGCTGGCGTTCATTCACAGCGTTGGTGGTAAGAGTAGATTGTAAAGATTCCAAGAACAAGCGTTTCTGTCGATTTTTCACTCCAAGTTCCAGTATCTCCACATAGCTTGAATGAATGTCATGCCCAGTCGTCCCCGCTTGTTGTTTAATCGCCGAGTCATTGTTGCCTCTGATGCCAGGCTTGTGCCCTACCCCCGCCCGAGAGTTCGGTCATGTTAAACGCAGACTGCAGGCTGTGCAGACTGCAGACCGTGCAGACTGTGCAGACTGAGCAGACCATGCAGACTATGCAGACTATGCGGGCTGGTAATTTTTTTCAAGTAAACCTTGATTTGTTGTACTTTTTAGGACTTTTTACTTTTAGTCATCTTAAGATGCCCAGCAGCTTGGCACCGGGTTCTCAAAAAATAAATGCCCGGAGAAATTCTTTAAAAATTTCGACCAAAAGACAATTCACACCTCCTGGGAGTATTTTATATTCGTTTGCTAGGTGATTCAAAAGTGCATTTTGGTTTTGCAGTTTACAAAATTTCCGAGCTTGAGCATACCATAAACTCGCTATGTTACTGTGGCCACCCAACAAACTTTTTCACAAGTTTGCCAATCAGGGAACACAAAATTTGTGTGACGTGCATGGCTCCCTGCAAAGGTTTTGACATTTTTAACCGCTTGTCACGCAATCCGTACAGTTAAATTTGCGCGGCGCTTATTGGAGCTGAAGTGGACTCTTCTTTTCCCAGTGTTTTTCTGCCGCAAACTTGACAGATCACCCCTTTGCTTACTATTTGGCATTAGAAAAAAATATAGGAGCCTTGAAAAGGAAGATGAAATATGCACTGCCTTTCCGAACGTTGCGAAATCTTTCCAGTACTGGATGTTGCGACGAAACTCTCACCGATAAATTCATTCGCTATTTTGCCATTGTGTGAAAAATCCATTCGCTTTTGCATTCACTAATAAAAATCGATTCGCATTCGCTGAAATTTTTTCTCAGTAATTTTGAATGCAAGCTTTACATTAAGGAGACAGTGACTGAGCAATTCCGAATGAATTTAAACCGTTACGAGTGAAATGTTTAGACGATGTTGACATCAACTTGATTATTTTTGTCTATTTTGTGGTAGCGACACCGTACAGCAAAACAAACCAAAGATGGTGTTCTTTTCTGTACAAAATTACAAATCCACATCACTTCAGTCATTGAGAATGGAGGAAAAACTACAGCTACAACAGTGGAAATGTACATATAAATTTGAGGAAACCCTCGCAACAAATTGCGCATCTTCTTTACATTGTTTTGAATTCTCCAAGTGAGCAGACCCTAGGAAATTGGTTACATTTTTTTTTTCCGGAACCATGTCTGGCTTAGCATGTATAGGCATCTGTAGTAAAAAGTACAGCAAACATGTCTTCAGCAAACCAAGGTAAAAGAAACTGAAGAATAAAAATTAAAAAAATTCCCAGTCTGCACAGTCTGCGTGGTCTGCATGGTCTGCACAGTCCGCAGTGAGCGCAGTCTGCAGTTTGTGTTTAACATGACCGCCGGGAGTTCCACGATGGTTTGCTCTCCCTAACGTATACAAAAGAAGATGATTGACATTTTACTTTGTACACAATTCCTGTGACTTGATGCTCGAGTGGGTGGTCTTCAGGCCTTTTGTTTAAACACATCACCAAGTGTTTTGACTGGTCTGAATGCGGTATTGACATTCTCTTGCCTAGAATACGTTGAATTCTTTCGGAGACACCTTTAACGTACGGGATTGTGGCAAAAGCCGTTGTATTTTCCGGGACTTCTGACTGTATCCCTCTTCCCTTTTTTCTCGCATGTTTTCTCAATAAATTTTACTGGGTATCCATTATCCCTGAAATTACTGATTACCAGCTGTTCTTCATTGCGCCGTTGCCCGGTGCTTGATGGTAGATATTCGGTCCGGCCCATGACTGTTTTGACTACTGCTCTTTGCTCTCTGTAGGGCTGTGGGAGTCGAATGATAGCGGAGCTCATGGAGCACCATGGGTAAGCAAATCTGATAACCCATCGATCCGAGAAATTTTGGTTCTGAAGTCAGCGTACGCCCGCCCGTACGTCCGCCTGCACTTGGATCTGAAGTAAAGGATATGGCCACCGGTTCCTCGTACGCGCGATTTTCAAGATTATTGTAATATATTCTTGGTATGAAGACTTAAACAGCTCATCATGAAAAGAAAAAGACCTGAAGGATTGCTTTAATCTCGATGGTGCATATAGAAGAAGTTGGAGAGTTTGAAGGCAAGAAATCCTAGTTCGAGGACATTTTTGTTTATCAAATCTAAGGAGGTCTGGAAAGAACCCGGCGACTTTCGTTTAGATTTTCAAAGTACTTCTTTCACTTAAATAGTTACGTAAATTACAGTTTTAATAGTGGATTTACATTGTAAAAATTGTTTTATTGAGCGACTTTACACGTTAACGGTAATTTTCTTGAAATGTTTGAAAATGTTTGAAAATACATGTTTCACAGCTATTTTAAAAAATAGCTGTGAAATTACCTTGTAGCTCCCGTTTGCTTGCGAGTAACGTCACTCGAGGGGAAAATTAAATGAATTTTGCTTTCCTAGAAAAGTAAGTGCTTCTTATGTGAATGAAATTTCATGTTTGTGAAGGTTTTTTGTCCCTTTTTCTGTGTTTATTCATTCAAGGAATTTTCATTAATGAGCAATCTGATATGTAGGATTAAGCTTAATCTCCTTTTGAAGTTTAAGTGTGTAATTTTCAACATTTTTCTTTGAGCAATTCTTTTTACGAATCTAGTGTATTTTATTCCAAAAGTAGAAATCGTGACTATTCTAGACTGAGTCTGTGTTGTTTTTGCAATCTAGGTTGTTGTTCTTCGGCAACGTACACTGGGTTGTTTTGACTAATTCATTATTTAACAACTGAAGAGTCGCTCTGTCGTCAATATTAAGTTTATAGTCTTAGTGTAAAGCTTTGTATGTTTTTTTTTTCATTTGGGAATATTTTATCTTCCTTATATTGTTATATTTTTTAGTTTCTTCATTTGAAGTGAGCGACATTTCTGTCCCAATTTAATGACTTAAGTTAGTTAAACTTCTGTGTTGTTTTTGCAATCTAGGTTGTTGTTCTTCGGCAACGTACACTGGGTTGTTTTGACTAATTCATTATTTAACAACTGAAGAGTCGCTCTGTCGTCAATATTAAGTTTATAGTCTTAGTGTAAAGCTTTGTATGTTTTTTTTTCATTTGTGGAATATTTTATCTTCCTTATATTGTTATATTTTTTTAGTTTCTTCATTTGAAGTGAGCGACATTTCTGTCCCAATTTAATGACTTAAGTTAGTTAAACTGGTTGATGCTGGGGCAATATTATTTGTTTTAGCAAAATTGATTTCGGGAAATGTTTCATGGCTGACAGAACTAAACAGCCAGAGGAATGCATTGGAATCAGTGAGAAATGCGTATTTACATTGAAGTCTGTCGAGTCGCTACCGGGAGCATCTTAAGGGGGCTCATTAGAGCAATTGTAGGTTTACGAGTACTCTTTTTGAACTTAATAAGTTTTCAAAAGAATGCTACAACAAGAGCTGTCGGTGAAAAAAAAAATAAGTCAACTCAGTGTTTCCTCAGCGGTCCGCATGATTTCCCTTGTTGTTTTGCTAATAACTGCACAACTAAAATTTACTGTAATTCCCCAACAACGCCCCCTGACACAAATAAAACACAATTCGCTTTTTGGCACGGAGAGAAGTTTATTATTAGCACAAAAAGTAAACAACAGCCAACGATATGCCTAATAAACCTCTCTGCCACCCTATGACAGTAAATAAATTCACCCCGGGTGGGAGGGTGGGAAGAAGAAACGAAACCGTACTACACAAATTTCAGTCTGGTACGCTCGAAGTGAAAACTGACTCGAACTGAAACACGAAACTCCTATCACCTGATACCAAGGGTGTGCGTTGCGCAATTAATCCCTTTGAACACGTGCTTGTCCAAAGGGGGTAAATTCCCCACCAACGCCCCCTGACACAAATAAAACACAATTCGCTTTTTGGCACGGAGAGAAGTTTATTATTAGCACAAAAAGTAAACAACAGCCAACGATATGCCTAATAAACCTCTCTGCCACCAAACGGAACGCCCCAAAAAACGAACTATGCACTGAACAAATTAACTACGAAGTATTAGAAAAAACAGCAGAACGAAGCTGCTGAGCGAAGGCGAGCTTAGATTCGACACTAAATTCTAAATAAGCCTTATACGCATCACTTGCCCAGTCACCGTATATCTGTATGAGTTCACCTGGTACACCGTGATTAAAGGCCCAAGAGGCCGCACCTCGACGGAAAGAATGACCTCGATAGGACGAAGCATTAGGAAGACCAGCAGCGGAAAGAGTCCGACGGAAGGCGGCGATAAAACGATCCTGAGTGAGAATAGTATTACCATCATGGCTAGGCAAAACGAATAAGGCGGACCGGGAACTAGCGGGAACGAGACAAACCATACGTTGATATGCAGCGACTGGACATAAGGGAGAGCCCGGCAGTCGTAACAAAGGAATATGTAATTTTCGCTCTCCGAACTGAATAGTTTTAGTACATTTAAAAGTAACAATTAGCCCATGTTGATTCGTTGCAACATCGCTCCGAGTAAGATTACGCGAAGGATCAAAACACTTACGTGAACGTGGTACTATATTAGCTAACCTCGCCATTAAAAAGAATGTAAATAGAAAGGCACAAAACAACGTGCACGAAATAGGATCGTTCTCGAAATCTAAAACCCTGGAAATTTGACACAAAATAGCAGGAGTAACTGGGGGAGCTCTGCATGGGGTGTGGAGCGCGTTACGTGCAATGCCACGCAACGTCAATGAGAGTAGAAAATCCTTATTAAAGGGAAAATCTAGCCCTGAAAACAAATGTAACAGCTTAACCCCTGACAAATAGTTACGAATAGCGGGAGGACTAAGAGTACGGCTAAGAAATTGCACATACAGACAAATAGTATCCAACGTAGCTGGTGTCGGGGTAAATCGGAAATATGTACAAAATAACAAAAAGGCTCTAAATTGAGTCCTTAAATTACTAAATGTTCCAGCTCTATAAGCCGAACGGAGCGTGTACTTCCAATCCTTTCTCAATGCAGATAATGCTAAGAAATCTACAATAAAAACAAACAAAAACGGTCCATTAGAAAGGACTGTCTAACTGGAAGAAATTAATTGGCACAGAAACTGCAATAAGATGATCACGTTGAACACGGTGCAGAAATTGTTCTTTAGCCCGTGAGGGCACATTCCAGCGAGAAAGCACGTCAGCGTCACTGTTCAGCACACCCGGAATATGAACCGCGCGAATCTCAAACTCGTGTGTTGCCGCCAAGAAACAGACTTCTCGCAAACAAGAATTAATAAAGGCATTCCGACATCGTCCCGAGTTCAAAACAGTGACTGCGACGTCGTTGTCACACCGAACAGTTAAACGAAGGCCGCGCCAAAGATGGCCCCACAGTTTAAGAGCAACAACGATGGTCAAAAGTTCCAAGGCATTAATGTCAAGATGCTGGCTGGAGATGAACTCTGGAAACTCCGCATGAAAATAATAATGCGCACAAAGGCCTCCACAACCAGTTAGACAAGCGTCGGTGGTAAACACCTCGCCAGGAGACGACCAGTTATTTACAGTAATCATTGACACACCATTGTATACACGCAAAAACCTGCACCACCATTGAATGTCTTTACGAAATTCAGAATTGAGATGAATGTGATGATGATTAAATTTCACCGACCGTAATAAACGAAGAATCCGCGCAATGAAGACCCGACTTTGGCGAACACACTTCGATACAAATACCAACTTGCCTACCAGCGACTGAAGGGATGATTTCGTTGTGGTACGTTTATGTAACCAGGTGTGTAACAAGCTCTCAATTTCGGCTAATCGGTCAGAGTCAACAGATAAGGTAAAGTCAAGAGTATTGAGCTCGACACCCAAACAAGTCATTACTGGAGAAGGAGGACATGATTTATCAATAGATTCGTCTAATCCAAGACGATGCAGCAAAACTCCAACCTCATTAAAATGAGACGTTGCCAAAGTCGGCGGCGAAACACCAATAAAGTCATCGAGATAATTAAATGTACTTAGTCCGCGCCGGTTGAGAATCCAAGTAACTGCGGAAGTGGAGCGTTGACATGCCATCGCAGCAGAACGGAGACCCATCGTTAAAACTGTGTCAAAGTAAAATTGTCTGTTCCAGGTATAACCAAGTAAATGATAGTCATGGGGATCGACGGGGAATTGGCGGTACGCCTTTCGAAGATCGCGCTTGTATAGCATGCAACCCCGACCGAGTGAAACAATCGCCGAGACGATGGCATCAATAGTGGGATAACTCAAGTCGAGTTGAGCTCCAAGAAAAGAACCAGAAGGAATACCGTCATTAACTGAGGAGCCACAAGGCCAGCTCAAATCCACGATCACTCTTCGTTCCTGAGAGTCGCGCTTGGCCACCGTGTTGAGAGGAGAAACCACAAAACCGTCAGGAAAAGGCGGTGCATCGAAGGGTCCTACAACGCGACCAAGTAAAATCTCGTTACTAATATAGTCTTGAACTGCGGAAGGAACATCCAACGCGCCACGGTGGGTACGAAGGTCGAACACTGGAAGGGTCTGGTTAGTGTAGCCAAGTGGCCAACCAAATTCCAAAAAGTCACAAATGACACTGTCCTCATAGTCTTGAAGCAAGGCACGCCACACTGGAATATTCAGTCGAGAAGGAACGGGAATACGAAGTCCGGTATAATTGAACTGTCCCGAAGAAAAAACAGCACAGTGAGCGTCGACAAAGGAACTCGTGACAGGACGTGTTGCGTAATCAAAAATTGAATGTCTCGATTGTGAAAACTTAATAAACGTATTGTCTTGCGGGGAAAAACTAGAACTGGAACACGAAAATTCTGACCGTCCAGAATCGAAATGTCTCGCAGGAGAAAAGTCTTGCAATAAAAAGTCTCGAGTAAACTGGCTAGAACCACAACCAAAATCCAAAACGGGCACGCCCCCAGCTTCGGCTCCGTGAAGACTAGGAGGCGAAAAATAGTCTAGTTTTTTGACGTCGCCGGCGAATCTTTCGCAGAATCTTTTAGAGGACAATCAGAAGAATTCTCACGATGTGACTCCTGCTTTCGAAGACGAGTCCAGCACGCTGCGCAGATATGTTTCAACCATTTGCGTTCGCCACGGATAAATCCGAAGTGGTCTTTAACGCTAATGCATTGTTCTCGCTGATAATCGCGACAAAATAAAACTGGCGCCGAAGAAGTCGGCGATTTCTCCTTCAATGGGTGTCTGTAAAGTGTTCTACTTTCCAAATGAAGATAAGAGTCTCCCCATTTAACAAGTCCACGCTCAATTTCGAGCAACACGGAACCATGAAAATTTAGAACGGCCGACCATTCGTACTGTTGTGCGAAGTACATTAAGGATACCAGATGTTTTTCACGCTCCGTGCGCTCTAAAGGAGTGATATCCTTACATAACAAAATTTGAGCGTATCCAGCCACGAACTCGGCCAACGTTAACTCCTCGTATTTGACCTCGCGCTGCGCTCGTGTGATACAAAGAAAACTGTGAGGCCATCTTTGAGGATACAAAACCTCACTGGTAGCTTTTGCCTCCCGGCCCGATTTCAACTTACCAGGACGCGAGGAAGGTGCAGAAGTAGCTCCTGATTGCTGAATAGGGTCGATCTCATTCTCAGACTCGCTATCATCCGAACCACCAACGCCAAGGTGCTCTACCCGTCGATCCACGGTCTTAGCTAAATCGGTCATAGCACGAAGCTCTGGCAATGTAACAAGGGGCGGGACTGCTGGCGCTTGCTGCTGTTGTGAAGAGGCAGGACGCACTAACGCGCGCAACTCGTTAGTCTCCTGTCGAAGAGATTTCAATTCGGTGGATAAGAGCTGCACCGAGGCTGTCAAAGATTGCAATACGTCAGGGTTTGAAGAAGCGGTAGCACCAACCTCGTCGGTATGCTCTAGCTCATCAGCCGCCTCGCGATCCTGTTCGGTATCGTTGTGAACTGGACCCGTACAATCCTTTCCAGGACGACCAAAATCATGGGCGGACTTTAACGCTTTGCAACCTGGGCACTTGCTTTGACGACCCATTAGGATAAAACGAATGAAGAAGAAACGAAACCGTACTACACAAATTTCAGTCTGGTACGCTCGAAGTGAAAACTGACTCGAACTGAAACACGAAACTCCTATCACCTGATACTAAGGGTGTGCGTTGCGCAATTAATCCCTTTGAACACGTGCTTGTCCAAAGGGGGTAAATTTACCGGCCAATAAGCATGAAAGAGAGGTATGGAGCTCCGTTTTTAGGCTTGGCTAAATCTATATATAAGGTATTTGTTCGCCGGTGTGTGTAACCTTGTGGTACACATTTACTTCCACTCGGCCATCCGGGAGAACTGTGGTATTAATGACTGTGGATGTTGACGGCATCTCCAAAGTGAACTGAATGTGTGGGTTGATTGAGTTTAGATGTTTATGGAAGGGCTCGACATCATCTCTATTTAGGCACGCACTGGAGTCGTCGACGTACCGTTGCCACCATCTTGGTTTGACAGGTGAAGAGGCTAAGGTTTCTTCTTCCACTTGCTCCATCGTTAACTCTGCAATGACAGCACTGACGGGTGAACCCATGGCGCACCCGGACCCTTGATGCGCCAATTCATGTAATCATCAATCATCTAGTGGGAGAGTTGTTTTCAACAAAATTCAGTCACAAAACACACCTTTACGTGGAGGAGAAGGTTTGACGAAGTCAAGGAAATAAGCAGATGCCGGTAGCCTTCGGCAACAACATCAATTGTTAGTCACCTTGTGTACTGATGATGATGATGATGATGATGATGATGATGATGGTGGTGGTGGTGGTGGTGGAGGTGGGGGTGGTGATGATGATGATGATGATGATGACGATGACGATGATGACGATGATGACGATGATGATAAAGAGGAGGAAGAGGAGACGGGAAAATTTTTATTGTAACGTACCTTCTTTTGTCCGTAAATAATTGCCTTTTTCGTCATTTCACTGAATAAAGATCCATAACGGTCTGCACCATCCTTGTCTTTAATGTCGGCTTCTTCCTTTGTGTGCACTTGATTCAACAACTCAACTGCTAGGTCTTCAACTTTGTCAGCTAGGTTTTGCAGGAATTCAGTGTTCTCGGTGGTTGTCTTAGCTAGCTGCTTAAGCTTTTTGTTGACCTGGGTATTAAAATATACATTGCATGCCATAATCAAGCACTTGTGATACTTCCACTTGTGATACTTCCACTTCTGTAAAGCAGAAGTAGATCAAGCCTCAGTCTACATGTTTGTTGTCGTGTTGTTTACAAAACAAGATACTTAACTCCACTAGAGGTGTATAATTGGGTACGCTTCATCAGACGTCTTATAGCTTTTTTTTTTTCACGCAAACGTTCCCTCGGACTCCATTCTTCTTTTCAAAGGGCAACAAAATTCCATAGAGCAAAGTATTGTCAGCCGAAAATCCTGTCAGAACACCTTATTTGTTCAATGTCCTTGACAATAGCACTTTGCTAATTCTGTGGATATAGAGCAACACAGCTAATCAGATTGTAGATTGTGATGTCAAATACAAGTGCGTGTAGGAGTGAAGTAAAATGCAGGGTCAGGTTATATCAACAAGTGTTACAAACTTACCTTAATAATCTGCTCGATGTGGTCAACATCTTTTTCTTTGGGCATTTCACAAATGTTTTCAGCTGTGATGGTTTCTGCTATCTTATCAACGATCCAGGGATTTCTTATATCCATCTTTAGAAAACCATCTACACTATATTCTATTAAGAAAAAAGTTCGCAGTATAAATAAAGAGTATGATGAATATAAAATAGTTATTCTTCGAAATCGAGCCATATGAGCTCATAGCCTTAGAGGCGCGCAGCGCCGAATTGACTCTAACGTAAAAACCCGCTGTCCATGAACCAATATCAAAACTATATTCCGTTACACCTCCCCAGAATCATAAATGCAGCCAGCTGAAATGCCTACGACCACTGCCACTCGTTCTGGTAAGACAATCAGAGAACCATAGAGACTTCGGACAGTGTGGACTCTTCGCTGACTTCTACTAACTTTCTTTTTTCAGCTTTCTTATGTTGTTATAGGTCTTTTGTTAAATCAGTAATTTTATCATTATTTTTTCAAAAAAAGGGAGATGCAGCACCTGATGTACATCCACGTCAGCGGTAATGCCTGGCGCATGCTCAGTGAAATAAAGTGTACTCTGTACATCCGCAAGCTTGCGTGAGTTGTGTATTCTTCTCGGAAAAAAAGAATTCACAATGAAAACAGAAGCTTTCTGATTAAATAAGCACTTTTGCCTTTCTTACGGGGCGGTAATCATCGCTGATGACCTCTTAGTAGGGAGCCAATGAGAGCCCGCGGTTGCTCATATCCAGGGGTTGTCTATACAACAAGACTTAAGCGACAACCCTAACTATCTCTGTTACAAACACTACTCGATGAAGGCATCATTATTACTCGAAAAATTATTAATTTAATTTAAAATGATCATGGACAGTGGGTTTTGCTGTGATGATTCTACCTGTACTCGCATACAAAGTTTTCGATAGACATGTAATTCGCTTGAATTACCGTTGAACCTGATACGGCAATTCCAGTGAGATTCATAATCGCAAACTAATAGCACATGGCTTTCTTTAACAAATGCTTAAGTTGAAAGCCCATCTAGAAAAACAAGCACAGAAAAATGATCTAAAATAGTTTAAATCAACAGCTAAAGTTTTCCGAGTCACCAGCGCGTACTCCTCTTTTCCGGAGGCCTGAGTTTACAGCTGACATAATTGACGTGTTAGCTTATTTTGTTACATGCTTGCAATGGAAATTCAACATACCTTCAACTCGCTCTGACTTTTCTATTCTTGATTTGCCTGTTGCAAATGTAACAGAGAAAACGAGAGCTCGTTCGGTTGAAAACAGAACTACGATCTACGATCTAGCTACTCTGTTTTGGAAAAAAAAGATTAATGATGTCAATAAAAACTTCAACAGAATGACATACGATGAACATAAACGGCAAAAAGACGCCGGAAACTCTTAATAAACACTAGCTACAATCTCATAAGATTTTTTTGCCATGCATTTTACGGAATTACTAACGTGAGCATGTTGCTATGTATGTGAAGTATGGTATTGTAACAATAAGCAGCTGCTTACTTCCTCTCTCGTAAGTCGAATAGTCCATAATTGGCGTCGATTCCTTAAGATGCCTCCTTTTCTTCCAACTTCCTTTTTTCTCATCAGTTATTTCTAGTAAATAGAAACATGGTTTATCTAGTATGATCGTCATAGCGATGGTTGTCCTAGCAATCTCAACTGATTTGGTCTTACATACTGTTCTCCGTTTGTCTTTAGACACTTCACTGTCTTTACTAGCTTTGATCGGTAGATGTTGTGTATAGTAATCATTTGTTTGTGAGCAACATGGTACCGGATGGACAAAGAAGTGTCCTTGAATTAGGACATTGTCGCTATGGTGGCGGGTATTGGTTTAGTCTTCGTTCGTTTGTTTAAGGCCAGTAAAGTTGTTGCTTTGTGAGAAGTAATTTATAAGAGGAGTGGTCAAGTAGTCTGTTGGTTTGTGTCGAGAAATGGTGATATGAACAATAACATTACTAAGAACCATTTGCAAGCTGACCTTAAAATTGAACTAGAAACGAACGCGTTGTTACTTACGGTAACCATGATATGATCAGTCACATATGTCTCTCTGGTAACCGTGATAGAATGAACGCAAAGTTAGCTGTATTTATTTATTTATTTGTTTATTTATTTATTTATTTATTTATTTATTTATTTATTTATTTATGAGATCGGGTCAACATTCCAAAAGTGAAGTAATGTCATCGGATCGACGCTGACATAGCCGTTTCCTTTGGTAGTTCATTCCGTTGTTTTAATCGGTGGCGGCAAGAATTGGCAGTTTAGTCGTGCATTAAAACCACGTGAAATAGCCGCGGTGCCTTGGGTCGTATTGGCCTTTTAATAGGCCTTCGTATAACATCTCGATCCACACATGCCAATCCATATCATTAATATTTCATTTTTCATTGTCTAACTAATTGATGACCTCTGGAATTTTCTGTCATATACTTGCAATGGACATTCCACATACCTTTATCGCAATGTTTCTCCCTGTCCATTTTAACTTTTCCTGTTGGAAAAGTACCAAACTAAAATAAACTAAATAATAAATAGGCGGTATAAACCCTGTTCATTATGCCATCATTTATGTTAGGTTAAGGTGTGGGCCATTAACGGACCACCTCAACTTCAGTAGGAATAAAAAGCACCCTGCGGTGACAAATGTGACAAAACAACTCATATTGAAAAAAAAACCCTTGATTTCAAAAACTAAACGTTTCGTATGCTTCAACATACATTAAATTTAAATGTAAAGTGAAAAACTGGTACCTAATCAGGAAAATGGAATAATTAGTGGCACAGAGTGACCCGGGACAATTTTCATTTGAGCGTTTTAGGATGAAACGAGGTCACAGGTGTACGGGGACGCGAATACTAACGCGGAAACCTGTAATTGAGGTGTTTCACCATCCAAAGACCTCGAAATGTGATAGTCATCCCAGGGAGCAAGAGAACCGGTTGCTTCCACATTTCTTCACCAGAGTGGTTCATAGTGATGGTTTCTGTCGGAAACAAGGTCTGGTCATCTCCCAAAATTATTTTTTTGTAATTGGTCAGTACTCAAAGTGTTCTTTGAAGACTGGCATCTTTTTGCAGTCTGTCTACAGCCCCAATAGTGCGCCATTATCCTATGCTATATCGCTATTTCACGTGTGGGACGAGTGGGTTACATGTCTTCCGTATTTTAATACAACCCTGCATTTCTACTTTAAAGTATTTCGCCTTTCTGGATAAACCTTGCAAGGAAAGAAAAATATTTACACAATTAATAATCTGAAAGATTTTGATCAGTTCACCACTCTAGTAAATAAGTCGAACTCCTTCCCATTCCTTTACATGTAAGTAGTTCCACTTTTACTGAGAAGGAGCAGGGAATATCTGTTTACCCACTTGTCTAAGACGGTTACCAGTGAATCATAAGAAGAAGTAACAAAATGCTGTGGGTAGCCCTGTTCCAAATCGCGGGCTGTTCCAAATGACAGCCATTTCCACATGAGTTGAGTTTGCAATTAGAAAAACCGAGCAAAAGGTTAATCTCGGATTTTGGCGGTTGCATTTTCTATACCTTTCCAGGTGGCTAGATTTGGTTTCTTTCCACATTTAGTAGGGAAATATTTTCGTTTGGGCGTGAACAGGGAAAAAGTCGTTTCAACGTCAGTGTAAAGACGCCGGTAACGAGTTTTTAGGTGACGTAAGGTGTGCACTAGATAACAACGACCGAGGCCAGAACAAAATACAAGTGAAACGATTTTAAATTCAAGATCAGATAAGATTCTATAAGTTTGTTGTTTTCTGTTGGTCAGCAAATCCATTCTAGTCAGGAAACCCATTTTTGGTAGCCGCATAATTACTTGCGTTAATCAATGCATATTTTTTACGTATTTGTTGTTATTTTGTTGCATCCCACTATCCATAGGAATAAGGCTTCTAAAGGCCAATTTGCAACGGCGGTACAGAAAACAAAAACTCAGGTACAATTTACCTGTTTGTTGTCTATAAAAAAAGTACATCAGTTAAGCGCTGGAGAGAAGAGTCGCCAGAATAAAGGAGGGAAGTCACCGGATTCTTACAAGTGAGCAATTCCTTTCTTGTGAGATAAGCTTAAGGCTACCCAGCTGGGCGAGGCCTGTTTCCCTTTCGTAAACGGTTGTTGCCATTTTTGGTAACCAAGCCTTTAGTCATTCGAAGCTCTGGGTTAAGTTACAATAAGGCAACAAATACATTTTTAAATGGTTTTTGAAAGAACAAAGTTTGAGCCCAAGTTGAATTTACGTTAAAAGTTCAGGAAAGGGCTAGGGTCACCTAATATAGATGTATCAGTTATGAAAGACAATTAATTATAATATACACTTTAATTTTTCGGAATTGAGGCTTATTGGCGTGGTAGTGTAGTGGTAAGGGAGGGAGATTAGCATACGAAAAGACCGGGTTCGATTCTGGGTTGTGAACGTCTTTCTTTTAGTAGAAAAACTTTCAATAACAGTTCAAAACTGTCATAAAAATGGCAACGACCGTATACGAAAGAGAAATTTGCCTCGGCGAGGGAAGCGATCAGGCTAAAACGCAACCACTTACAACTTCGCATGTTGTATTTCCTAACTTACACCAAGGAATTTGTTGCTTGCTTCTGCACTTTTTTGCCGTCGGGCTAGATTTTACTTGCAAAGCACTCCACATTGTCATTCTATACAATTCTCGTTACCATTAAAGTTTATCTCAGTGTTAATTAGATTCAAATCTCTATCCAAATGTTGTGCAAATCAATATTGAAAGTTGAGGAGCAATTATCCTATATTTCAAATTAAAAGCTTAATGTCTTTGAAAAGCTTTTTACAGTACCAAAGGAGCAACTTAGCAGCAAATAAAATATCACATAATGAGTTTGTTTTTCCGGTAAAGTTTTAAATTAAAGTTAACTACTATTACTAAAATGGAACTGAGGTTCAGGGTTCAGCCAATTGTAAACAGGAGACAGCGCCTTGCTCTTAATCGTAAGAGCTATTTAAAAACAAAAGTTAATATGAAAGACCAAGTTTACTTAACTTGATTAATAAGAAGTTGGAAAACACTAACACTAGCTCATTTAGGAAAACATGTCAAAAGTCCGAGACGAAGTGCCTTAAGTTAAAACAATAAAACTAAAACAAGGGGTAAAACTATCTCAATAAGTCGGCTTGGTCAAACATAATGTGAAATGTATGGCAATTAAAACACAACCCACACTGCTCCTCAAGCAAAGTATAGATCATGAAGATGACATGGCCCTTCCAGCTGCGTCTCAAAACTGTCCCTCTCAAATTGCGGTAAAATTCATATTGCCCTTAATTATTCAGATGCATACCATTATGAAGGAAACGAGTCTTGCAATACTAAAACTTCTTATAACGTAAGTATACTAGGTACGAATAAGGTTCTAAAACTGTTTTCAAATATTGGTTTAAAATTTTAACCTTTCTGTTTAAGGAGGGGCGTTTGGCGATAATTGGTCTGATAGACACATAATTATAAGCCCAACACCGTACCACTTGTAGGGTAATTGAGAAAAGCCGGATTACGAAATCATCGGCCAAGGATTTAACTCCGAGGTCTTCTAGTTTAATCAACCGATCTTTCCGCCCATCCCGTGTCATATTAAGAGATGGCCATCATGTACTCAAGGAAAAATTCTTCACAAACTCGTTATCAAAATTGGCACTGACAAGAAACTTTTGCTCGCGGTGAATAGACGAATGGCCGAGAATAAGAAAACGTGTTGCCCATTTTGAGCAAAGTTGTACAATAAAAGAGCGAAATGAAAAGGAAAGAAAATCGGGAACAAATTAAAAAGAACGCCAACGAAAGCTAAAGTAGAACAAAGGAAGAATATGCGAATATGTACCTTGTCTGAAAATCTTTTGTCCTAAAACAACGAGGTATGACGAGGTATGAAGGGCGAATACAGCGAGAGTTACTGCTTCTCACGTAACAGGATCTGCTCTAAAACCCAGCTGGCTAATCACGGAAAATGTCCTTAACTGGGTAACGTGCATCGACAAAAATAACGTCATGTCTGGGCATATAAATGTTTGTTTTTATACATCGTTGTTACAACAACCTAATTTAGAATTAATTGGACTTCTTATTGCCAATTATTTTCAGGTGTGCATTTTTTCTGGTCTCGGTCGTTGTTATATAGTACCCATCGTGATGTAAGGTCATGCGCATTGCGTAATTCAGCGCCGTCATCCCAATCACCATTTTTGCGTTAAACTGTGATCGTGGAAATTTGGAAGATGGGAAGTATCACAAGGCTGGTAAAGCCCAGGCGGCCCACAAATACCAAAGGCTGAAAGATGTCCAAAAAATAAACAGTTGGCCGAGAAGCGAAGCTTCGACGGAAACTGTGAAATTTTGACGACAATATTTCGGCCAAGAGTAAAAATCACTGACATTACAGCGAGGCAGCCATAAAGTGGTTTACATATTTTATAACGCTTCGATTAATTTCTTTAACGCGCGTCTTTATCGTGGTAGAGAGAGTTCAGAGACAGTCTGGGCTTATTTAGTATGCAGCACAGGAATTTTGAGCTTGCAGTTTAAATAAACAGTCTTCTTCTCAAAATTAAGGTTTAAAGTTTCGCTTGGGGAGTGTTTAGTAAAACTAGTTTCGAAATCCGAAGAAAAAATTAAAGTTATTTTTTTTTATCGTAGTACCACTTTAAAGCTGTCTAACAGTTCTCGACTTAGTATCGGTTACCCAACAGAGTATCACGTGATCATCGGTCCTCGATATAAATTACATCACATCTCACCATTATTATCTCATCTCTTGGCGCCAGGAGGCGCATAAGGCCGCACATTTTTAAATCCTGCTTTGTTCCTCTCTTTCTCTACGGTTCTTCTCCATGTGATCTTTGGCCTCCCTCTTGCCTTTCAACTCTCTGGTGTCCACCCCAGTGCTGTCATGCAGTCATTCTCTCTCCTGAGTAAATGTCCTAGCCAGTTCCATCTCCTACGTCGTACCTCGCAGCTAACGTTGTTGATCTCTGCTATTTGACCCACTCTCTTGTTTGTCATTCTCTGCTGCCATCTGATCTTGAGTATCCTTCTTAGGTGAAGCGTTAGGTGACATAGAAGACCCAGAGGAAGAACATGTTGGAATCGTACACAGAAGCTGCAAAGAAAGTCATCGGAAAGACAAGGCAGCAAGCCGCGGATAGGAGACGAAACATGCAAAAAAAAGTCAACGAAAGGAAAGAGGCCAAACTTAAAATGGAAATTACATCACAAGGTTTGTTTGTATAAAGGTTCCAAGGGCCCGTTTGTACTTCGTAAAAATTTTGTGGTCAAAAATTGCATTTTACAATTGCGTTCGTCTCTTTAAATCCATCTACCATGTTTTTACCTCTTCAGCACGTTCTTATCGCTTTTAATCTCACAAACGTTTTTGCCAAACACCTTAAACACGCAAAGTTTTTTAATCCATGCCAAACTCTGTGGCCAATTTTTTTCACATGTTATAAAAATATTGTTTATCTAGTTCCGCGAGTTGATCGCTTCCCTTTCTTTTTTCATTCAAAAATGGATTGATGGGATTTCAATAATTATGATTCTTGTTCAAGTGCTTGACGTACTCCTGTCGTCCCAGTCCCTTTCCCTATATGGAATGCCATAGTCTTGCTCCCTCTGGAAGCTTTCAAAATTCGTTATGATATGAAGCCTTCAGCAAACATTTTTTGTTGCAGATGATTTTTAAATACAGCCGTCTGGCAAACTGGGAATAGTTGATTATCAGTTTTGTCAGTCAAATTATCAGTCCACTAGAAGTTCATGATCTATGGCCACATTGTTCGATGTTAAATATAACAGCATGTAGTCATGTCATTTAGGCAAAAATGATCGGAGGGACACAATTTTATGTAGTTCCAATTGCTAAGTCATCGACATAGGGGAAGAAGAAAACTGGAACACAGCAATTACTCTAGCAGAATAAATTTTTATGGAAAATAATTGTGCAGAAAGCCATTTGAAGAGATACGTACTTTTAATAGCGTAACCCAAAAAATTCGTAAAATTGATCCTCATTAAATAGAACCCGCAAAGCATGCCATACCATAAATACCCGGAAATAACAACCCCTCTACAATACCCACTCTCCCCCTTGCAACATAACCTAGGAGGAGTGGGGTCGAGTAGATGGGGCACCGGACTATTTGAAACGCCAATTTTGTTTGCAGTGTTTATGTAAGGTCACAATGCAAACCATTGAATTACCAGCAATAGTTTTAACCGATAAAAAGTATATTTATGTTCCTTGTCTTTTATCCTAAAACTATGTTAGAGTTGGCGAGGAGTATTGCTTTGGGTGAGCTCCGTTTGCTGGAACAGAAATCTGAAATGACACAACCTTTTGGGATAAATTTTAGCTGTTGGTGTGGTCGTTTATTTAAAACAATCATAGAAAGCTTTAGATATCGAAACATACAAGGCATTATCCCAGCAAAGGTGAGGGTGCACCCGCCATCCAGAGGCTGGAAAATGAGAAAAACTGAGGGTGGGAGGGAGGGAGGGCGGGAAAATGATCTTGACTTGCGCGAGTCGGACAAGAATCTTAAGACCAGTGTCTCTCTCTAACCGCCAGAGGCAATTCGCCATTCTAACGTGCTTTATAAAGACTGCACTGTCATGCCCCCGCCTGGATGCTGGTTACAGATTAACTGATTGCGTGACAGTCACATAAACCAATTTATTCCTTCTTCGAAATAAATCTCCTTTTTTAATCCTCATGGAAAATGATACCGCAACTACACTAAATCTACAGTGGAGAAGGCAATCACCTTATATTCTCCGCGAAGAGAACACGCGAAAGATGAATGGTAAAAATAAAGCTTTTAACAGAAAGTGACTTTTGGTAAGAATAGGGAACTTAAGCAAACACGACGGCGACGGCTGTCGAGAACGTCACAAAACAAAAGGTTTAATTAGCAAAACAATGACTCTGCACGTGCGATACAGATTTTTGTACATTTCTTTGCCGTCCTCTGCAAAACAACAACGTGAAATGACCAAATTCAAAGTTTTATGTAGAACGTGAACAAGCGACAGTGAATTTTCTTTTTTCTACCTGAACTGTAACGCCGTCCTTACAGAGTCAGCTCCCGGATTACTCGGCTACATTAGACAGATTGAACGAGTTGAAACTATCACGAAAACGTTTCAAATATTTGGAAGTCATTTGTAAAGTGACGTTTTCCTTGGCGTTGTCGTCGTGGTTGCTTAAGTTCCCTAATATTGTTTCTCAATATTAGGGCTATTGCTTAAGTTCCCTAATATTGTTTCTCATCAGTATATTGTTTCCCATTCACAATGGCTATGAAGCATTGTACAACTCCATTTCAAGGCACAATTGTGCCATGAAATGGAGTCGTTCAATGCTTGCTACTGTCAGTAAATTAAAGTAAATTAACCTTTTCACACCGGAATTTTGAACGAAAGCCACAATTTAAGTCATCTCGGCAGCTTGAGGCCAAACTAACAACTGGTGGAAAGGCAGAGCCACATTCATCCGATCATTTAATAGCTCTCGCTGTTAGGCATACCCTGAATTTTTTTTCTACTACAGCATGCAGTTGATTATTATTGGTGACCTGAACTCAGGGGCCAGCTGTGGGCGGTATAGGAGTCGATGGGTTAGCATAAAGCATTCTATTTGTTCGGAAATAAGGTTTATCAAGTGAAATCGATGGTTTTGTAAGCGAAAATAGCCGCTTTTAAAGTGAAACAACTAAAAACAACCGAAAAATCGGTTTGCTAGGTATTTACATTAGTCCTTGCTTCACGTCTTCACTCAGTGTGATAAACGACACTTTGAATACGGAGGTCCATTTTTAAGTTATTTTACTCGATCCTACAAGATTAATATCTAAGTTTCTTGAACAGCCTGTAGTGTTCTACGGATTCACTAAGCTGTCAAAACACTTCAGACTCCAGGGAGGCTCGCAACAGTTTTTTTGGCCTTGGAGTGTATCTTTTGAAATCAAAATTTCGCATAGAAGATAAACTTCGATTTCCTTGATACTATACCACCTGTTCAACATATGACCAAAGTTTATTTTTTCATTGGCTTCCTACCAACAGCTGTCACCATAGCAACGGTAATGGACAGCCCCTCATTTTAACTAATGTCGAATATCTCGAAAGCTAGTCAGACATTTGCGGACGAAGGATTTCCTTGTTCAGAGGTCGCAAGGGAACTATCGGCCTAAAACAGGTACAAAATCAAATGAAGCCAAACAAATGCGATTTTCGTACTTTGCTTATAATGTTGTACTATAATGAAAGAAATCTATTTTTCATCGAAAATCGACAGGTGGGTTTTCACACGGAATGCCTCTTAAAAATTTACGCTAATCCTGGGTTAGCTTGGAACTGCTTTGAACAACTGGGGCCAGAGACGTGACCAGTAAACTAAGGTATACATGTAATATCCTTTCTGTGTCGTTACCCACTAACTAAGGAGAGTTTAAACTGGAAATAAATGAAAAATGAATCAAGAGGTTAAACGTCCAAACGAAACATGACAGGCGGCAAACCATCTTGTTTTAGTCCCGCGGTGAAAGCCGTAGCATAATTTTTCCTTGAGGACAAGTAAGAACAGTACCAACAACAAAATCCATTGGAACCTGCAAAGAAGGAAAACTATTTTAATAATTACGGCGTCAATTGGTTTGAGTTCGAGTCTGAGTTAAGTTTGCGAGTTAAGATCGAGTGAGTACTAACTAAAAAAAATAATGCTTTTCCTCAATACTGATCTGAGAATCTGAGGCTTCATTGCTAAGATAAAATTAGTGCGTGATCTTTAATACTAAAATCAGTTCAAAAGAACTGAAACTTAAGTTGAAATCAAACTCGAACTCAAACAGATAAATTCGCTCAACCCATTGATTTCTGTGGCATAACAGTGCAGATCCAACAAAATGATTAATTCTCAAAGAGATGCCTTCATGAGATATCGGTTTGGTCAAAAGCCAAAGGGAGGCGCAGTAATCAAGTGGCAAGCAAGTGACACTTTTCTGCTTAACCTTGGTGGTTTAACGCCCTGGCCCCAGTTGTTCAAAAGGATAGTGCTATCCACCGGATAAATCTCTATCCAGTGGATAACCCGATTGGTTTCCCTAATACTTATCCACTGGATAGCGATTTATCCAGTGGATAGTGCTATTCACCTTTTGAACAACTGGGGCCTGGTCCCTGCCACATCAAGAGAAATTCAAATGTTCGTATAAACGACCGGAAACTATGGATAGAATAACACAGTCAACACAAGGGAGGTCAAATCAGACTTCATTTACGAGGACCTTTACGCGCTAAGTTATTTACACAACTTAACACTCATTCTCGTCCCCAGAGCCCACGATCCTTTTGGTCTGCGCCAGGGATCGAGACCTCTGGCAGGGACCGAAGCAGGAAGTCCGCGAATCACGGACTTCCGGCTTTTGTGCCCAGCCTCAGAAATTTGAAACAATAACGGTTACTATCGGTTACAAAAATGGGCAGCTATTGCGCTTGCGCGTTACCTGGCCCCTGCCAGAGGTCTCGATCCTTGGCGCAGACCAAAAGGAGCGTGGGGTCATATGCCAGGTGTTCTCTTCCACTTATTTATTTCAGTTTCATGATAATTTCACTCAGTGGTTGATAATGATGTTAGTTACATCCAAACGTCGCAGCATTTTAATTCTTGTTTCAGCAAATGTCTCACCCGAACCTTTAGTTACTCGATCTTGCAAAATGTACTTCGCAAAGACCGTTCTTCTGCAGGGATTTTCCTTTGTGGTAACCATTTATCCAGGAAGCTCCGAGATTAACAAACTGCGAAGACTTACCACGGTTTTCTCGGTGCGCTCTAGCTTGTACTTCTTCAGTAATTTCACCAGGGTCAGTTTAATCTCTAGCAAGGCAAATCTCATGCCGACACAATTATGAGGACCATAACCAAACGGCATGAATGTATAAGGGAGTCGCTTTGCTTTCTCAGCTTCAGTAAACCTGCAAAGAATAATAGGCCAAAATGAAACCTCATCAATAATACTGACAAGAGAGAGGGGAAAATAGAATAAAGACTAGCCAGAAACTAAGAGCATCAACGATATCAGGGACCGTCTCACCTCTCTGGATCAAACTTTTCAGGTTCTGGCCAAATCTCTGGGTCATGATGGATCGCGTAGACTGGGACAAGGATCGGCAACCCTTTAGGAATGTGCACTCCTTTGATAGTGCAGGCTTCGGTGCAGTCTCTCTGTAAACTAAGGGAATATAAACAACGGGTGGGTTAAAACAGAGGCTTACGTACAATACAACCTGTGAGAAGGCAAAATGCAACTTCAGTGATGACAGCCTGCGAGCATGCACGCACTGCTTGTTGGGAAAGCGCGCGTCTCGCTGTCGGAGCCGTAACTATGTGATGCTCACTTTCATTTTCCAGCCCCATTCCCTTGCCGGCTCGCTTCGTTAGGTTCTACTAACTAACAACACAAATAAAGTGTACGATTCAGGGCTCATGCAATCATGACTTCAGTGATTACAAATACTTGCAGGATGCCATAATTAGACAGTCGTTGATGGTTACCAAACACTAAACAAAGAACTACAGAAAGACACATAAGGTATCCAGTGGTGAAAATCAATCTAACCAAAGCTCTAAGCATACGCAGCACGTTTCAATGTCATTTTATGACAGCGTAAGTAAATAAGGAATCTTTGATTTTTACTTACACAAAACCTGGGGGATACATTCTTAGTGCTTCGTTGATAACCGTGTCCAGATAATCCATCTTGTGAAGAACATCGTAAGACGGTGACTCCTAAAGATAGACAAAATATAATTATTCTATTGAAAATGATTAGCTAATACAACAGTGGTGTTCAGCGCAAACCAAGAGGACCGGCTGCACCCTGGCATATCTACATAATCCAAGAAGTAGGACTGGTAGTCCAATCATTAATCAGGGGCACCCAACAAGATAATTTTAGAGAAATACTTGAAATATCATTTTCTACCTTCTTAGATTGTTCAGAGATTTTTGAAGGCAAATTAATAGAAGCTAACACAAATTGAACTGCATAGGAGTTTTTAGCTGAAAAATTGAGGCTGCAGAAAATTCCAGGAAAAAGAATCCTATCCACCGAATTTGGGAGCTGCTGATAGCTCTCCTAAAATGCCATCTGACCTATTTTACACTCTTCCTTCCGAAAACAATAACAATTTATCAGTCCCCTTGCTTCGAAAGTCTGTGGTGATGTTCTTTGAAGAAATCTCTTGTTTTCACTGCTATTAAATCCGAATCGTTGGGTGCTCAGTCTGTTTCCTCTTCCTCTCCTTCCCAGAATTCCCCGCGCGCTTTACTCTTCCCTCTATCCACCCTCTGCGCGTTTTTTTCCCAAGCGTGCAAACCTCTGCGGAGGAGAGAGGCCTGTTTCTCCTTACGCAAGACAAACATTCCACCGTGACTTGTGAGAACAAAGTCAATACTGCTGAACTCGTTAGGGATTCTATTTGTGGGAGCTTCCTCCAAACACATTTTATGGCGGAGAATTTCGTTTCGAAAACGAACGATTGATCAATTTAATCACCCATGACTTTCTAGTAAACTTGACAATAACTACTATATACGAACAAGCGAGCGATACAGGTTCTCGGCCAGGTTCTCACTAAAACACCTACCTCATCTCCAGGCCACATGCGGTCGATTTCGTCTCTCAGCTTCTCCTGCACATGTGTATCAAGGGCTAGATGATAACAAACAAATCCCAGAGTGGTACTGGAAGTTTCATATCCAGCGAGCAGAAACACAAGACTCTGGGCCTGAATATCTTCATTGTCAATTTTCTCTCCTTCAGTTTCTTCCTTTGCATCGAGCATCAATTGTAACATGTCCTTTTGCTGTAGAGAACAGAGACAATATAATCCGCCTACTATCGTTATATCAGTTTGGAGAAGTTACTGAAACACAGTTCATTTTTTTCAGTTTGTTTGTTTGTTTGTTGTTTTTTTTTGTTTGTTTGTTTATCAACTATATACATCTGACACTAAGAGCTTGTATAAGTGACAAAACAAAACAAGAGAACAAAAATAACACATTCAGCACCAATGGTAATGTTTCCTGTAAAGTAAGGATGAGCCAGTACCAACACGAAGTTTCGTATGCGATTTTTTGTGCAATTTTTGTCGTGCTTGAGCTCGCAATTAGACTGCGAGCAGTCTCTCTTTTGCTCTAGAATCCGTGCTGGACGAACGGCAAAGCCACGAGCGTGATATTCGAGCCGCGTGGGCGGGAGAGTGAGCTCTTCGCTCACTCTCCCGCCCACGCTACTCGCAGCTCGCGGCTTCGCCGCTCGCCCCTGGAATATCACACTCGCTTTCTTGCCGCTCCTCCGGCAGGAATTTTAGACCAAAAGAGAGGCTGCTCGCAGTCTAGCTCGCGATTAAAATCTCAAATGTAAACTGACAACAATTTCAGCGCGATTTCTGTGCGATTTCTCGCCGTGATATCGCAGACGTTTCGAACATGCTCGAAAAATGATGCAACTTGGCGGCGATTTTTAGGAAATTGCAGCAAATATTGCTCCAGAATCGCAGAGAAATCATAATAAAATCGCGGCTAGTTCACAGCTGCGAGAAAAGTTGCACTGGAGAGCGCGACAAAAATCGCATCAAAAATGGCATGTGTAAACGGGCCTTTACGCGTATTGAAGCCAATCTGCGTCCACTTGGGTTGGGTGGTCAAACGGTTAAAAACTGGCGTTCACTTGCGTGCAAATTTGAGCTTGATCGAAGTGAACGCAAGTATGGCCAAGCGGAGTCGCAAGTTATCGCAAGTTTTCAACTTGCGTTAATTTGCGACTCCGGTACCTGTGGGTAACAAAAACGTCGATCGGTTTAATCATTATATAGTTGCTCAAATACAACTTGCTAGTTAAAACCATCTTGATACTTGTTACGTAGAGAGCAAGGCTTGGTTCCAGCGGTACAAATTGTTCAAAAACAAAAATGCAAGAATCGGTTGTGAGATTTACACTTTTCAGTTTGAAGCAGTTTCGGTTCAACATACAATTTGGCATTTGTATGGGGATATTAATATATATAGATACGATACATAAGCTATCAGCATTGTTGTTGACTGAGACTTCTATTGGATATGTGGTCACTTACACGTGTTTTGCTATGGCCATTTGCTTTTGTCCTTTCGGCGATGATATTTGCCGCTACAGACCCAATCTTCTCAAAATGAAGAGGGTCTGGGAGATACTGTAACAAGCGGTCTCCAAATGGTAAAAGCACTTTACAGGGGATGAAAAGGACGTGTGAAATTAGTAAAGATCTTATCTAGAAATGCAGACTAGAAAACCGGTATAAATCTTGAGGGGTTAAGTCACAAGGATTTTGATATTTTCAGGTCAATTCTAGGCCAAAATCATTACTTAGTACCTTTACTTATACACAGAATGCTCCTGTCAGACTATAGGGAAGATATCAAATGAATTTTATCAGGGAAAGCTAACCATAATAATTTTTTGGAGACTTTTGAAGACATGGCATCAAAACTTGAAAAATTTGGGTCCATTTTTTCAAGTTTCAATCCATTTCCATCCTTGCCATCGGTAGCAACGTGACGAAAGGAGACAGGTTCAGTCCCGTAAGTTTAATAACAAGGCTAGACCATTATTTTTTTAATTCAACTGATGCCAAGTCGACTCTTTTTAGCTTTTCAAAAAGATACTAAGATAGCATGACATAGCCCCTTTTATGAAAAAAAAAAGGCATGTCTTGTTACTAAAATGGCTTGCTACGGCAAAAGTGTAAGTATTGGATCTAGATCAGGTCAGTGGTGTATTTGTGATGGCCGGGGACATGAGAAAACAAAGATTTTACAGAAATTTTGACAAAGAGAAGAGGGCAAATAGAGTCTCTGCAGTAATGTGATTACATTGTCTATATTGACATACAATATGACGAGATCCTCACACATTATTCCAACAAGAGGGTTTGGAGCCATAGCCTTTTTGGCCATTTCAGTGATAGGATCATTTTCAATAGTCTGTGTTTCTGCTTTCACCCCAAATGCAGTTGACAAAATCACTTCCATTGTTAGACTCTGAAGCCACCTAAAAAACAAACGAACATATTTAATACGAAGACCATTTGAAGTTTTTGTGGCAGCAAAGAACTGATTTGAAATATGTTGTTTACCCATTTTAAGCAACAAAATTTACTGACATTAGGGGATTGTGGGTAATAGCATAAAGAGGGGGGATACCATTCTAGAAGTACCCAAATTCTGGTTGAACTCTGGCCTTCGACCTTCCATGTAATGGAACACACCTTTGGAACAGTTTATGTGAGGAAATTAAGAGTATTTTAAATGAAAAAAAGTTTAAAAAACTCTTAACGAATACGATGTAAGAACACATGTAAGAACCCGATTTATTTATTTATTTTATTTTATTTTTTTACTCAATTACAATTCTGTAACTTTTATACCAGGTATTTTTGGGCTTTTTTAGGGGTGTTTTGGGCCACAATGTAAACTACTGTGTCCACCAGTAACTGGGTTCTACACCCAATAAAGTTCATATTATTATTATATTATTATATTATTCTAACTGGTGCTTACATAATTTTAAAAATCTAAATGAGATGTAACTGTGCATGAGAGGTAACAACCTGTGAAAATCAACAATCTCTCCCGTCTTGGAAATTTTGTCCACTTTTTGCAGCAATGTGTCAATTGCCTCATTCATGAAGGGAATCATCTGAAAGAAACAGATAATAAAATTACATTTACTCATTTTTGTTTAGGCCATTCCAAAAACCACTAGATGTGCAGAGTAAATACACCCTATCTAAAGATTGTTATTCAGCTAGTTTACTGGTGTTTTTTGTTTCATATATTTGCATTGAAATGCACTTTTTCCTGACACTTTGATATTGAAGGGCTTAGAGCATAACCGTCTTATGTCGAATTTCAGGCGGTTTCAATATCGTGCTCTAAACTGCTTCAATTTGTGCATGGGACCTTCAAAAAACTTTAGGCAGTGTTCTTTGAATGAACTGAAGGCCCCATGCAAAAATTAAAGTTGACTGGAGGACAAAATAAAACTGCCTAAAATTCGACATAACAACGTTATATTCTCAGCCCTTCAACTGAAAACACCCCCCTTAATCTGAGCTATGAACCCTATAAAAATCTATTTCTTAATAATTTTCATGCCAAAATTGCAAAAACCTATTCCTGTTTTGGACTAAATGGAATTAAAAACCAAACCCATGAGACAGCACAATTCTGACCTAAACATACCTGTATATGGTAAATATGGAAAATTAATTGCTTGTGAGTGCCAGGTATTGTGATTAACATGACAACAGGGGCAAAATATATTTATCAAGTGAGTCTGAAGACTCACAAATCTGTTAGTTAGACCTGAAGGAATTTACAAAATTATTAAGAGGTCAAGTAAAATTGTGTCCGAATTTAAATCAGGTGACCCACCCCCCTGGACTTAAATTTTCTTCGACAAAAAAGGGGTGTTCTAATAAGTTGGCTGTTAAAAAATGCAATTTACGCCTATTATCATTATTAGAGCATGCATGTACTTGCCTGCTTCATTTTAGATGCACTGAAGGTTGGTGACAGAGTGCTACGTATGTCTTTCCATTTCTGTCCAGGTACGACAGTTAACATGCGATCATAAGGCTTTGGTATTTCTGCTAGGGCCTGATAAGAGAATTAAATTGTAACTATATTTAAGGACAAAATATTGTGCATGTCCGTGATGCATGAAGAGGATTGACATCAAAATGACCTGCTTATAAAACCCTACAACTCTTTAAATTTGCTGCAATATTTTACCAGACATTTTTATTTCCATAAATTAATCTTCCCCTTCAGGTGTATATTTAGCAAAAGGTAAGACCCCCTCCCCTTTGGAATTTCCAGTGACCCTCTCTCTGGTGGGGGTATGGACATTTTCTGGAACCACACATTTAACCTCTGTGATCTTGTTACATTTGTTTAGGGTTCTGCTATTGTGTTGCAGTGTTCAATCTAGAAATTAGTCAAAGTGGGTCAAATGTCACACATGCCATTTTAAATTGGGTCATTTTAAAAATAGTCTGGGTCAAACTATGTTAAACAAAAAAAGAAGAACTTTGGAAAACTGACATCATCACAACCATTACCTAAGAATACTTTACTAATTCTTTATGTTTTTCACAGTTTGATTCCTTTATTGCAGTGAAAAGTCGGATTACATGAACCTATGGTACTGCTGCAGGTGGTACACTTGTATGGATTGACCCAACTATAAGGCTGAAACATATTTTTTAAAAAATGCCAGACCAATTTGGTATAAAAAATGGTGAAAGACAATTAAGTTTAATTCGTTCATTTCATGCTTCCTTATCACCAGTATTAAACTATTATAAGCTTAACTTCAAATCATGTTTTGGCAGTTGGCTCGTGAAGTTGACTTGAAGTGATACTAATTGAACTCTCTTCCGATCTTTCACCATCCTTCTCCGGTCCTTCTTCATTGTTCTCAGGAGATTCAATGGCCCTTCTCTTTTCAATAAAAATGTTAACTTTTGTTGTCATTTCATGTTAATTTTACAAAGAAAAACAACCCAACCAGCAACTGCGAAAAACATCGATAGCCGAAGCAATGCTTGCACGTCGAAATGTGCGGACTCTAGTCTCTCTCGGAATTGTGTGGAATGCCTGACACAAAAAGTACTCCTACGCATGCATTTTTACTTTTATTCATTGCTGAATGCCCGCTCCTCTCGCTTCTCTAAGTACTGCTATGTGAGGTAACTTGTTTTCTTTCTCTTTTTTTGCGTCAGTGTGACCCCATGTTAACTTCATTTTGCGTCAGGATATAATTTACCGTGTCAATGATGCAAAGATGCGGCCTAGATTGAACACTGGTGTTGTTCCAGAAAATACCCATACTCCCCCCACGGAGGGTATTTTTGGTTTGAACCCTCCACCCCTCTGGAAATTCCAGTTTAGGCTCATACTTTCTTTTAAAAATTTTGGCCTTTTAAGACCCCCTCCCCCTTGGAATTTCCAGTTACCCTCTCTGGTGGAGGTATGGATATTTTCTGGAACCACACATTTGACCTCTGTGATATTGTTACATTTGTTTAGGGTTCTGCTTTTGTGTTGTTCCAGAAAATACTCATACTCCCCCCACGGAGGGTTTTTTCAGTTTGAACCCCCCACCCTCTGGAAATTCCACTTTAGGCCCATACATACCTTTCAAAATTTTGGCCTTTAAATAAGATCCTCCTCTCCCTCTGAATTTCCAATGATCCTCTGTGGTGCAGGGTATGGATATTTTTTGGAACCACACATTTTGTTTTATCTCTATGCCATTTTTAATGACATTTTCATTGGATTTGTTTGGTGGTGACATTAGTGAGATACTGGCATCAGCCTCAAAAGTCTAAATATCTACCCCTGAAGCATAAGGATCTGAAATGCATTAGACAGCCACACTGAAACCAGTATCATAGGGAACCTTTTTTACAATATTTTTTTTTTCGTGAAATGACAGTACACTGTATTTAAAGAAGCAATAATAAATGCAGCTACATATTCCACCATTTCCAAATTCTTAAATTATCAAAACAAAGAATTTTAGTACATGTAACTTTAAAAAATTAATATAAATTAAAAACTCTTTAATAATAACATGAGTTAATTATACATATATATATATGTTGTGGTTCAATTTTCTCCTTGGTTCAATTTTTGTTTTCCTTTGTTTTTAACTCATTATCATACATTACCATACACAAAAACAAAGGAAAATAAAAATTGAACCAAGGATAAAATTGAACCACAACATATATACTTGGATACTGCTACAAATTTATCACCTTTCGATCATGGAACTTAGGAAATTCTTTAATGAAGATCTCCTTGATCATATCTGGATCACCAACCATCAAGAAAGGCTGACGGAAAAAATACATTCTATGGAAGAGGCAAGTGAATTAAAATTGACATAACGTTTTCAGCTCCCTCATCAGTCAAAGATGTTAAACATTACTGCATTTGATGGGATCATATTAGGCATTGTTGGGTAACTACAGTATGTGTATGACTAGGGGGCCCATTAGTGAAAATTGTTGTACATTTTGGTATCTTTAAAAGCTGTATATCAAAATGTTAAGTTAGGATTGTAAAATTTAGAAATTACAATGCATCAAAAAGAAGGAAAGAGGGTAACTGGAATACTTAGAAGGCTGAAAGTTGGCCTGCTGTTATTGGGTTCACTATGACTGGCTGCTCACCACCTGATCCTTGTGGTGTATTTCCTGTTTTTGTTTATTTATTAATGAGATAAATAAAGGACAATCTACTGACATTTGGCCTATTTTTGAAGGATAAGAAAAAGTAGCAATAATATAGTATTGTTGTTCTTGGATATATGAAAGGGGTAGTCCATTTCAATAAAAATTACCATGAGAGCTGCTGAGCTCCCTCCTCCTGTTGCATGTCCATCAATAGAAATCACTGTTTGCAAACCATCTTTATTGAAACATTATAGCTAGCTTCCCTTTCAAGTTTTGTTTGCAATGATTTTTTTTTATTTTATTACCTACCCAAAGACCTTGCCATATTTCTGATACCATTCCAAATGGCACACTGGAACTTTATTTGGCTGTCCAAAGAATTGCAAACAATTGCATTTTTAGAAAATAATGATGATTTAATCAATCGTCTTACATAGTAAACAAAATACTGATAGATTCCAGAGTTTTGAACACTTGCATTGATTTCTAATATGCATTCTGGGGGTATATGGGGGGGAAGGAAGGAATTAACTATTACAGGCTACATTAGAAAGCTCCTCCCAAAAGGGGTGCCTTTTAGCACCTAAAAAGAGTGAAACATTTTGGCAGAAATCACAATGCAAAATTGTGTAACAACTTGGAGCAACTGGACCACTATAAGCATGAGATGATCTTCTCTCATTTTTGAGGTACAAAAAAGGTTCAATTTTTGTTTTAGGTATGTGGAAGGGGTACCATTATGATAAAAAATGAGTATATATTTAAGGGTAAGGGCTGGAACCTCCAGGTGCCTCCCCTAACAAAGATTGAATGAGTACCCCACAGTGTGCGTGTTAACAAAAAAAACAGCAAACACCCTTGGACAAAACCAATGGCAGTCATAACTTCACCCTTCATTATTCACATAATTTATATTAACAGGTCAATTTAAGAACATAAAATGCAATTTAAATAAGGACTTAACTTACACTGAAGATTGAACTTGCTGAATTTCCAAAAAAAGGGAGTGGGCTTGGTCCAGGGATTCCAAGTTTCTTGAACAGAGTGTATGATGCAACACAGTAACTATAAACAAGAAAAAAGTGCAAACTATGGTTGCCAAAGCGAGCTTCATACAACGCGTATATGATTACTGAGCATGGCTTCAGTTTCATTATAGGTAATTTTTCATACTTGTACACTACATCCCCTCATTATATCAACAATTTAAGTTATGTGGAAAGAGAATTTAAAAATCGTTCTGTTCCCCGCTGAGTCATTTTTGCTCCAACGAAATCTAGTAGTCAGAAAGTCCTCCCAAGCGTACCTCACCCCTTCGGGAATGACTGGGACGAGGTATAGAAAGTGTTGTGTGACCACAAATAAATGACAACTTTTCAAAATTTTAATTATTGAAATAATTAAACCTCCGTCAAAAATATCACTTGGAACTTATTAAAATAGCAGGCATTTCAAATACATCAACAAAAGACTATTTGTGGGAGGACGCGGGAAGAGCCTCTTGCAGCTGAAAGGACAATTAACAAGAGTCACTGATGCATCGTACACATACGCACATACCGGTAAATAAGCAGGATTAGCAATCCAACCAGAAGTGTGATCCAGTACTCCGTTGCAAATGCTGCTATTGTTTGCAGAAGACCAGCCATCCTTATTTGTATTGTAGACCTGTGTGTGAACTGAACCCGAGACTAGCTGAGTTCAAGCTTTCTCATGATTTTATTCACAAATACATTTATTTATTTATTTGCTTGCAAATAAAATTTTGTGCGACAATGAAACCACTAATTTTAATTTTCCCATGATGCAAAGAGAGGTTGGTAACATGGAATCGAGGATAAATTTTTTGAAATTTGAATCCAAGATGATGTTTACCATCGATGTCGTATTTATGGACCCCTTTATGGCTCGTCGTATAATGGATGTCGCGTTCTTGATCTTGTCGACACAACTTTTTTCATCGGCCCTCCTCCTCCCCACTCCTGCCTCTTTCTTGCACTATGGTGATTAGCTCTATAGCGATTGATTGCCCTCACCTTCGCAGGCAACACATATTTAATGAAAGTTTGTATTAATATTTATATTGGATATTCAGGACTTAATAAACCGGCTATGTGTTAAATTTAACATAGCCAATTTTTCTCCATCATGTTTCATGTATTGCCTTTACGAACGGAGCTGATGAGCACATATTTCATTCTGACTATTAAAGTTTGTTCTTCTGTGGGAGAAATTGAAGCATAAATGCTTAAATACAGTGGGACATCGAAAAACAACGGAATTAACATGTGAATGGCTGTCATCTCTTTATTTTTTATGTCCCACTGCGCCATTTGCCATCCAGCTTGGCGAATTTTGTACCATGTGACCAAGTCATGCAAAGGGCTTATTGTATATAAATGTATCCCGCTCAATCAATAATTTACCTTACCCTGATCTTAGTTACATCATTGTAAAAGAAGACCATTCAAAAAGCCCCGGCATATCGGGTTTACTTTATCTTTCCTCTATTTCAGTTGTTATGATTATATATATTTAGTCAGACTAAAGATGTAATGTTATATGATGAAATAGAAAATAAATAAAGTGAAGACAAAAACTAATCTTCAATCTTGCTGATCTTGCGCCAATTTAAAACTACGAATAAGGTTACTTTACAACTTCAAACGTATAAAGAAGGTTTCTCACGGATCGGATCCTCCATGTGAAAGAAAGCAGTTACAGTTTATACTTGTCAGCTAGTCAAATTCCCTAGTTGCTACGTTATTTCAGGCACATAAGCGAAAACTCACCTCTACTTCAATGGACTATTTTGATATCAAAACCAAACGCCTTCCGTTCTTTTTAAAGGAGCTTGAGCTTCGCTTTACTTTTTCAAAACCTCAGATGAGTGCACGCTTTTATAGCTGAGTGTTCCAAATTTTGATTATCAGTAATGTCTATATTTAGCACTAGGCGTAATGCGGAGCCGTCTCGGCTGCAGACTAGGCCAATAAGTCACGCCGTCACGTCGCGATGAGTTTTGCAGCTAAGATTTCAATTTCCTTTCGTCCACGAAGTATATACGAGTATGCCGCTATAAAATGGATCTCAAGGCCAAAGCTAGTAAATTTATTACAGCCAGCAGAAACAGCCACTGTCGCTCTCTTTTTAGAAAGGGTTGATATTGAAAAGTTACATCACTTGGTGGTGATGTAATAACCGGAGCTACGTCACCGGTAAACATCACGCAAAGGTTCTACTAATACTGGAAATGTTGGGACGCTACTAAATTAATTTTTAAAGTGAATCATTGCATCAACTTTTGCCGGTGATGGAACTTAAACTTACAGTCGGTAGAACCCCGGTAACTCGAACACTGAAGGGAAACGAAAAACAGTTCGAGTTAGCGGGGGTTCGAGTTATCGGGGTTGATGGAATATTCAATTTGCCATGTGAATAATTGATAGTTTACGGATTTTTCAGCATTTCAGTATACACATACAGTACAGTGCAAATTAAACTTATCTCGTCAGAAACTGTAACACGATTATGCATTCTTGATATGATAACACAGTGCTGTGAATGTAACTCAGTTACACTCAAGATCATAAGATCGGGAAATGACTGTCAAATACGTGATCTGTTCGTTGCACTAGTTAATTAAGCGAAATAGGACTTAGTTCGAGTTATGCACTTATCAGCTTATCATTGGCTATCCCGGGAGCTGACCCCTGGGACACCCCGCGGACACACAGGGGCTTGGTAGGGGATTAGTCGACTTTGAAGTGCTAACTTTCCCCGCGGATAGGGGTTTTGTAGATCTTTGGTAACGAACGCCACAACCCCCGGGGCTACACCCCCGCAATTTGTCCGAAGCCGGTCAGCGGTATTCCGCATTCACGTGGACACTTTCGCGCCGATCTGGACTGCATTGGCATTCCATCACAACGTTGTCTTTCGACGTCTTACTTTTTTGTGTCATCTACTTGCGATTTCATCGGGAGGTTCTTGAGAATGGATTGTTTTGTTACAGTGACAAGAAATCATGCCGCTATATAAAGAGTGGGACGTGAAAAGGGTAAAGCGGAAGGCAATAGTGGCTGATGGCTTCTACGATTTTGTATGCAAAGGTAAGTTTCATCAGTAATACCACTTTGATTGAAATGTTCTGCTGAGTATATCGATATGTAGTCTAACCATGTTGATAGCGTAGGAAGAGCACGAAAGCTTGGCGCCCAAAAGGCAGCATTTACACGAAGTGCTAATAATAGAGATGAAGATAACTTCACACTGAATTGCCTCAGACCCATATTTAATATATACTAGTGGTGTCATAATTTTTTGTACATTATTATTATTATTATTATTATTATTATTATTATTATTATTATTATTATTATTTGTTTTGTCATCAACAGATTCCACCTGTAGCACTTAGAAGGAAACAGATGAAGAAGCGGAAGGAACAGACACAGCGGAACTGCGGTGCCACTGTCAGGAACTGGAACATGGGTACATCTCTATCATAGAACAATTGCTTGTCTCTCCATATTAATTTCTCTTTTAAAGTATTTTCATTTATGTTTTAATTCTAAGGTTTATGATAAAGTGTGACAAGGAAGGAGCAAGATGTCACACCATGGACGTTGTGTGAAGATCACTGCAAGACGAGCAAAAGCTATGGACAAATTTGTCTGCTATAACTGCACAAATTAACCCTATTCTTGATCTGCTTGGAGGGGGAGTAGTTAACCTCACCGTCCCGCACTACGCTTTTTACTAAGTAAAAAGCCAGATACAGTTCATTTTCTTACAAATGAAATTACCGCAGTTATTAACGCAACTTATGCAGTTGCGAAAAGAAAGCCTGAAAAAATCAGGCTTGCCGGGATTCGAACCCTAACCTCTGCGATACCGGTGCAGCGCTCTAACCAATTGAGCTAACGAGCCAACTGGGAGCTGATCATTAAATTGGTTCGTAATATACCCGGGAAAGATGAAGATGAAATTATAAATGTATGAAATTCATACATTGCAACTGCGGAATGAAGAAATAAATGTAAAGAAGATCCTCACAGTTATTAACGCAACTTATGCAGACAACTTATGTGACAACCTTACCGCTACAGAACGACAGGCCATCCGCCAACTGCAGCAACGACAAGACATAATTATCAAACCCGCCGATAAAGGTTCCGGTACTGTTGTTATGGACAAAACTTGGTACATCGATGAATGCAACAGACAACTTTCTGACATCAAATTTTACGAACGCTTAGACAAAGACATCACTGCGAACGTACAAGAACGAGTCACAATTTATGTTAACGGTATGCACGATGACGGATTTATTGACCACAAAACCAGAGAATACCTTATACAGACCGACGTAAAACCAGGACGATTCTACATACTACCCAAAGTACACAAACCCGGCAATCCAGGACGCCCCATCGTTTCATCTAATAGCCATCCCACTGAACGCATATCCCACTCGTTGACTACTACCTTCAACCTTTAGTTCATAAACTACCATCCTTTGTTAAAGACACTAACGACTTCCTTAACAAACTCCTCACCATCAGTACTTTACCCGCCAACTCTCTGTTAGTCACACTCGACGTTTCATCACTATACACTAATATTCCACATAATGAAGGTATTTATGCTTGTGACCACTTTCTAACTACTGCCTCTCATAAAACCATTCCAACCACCAAACTCTGTGACCTCATTCGTATGATTCTTAACTTTAACAACTTCACTTTTAACAATAACCACTATCTTCAAATCCACGGCACAGCCATGGGTACCAAAATGGCCCCATCTTATGCCAACCTTTTCCTGGGCTATTTCGAAGCCAAAGCTTTAGAAAATGCCCCATTCCAACCCCACACTTGGTTTAGATATATCGATGATATTTTTATGATCTGGACTGAAGGTCTGGATAACCTAAAAGTCTTCATCGATTATCTCAACAGCATTCATCCCACCATCAAATTCACCAGCTCACATTCTTCAACTAACGTACCTTTTCTTGACGTTAATGTCTCTTTAACTGACAACGGTGACATCAGTACTGACCTTTACACCAAACCTACCGACAAACACCAACATTTACTTTACTCTTCTTGCCATCCCTCACATACTAAAAAAGCCATTCCTTTCAGTCTAGCACTCCGTTTACGACGCATTTGTTCTACCGACGAAACGTTCAATACTCGCGCTGCCCAACTTACAACGTATCTTCTCAAACGAGGCTACAACCGTAACCTTGTCACCAAACAAATACAACGCGCGACCGACATCCCCCGTAGACTTGCCTTACAAACGAAAGACGTCAACAAAAATAAACGTATACCATTTATAACTACTTTCAATCCATCACTTCCTCACATCTCTAACATTATCAAAAGACATTTTCATTTACTACTCTCTTCTAACCGCTGCAAAACCGTTTTTCAACAGTTGCCTGTTGTTGCTTTCAGGCGCTCCCCTAACCTTCGCGATTTACTAGTGAAGGCCAAACTCCCTTCTAATTTGACTAATCCGCATCCACAACTTCCATCCGGTTCTTTTCGTTGTGGAAAGAACTGCGCTACTTGTCCTTATATTACTGACGGACTAACTACCTATACCTTCCTTTCTACTGGTGAAACGCGCCACATTCAATCTAACCTGACCTGTAACACTCAAAACCTCATCTACATGATTCAATGTAACCGCTGTAATTTACAATACATAGGAGAAACTAAACGACGTTTAAAAAACTGATTTAATGAACACCGCCGTACCATAGATAACCCTAACAGTAAATCTAAACCCACTACAGCCGCACAACATTTCATCTCCTCGCCTAACCACACTGCTAATGACATACAATTAATCCCCATCGAAAAAGTCTTCTCCAACCGAGACTCAATCCGTAAGGCCAGGGAAGCTTTTTTAATTTTAAAAGGCAGAACACTTGTTCCCGATGGCCTTAACATACGCGAAGAAACCTATTAGTTTTTCTACTTTTACTATTTTATTGTCATTTTTAAGCTTAGCATATTTTAAATTTTTTATTTTACACTGTTTACATATTTCCTGTATTTAGTTTTACGTATTTCCGGTATTTCGTAAGATTACATTATCACCATATAAATTTAAACATAGCCAATGTAAACTCCATTGTACCTGAAGAAGGCTGGTTTGGCCAGCCGAAATATAGTACAAAACTAATTCTCTTATTCTACGTTGTATCGGTCTCTGCTTTTCAATTTCAGCGAAAAGAAAGCCTGATTTTTTCAGGCTTTCTTTTCGCAACTGCATAAGTTGCGTTAATAACTGCGAGGATCTTCTTTACATTTATTTCTTCATTCCGCAGTTCCAATGTATGAATTTCATACATTTATAATTTCAAATGAAATTACGTTGAACAATTATATTCCACTGAATGAAAAAAACAACATTCCTGGAATCAACGCAGAACTTTACGATTACAGATGTTTACAGTTGTTTATGCAGTGGCCATCCAATCACTCCTAAGATTGCATGAAAGTAGCTTCAATTTGTGGATGTTTTTCTTGAAGTGCTATTTCGAGCTATTTCCCATGATGATACATGATAGTTTTCAGTCGAACCTTATGCTTTATTGTTTAGTATTTATACATTTGCTCGCCAGACTCAATTAAACATAAATATGAGTGCAACAGATGAATTAGAAAACAGCATGTCAAACTTGCCTTGCACAATCATAAATGAAGGGAAGAAAATAAATATGTCATCTACCTGCCTAGTCTTAAGTACAGTTCTCTGCCTGCGACCTTGGGCCGTCCTCTGTACCTCGGGCACAAATTTTCCCTATAGGGACCTCCTGGCCGATAAATACCTTACATATTTTCTGGCGTCTCTGCCCCCGGGGAGAGGGATTTAGTCTGCTTTTTATGCCCCATGCCCTGGGGCCTTAGCAACCTTCTGTTTCAGCCTGAAAACAAATCCCCTGGGGTGTCCCGGGGGTCAGCCCCCGGGAAAGCCAATGATAAGTGCATTAGCGGGGGAGTTCGAGTTATCCGAGTTCGAGTTGCCGGGGCTCTACTGTATTTTAAAACATTCGATTGCCACTAAAAAAGAACAATTCTAGACCAACGAGGTGGATGTTCCAGCTTCACTAACAGCTCACGAATATGAATTTGTTCTTACCTAGAGTTTCAGTGTTGCAAGAAAAAGTGGGCTTCTCGTTATATAATACTTTAACCTTTCTTTTATATCCGTTAATTTGGTTTATTTTGGCCACCTTATCGCATTGATATATATCCACGCCTGGTACAGAATTTTAAAAGATGCCGGCTATAAGCATGCGATGCAATGTAATACATTTCTATGAATTCTTGCCAACGTTTTGTCGGTTTTGAAAAGAAGCACCCCTCGCCATCCATCTTTCAACTTCTTTTCCCAAATACATGCATACTTTAAGGCAAACGTCTCACTGACTTACCTATCCATTTGTTGCTGTTTTAAAATCATTTCTACCAAAACCATAACTTCTGTCATTAATGCTGGTATAATTTTTAGAAGTACACTAGTCAATAGTCTTCAAATGGTGTATCATATATATAAAGGGGTATAGAGTCTCTATTTAGTTGCTGTATGAGGTAAAGGATTAAAATAAATTTTGTCAAAATGCTATATTTAACGACGATATAAGGCTTTCTTTCAGGTAATATAGCGGTGATATTGCTTTAATATCAGCAATATCAAAGCCAAGGCGGGACTCACGACACCAATCCACTTATCTCAAACTCGGTAATATGTTGGACTCAATACCAAATCCAGGACAACAGGTTTCCGTTCGACACACCCTGCAGTTTTAGATAGCGGAGCATTTCGCCTATGTTTGAGATAGCGCCACTGGGATTCCAGACAGCAGGAGTTGCGGAAAGCCGATAGGGATTTGAGATAGCCCAGGGATTTGTGATAGCTGGGTTCTCCAGTTATCGGGTGTTCGAGATACCCAGGATTCGAGAAAGGCTTGGGGTTTGGAATAACTAGGTTTAAGCCAGATGCCTAAAAATTGAGGAAACGGCCAGGGCCAAAGGAAAACTGCGCATCCGTATAACGAAAACTGGGAGTTCTAATTCCGGTTCCTAAATATATGCGCTCGGATAAGCTTCGGATACATGGTGTTACGGCGCGCAACCTCTAAATTGTAACATATTTTCTCCCCTGTAATTGTTGTTTGATAAGAACACATCTGTCAGTCCCAAAGTAATTAGGGATGGACGCACAAACTGCTGAGTGAGGGCCCTTTTCACGCTCCTATTAGTTCAGTGCATCTCAAGTCAGTAATCAGGAATACATGGCGCGAAATTCAAAGTTTTACATAGAAATTCAACGCTACCATAAATTTTCTAAATTTACATTCGTGGGACTTTCGCCTGGAAACGCATAAGTTAAAAGATGTAACAGAGGCATAGTTGATCTTGGTTACCAAACGTGATTTCTCATTCTCTGTAACTTGCCTCTCAACAATAGAGAATCAGGGAAAAACACGTTTTTGCAACAAAATTTAAAGAACAGTTATGATCCCCTTGTAAGGGGGGAGGTTTATAGTTCACACATTCTTAAAGTTATATTACACCCAACTGACTAAATCACCCTCTAAGTCCGCCCAGTGAGGAGGTGTGACTACAGCAAGGTTAAGTAAATACAGCCAAGAGTGTCATTGTCATAGTTGCCTCTTGGAATTATTTCTACCTTCAAACTTTGATAATCCATAGTTGGACACCTCCTCTTTCTCTGTTTTTGTTTTTAAAAAGCTTCACGAGAACACGAAATCTTTGTTCTCGAGGTCTTTCCATCAGTGATAGAGATTCAAACTTTCAACTGTTTCAAAAAAGGCCCGCGGCTATTTATTAGCACGGAGGTTCCATTTTGTAAATCGACTTGTCGGCAAGTAAGTGTTAACCGATTTCATTAATTTCTGGTATTCTAAACAAAGAATGTTCGAATTTTACAAAACTCTCAGTTTTAGGGAAACAAGTTCAAAGATTAAGAGATACAAGCGCTATTTAAAGAGCAGCTATTTCAGGAAAATGCGAATATTTTTGTTAAACAACAATGGATTTTTTCCAATTAAGCTCAATAAGTACTAAGACTTCAAGGTTCTTTTTGTCAGTAACTTTCTACGAAATCAGCTGGTTAGAAATTCCTACACAGTTGATTGTTGAATTTTGGCTTCAAAATATTATGTTTGTGTAATTGTCTCAGTTGTTGCATGAACACTAATGTAATGCTAAGATCGCACATATTTTTTGACAGCTTGATGCCGGCGGGGCTGCTAGTAGTGCCTTTCTGGATAGTGGAGAGGGCGCGCGAAATAGCCGAGCAACCTGGAGCGAACGTGCGTAGGGGGGCGGGGGGGGGGGGAAGAAAGGGACTGCCCTCTTAGCCACGATGCCGCGACACATCCGGGACTGGAATGTTTTTTGTGCACTCGGCGCGAAAATTCAAATTCAATAAGGATAGCAGACGGACAGACAATAGAGAAAATGACCTAAAAACGCCCAACAGCGCGTGCATTTTGCGAGATTGCGAGCTAACTAAGTTTATTTCGTACCAGTTAGCATATGGCTTTTACAGAAGGTACATTAATGAAATGAATGAGACCTTTCTTAAATTTTTACCACTTGTGAAACTAGGAGCGAAATTTAGTCAAAGTTTGTCCATTTCAGCGTTCTGCTTGTTTGAGTAAACCCAGTGCAAACATTTCTATGTTGAATTTTTCTCCAAAGAATTGCTTAACTTCTGACTTAGCATAGGGCTTTGATTGTTTGGTGTTCAAAGAAGCTTTCTGCAAAATTTCATAGAAAAAAATGGCGGTCTATCGAGTCATTAAAACAATTTCTAGCGAACTCTTTGACGAATTTCACTATTCAATAGGTTTGAACAGAGACCCTACGTATTCCCAAAGCCTAACTCTGCCGACCAGTCACAGCCGACTAGTTCTAAACATGCAAATTATTATGCCGTGCGCTCTGAAATCGGGCGTTGTAAGTAAATGTCGCTAAAGACAATAGCATTGTGGGCGGTGATGGTGATGATGATCATCATCATCGTTATCATCATCATCCGGGCAACTTGGCATCAGGATACCAATAGTGCGAGACTATATATGGAAAGGACTGGAAGTCTTGTACCCAGGGCCCTTTGCCTGTTCACAAATGCGAGCGAGAGGGGTCGTTTGATGAAATAGCCGGAACTGAGTCGGAACTACGTCAGTGGCAAACGGCTTGCAATTCAAAGGTTTTACCAAAACTAGGAAGTCTTAGACCCTGTTGTACTATTCTTGAATTGGTTTTAAAAGTGATTCTTGCGTCAACTTTTGCAGGTGATTCAAATTACCGGCGACTTATCATAAAGTATTTGAATTCCATTAAAAAATAAGCAGATTTATTCAGTGCCAGGCAGAGAGGCAGGTGATTCTACTTCTTAGAGATTAAGGATTCATGGCTCAAGAATAAAAAAAATTACTCTTGACCAAAGAGTTTCCACTGCAGTAAGGAAAGGTCCGGTCTCTTTTATTTTTCTCAGCTAGGCGCATTTTAATCAACAAATTGTACGGAATCAATAAGGTTGCCTATTTGTACATTCTGCCGAAAAGTTTCAAGGAATTTTTCCATCATAATTGTCTGCTAATTAAAGATATTATGCACCTCACCCATCTATCTTTCAGCTTCTTTTCCCAGGTACATAATCAGACAAATATGACCCTAATCCATAAAGACGTGAATGTTAAAATGAACAACAACATGCAAATTAGGGCTTAACGGACTTTGCGACCGCTGGTCGTTCCATCGCTAAGTTACAGCATGCATAGGGCATTAAACCCTCTTGTCCAAAATATGAGCAATGACTGTTCTTTGTTTCATAATTTCTGATCAGATATATCATATTAAAAGAAGTAAAATAAATCGTTTTAACAGAAAGGGTAGTAAACATGAATACGCTGAACAAAGCATTATTGTCGGTACTTTGTCTCCTGTGGTCGCTTCAGGCGCTCAGGTTTAATCAGTTTGAATTCTACAAGGCATGTTCAAAGTTGCTAAGAGATTCAAGTGATTCGTGTTACTGTTAGCTAGTCAAAATTTCAAAAGCTTTTCTGTCTATATTTATTGGAAAGGTGTAAAGGACATAAAAAGTGAGGTTTGTATCAAACAATAGCTAGACATTTTTACGATTTAGGCTGAGAGAGTCTTGGCATTTGCTTTCCTTTTATTGTCCCTTCTGTCCTTATGTTAGCTATCAAAGACTACGATTGTAAACTATATCACACGAAAGACCTCAACTAACATATCGTTCAGTAAGTCAGTCAAATTCAAATGAAAGAAGAATTCTTTTTCCTGGCAATTCTGCAGATCTCTTCTAAGCAGTAGCAGTTCCTAACAACAGCAGCTACCTTCAATTTTGGCCTATGAACTCAGCATATTTGCTTTTCGAATTGAGAAGGTTTTCAATTGCGCCACTTAAATTATTTTCATGTTTAAACATGATTTAGTCTTTCAAATTTATTAATATTTTATAAGTAAGTTTAATTTCAAACAAAGCTCTTGAGCAGGTGTCTTTCTAGTCGCAGTTTACACCTCAAGCACAGCAAACGTAGCGTTTTAATATTAAGAAAATTCAAATGATGTATAATGAAGCAGAATTTCTTCGGACAGTCTGAATGGGGCTTAATTGATCATATGGTGTATCTTTTAATGTGCTTGTTTTATTTTCAAGCACTACAGCGGAACAGGAATAACTATAGAGCTGTTGATACCAAACTCAGTAAAGGCCCATCTTAAACTGTAGGTCACTTTTATCTTCGATCTTGGTACTTAGACCATACATGCGCTTCACACTAGAAACGCTGGTCTTTAATTCTAGCAAGTCCTTTTGAGGAGACTAACTAAGAACACCAGATTTCAAGTTTAAATGCGAACTAAAGCGCAGACATTATGATTATCCATTATTATCCACCATTCGCAAAAAGAAGTGCCCGTGACGTTTACCTATGTGCGCCCAATTCCTCCTAATTTCAGTAGAAATAACTCGCTTACGCATATTACCGAAAAGGGAGCAATATTCAATCCATGCTCGGGAGGAATGTTGAACTTTCGAATTGATCGGCGCAATAGGGCATGCTTGTTTTGTGCAGAAAACAATCCTGCCGGCGCGAAGCTTGGCCAAAACTAATTGCGAGATCACATAACGGTTATACATTTAAATGGCGTAAATTCCACCACAAGAGGCGAGCCGCTTTACATGTGGTCGCGTGACAATTGAACCCCTTATGACGTCACCCTGTCCAATCAATTGTTGAATTAATTCAGTAGATAAGCATTCTACTTCCTGTCCCACTGGATGCTGGTCCATTGAATGTTACCCCTAACATTTTGCTAGGTTTTTCAACGATTTCCCGCAATCCATTTATCAAGGATAAAGAACACGAAGGCAGAGACCAGGAAGCATCAACAATCGTACCCTCACTTCCATCCGTACAATAGCAAGACAACGCTGCTTGGTGAAGTAGACCGGAAAGGTAGGCTATCATTCGTTCCTTCGTAGATATAGTTAATTAAACATTCGTCTCTTATCGCTCGTTTGCTTTATCGATAAACTACCACATGGAATTTGTCTTTGCGAGAAGAAGATAATTGTCCTGCGTAACTGCGATGTTTTTTCTATGAACTGTTTGGTTTTCGTCAATTGAAATTTCGGCAAATCTGAATTTTATTTATTTATTTATTTATTTATTTATTTTTTGCTGATGTTGTTGAAATGAATCTATATTCTTTACTACTATTGTCCGCAGAAAATCTTTTGAACTGTTTTTGCAAAAAAAGACAGTTCGAGGTCAGCGAACATTTGATTTTTATTGATGTGTCATTAGTGGATAGTATAGTACAAAACACTAGAAAGTGGCTTTTAGTTTTCGCTTTTTGCAATGATTTTGTTTCCATTTCTACTTTGGGTGATCATGCAAAATTTAACTCGAGATTTTTTCAAGTCGACTCATTAAAGAGAAGCGTGCTATTGCACTGCGACTCTCGCACTCCGTCTTGGAATATGAGAATTTTGTGATTTCACAAATATCGTTAGGAAGGTTTGCGTGGGCTTATACAGCTGACCAAAACTCATAATACAGTCTTTAGAATCGTTGGTTATGTTATTGCGCTTAACTTTTTTTCCAATAATGTATTATCTGCTTAACAATATAAATCAGCGCAAAAATATAACGACGTTTCGAAGTCATCGTGACTACGTTATCACGTTTAAAAGGAGTAACTGATGTTGTGGGTTAATTTATACTCCTAATGTGTCAGAATAAATTAACAATTGTCCTAAATTGAAGCGTTCAATGGTGTCAAAAGTTGAGCGTGCAACAAAGTGCTAAATAAAAACTTTCGCGCGAATTGGGTCTGGCTTTGTGTTCAGTTTCGGTCTTATTTCACGAAAGAACAACATTTCGTGGATTAAACAACCCAGTTTTCCTTGGCATTTCCTTAAGATGGAAAACATATCACTGAGCTCAGAGCTCGAGGTCAGTTGCCACCATGGTCCTCCTTCAAGTGCCGTTTACCAACAGCAGAGAATTCAGTTGTATGGTGAAGATGGCGAGTCGTGTACTCGATATAATCATAGTTACTCGAGGGACTGGTTATGAAACCTTGCAAGTTTCAAAGGCCATAACAAAGGTGCTGCAATTTATGTTGAAAGTTCTACGAAAGTGCACAATCTTTTGTTTTACGATCGCACACTATGGCTGAATAACTTAACAGTGACATTTTTATTGGTTCGTTGCTCACGCAAAATTCAAAACCTATTGTTGTTTGTGCACCGTGAAGGCTAAAAACGGTAACAAAAACATAAAACAAAGGACTTTGCTGAGCTTCATAAACAGATTCTTTTATTAACTACGATATAATCCGCATCGCGCAGATCATATTTTAAATCATAAGCAACACATTGATTGTTCACTAAAGGAGGCTTTGTTTCTTGTAGATTGAGCATGTCACTGATTTTTGGACTCATAGGACTCGTATATCTTGATAGGACGTTTGCAACCAATCCCTAGAGATCCAAAAGACAATGATGTGGCGCTCATGTTGGTGGTACTAACAAACGGAGCTCGTAAGAAACTTTTATTTATGACCACCAACATGGCGGAAATGACGTAACGTGCAAACCAAGAATATATACTGAACCAATAAGATGTTTGCAACCAATCCCTAGAGATCCAAAAGACAATGGCGTGGCGGGCATGTTGGTGGTACTAACAAAAGGAGCTAATGAGAAACCTTTTGTTTATGACCACCAACATGGCGGTGATGACGTAACGTGCAAACCAAGAATATATAGCTGGTTGTGTGTCGCTTCCGATTTTCATTCCAAGACCTTTCAGTTGTTATCGAACCGCGTCGGCAGATTTTTGGTCTTTAAATGATAAAACGGATTCCCACCGCTTTGTTTGCTTGTGTGTAGGTCTTAGTTGGAATTTGATCACTTAGCATCACTGAATTTAGATCAAATGTAGCGATAGTAAAACTGATGAGATTTTCGGGGTGTTTAACGTATATAAACATCCAGTTAAATTTTCTCATTCATTTGTAAATAACTTCAAACATGATCAAAGGCGGTACGCCCGGTTTAACGTGGTCTTTAATAGACATCTCCTGTATATTATCTGATTTTGGTTTTTACTTGCGCAAAATATTGTTTATATTTTTCATTATACCACGGTATTCGACAAAAGAGGCAAAAAGAAATGTTTGTCGTTAAAATGAAATGCACCTCTTATATCCTACTTGAGTCAGTTCGAGAAAAAAAAGATTAAGACAAACAAATTAAAGAAGAAAAAATATGACAAGGTCTGCTGTTTTGTTTGTGTTTCTTTTTTTTTTTTACCGGTCTTTAGGGACTAATTTCCTCCCAATCTAAGTACAAGTAATTGGTAATTTTGCGTATTCTGCAGAGGTCTCCATGTTGCTAAGGGATGTACAAGTTAATTTACCTGTTATCAAAAACTGAAACTAATCCTGCATAATTTTTTTCTGCTTAACTAAAACCAGAAAAGTTTCCATATGTCTGTACTGAGAAACAAGCAAACCAAGCAAGCTTGGTTGTCATAATAGCTGAGCCCGCGCGCTAGCGCGTCAGCGGAGCACCATTGCTAAGCAAATATGGTAACCTAACAAGCCAAGAAATTTTGGTAGTGACGTAATGGTCACGTGACCGTCCGTCCGCACCACAGGATCACCAATATGAAGTGGCATACACTGGATATAACCCTGGGCTGAATCCCGTGTTTTTGGCACGAAATCGCATGGTGATCCGCGTTGTAGCAAGACAAGTAAAGACAACGAAGGTCAAAAACAAATTTGTTAATGGAAAAAAAAGTTCAAAAGAATACTCATTTTCTTTTTGGTGGAAGGCGAAAAGTTCAATTTAGGCGAAAAAAATTAGGCGATAAAGTTCAGGCGAAAAGTCCCATTTTGCCTTTTGGGTTTTTTCTGTCCACAACCATGGTTTTTGTAGCGGTCCGAATACATTTTGCCAGGAAAAACACCAGCATTTTCATTTTGATAGGCAGCTTGTCAAGAAAAAAGAAATAAGTAGCAAAAATTAACGTTTGAAGAGTAATAAACGCTCGTGGCATAGTGGACTAATCGCCAACATACGACGCCGTCGAACCGGGTTCGGCTCTCAGTGAGGACTTGAATTTTTTTTTTTTTTTAATTTAACGACTTGAATGAAGATTTTCCAAAATTAATAAGTGACAAAAAAAAAAAAGAAAACAAAAGGGGGGCTCCGCTTTTAGGCTTGGCTAAATCTATATATTAGTGGATCCCGGGCGCTAGCGCGTCAGCGGAGCACCATTGCTCAACAAATTTGGTAACCTATCAAGCCAGGAAATTTTGGTAGTGACGTAATAGTCACGTGGCCGTCCGTCCGTCCGTCCGTACGTCCGTCCGCACCACAGGGTCACCAATATGAAGTGGCAGACACTGGATATAACCCTGTGTTGAATCCCGTGTTTTTGGCGCGAAATCTCATGGTGACCCGTGTTGTAGCAAAACAAGCAAAGACAACAAAAGTCAAAAACAAATTTGTTAATGGAAAAAAAAGTTCAAAAGAATACTCAGTTGGCGAAAAAAATTAGGCGATAAAGTTCAGGCGAAAAGTTCCAATTTGCCTTGTCGATTCTGTTGCGAACTTGACAGACGAACTACCGTGATAGTTCGTCTGGACGGATGATCCGTCTGAAAGCCCGTATTTATACACAGACGAATTATAAGACGAACTACCGTTCTTTGCCCAAGTTCGTCCCAGACGGATGATCCGTCTCTAGTATAAATGGGGCCAATGGTTGGTACGGAACAGTGCTGGGAATAATTCGGATTGTCTGCATAGAAAAACGCCCGTCGAGATGCGCGGTCCTGGTCCTGCCTTTTTCTTGTACGAAACACCACTGAACAAACCTCATACTTTTGGTACAATGAAAGTAGAAGCAATGTTTCATTGCGTCCAAAAGTGTAACCTCAATTTTTTCTCCGGTAGAGACGTATTTGAGTCCGCAGCGCTCATCTCGCCGTCCGCCATCTTGGATTTTCATTCGGAACATTCTGTTCATTCTGCCCCTGGGAGCAGAATGGATGGAATGGCGTTCTGTCCATTCCGGAATAGGAACGCGGAATAGAAAAACGCGCGTATTTTACATTCTGGCCATTCTCATTCCAGAATTGTGAATTAAAAAAACGCGCCCTTATTCCATAGAAATTGCCTCTAAGGTTATTTTTAGAATATTCCAGTCCTCCGCGGATAATTTTACCTCGCGTGTTGCGTGGATGTTTTGTCGAGGACTCGCATGACTGAAGAACTCGAAGCCTCCAGCCTTTGCTTCATTGAAGAAGCTTTCTTTTTCCTTTCGTTTCTCTCCTCCGCACTTTCGTCGGTACAAGAGTGGGAGCTTTCGTAAGCATCGCTTTCACTATCAGGAGCCCTGTCACCATCACTTCCGATCTCAACGTGGGCATCGTTTTCACTCCTGTCATCGTCGCTACTGATCACACTTTGTACCTCACCTTCCTCACTGGAACAAGAACTTTCCAGCATCGCTGCTTGAATAGTCTTCAGATCTGTCTTCTATGAAAACCAGGAAGGGCGATTCTTCTTCCAGGGACGACGAGGGTCATCCGCGCGGAAAATATTCTCGTCCTATGATTGGCTATTGCCTAACCCTCTTAGGACTCCACGATTTGTGAGTCGATGTAAAATTAACCCGAGAGGCATTACCACCATATTTGCCTGTAATGCTGGCTAAATTCATCGCGCAAATCGATCTCGTCAATTCAAAACAATGAACGTGAGGAACAAAGCATCACGCTATCTAGTCACCCTTCTGGTGAAATTGTATCCGAGGCGACGTTATCGGAAAGCGAAGCATTCCGAAACAAGGCTGTCTGGTCGGCTGTCAGTTACTGGTACGCCCACAGTAACTGCTCTTTGCGGTTTTCGTCTTGCGATAGGATTTCACCAGACGCGTAACAAGATATCATAACACCTTGTTCAGTCATATCCATTGTTTTGAATCAACAAGATCGATTTGCGCGATGAATTTAGGCAGCATTACAGTCAAATGTGATTCCTCTGCGCCCTGTGGTATTACCTATGACATAAGACTGGTGTGGGGCCTGGTATACTCTCTTACTTCATAATCTCTTACTTAGCATAATTACGAGTACACGTGAACCGCTTTAGAAGTACTCAGGGTCGGCCAGGGTTTTGGGGTATACGGTATACAGGGGCTTTTTAAATCGGGTATACGGTATATTTCAGCTGAAATATGGGTATTCGGTATATCACGTTTTTTGAATTTCAGGTGTAACGTATATCTACCTTTCCTGAGCTTGTGATTACACATCCCAAAACGCATGAATTTAGACCGGTTCATGTTATTTTTAAAAATAAAGTTCAGCTGAAAGTCTTAATCCGAGTCAAAAAGATAATGAAAGGAGACAATGGAGACGTGTACATGACGTTGTTGAACTCATGGCCATGACGACCGCTGAACTCATGTTTCGTGGACACGTTGATTCTGAACCTGGCATGACATCAGTGACATCCGGTAAAAGCGCATGGCATGCGGACCGATCGTGACAATGACCGCTCGAGCGATTTTTCTGCCGGTTTCCTGTTTTTTGTACCGGCTTGGTGAACCAAAACCAACCGAAAAGTAGTCAACTTATATGAAAATAAGTGAAGGAAGCTTTTCAGATTTTAAGACGCAGTTTGTTCTGGACGGCTACGGAGGGTTTCAAGACAAAGCGCACGAGTCAGGGGCACCCATCGGTTCGTTTCGGGAATATATCTGTTCGGAAGGCCTAAAATTGCCTGAGATTTTCGGACTTAACTGCCGTGAAAGCTAGAGATTTCTTTGGAGAAACATGACCTCAGACTTTCGCAACAAGAGCACTTATTAGTTCCTATTGTTTTCGGAGGGACAAATATGTTGTTTAGAGTGCAAAATAAGGTCAGCTAGCATTTTCGGAGAGCCATCAGCAGCTCGGAAATTCGGCGGATAGGATTCTGTTTCCTAAAATTTTCTGCGGCCTAAATTTTCTTGCTAACTAAGGCGCCGAACAGATCAATGTATTAACAGATCAATGTATTAACTTCCACAATATGCCTTCAAAACGCTCTAAAACAATCTAAGAAAGCAGAAAGTGATATTTTAAGTTTTTTTTCTAAAATCTTGTCGTTGGGTGCCCCTGAGTGTGGCATCGATAAACTTGATTTTTCGATTGGTGTGAAGCATAAAAAGCCTGACCCGCCGGATTCCCCTAGTGGCAGAATTTTTACTGTCAGCTCAGAAGACGAGTGGAGAATATACTAGGACTTTATGTTGGAAGATAACGCTAAAGAATACGAGCTTGTCGGTGAGTTTTCCAGGTTAGTAGTGTAATATCCTAATAACCAGAAACCCAGGTTAATTTTTTAAACCAAAAGTTTTAACTGGATGTTTTAGCAGAGAATCCAGAGAATCCAGGCTGAGAAAAACAGGCGATGTAATTTTACAGAAAAGCAAATAAAAGAACAAGTTTTTTCAAGTTTTGTACAAAGCATAACCTACTTTAGAAATAATGTTCATTTAAGGCACTGTTTACACGGACACGGTTTATTTCATTTGTTACAGCATTGCTTTCGATGCGGTAACGCCTTTCGTTTACACGTCGTTGATCAAGACCACTGTTGAAACTGCTGTCAGCCATTTTTTTTTAACTCAACACTAATATTTTTAAAGCGACTGAAGCAAAGGTTTAGCAGCTGCTTGAGAGTGGCCCAAGGAACATATGTGTTGTATCCGCAGAGCTGTAGACCAAGATCCTTGCAAACAAGCTCCTTTTACATCGTGAAACCTCTTGAAGACCTGCCAGATGATGACCATATTGCCGATGTTCGAACAGAGTGGTACAGCCAGGACCTCGTGGACCCCCTTCTGTTTACAACCACCGGGAAAGAACACATAGTTTCCAAAGATGGCATAAAAGGAACTGTAAATGTTAAATGGATTGCAGATGACACTATCGAGATTGAAGAAAACGATTATTACATTTACTTGGCGTTGTAACACGCATCAGAAGACAAAGTTTTCTCTTTTGAAGAACCGGAACTTACCGCTGATGATGATTTGATTGAAAGAGAGGACGAAACCGACATGCAACACAGCAGACCCAAACGAAGCAGGAGAATGGCAGCAACGGCAGGTGACTTTCTGTTTTATTAAGCGATTTAATGCAAAATCGCACTTGAACCTATTTTTTTATTATTATTATTAGAGAACAATAAAACGTTTGTGCGTCTAAAACAAAGGATGACGAAATTTCTAGGAACATTTTCTAACGGTTGATCCGAATAAACGAGATGGCGTGGTTTACAGGATTTCCTGTGAGTGCGGCAAAGTCTTCATCGCTGACATGGGAAACAGGAAGATCTATGCATGAAAGAATTAAAGATACGACTCGCCCGTACCCAGACCGCCACCGTTTTTCAGCACGCCCACGAGACCGGCCATTATCCGCTTCGGGAGGAGCTAAAGTTTATTGATCAAGACTCTCACTGTGAACAACAACAACCCCTTTCTTGACATTTTCCAGTGGTTCAATGGTCTTCTCAAGAAATAACAGTGTACCCTTACTATGAGGATTAAAATTCATGAACCATAGCCAACCATCTTTCTATTCAATCTGAACGTGACCATTCCTTGTGACCGTGTGGTCTGTTATCGTGAGAAAGTAATGACAGTCCGGCCCCAGTGTGGATTGACTGATTGCCAGTTCTCAATTAAATGGGTCACGAATGATGCACGTCTCTTCCTTGTTGGTGGAGTGCTAAATAAGTGCTAAATAAGTGCTTGCTTTGCTACTACTAATTTTGGGTATACAGTATACAACGCTTCAATCTATTTTGGGTATATTGGGAGGAATTTTGGGTATTTTGGGGTATTTTGGCGAGTTTTTTTCGGGTATACTGGTATACCACTACTCCCCCCCCCCCCCGACCGACCCTGAGTACTGTTAGCACACATAATTGAGCACATTCCTGTCGAGTGTTTTAATTTACTAAACAGCTTAGGCAATCCTGTCTTTTCACCTGAAAGAAAAAGGTAACTTTTTCGCTGCACACGTGCAGTCGGCCTATTTGCGGTCAGTTGTGTTGCGTGACGTGGCAGGCGACAAGTTTTGAAAGTATGCAGGGTGTCGCTTAGTTTCCAACCTCATGAACTACGAAATCATCCAAAACGATCAGTTGGAAAGTTTCCTTTTATGATACAAGGAGTCTACAGAATATAAGGAAGAAGCTGTTTGCTTCCTTCAGGTTTGACGTAGACTTTAGCTATTGCAGCTGAGAACAGCTCGTTTCACTGCTTGATCAAGACCTGTGTTGGTTGTTTACGTTTCGTTATATTTAGCTCTAAGTATCTAGACTTTTCATTGTCGGAGGTGTTTAGTCTGTTCTGCAGAATAAATGGAAGAGAACGTAATTTTATCCACCTTTGTTTAGTATTGCTTTACTGTTATTAGTCCCGGATAAAGCTATCGACCATATCATCGAAGATTTGTCTCGTGTTAGGCCGTCGTCGTGCGTACGCACACGTCACGCCGAATAGTAAAATAGACGTTTTTTTTATTTTTCATTTTTGTCGTCGTCCTAAGTCAGTTCACTTAGTCCTATTGGTGTAGCGCGGCCTCTGAACAATGGCCTTGCTGTTATAAGGACGTAAACAGATAGATTTTATCAGGTTTGAAATCCAATCTCTCAAATACATGACCTTTACTGAAGATCCTTTAAGTTGAATTTTTCATTCTATGATCGCAGAAAACTTCAGGGTAGTATTGACGAAATACTTTAGAATTGCTGCAGACGCGCTTATAAATCGTGTTTTTAAAGGGAATACGGTGACAGATCGTGACAGTGCACTACATCGGACGTCCATAAGCACGCAGTTCACAGTTCGTCGCAAGCCTATAAAGTTGCCAGGGTTGCAACATAGCCAAAATATTGCATCACACTTTCACGGTTTTTCGTCGCACAGGTTCACATGTTAGTGAGGGAAGGGTGGATGCCGTTGAGTCACCATGGGCCGCCTGTTAATTCTTCAGAACACCCAAAATATCTTTCGTCGGCAGTGTCACAGCATTAGTCAAAATATTACTTCAAATAGCCACTGTTGTGGTCACACAGATTCACGTGCTGGGTCTCCTTGGAATTTTGAGAGAGTGTACACGAGGGTACACCAGAGAAAGGGCGGGCAGAGTAACCATCGGCCGCCTGTAATTTCTCCAGAATTTCTTGTCTTTACTTGTCTTTGAACATAGTGTTATTACACTCTCTGTGGAAGGAAATTACGTTAAAAAAACTAAGGTTCTCGACCCTTATGTTTTCAGGGAATTAAAACGGAATGCGTGTGAGTGTAAGCTGGCGTAAGTTGCTCTTTGTTGCAGCCATTGTTGGATTGACGATCCTTGTGATGAAGTTTGAAGTCAATACTCCCGGTAAGGAGTCAGAACAAACGGTGTCTTTCAAGGCTTGAACGGGGTCAAACCCATTCGCATGTTCGCTTTCTAAGACCAGACGTATTCGTATGTTATGAAAATCTTGTAAACGTATTTTTGCAGTTTCCTCCTCACCCAGCATAAAAGGCAACTTTGCCAATGTGGATTCAGAAATCGTCCAGAGCACAGCAGAAAAGAAGGAAATAAACTCTGCTTCAGGTAAGTTTGCCATGAGAGAATTTAAGTCAATGCCTTAATTTGCTTTTGCTTAAAGGAGCGTGGAAAATATAGAACAGAAAGGAAATCGCAATGTATAGGTATTAGTCGCTTAGTTAGATCACTGCTAATGTGGATTGGCAATGTACCTTACTATGGTCGATTATTGCACGTGTTAAAACGGGTTAATTTTCTCACTGTACATGACCAGTCGAATATCGAGATATTTTACTGGCTAGTAATCCTTCACCTCGCTAAAATTAAAATGCATAAGGGTCAACCTTTACTAAAATTAGGAACCGGAGCTTAGAAAAGGGTTTTGTGTTTATGGAAATTAACGTTGAGCTCTTGTTCTTCGCTCCCCTTTCCACTTCCTTGGTTTTAGGAAGACATCAATACCAAAACAGACAGAGTTTAATTTATTACTATAACGACAAGAAGTACGTTGCTATTTTCTGTATGAGGCTACGCAAAAACGGTAATGATGTAACAGTAATGGTTTGGTGTTAATTTTTTGGGTTAGTGAAGCCAGTCCTTAACTTGTGTGTGCTATGATGCTCTTAATATATCAGTGGGGTTAAGTGCTGATGAGGATGATAAACATCTTTCTACACAAGTTATTCGTGTATAAATAGCTTGAGCGCGGTTGTGTATGATTCTTGGTAACCTCTCAGGCAATTCATGACAGGCCAATGACAGCTGGCGAATAATTTTTTTAAAATTCGGGTCTGCACGGTGCAGTGGAATCAGTTGTAACTCCTTAGGTGCATAGTAGCGCTACCACTGGACTCCCTTTGTGCCTTTTAGTCACCAGTCGCTTGGTTTCTGAGATCATAACTGACATCATGGAGGAGGAAATGAGATCCCTTTTTTTTCTCCAGACGAAGTCAGAGAAGAATACAAGACAGTTGACACACTGTTGCTTTTTGTGGGTTACTCGAGAAGCCGCCACACACTACTCGCTTCCCTTCTTGATGGCCATCCGCACATGATAGTCGGTAATGAAAGAAATATATTGTATCGACTGATCCACGGGAAAACGATGAGCAGAAACGAGATGTTTGATGAACTAGTGAAAGGCTCAAAGGCATTTATGAAAGGAGGAAAAGGCATGGTGATGAAAGGAAATCTTCAAAACACAGAGCATTTTGGATTCTTCATGGAAGGTTATTGGCAGGGAACCTATGACAAATACATCAAGGTATAGCTTAGCTAGAAAGTGTGCCATCTGTAGATGAAAACTTTATAGGTCATTGAAATGTCAGGCAGGTCATACAATGTTCAATTCTGAACGAAACTGGAGTCGAACAATGTCCAGCAATAGCGGCTAGCCAACGTGCGCGCAACGTCGAGTTATTCATGCACTACGAGACTGGGCGAAATGTTATCAGTACAATTATCACTGTAATGCTCATGGGTGAAAAAAACTTCACGTGGTACAAATATTAGGCGAGACCCGCCATCCGATTTGATGTCCCTCGTCTGATTTTATTTCGACCAAAATTTTTCATGGAAGGAAAAGAAAATCGTTTTACAGAAACCATTGACGGCGAAATCACCCGAAATCACCCATGATCACCAATGGGTTTTTTTTTCTTCTTTTGCACGACAGAAGCTCGTTATGAAAATTAGTCTGAGGGTTACAAATAAATATACCCCATCCTAGCTTGCTGGTATATCGGAGGATAATGCCCTTGGCTAAAATATTATCCCCAAAATTTCAAATTTGCCCCGGATCCTCGCTTCTCGGCCAACTGTTCATGTTTTGGACAGTTTTTTTCAGCCTCAGGCATTATCCTCTGATATGTAAGCCACAGGAAGGGGTCTATGTACTAAATAGCCTAATGGTAGTCAACCAGTCAAACTATTCACATATCAGTGAAAGCTAGACACAAGCCATTTGCCTCAAGGTAAATTAATTTAGTTCATTTTCCTTTTCCAAGATGAATGAAAAAGTTATTATTATAATTATTATTATTATTATTATTATTATTATTATTATTATTATTATTATTATCATTATTATTGTTATTATTATCATTATTATTATTATTATTATTTTTCCCTTTTCAACAACGTCTCAGGTGATCGGTGACAAGACGGCCTGGTTAACATCAGGGATATTTCGGAACATGCCACATGATACGGTCACGGGTGTGATAGATGAAATTGAAAAGCAGTACGGAGTCAAGACGAAGTTCATCCACCTCATAAGAAATCCGTTTGATATTATCTCAACAATTACCTTGAGACACAACAATCGGAGGTTTGGGAACCATTCAGATAAGGTAAGGAATGGTTTAAATGACTGCCAGAATCTTTTTTGGACAATTATCTGATTGACGTGTCACATGTCACGTCTTAGAGTCGAAGTCACCAAAACGATGAAAATTTGACCTAGAATAAAGGGAACGAATCGAACTATAATGAAAGAAAACACATTTTAACTGATTTATCATTGAAGTAATAAGAGCCTTACACATCGTCAAAGAACGATAAACGTTTTCCTCGGACCCATAAATTTGTTTCTGCTGAGCGGGTGGTTGAATCGTCAGAGTCACCAACATTAGTTATTCAAAGGCCATTCCCCATTTGTCCTACGGGACTAAACAGGACGGATAGCTTATTTTGTACATAGAGAGAGCATCGGTAAGAAGAGATAAGCTAAAGCGTACGAATATTCACACCAATCTCCGGCGGTCACAAACCCCTGCTTACTCCAACATTTTCCGTCTGCCGGAAACTTAAGTTTGTTTGTTTGTTTTAATAGAAAAGGATATTTTGTTTCAAATGTTTCTCTTTTTCCATTAAAACTGATTAATCAACCAAAATCTGTCTCAAAAGAGTAAGACTTGTCATGATGAACGATTTTAGATTGTTTGGTTAAAACTCTTTCCCGCCAAGAGTCTTATTTTTGGGACGTTTTCGACAACAACAACAACCAACAACAACCAACCATTTTATTTTGCCAAATTAAATAGAAAAAATTATACTATAAACTAGTAGACATTGAACCACTGACCCGACCCGGAGACATTGAACCACTGGTGACGTCATCATTTTTGACGTCACCAGATTGTTTTGATAAGCAGCTAACACAGCAAGGGCAGATCCATCTATACGTGTGTCCATTTTGAATATCGACCAAATTCTGGCAAAACTATACCAGAAAGAACGTGTCCAATTTTGGGTGCTAAAATAGGCCAAGTCACCTAGTTGATCAATGTTCGATTTCCAGGTTTTTAGAAGGGCTGAGGCCAAAACTTTTCCAGTGAATAGAAAGGGGATAAAGGGTAGAAGATAAAGAGAAAAGAAAGGGAGAGAAAAAGGAAAGCAAAAGAAGCGAGAAAAAAATTGGCAATGAATCCGCAAAAGTCCAAATTTTGGCTTTTGTGCATGCGTGAAAGCAAAATATTGTACAATTTACAACAGAAGCTGACTTAAAATCTAGCTTAAGTGTAAGAAAACGCTTTTGTAGCAAAGTTTAGTGGCATTTGGCAACACAGCACGGTAAAAAATGCGTTTTTTTAAAGTAAAAAAGGCGGGCGTGAAAGGGTTAAAAAGAGTGCAGTTTTCTAATCAGAGCAACAGCAGAAAAAAATCACGGCCTGCGTTACACGTGTTTTACCGCCCTTGGTGCTTGGTGGCGTGATTTTGGCTGTAGTTATGTGACCAGCTAAACCAACTCGATTTTGGCCAGTTTTTGACAAATATCAATACATATATATGGATTACTTCCTTAGGTCGATGATCCCGATCTCTTGGAGCGTAGCATGGAAAGAGTTTTCCGCTGGGCCGAGGGGAGCGCCGTCGCAAGAGAGCTCCTTGGGGACAAGTTACTGGATGTAAATGGACTCGACCTTGTACAAAAACCCGTAGAAACCTTGTCAAAGATCTGTCAGTTTATTGAAATCACGTGCTCTGCTGACTATCTGCAGGCATGTGCGAAAGTAGTTGATCAAGATCCCTCCATAACAAGAAACTATGTTGTGTGGAGTAAAGAGCACATAAATCGAGTTTATTCAAAGATAGAGCAATATCCGTTTCTTGCCCACTACACACATGAAGATTAGAAGACACGTTGCGTTTTCCCTTATTTTAGCAAGGGGACTATATAGTGGGGTATGACATAAAGCTTTTAGGGGTTTTAATTTTTTGCGACTTTGCAGATTTCTTTCAGAAGTGTGATAGTATTCAGGTTATTACGAAATAGCTTGCGACTCAAGATTATTATCTGGAATTCTTTATTGACACAAATGTATCCTGCAATTAATTTATCAATATTTTCTTTGATCATCATCCTCGGGTTACATTTTGTACAGGACTTACATGACCTCACAAGATGAACTTTCCTTATAAGGATCGTTCCCAGGTGGCTTGTGTGGAGATCCCTTTGCGCATGACAGTAGGTAGTCCTCGCTGGCGTGTCGTTTGCAGTGGTACACCAGGTCAGCACAAACCTCCGACATTCTTGTTCTTTTGATGTCTTTCTCTTTTTTCAGCTGTGCTATTTCTCTTTTCAAGGACAACTTCACCATAGAATCGCTCGAGGACATAACTACGAAGTTAAAAATCTCGATTTAGTTCACGTCCTAACAAAGTACTAGTTTACAAGTTTACAGGGACCGCGCGAGGGGTGGGCTGAGGGGGCTTTAGCCCCCCCCACTTTTTGGTGCCATTAAAAAAACGATAATAATAAAGTCGGAAAATTCATTAGTCAGTGATTGTTTCAGGGTAAACCAGTACCGTGGTTTTCCCGTGGTTTCAGATTTAATTTTCGTATGGACAAAACAAAAACGTAATACTCTTCAAGAGTTCAAATCACCTTGTTATCATTTGGCTTCGGATTAGTTGAAACTCACGTGCGTTGTGGGGGAGTCTATCTTGAAAAGTTTGAACCTGCTCAGATTTTAATTACAATCGACGGAAGTTGCAACTCTCGCTGTCGTTTGGCCTCTAATTTGTGAACTCTCATTGACTCTTTTGTGAACTCTCATTGACTCTCTTACGCTCTTAAAGAGTTTGACAATTGTTGACGCTCGTTCTTGCCTGGCCCGGGCATTACGAGCTGTAGTCTGTCTCCAGATAGGATTATCGGCAACAACGTGCTTAGATTTGCTGAAAATCAACGTAACTTCTTCAAGCCTCTCTATGCATGTAAACCTTCGCAACAAGGATAGCTGCCGAAAGATCTCTTACGTTCCTAATGATGACCAATAAGGCACTCTACAGTCAGGACATACCGACAGACTGACTTTGGTGAACTACATTTTTCATGATGCTCAGCTCAGTTTTTTCAGTTAGCCTTCTGATTCTGTAATGACAGCAAGTTTGCTTGCATAAGTTTTAATTAAGTGAAACATTTTGAGTTTGAGATGTTAAATGCGAATACGGCAAGGTTTTTACCTTGCCGGATACGTCTTAAAATGTGTGTAGAAATGAAAGAAGAGGCTTAGGCACGTTACTTTAGGACTATCCTGGCTATTCCTATTCCGGTTTAGGAATATCCAGAATACCGAGTCCCCTAACAGAACGCAATTTTTTGTCTATTCTGAGTAAACCAAAACGCTCCGACCGCATTCCGTTCATTTTGTTATCGTGGATACATTACGGAGCGAAAGGAACTACATCATCTCCAAACTGAGAAAACTGCAATAGTATATTGTCTTCTATTCCGAATTAGGCCACCAAAACGTACCCTAAGTATCTACATTGTTAATCACTGGTTGGTCGAATAGTTTGGTGTCTTTGATACTCTTTAGCATAGCTTTGATTTGTTACTTATACTGGTCTATTTGATGGTAAAAACTGGCAACTTTTAACACTTTTGGCCGCTTTAGATGCATTGATGGTCACTTAAGAGGACAAAAATTTCGCGTCAGACTGTCACTCTACCCCCTCCCCCCTCAGAGCGATCGAGTTAGCCCCCCCCCCCCCCACTTTAAAATTGGTCTCGCGGTCCCTGGTTTATGTCATATTTTTGAGTCATCATACAATAAAAAGGCTACAGTACCCTGTAAATAGCAATAGCTAATCTAGGCAGGAAGTGTTTACATCACTGAAACATACATGTGTAGGAAAGAAGTCTGGCAGATAAATAAATAAAATAAAATTATGAATAGAATACATCAGAAATGAATAAATAAAGATGCATGGCCTATGCATGCTTAACAAATAATTTCAAGTTACATTCGGGAGAACAACCCGCTGACATGAATGCTCTTTCAGCTCAAACAAACGCGGTACTGTCACAAAATAGCTGGCTAGAAATCTATAATTGCCGTGAGTAGGATAAAATAAAGTGTCTGTAACATAGTTGGCAAAAAAGAAAAATTAAAAGAAACATATTCAAAATTATATTCAAGCTAACTATGTAGCTAGCTGATTGTATAATTGCATGTTTTGGAGTTGGTTTTATGAAATTCTGGTTAGTATGCCCACTTTATGAAGTTTGAACATTCAGAGTATTATATATGTAATTTCACCTCAAGTTCTCTCTCCTTTGGGAAACAAAGAATTAAAAACAACCATGAAATGTAGCGTAAACGTGAACTGAAGATATGCTGAGTGGAATCTTGATTACCCTCTGATTGTTTTAAACGTTTAATTAAATTCTTCCCTGCTTTGCTTTGGACCTCGCAGTACTATCCCTGATGACGCCTAACATCGAGAAAACGAGAGAAGGATTTTTCAGGAATTCACTAAAATTTATTCGACTTTATCCATTGCTTCTTGTTCTTTTTTAATTCGTGATAAGACAATAATTTGGATTTCATTTTATCACATTTCGTTTTTGTCGTATCAGTTTGAATATATCACCCTTGAAATTATTTGATCAGAACAGATGCTTTTTTCTAATTTCCTTTGTCACAAAGGAACTGTAAAAATCGGTCTGTATACTTCAAAGGGTACGCTGCAACTGGTACATCTTTTCCTTAACAAAAACTTGAAAAAATTATGCAAAATTATCCAAGGATGTTTGTGACGGTTGAATTTCAAGGCACAAATGCACTGTTCTACTTTAATATCGAGGTATTGAGCAAGCTTATCAGATCCGAAATTCTTCCCTGCCTTTTAGCATCAGAATCCAAACGTTTTTCCTGTAATGTGGAGAAATAACTAGTAAAATTTCAAGAAATGAATCCATAGCTTCACTGCTCTTTAGGCTTAAAAATTCTTGGGAGCATTTCCTTCCTTTCTCGCGGTAAAGAAATAGTCCGATTCGCGACCGGAATGGGCTAGTTGAATTTTAAAAACCGTCTCATTCTTTGAGAAAAATCTTAAGGATGAGTTGTCTTTTATTTTAATTTCTGTTCTTTTAAAAGTTTGGGTCAAGGTAAAGTAATTGCAGTGTTAATATTTTTTCCTCGACTTTGATGCTATTTCTGTAGCATCATTCTTCGTCACAAAGTACAGAATAGGCTAAATTGCCAAAAAGCTGATATTTAGCTTACAAGAAATGATGTATGTTTGTGAAAGAAAACGTCAGAACCCGAAATTGGACCATATTTACATTCGAATCAACATTTTAGTTTTTTGGCGTTTGTCAAAATATAAATATTTGTTTGTTACCTTCACCTCAGTTGAAGTCATTAGTATTTTAGCTTTTTTTTTTCAATTTCCGATTTCGAAACCATGAAATTATACGAAATCAGTTTAAAGCAGCATTGAGCATAAAAGAATTTTCTCTCCTTGAATCAACAATTAGATTAACTAACCTGCGTATTTCAGCTTTTTGCTGAAAATCTGGTTCGTTTCTTCTCTTCTTAATTGTCACCGCGCAGTAAAGTAAAAAAACGTCAGAATTTTTCCTTTTAAACCCATCATTCACTTACACTAAGCGAGCCATTTCATTGGCCGGCGGTGTTTTCAGAGAAAAAACTCCCTTGATTCCCTATTAGTATATATCGCGTTCCTATTATTATATATATATTAGTATATATCGCGTAAAGTACGGACACTATTTAGGACAAAAAACCCTAAAATTCCAACCCTGTGTAGGACATTTTAGGTCCCTGTCCAGGACAAATGACAAAATACAAACTCCCTTGTTTTATACAATTTTTAAGTGTTTTAAAGACCGACAAACCTCTCCGATCTAGGATTGCCAAATACTGTATAAGCCATGTTTAACGTGCAACCACCGAAAATCCCGGTTGTAAGCCCTGGGCGTATTCAAGTTCGTATGGGTTGTTTTTTTGTGTGGGCTTTTAAACGGGGGGCGCTTATAAGTGGTATAAAAAATTGTTTCAGGTTGAATAGATAAGAAATAAATTAGCTCTAACATATAGCGCGATCCAAATGCATTTTCCATTTACTCACGTCTTTAAAGCGTCACAATAAATCGGGAATTTAGTTTAGGATAAATGGAGGGGGGCTTGTATCCGGGAGGCTTATAATCGGAATAATAGGCCCATTTTCATAATGGACCTATGAATTGGGGGATGGGGGCTTTGAGTCGGGATATTTTTGGCCTCTCTGTCTTGAAAAGGGTATATAATTTTGTGCGAGTCAGACCTTAAGCGGGTTCTGTACCCCGACTTAACCCCTCCCGGGGTCAAGTCTCTCCCCTTCTAAACCAATGGACCAATCCGGCATGGCTCAACCTACCCAGGACCGAAGCCTCCCCCCGTCGTTACAGCTGTCAGGATCATAACTTTATTCTTCCCGCCACGGCCGGGATTCGTAATTCTTGAGCATTTTTTCCCGGCTTCTCTTTGGGTTATCAGTAAGTCAGTGAGACTCCTGGTTTCAAACAGATTTACAAAACCGCAGTCTTTGATATAAGCTGATGTAGCCTGCGTGTCAGGCGCGAAAAGGGGATATACATGATCCTAATATCTCGAGCTTTGGTGTCTCGAGGACTCATGAGAGTAGCTCCGGGAGTACATGCAATTTTTGTGAGATTTTAAAAGCGCAGGGGCCCTTTCTCCTAATTTAAGGCCAGGATTCTAGTATAGTAGTTCAGTTAGTTGCAGTATTATAAGCTCGTGACACTGGAGACCAGAACCGGGAGATTACTATCCTGAGTCCTTGGTTCATATTATTGAGCTGTAAAGAAATATAACAGTCATTTCAAAGGTGATCTGTAGACTGTCTGTATCACGCACGAGAGAGACTGCACAAGATTAAATTTTGATTCTTCGGTGATCTTCAGCCATGAAGCGTCATTTGTTCAGAATCAATAATCTATTTGTGTTCTTATTATAAAATATATTTCAGTTGCATGATCCCAAGACCGCAAATGATCCTCGACCGTAAATGAACCCCAAATTGGGCAGCAAATGATCCCAGAACCGAAAATAACCCCCACAGCAGACGGCAAATGATTCCGCCAAAAATAGGAACGTTGTTTTGACACCACGCAATTAAGTAGATATTTAGATTCTTCCTATTAAACCCTTTATTCACTTCTCCCAAAGACGCTAGCTCATTGGCTTGAGGCGCTTTCAAATCAACAACAAAATCCCACGTTGTTCAAGATACCCGTGGCGCGAATTACCCAGGCGCCCGTTTCACGAGACTCCCGATAACTTTCATCGGAAATCTTGTGCACCTAAAATAGCTTCCGGGCAGGGAAAGTTATCGGGAGTTTCGACAAACGGGCCCCAGGATTCGAGATCACTGGGTCTGGGATAGCGAAGGTCTAAGCAGAATGCCTACAAACTGAGGGAACGGCCAGGGCCAAAATAAAACTGCGCATCCGTGAAATGAAAACTAGGAGTTCATGATTCCTGAATGTATGCATTAGGCTACACGGAGTTTCATAGCACTTAACTTGTTGGTTGATAACAACACACGTGTCAATCCCAATATGGACAGGAATATCCGGACGCACGAAGGCTGAGAGAGCGCCCTTTTCATGGTATTGGTTCAGCGGATCCCAAATCAATAATCAAGAAATCATGGCACGAAATTCAAAGTATAGAAATTCAACGCTATCATAAACTTTTCTAAATTTATATTAGTGGGACTTTCGCCTTGAGGCATGTAACTTAAAAGGTGTAATAGCGTTCCTAGTTGCTCTTGGTTACCAAAAGTGGATTCTCTAATGCAAACATTCTCTGTAATTTGCCTGTCAACGACAGAGAATGTATTTTGGCAAAAAACATGTTTTGCAACAAAATTGTAAGAACAGCTATGATCTCCATGTAAGGAGGAAGTTTATACATTCCAAAGTTCTATTTTACCCCAAACTAACTAGATCACCATAGGAGTATATTTAGAGCAGGTCCGCCCGATACGGACATGTAGCTACCGCAACGGATGTCATTGTTATATGAATACAGACCGATTCCGTCAAAAATATCAGGTACAACTTCTTAAATAAACAAGTACTTCAATAGCCAATATCTCGCTAACAAGACCTTTTTAAAAAACAAGGAAAAAAGGTCATTTGGTACTTCAAAAAAGTGGTCGCGGTCGCTTTCAGGAGCGGTCGCTTGCGAGAGTTATAAATTCAAGAGTTTAAGGAGCAATTCAAACGGGTCGTAACTAGTGTTGGTCGCTTAGGAGAGTGGTCGCAAGGAGAGCTTCGACCGTATTGAGACGCCATTGTACTTTACTTGACTTGATTTCAAAAATTACTCGTATCAATTCATTTTTGCCTCTCTGAACCAGAGAGGCTGTCGATCTCTGAGATTCATGGCTCAAGAATATAAAATTACTCTTGCTTAAAGGGTTTCAGTGTCAAAATGAAAAGTGGGTATATCTTGCTATAACCTTTATTGTAATTTGGTTTGTTTTCTCAACTGATCGCATTCTAATCCACATACATCACGGAATTAATAACGGTCCCTACTATCAGTTGCTATTAGCATATACTGCCGAATAACTTTAAGGAATTTTTCCATCATAATTGCCTGGTAATTAAGCATATTGTTCCCCTCACTCATCTATATTTCAGCTTCTCTTCCCAAATACATGCATAATCTGAGACAAATATGACATTAATCCATATAGAGCTAACTATTCTTTTTTACGTGTACGATTTAAAGTCATTTTTATCAAAACTAAAACTTCCGTCATAAATGTCGATGTGATTTTTTTGAAATACACTGGTATATACGTAGTCATATCATGTATGACAGGGACCGCGCGAGGGGTGGGCTGAGGGGGCTTTAGCCCCCCCACTTTTTGGTGCCATTAAAAAACTAATAATAATGATAAAGTTGGAAAATTTATCAGTCAGTGATTAGTTTCATGATTAACCAGGACCGTGGTTTTCCCGTGGTTTCAGATTTAATTTTCATATGGACCAAACAAAAACGGAATACTCTTCAAGAGTTCAAATCACCTTGCTATCACTTGGCTTCGGATTAGTTGAAACTCAAATGCGTTCTGGGGGAGTCTATCTTGAAGATTTTTAAACTCCTCAGATTTTAATAACAATCGACGGAAGTTGAAACTCTCGCTGTCATTTGGCCTCTAATTCGTGAACTCTCCTTGACTCTCTTATGCTCTCAAAGCGTTTGACTTTTGTTGACTCTTGTTCTTGCCTGCCCCGGGCATTACGCACTGTGGTCTGTCTCCTGATAGGCCACTATCGGCAACAACGTGCTTAGATGTTTACTGAAAATCAACGTGACTTCTTCAAGCCTCTCTATATGCTTGTAAACTTAAATCCAGCCTACTCCAATTTATTCGTCTAAGTGTGTAACTTACAATCCTCCATTTTGATGAGTGTTTTAATTCCTTATTGTAATCAATTACCCTTCTACTGTTTGTAATTTTAGTGTATCTTAGATCTAGGGAGTTAGGTCGCAATTGGGACGAACGTTCTGCACCTCCCCCCTCCCCCCACTTACCTTTGGCTTTTTTCTTTTTATTTGTTACGTATTGACTTCTTTTTGTTAAGTATCTCTCATTGTAATTGTTGTGGCAAACGCATTAAAATAAAAATAAAATAAATCAAACTTTGCAACTAGGATAGCTGTTAAAAGATCTCGTTCGCTCCTAACAATGACAAATAAGGCATTCTGCAGTCAGGACATACAGAAAGACTGACTTTGGTGAACTATATATTTCATGATACTCAGCTCAGTTTCTCAGTTTGCCTTATTCTGTAATGACAACAAGTTTGCGTGCACAAGTTTTAAGAAAAACATCTTTGTGGTTGAGATCTTAAATGCGAATACGTCAAGGTTTGCACCTTGCCGGATACGTCTTAAATTTTGTGCAGAGATGAAAAAGAATTCTCAGGCACCGGAATACCGACTCTCTAAAAGAACGCACTTTTTTCTATTCTGAGTAAACCAAAACGTTCCGACCGCATTCTGTTCCTTTTGTTATCGTAGGTACATTACTGAGCGAATTATTCAGGAATTATAATCTCCAAACTGAGAAAACTGTAATAGTATATTGTCTTCTCTTCCGGATTAGCCCACCAAAACGTGTCCTAAGTATCGACATTGTTAATCACTGGGAGATCGAATAGTTTGATGTCTTTGATACTCTTTAGTGTAGTGTTGATTCGTTACTTATACCGGGCTATACGATGGGTAAAAACCGACAACTTTTAACACTTTTGGCCACCCTAGATGCATTGTTAGTCACTAAAGAGGACAAAAATTTCGCTTTAGGCTGTTATTCCACCTCCCCTCCCTCCTCCCTCACACTTGAACGATCGAGCTAGCCCCCCCCCCCCCCCCCACTTTAAAACAGACTGCGCGGTCCCTGTATGAGTGGGCATAAAGAGGTTTACAGTAGAGTGTCCCGAATGTTGCTTGGCATCGGGTTCAACTTCATTCAAAACTGCGCAAAAAAAAACTGAGAGCACGGAGTGATTTCAAACACAAGCTTTGAGTTCTGTACAGCACCGCAAATGATCCCGAGACCGCAAATGATCCCCAAATTGGACCGCAAATGATCCCAGAACCGCAAATGATCCCCACTGCGGACCGCAAATGATCCCGCTAAATAATAGGAATGGAGTGGACAACAGAACGGCGATGACATTGTAAAGGCGTGGACTCTGGAATGGCGTGGACAGAGGCATGGTGATGTCTACGGAATAATGTGGACACTGGAGCTTTTGTCTTTATTATTCCTCAAAGCACGTCTTAGCCCGATAAATCATGACTTAGATATTTTATTTCGAGGCCAAAAAAAATAAGATAAATAAAAAAAATGTTACTAGGTAATGTACTCCTATAAATTCGCAATTGTTTTTGTACCTTTGGCTTAGCATGCAGGTTGTAAATATACCTGGTTTAATTTGTGTATTTTCTTTACGATCTGTCAACAGAATAAAAGAATGCTTTCTTATACATGTACAAGTAGTACGAGCGCTAGTCACGAGAAAATTTGCAACCGCTCATATGCATGTTAACTGATTTTACCAGCCTGCTAAAATATATATGCATTTCTTTATCTCGAGCGGGTTAACGTTTCCTTTCTAGAGCAATGTTCAGTGGAGAAATCAATGGGTTCCCTTCAACACTCAAATTTACAATATAGAGTACTTTTCTGATTTCTCAGGTGGGTATAACCAGCTCGATGCAACAAGCTATGCACATTTGACAGGTTGCGTGACAACTCAAATAGTTGCCAATAAAAGGCATCGGCTGCCAAGGATAATACCGGCGGTATTTCTGCCACACGCACAAAAGACAAGATCCAAACCTAGCTCAGTTTTCTTATCGCTTTCATTTTCTGGTCTTTGTCACCTCCACCAGCATTAACGCCAACAAAAAAACGCCAATGAAAGGATAAGAGTATTCAAATTGGAGACCAGTTTAGCAATTTCTACAAGCGCGATCGCAAGCGAACAGGACACTGCCTTAATACATGATCTAGTGACCTTCTCACACATTGTTTAGTGACCTGGAAACCCGTGGCTTTCTCGACTGTCGCGGTCTCGGTCGACCATCGGTCGGTCATCCATGCGATCTGTGTATACCGTATTTTCTCGATTAAACGCCGGACCTCGAATAAACGCCGGGTTAAAAAAACTCCGGGTCTACAGGGCCGAGTTTAAAATAAACGCCCCCGGCGTTTATTTGGGGTCCTGGCGTTTATTTGAGGTCCCGGCGTTTATTCGAAATGGGTATATTAAATCAGGATTATGCGTCGTGACTGCATACTAGTTCTCTTTCTACCATTATATTTGAATTTATACACTAATATTCAAACCAAACTACCTTTTACAAAAGTAATTCTCACTAAAACAGAAGAAACAAACAACGCACCAGGTATCGTGTCAATCTCATTTAAATCATTGTAACTTTTCTGCGGGCTTGTACATCAAGCAAGGATCATCTCGAGGGTCGACTCTCCAGCGTTTCTCCAGCAGTTCCTTGCAACTGAATCGTTCCACAATTTTGCCTTTTTCAGAACTGATGGAGAAGGAGCCTGGCCACCACCTTGTTGTAAATTGCTTTCACAGTACGTGTGCTGTCGAGAAGTTACCGATACACTTCCTCAATGTTTTATGCACGGAGAAATGTAACGTTGAGAAGAGTTCAATCACTGTTTCTGTCGGTGATGTTTTTTTTTTGGATAAATAACTTACCAGATTCACTTAGATGAGACAATGTTGATGACATTGCTTCACATTTTTTAAACGATTTTGTTGAAATTTGGTTCTTGGTTCACTAAACCTCCAATACTGAAAAATGCATTTAATAAATAAACGCCGGGCCCCGAATAAACGCCGGCTTCAAATAAACGCCGGGTCTACGAGACCGAGTTTTAAATAAACACCCCCCGGCGTTTAATCAAGAAAATACGGTACATGTGAATTTAAAATATAATAGTTTTTAAACATAATCATGTTTGCCTTCTATGCCACTGTAGTCTAGAGCCTTTAAAATGTTTTATTTCACTGATCTCGATCAATAAGAAATTTTTCTGTTTTTTTTATTTATTTTGGTCAGTACTTTCTCCTTCCAGTATTTTCACCTTCACTGAAACTCCACGCCATTCCAAATTTTTTCAGCGGGATCATTTGTGGTCCTGGGATCATTTGCGGTCCAATTTGGGGATCATTTGCGGTCTCCGGATCATTTGCGGCGCTGTACAGTTCTCCTGTTTTGTTTAGCTGAATTTATCGGGATTTTTATACTTATGTTAAACATGTTTTGAGGAAGGAGCAACTTACCCCGTTTTTCAAAGCGACATGAGCAGGAAGAAATGGAGTTTGGTTTCGAAAGAGCTGTAAACAGCGAAAACGCCCAGTGGCTTTGTCAACAAATATCAACGGCGATTTATGATCATTTATAGCAAACCATGGTGAATTTCCGCAAAAAAGAAAAACAATCCAATTTCGTCTACAAAATAGATCAGCTTATAGTCAAGATTTACAAATACAAAGCCACGGCCAAATTCGTTTTCCTTTATCCAGCTTTAAAATCCTAGAAAGAAGCTAACAACATCTCAAATTTCAGAAAATTGTTAAGGATCGTGAAGGAAAACGCAAGAAAATTTATTTTAAGCTTCCATAAAAGTGCTCATGAAATTTGAAATTGTAGTTTAATGCTAGTTTTAGGGGTCTTAATGCCCATTTGTAGTTGACTGGTCTTGTAAACAGCCTAATGTGTAGATATGGCTTCTCCATTCGGCATCTTAGTCATGTAGACTTATAAGTCTTGGTTTTAATGCCATGTTCTAAAACAAACAGAAAATAGTGTTTCTAAGTTTTCTAAGAAAACAATGCACTTTTGAGATCAAGAAAAACTGCTGAACGCACTCGCTCCATCGTTCCGCTCGTGCGTCGACTAGCAGTTTTTCTAGATCTCAAGCATGCTTTATTTTCTTAGAAAATATGGAACAAGGATTTCGTAAATAAAGTTTGCATTTATTCACTTTAGGGGGTATAGTAAAGGTTAAAATAAATTTGTCGAAGTGCAAATATCTGTTACAATGTAATTCTTTATTTACAGAAATAACACCGAAAGACAGCAATCCATTTATCTCCAGCTCGGTAGTATCTTAGACTATAATAGTGAATGACTCAAAAGCAAATTCAAGGAACCAGGTTTCCGTTCGAGATAGCATACAATTTGAGATGGAAGGAGTTCGCGATGCTGGGGTGGGGGGTGGGGATTCGAAATAGCGGAGGGATTCCAGATAACAGGGGTTCAAAATACCGGGGCTCGGGATATCACGTGTTCGAGGTACCCATTGTTTGAGATAGCACAAGTCCACTGTATCCGTGAAATTAGAACTGAGTTTTTTAATTCTGGTTCTTAAGTTGTACGCTCGCTGGCACATCTACACAGTGAGGCGGAGCATTCATCATCTAAACTGTACCTAGCCCGCGTAGCAGTTTTTTCCGCATGTTCTAGCCCGCTAGCAGTTTTATCGGCACGTTCTAGCGTGCGTAACAGTTTTAACGTCATGTTCTAGCGTGCGTAGCAGTTTTATCGGCATGTTCTAGCGTGCGTAGCAGTTTTATCGGCATGTTCTAGCGTGCGTAGCACTTTTGTCGGCATGTTCTAGCGCGCGTAACAGTTTTATCGGCATGTTCTAGCCCGCGTAGCAGTTTTATCGGCATGTTTTAGCCCGCGTAGCAGTTTTGTCGGCATGTTCTAGCGTGCGTAGCAGTTTTATCGGCATGTTCTAGCGCGCGTAGCAGTTTTATCGGCATGTTCTAGCCCGCGTAGCAGTTTTATCGGCATGTTCTAGCGTGCGTAGCAGTTTTATCGGCATGTTCTAGCGTGCGTAGCAGTTTTTTCTGCATGTTCTAGCGTGCGTAGCAGTTTTATCGGCATGTTCTAGCGCGCGTAGCAGTTTTATCGGCATGTTCTAGCGCGCGTAGCAGTTTTATCGGCATGTTCTAGCGCGCGTAGCAGTTTTATCGGCATGTTCTAGCGCGCGTAGCAGTTTTATCGGCATGTTCTAGCGCGCGTAGCAGTTTTATCGGCATGTTCTAGCGCGCGTTGCAGTTTTATCGGCATGTTCTAGCGCGCGCAGCAGTTTTATCGGCATGTTCTAGCGCGCGTAGCAGTTTTATCGGCATGTTCTAGCGCGCGTAGCAGTTTTATCGGCATGTTCTAGCGTGCGTAGCAGTTTTATCGGCATGTTCTAACGTGCGTAGCAGTTTTATCGGCATGTTCTAGCGTGCGTAGCAGTTTTATCGGCATGTTCTAGCGTGCGTAGCAGTTTCATCGGCATGTTCTAGCGTGCGTAGCAGTTTTATCGGCATGTTCTAGCGTGCGTAGCAGTTTTACCGGCATGTTCTAGCCTGCGTAGCAGTTTTATCGGCATGTTCTAGCGTGCGTAGCAGTTTTATCGGCATGTTCTAGCCTGCGTAGCAGTTTTATCGGCATGTTCTAGCGTGCGTAGCAGTTTTATCGGCATGTTCTAGCGTGCGTAGCAGTCTTATCGGCATGTTCTAGCCTGCGTAGCAGTTTTTTCTGCATGTTCTAGCGTGCGTAGCAGTTTCATCGGCATGTTCTAGCGTGCGTAGCAGTTTTACCGGCATGTTCTAGCGCGCGTAGCAGTTTTTTCTGCATGTTCTAGCTTGCGTAGCAGTTTTATCGGCATGTTCTAGCGTGCGTAGCAGTTTTATCGGCATGTTCTACCGCGCGTAGCAGTTTTTTCTGCATGTTCTAGCGTGCGTAGCAGTTTTATCGGCATGTTCTAGCGTGCGTAGCAGTTTTATCGGCATGTTCTAGCCTGCGTAGCAGTTTTTTCTGCATGTTCTAGCTTGCGTAGCAGTTTTATCGGCATGTTCTAGCGTGCGTAGCAGTTTTATCGGCATGTTCTACCGCGCGTAGCAGTTTTTTCTGCATGTTCTAGCGTGCGTAGCAGTTTTATCGGCATGTTCTAGCGTGCGTAGCAGTTTTATCGGCATGTTCTAGCGTGCGTAGCAGTTTTATCGGCATGTTCTAGCGTGCGTAGCAGTTTTTTCTGCATGTTCTAGCGCGCGTAGCAGTTTTATCGGCATGTTCTAGCGTGCGTAGCAGTTTTATCGGCATGTTCTAACGTGCGTAGCAGTTTTATCGGCATGTTCTAGCGTGCGTAGCAGTTTTATCGGCATGTTCTAGCGTGCGTAGCAGTTTCATCGGCATGTTCTAGCGTGCGTAGCAGTTTTATCGGCATGTTCTAGCGTGCGTAGCAGTTTTATCGGCATGTTCTAGCCTGCGTAGCAGTTTTATCGGCATGTTCTAGCGTGCGTAGCAGTTTTATCGGCATGTTCTAGCCTGCGTAGCAGTTTTATCGGCATGTTCTAGCCTGCGTAGCAGTTTTATCGGCATGTTCTAGCCTGCGTAGCAGTTTTTTCTGCATGTTCTAGCGTGCGTAGCAGTTTTATCGGCATGTTCTAGCGTGCGTAGCAGTTTTATCGGCATGTTCTAGCGCGCGTAGCAGTTTTTTCTGCATGTTCTAGCGTGCGTAGCAGTTTTATCGGCATGTTCTAGCGTGCGTAGCAGTTTTATCGGCATGTTCTAGCGCGCGTAGCAGTTTTTTCTGCATGTTCTAGCGTGCGTAGCAGTTTTATCGGCATGTTCTAGCGTGCGTAGCAGTTTTATCGGCATGTTCTAGCCTGCGTAGCAGTTTTATCGGCATGTTCTAGCCTGCGTAGCAGTTTTTTCTGCATGTTCTAGCGTGCGTAGCAGTTTTATCGGCATGTTCTAGCGTGCGTAGCAGTTTTATCGGCATGTTCTAGCGTGCGTAGCAGTTTTTTCCGCATGTTCTAGCGTGTGTAGCAGTTTTATCGCCATGTTCTAGCCCGCGTAGCAGTTTTATCGCCATGTTCTAGCCCGCGTAGCAGCCGTAAAGAGGAAAGGGAAAAGGAAGCGAGAACTCGGAGAAAAATGGGACCCTATCCCCAGTCCCCCATCCTCACTTCCCTTCCCCTTCCCCGTTTACACCTGCTACGCAGGCTAGCATGTTCGAAAAATTTTTTGATTTTTAGTCGCATGAAAATTGGGGCGAGGGCAAACACTGGAAGGTGAGGGAGGGGAGAAAAGAAAACGCTTACACGCAAACCCCACGATTCCGAAATTTTTTGCTTAACTCGATAGCCAATTTAAAATGAACAAGTTACCGGCTGAGGACTTAACGAACTTTGCGACGGTTGTAGGCAGTTATCGTAATTAATGAAGGCAAACTCTTTTGAACTAAATATGAACAATGCCTGTTTTTTTGTTTATTTCTGATCAGATATACCATATTAAAGTAAATAAAATAAATAGTTTTAACTGAGAAGGGGTAGCAAATATGAATACGATAAGCGAAGCGTCAGTGTCGGTACCCTTGTCTGTGGTGGTCACTTCAAACTGGCTGTTTGAAGTTCTTATTTTTGAACTAAATATGAACAATGCCTGTTTTTTTGTTTATTTCTGATCAGATATACCATATTAAAGTAAATAAAATAAATAGTTTTAACTGAGAAGGGGTAGCAAATATGAATACGATAAGCGAAGCGTCAGTGTCGGTACCCTTGTCTGTGGTGGTCACTTCAAACTGGCTGTTTGAAGTTCTTATTTTTGAACTAAATATGAACAATGCCTGTTTTTTTGTTTATTTCTGATCAGATATACCATATTAAAGTAAATAAAATAAATAGTTTTAACTGAGAAGGGGTAGCAAATATGAATACGATAAGCGAAGCGTCAGTGTCGGTACCCTTGTCTGTGGTGGTCACTTCAAACTGGCTGTTTTATCAGTTCAAGACATTTTCAAAGTTGCTAAGAGGTGCAAGTGGTTTGTATTTTTCTTAGGTCAAAAGCTTCACAGGTTTTTTGTTATATCTCTTGGAAGGCTGTAAAGGACATCAAAAGTGAGGTTTGTATCAAACAATAACTAGACAATTTCTGATTTAGGCTGAGAACGTCTTGGCATTTGCTACGATTTTATCGGTCCGTTGTGTCGACATGTTAGCTACTCTGCTTCTGAACAATTGACACGCTAAGAAACCGATACTACTATATCGTTCAGTAGGTCAGTCAAATTCAATTTAAGGACGTTCGCGCGAAAAACTTCTACAATACAGATTTTTTTCATACTTTGGCTACAGTCAGATAATGAGTTACCTATGTCAGAAATGGAAAAAAATTGGGGGGTCACCGACTTCGTTTTCGAAATAAAGCGCGTCAAAAACTACCCCAATTTTGACAAATCGGCCCTCGTAACTCGACATGGCCTCAGTGCTTGTTAGTTGAAAAATATTAAAAATGATTCGCTGTAGACCCACTTTCTTAGTCAAATTTTACTTAAGTGGGTCTGTTAAGTAAATAATTTGAACCAGTGTCATCCTTTTAGGTAAATTCAACCTCTAAGATCGACTTTAACGAACACCGTGCAGCTTCAATGATAGTAGAATTCGATGATGCGAGGGCAGAAAAGTTGAAAAAAATTAAACTTCTACAATACAGATTTTCTTTAATTTTTCACAAAACGTAGATAATCGACAAAGAAAGTGATCTATCAAAAGAAAATATGGGGTCACCGGACATTTAAGAGAGTTAAACCCGTGCATAGATATTAAAGTGCCCACTAGCGCTATATATCTCCACATTTCTTCAACAGCGCGCGCGCTCAATGCATGACGTGGCATGACATCACGAAGTGAATTGCGTGCGCAGTAAGGATGCGCAGAATCAATTGGCGCGAACGTCCTTAAAACAAAGACTCTGTTTCCTGGCAATTCTGCAGATATCTTGTGAGCAATAGCAGTTCCTAGCATTAGCAGCTCCTTTCAATTTCAGCTGATGCAATATAATATATATAGATTTAGCCAAGCCTAAAAGCGGAGCCCCCCTTTTGTTTTTGTTTTTTGTTTTTTATGCTGGCACTTATTAATTTGTGAAAATACTCTCATTCAAGTCGTTAAATTAAAAAAAGAGAGAAAAAAGAAAAAAAAAATCATGTTATGGCTAAGACTCGAACCCGGCTCGACGGCGTCACGAATTGGCGCTTAGTCCACTAGGCCATGGGTGCTCAATTATTAGTAGAGTGTTAATTTACAGTCTTAAAGGATCCTAGTCACCCACAGTGCTTTGCGCGCATCGAGTGAGGGATCCGCCATTTTCTATGCCATCTAAAGTCAGGATTTTTTCACAGTGACTTGAACTCCGGCTACATCCGCGCCAATACGGCCAGTTTGGGCCTTCATTCACTTTTTTGGCCTTAAAAAATTAATAGCGGTTACATCTGGCTGGTTATTTTGGTGTTGTTTGCTATTTTTCTCGTGAAATGTGCGAAACAACGCCAGGACTCCAAGCGGTTTATGCTCTCCTTCGCGTGGCAGTACCAAAACAGTCAAGCTTATGAAAGAAATCATTATTAAAGGACCTTCTTGGTTATTGCACTAGTCAAGCAAAAGGTATCCAATAGATTGAAATGCTGGTCAAGCTTATTCGCCGACATTTTACTTCATTACGGTGCGCGTTCTTCACGCGCAGAAATGTTTTGGTCTTCTAAATGTTACGGCGGGACTCGCTCTGCAGTGCCGGTAGCGACGCTAAAGGACAGCTTCAAAGCCTTCGATGCCTAAGAACAGCACTTCGATTTTTTCCTTAAACTAATCCCTGGAATTGCAGAAAAGGAGGAGAAAGAATGGTTTGCGAACAGAATCTTTGTAAATCAGATCTGTTAGCTGCAGTCGACACCTTAGCTAGCTGCAGTACGTTTTGTTTTCATGGCAATTCATGTATTTTGAAAATTGAAATGAATATTTATCCTGTGCGATGATAACAAAGAAAATAAAAGCTATTAACAAAAGGGTTTCTTCTATTTGAAAGGAATGTGAAATGATCTCGCTTTATCTAGCGCTAATTAAAACTAAATGCGGTTCGGAGCGGTGGTCAAAGCGGCGTGATCGAGTGAGTTTTGGAAACATTTCTGCCCTCCGTGCATTCGCCTTTTGTGTTTTGTGGTGATGGGAAAGTCAAGAATACCCAATTAAACAAGATTCCAAACCTTTATGATTCTAGATTCGCTTGTAAATCATATTCCGCGAGCGCTCGCTGAATATAGTTTGCTTTTGGGTTGGCGGACTGAGAGGCTGGCAGGCTTACGAACACAAACATTCTTTGAGTTCTAGGTTTTTGGACAGCCGCCAAAATGCGCTGAAAATAATCGAAAGCCCTTTTACTGGCACTAAAATCAAAAACAAGCGAGAAATTTCAGCTTCAGGCTACAATTTATATTTTTACCAGTTGAACTGTTGACGTTTTGTCACGTTCGACGAGTAATTTGATCGCAAATTTCAGATCAAAACAATAACAAAGATGTGCCTGACTAGGATCCTTTAATTTACAGTGTAGTAGAGTGTCAAAAAACCAAAAAGCACTAGCTCTGCTATATTCGGCGTCGAAACCGCTGCGAAATGCTGCGAACTCAAGCGGTGTGCCGACCGAGTTCGCAACTGAACCGACAAGGCAAATCTGAACTTTTCGCCTGAAGTTTATCGCCTTCTTTTTTTTTTTTGCATAAATTGAACTTTTCGCCTTCAACCAAAAAGACAAATGGGTATTCTTTTAGACTTTTTTTTGCCATTAACAAATTTGTTTTTGACTTTTGCTGTCTTTGCTTGTTTTGCTACAACGCGGGTCACCATGCGATTTCGCGCCAAAAACACGGGATTCAGCACAGGGTTATATCCAGTGTATGCCACTTCATATTGGTGACCCTGTGTTGTGGACGGACGTACGGACGGACGTACGTACGGACGGACGGTCACGTGACTAATATATAGATTTAGCCAACCCTAAAAACGGAGCCCCCCTTTTTGTTTTGTTTGTTTGTTTGTTTGTTTTTCTGCTGGCAGTTATTAATTTGTGAAAATACTCTCATTCAAGCCGTTAAATTAAAAAAAAAAAGAAAAAAGAAAAACAAAAGAAAAAAATTCGTACCCTCGCTGAGAGCCGAACCCGGGTCGTCGACGTATTATGCCAGATATTAGTCCACTTGACCATGAGCGTTTATTTCACATTTCACACGTTAATTTTAATACTTGTTTCTTCCTTCATGACAAGCTGCCTATCAGCATGAAAATGCTGGTGTTTTTCCTGGCAAAATGTGTTCGGAACGCCGTAAAAACCATGGTTGTGGAAAGAAAAAACCAAAAGGCACTAGCTCCGCTATATTTGGCGTCGAAACCGCTGCGAAAAGTTGCGAACTCAAGCGGTGTGCCGACCGAGTTCGAACAGAACCGCCTAAATTGAACTTTTCCCCTTCCACCAAAAAGACAACTGAGTATTCTTTTGAACTTTTTTTTCCATTAACAAATTCGTTTTTGACTTTTGTTGTCTTTGCTTGTTTTGCTACAACGCAGGTCAACATGCGATTTCGCGCCAAAAACACGTGGGATTCAGCGCAGGGTTATATCCAGTGTATGAAGTGTATTGGTAACCCTGTGGTGCGGACGGACGTATGTACGGACGGTCAAGTGACTATTACGTCACTACCAAAATTTCTTGGCTTGATAGGTTACCAAATTTGCTGAGCAATGGTGCTCCGCTGACGCGCTAGCGAGCATTCTCCGCTATTAGTTTTCCGCACAGAAGAAGGTTTTTAATTTCGCCACTTTAATTATTTTGTTGTCAAAATTATTCCAAACAATTTACCACCATGCAATTTAAAAGTAATCACAGTATAATATTCCAAACAAAGCTCTTGCTGCAGTTATTTTCTAGCCACACTTTACACCTCACCTGACCTCAAGCAAAAAAATAATGCTTGAAATCTTGAAAATACATAATGTCTGAATTGAGAATTATTTCCGAAAAAAAAGGAACAATATATATTTATATTCGTTGTAATTTTATTCAATAAATTTTGTACCAGAATCTTCTATTCATCACGAATATGATAAAGTAACGTTAAATACTAAGTGCTTGACTGACGTTTCCAATGTTGCTAAGAACTGTAAATTTTTTCTAACAAATTTTAAAATACACTAGAGCGTATAATTTCGTTCTTGTGTTGAACGAGTGTTAGAATAGATACCATAGCGTATTATTATTGAACCATTTCAGCAAAACTAAATTCCCAGTTTGTCTTCAAGGGCATTTATGATGACGCTTAATATCTAAACAATTTCAGGAAAGAGTTCGGCAATTGTATTCTTATGTATAATTTGTAAAGTATTTATTCTTTTCCGTTTTACAGCTCCAAATTAGATGTTCAGATGCAAATTTGATGCCATGTAAAAAAAAGTTGAATCATTCGCTTTCTCAAATGATTGAGTGTCGTTTTCACCACAGAATTCCGTCCGCAACCTCTAAACTGAGAGCAACTTCGTTTTGTGCTTTGCGTTTAACAAAATACGATGGTGAATTCTAATGTTCCTCACTTCAGTAACCTTGTTTCTGAGCTGCATAGAAATTACCTGTTCAAGTTCAAATTCTGTCTTCAGTTTGATCAAAGAGGCACATAGTGGCTCCGTTGTGCTAACGGATTACAAACTTGTTAAGTTTCAACTCCCGCAGCGACTATGGTAAAATCGTACCGCCTCAATCCACTATGAACGATGATTACAACAATGTTTCAGGAAAAATCAAACACGTACCATACTGCAGAGCCAATAACTTCACAATGTTTCCACAACTTGTGCCACTTTGTTCCCTTCGGAGCAGTTTTCATTGATTCATTCAGCTTTACAAAGAAACACTGCAACACTTTGCAAGGTTTTGGCGCCTTTTTCTTTCAGTCATGCGATCGATTCTTGTTCCCTTTTCATCTGTTCTTTCGTATTTTAGCTTCTCTCTTAGTCTCTTAGTCGCACTCCTCGTAATTACTTAAGCTCTAGACGTTTTGTTTTGGACCAAGCGTGTTCGTATGTACGAAGGACCGACTGGCGCAAAAATAGCGACTACGCGATTTTAAAGGATCACATAAAGGTTATTCATTTGTAGGGCGCAAATTCCACCTTGTTGAATTGAATTGAATTGAATTGAATTGAATTGAATTGGATAACTTTATTTATACACGGTCAACTGATCAGGATTTAAACGTTACAATTTCATTACTACTAAAAGTAATCTCTCTTAAGAGCGCCTGTCTGTAAAAATCAGACAAAATCAAAATTCCGCGGCAAGGGTGGAAAATTCGATTTCTTTCATATTTTAATGTTAGATAGGTTAGGGTATAACTAAAATCACTGGATACTTTTTTTGGCAAAATATCCTTTTATTTCAAAGAAAAATGCAAATAACGCACTTCCGTTAAAATCGCCATTTGAAGCAGTAAATTATGACATCAATTTGAGGCCTTCGCGTGCAAAAACAAATCCCTCTGTCGTCTTTTAAACACTCAATTTTACTTTTGCAATCTCTCAAGAGCTTCAAAACTGATTTTGGTAGAAACTGCGTTGTTCTTTGTGTTTGAAATAATTTAATTTTGAAAGTATACATTTCTCATCAGGAAAAGTACTTCGTGAATTAAATTATTTTTCACCATGTGCTAAACCTTCAAATCGATTCAGCTTCTGGCTGTTGAATTAAGAAAAGATGTTCTCAGGATTGCTGCAAAAATTTCTTTGGGCAAATGACTGAGAGCGACGCGAGAGCTTTTCAAAGTTCGTTAAAATGCAGGTTGTTTGACCCTTCTTGGCAACATTCCATTCGCGAGTCACGCACATATTTTAATGTGTTTCGACCCACATGAGATCGAAAACGTCAAACAGAAAAACAGTTCGAAATGCTCTAACCTCATTTGCTGTAGAGGACAGGTCCAGAGGCCATTTCCGAGTGATTCTCTTGCCGTTCGACGTATTTTGGTCCCGTTGATGACATCCAATGAACACCGCCAACTGGGTCAGTGTATTGTAAACGGTCGAACAGCTCAACAACAACCTTTCTTCCAAAACGTTCGACATCTTTCTACACTGTGACATCTTACTCAACGGTTCAGTTGCTGGTCAGTGTTGCTTAGTTGGCAATGCACAAAAAGGTTTTTATCACCAGATGTCGCCGCTAACGTGGCCACAGTTCTATCTAGAGCCGCGTCACGCAATGCAAATCATCGGAATGGACATTTTACTAGAGGTCAGCGGAAGGGCAAAATCTGCTCTGATTCTTTTTAAACGGCTCAGGGTTCGAGAAATGGGAGGAACTAGTAATGGACCAAAAATACGAAACAAAATTAGTGCTACATTTAGGCACCTCAACCTCCCGTGCCAGAATATATTCGCTTGTGGACCATCCGAATATTGGCCAGGTTATCGAGGGAAGCCTCACTCTTCTCTTCGTCCTCATTAAGGTGTATGTAGAACGTGAAAGAGGTAACAGACGTTTAAGGGCAAGATGCTTGACGTATTTCTGTTATGATATCCTCATATCCATTATGATAAGTATGCTGGCTGCTGTGAGAGATCTCGCTCACTGGGAACCTGTCTCAGTAAGATTCGTAAACAGAAATTCAGGAACAGAACCTCATTTTTTGTTACCATGGTTACGTGCCATATTTCACAGTCTTCAAGCGGCACTGGCGTGCTGTTAGAAGCCCCACTCATTAGTCAGGACACACTAATGTAGACTAAATCAAACAGCTGACAAGAGAGCACAGTTAAACACTTCGATTGCACCCATTTGTTATGAAGAGAGAACCCTTCCTGTCCAAAACTCCATCCAACCCTTTAACAGCGAGCTGACTTTCACTCGTGATATAACTGCGCCTTGAACCGGTCCTGTGCCAGCTGAGAACCAGCAGGCTGACACCAATGATCATAGGTAGAATACCCGCTCGTCAATTAACAAAAGGGAGCCCCTTGTAGTTATAGATTTTCCCCGTATTAAAGTTGGGTCTAGTTAATAATAGCGCCACTTCTGTTGCACCACTCACCTTGTTGCACCACCCACTTCTGTTGCACCACTCAAGCTTGCACAACGGTTGGAATTGCGTTTCAGACTACTAGGCTAGGGTAGCAAATACAATTTTTAATGGTTGTAACAACACTGGTAATAAGTAAGAAAGACACACAACGCCATTAAAACCACGAATAATCCCTGCAATTAACACTGTATGTTATTTTACTTCACCTCAAAGGTTTTGCCCTTCCCCTACCCCCTAAAATGCCTTTGATACGCATTGCGTGACAAACCAAATACGCACGCGGCGCCATTCACGTTTGGTCCCAATTTAGCAGTCAAATCTGATAATGCTTTTGTGTACTGAACACTGAGCAACACTCGTATTAAATCAACTGAACCGTTGAGTAAGATGTCACAGTGTAGAAAGATGTCGAACGTTCTGGAAGAAAGGTTGTTGTTGAGCTGTTCGACCGTTTACAATACACTGACCCAGTTGGCGGTGTTCATTGGATGGCATCAACAGGACCAAAATACGTCGAACGGCAAGAGAATCACTCGGAAATGGCCTCTGGACCTGTCCTCTACAGCAAATGAGGTAAGAGCATTTCGAACTGTTTCTCTGTTTGACGTTTTCGATCTCATATGGGTCGAAACACATTAAAATATGTGCGTGACTCGCGAATGGAGTGTTGCCAAGAAGGGTCAAACAACCTGCATTTTAACGAACTCTGAAAAGCTCTCGCGTCGCTCTCAATCATTTGCCCAAAGAAATTTTTGCAGCAATCCTGAGAACATCTTTTCTTAATTCAACAGCCAGAAGTTGAATCGATTTGAAGGTTTAGCACATGGTGAAAAATAATTTAATTCACGAAGTACTTTTCCTGATGAGAAATGTATACTTTCAAAATTAAATTATTTCAAACACAAAGAACAACGCAGTTTCTACCAAAATCAGTTTTGAAGCTCTTGAGAGATTGCAAAAGTAAAATTGAGTGTTTAAAAGACGACAGAGGGATTTGTTTTTGCACGCGAAGGCCTCAAATTGATGTCATAATTTACTGCTTCAAATGGCGATTTTAACGGAAGTGCGTTATTTGCATTTTTCTTTGAAATAAAAGGATATTTCGCCAAAAAAAGTATCCAGTGATTTTAGTTATACCCTAACCTATCTAACATTAAAATATGAAAGAAATCGAATTTTCCACCCTTGCCGCGTTATGTTTGATTTTTACAGACAAGCGCTCTTAAAACCTTGACATAAAGAGAGCCCGAAAAGAGGTTATTATGATTATGAAAACTCTGATATAAAGAGAGCCCTTTAGACTATGAGGCGAGCCTCTTATAGCCGAGCGACAATTGGACTACTTATGACGTCACCCCGTCTAATCAATGGTCCACTGAATGTTACCCGTAGCATTTTGCAAGGTTTTTCAACGATTTCCCGCAATCCATTTATCAAGGATAAAGAACACGAAGGCAGAGACCAGGAAGCATCAACAACCGTACCCTCACTTCCATCTGTATAATAGTAAGCCAACACTGCTTCTGAGAAAGGTAAAAAACACTCAAAGGTGGGCTACTATCCCTTTCTTTGATTCAGTTTAACATTCGTCTCTTGTCGCTCGTTTGCTTTATCGATATTGGTACAAAACTTATCATATGGAATTTGTCTTTTCGAGAAGAAGGAGAATGTTGTCCTGCGTAAAAAAATTAAGCTGTGCTGTTTTTTGTATGATTTTTCTCATTGTAGACGTCAGCAAATCTGAACCTTTTTTGTTGCTGTAGTTTAAATGAATCTACAATCAGCACTGACAGCAGAAAATGCTTTGAACTGATTTTGAAAGTGCGAGGTCGCCGATAAACTTTACAAGTAAACTGACTGGTGTTCACAATACATTTGATTTTGTGATGTGCCATTAGTATATAACCCTTGAACGCCTATGGTACCTGAAACACTAGAAAGTGATTTTTTTTCTTCCATTTCCCCTTTAGTAATCATGTAAAGTTTGACATCAATTAATAAGATTCTTATCAAGTCGACTCAAGAAAAGCTTGCTAGCTGCAACGTGATCCTAGCACTGCGTCTTAAAGATATGCTGGATAATGAAACTGATTTTGTGGTAATTTTACAAATCGCTTACGAAGGGTTACATGGGCATAAAACTGATTAGCTGGTCTTCAGAACTGTTGTTTATTTGATTGTCCTTAATATTTTTTCGAAAAACATATTATCTGGTTAGTTTTCAAAATATTGTTTATATTTTTAATTAGTATATACCAAGCCAGTGGATAGCATTTTTTGCGCGCTCTGATTGGCTACTCAAACTCGGGTTAGTTTCTTTAACCGATTATACTTCGAGTATGAATAAGTAGTTTCATCATAGGTTAGGATTATAAATTAGTCATTAGTATTTAAGGTTTTAACAATTTTGTTAACCTAATGTAGAATTAGCATGTATATTTGCCGATTTCTAAAAAGGCATTATTATATGCTATTCACCTCGCGGCATTGTTCTGGATTTCGTGAGCGAGTTTTTTCCTCATTTGTCAGAAAAAAATGACTATTTGGTGCTGGCTATCCACTGGTTTGGTAAATACCAAAACAATTATTTATCTCAGTGTCGATGAAAAGTGGTAGTCATTTCCCCTACTATTCACCTCATCCTAGGTGAATAATTGTTAATTGTGCGTGTTCTAAAGGGGTGTCCAATGTTGCTAAGGGACCTGTTATCTAAAACACTAATTCTGCATAATTTTGTTTCTTAACCGGCCGTCGCCATGATGGCGACCGCCGGTTTATAAAATGGACACGGTTATTCGTGAAAGCAAGTTGGCTTAACATACGAAGAAAGTGCTGTAAAGCTTGTGGTGCGGGTACTCAAGAGCGGTACTGTCTTATATGAGACGCATGCGCATGTTAGTCTTCTGAATGTTACCTTCCTATGTTTTTGTCTTTTAATTTACAGTATTTAAGATATGAACGGCGAAGGGTTGTTTAAGTTTGGGGTTTTTTGTACAGTACAGCCCAAAAATAATGCACGCGCAAGAACTTCTTTTTTCGTCCGCAAGCCGAGAACTTCTTGCGGCTACTTGCAGGATGCCTGCACTTGAATACTGCAAGCCGCAAGAACGTCTTTGCGTTTAGAAGTTAAAACCGCAAGAACTTCTTTGTGGTAAGATATCTGGACCGCAAGTAAGCGCAAGAACGTCTTTGCGCTAACATCTTAAAAACCCGGAACCCGGAGAAGGTAAAAAAGAGACCACTTTGTAGCGCAAGGCACGTTCGAAATTGGCTGCCTTTGTAACTTGCAATCAGTTGTTTATTTGGTCCCTTGTAAGTTTTTTTTCTTCGGTTTTGAATTGTTTATCCGATAAAGAGTTCACTAGGTTCTGAATTTGACACTGGTCGCCTTCTATGTTATTTTTTAACGGCTAGGGAGAAACGAGACTCAAACGAAGCACACGTATGTTATTGTTTATGTGTCCCGGAGTCCCAGACATGCGGTACGCTTAGCGGCGCGAAAGATTTCGCTCGATTTATTTCACTTAAATGAGGAACAATGGCAAAGCACAGTCCATCAGTCACATTATTAAAGAACCGACATTCACCTGTTCAGTGTTGCTGTACTTCCACCAACATATTAAACTCGGACAAATACTTTTAATTAGTTGCGCTCACACGTGTGAGAAATGAACATGGTCACTCAGATGAGAAGAAATAATACCCGAAGTCTTAATTCGAAAAACACATTATGTTTGTAAAAATAGTTCCACTCATTACGCTGAAGTCGATATCACATTTTAAATCTTCGAAGTATTAAAACCAAAAAAGTCTGAAGGAAACTAAAACTCCGCGATCTGAAAGAAATTCGGCACGTCAATTCTAACCTGAGTAAACACAAATCTGCCGTATGCAAATTTGGTATGATTTGCTTGAATGACATTATGGTTCACGGGAATATGGCGTCGTGCGGACATGACCGCATGGCTCCGTAAACGTTCGTTCATTTTTGAGGTTCTGCGTGCTTCTTCATAGGCGTTGAACTATCAAAAAATGGACGAAGTGCAAGGTAAATACAAAATCAAACCGTTTGGTTCAAAAAGTGGCAAACAAAGAAAGCTCAAGCATGAAGAAATAGATCCAGGTCATTACAGGCCGTCGGCACGGTGTGTTGCATTTACGACCTCGGAAGATAGAATTCTGTTCTGGGTCAAAGCCCTTCAAGACCACTACTATGAGCTACCCAGCAGCAACCAAAGTTTTCACATTAAGTGGATCGATCACGTTAACGAAGATGATACAGCGTTCGAACATATCGAGCTGAAAGTAAGCCATCAGTCAGGACAGTCGGGCGAACATCGCGCCCTACTCTTCACAATTACTGTTTATTTAACAACTGGCGTCATAATGTGCCAAGGATCCTCCTATGAGCTGTGGTACGAAAAAGAGTTTCCACGTCTAAAGGAAAGAATGGATCAAATCTTCGACATTTACCATGGCAAAGCAGCAACAAACGGAGAAGAAGATTTTCACGAGCGCGTTGCAGAAAATGAACTCACATTACGACACTTAAAGGAAGCTTCCGAATTGTCAAAATTCAACAAGAAAACGAAACCTAGTTTTGAAGAGAATCTCTCCGAAGATGAGGCCGATGAAACCTTGAAAACAAAATCATTGCGTAACACTCCACCTTCAACGCCATGTTTTCTCCGGAAGAGAAGGAATTCGGTTGACTCTGTTAGAGGTCTTTCCACCAGAAGTAAAGCCTCCTTGACAGCACTAAAATCTGTTGTTGCAGATCTTGAAACAGACTTTACGGATGTAAAAAACACTGTTTCTACGACAAACGATCTGTATAATGGCAAAATGGATGTCTTGGCGGATAAAATAGCTCAACTCGAAAACACATTCAAAGTGAAGATCGAATTTCTCTCAGCACGTGTTATAGATTTAGAAACAAACTACGACTCTCTTCTAGCTGAGAACGGCAAGCTCAAGAACGACATCCAAAACATTAAACAGCTTCAAAAAGGAACTATCAAACGAGTGAACAATTTAGAGACTGTAACCAATAACACCACTTTTGTAAACGCTGCACGGGACGCTACACCCGCTGAGCAACCGGAAACATCAGGAAAGAATTCATTGCCTAATAATCCCTTCAATGTGCTACTAACAATTGATCAAGAAAACCATCCTGTGGATGCCGAAAATTCTGTCCACAATCCTATTCAAGAACCTCATCTATTAGATCATGAAGATTCTGCCCCCAAACTCAACCCACAACTCAACAATAACCATCCTCCAGTACAACTCAACAATAACCATCCTCCAGAACACATCGAACCTTCTCAAAACAATGACATAGTCCTTCTTATCGACTCCAATGGAAAATTCATTCAACAAGATAAATTCTCGCGGGGAAAAAACATGAAAAAAATCTTTGCACCGACGATTTCTTCAACGATCGAATCTGTCACTAACCAAAACCTTGGAAGTCCCTCATCGCTTATAATTCACACTGGAACTAATGACCTTGAGAAATCCCCCCCCCAGAGGTCTGTTTTGATAACTTTCAGGCCTTGATCGACCTGACCGCACAGAAATTCCCACATACCAAGATCATCATTTCTTCGCTTCTGGTACGCAACGACCAGTTCGACGCTACTCGTTCTCAACTTAACAGCCAATTAAGCCGCCTACGATCCTACCCAAATGTCCACTTTGTTAACAACGAAAACATTACGAGTACAATGCTACACGACAGAAAACACTTAAAAAAACACAAAATAGGACTACTGGTGTCGAACCTCAAGGACTGTGTCTTCAACCGGATCTCGAGGCGTACCAATCCCCAATTGAACACAAAACCACGGATGCCGCCAATCAGTCACCCTCCACCGCTACTGATGGCCCCAAATGTCAAGCCTTTCACTCCTGAAACAAATGGTCCATCATTCAATCACCTACCACCCAGAGTCACAAAAACATACGCGGAGGTAGTCAAGCACACTCTAACACAACTTATAAAACTCTATGAGATGATTCGTCAATCCTAAGTAAGCTTGATACACAAAACGTTTAACTATAATTTATAATTTATTTAATTAATTAATTAATCTCGTTTTTGTTTTCTTCCCTTGATTATTCTTGCACTTTGCCCATTTTTACGCTATAGTTCTTGCCATTTATTGCTAGTTAGATTCTCTATAATGTGTTTTTCGCAGGGTCCCGCCCCTGTGAAAAATATATGCAAGCTAAGTTGCTGGAACGTCAGTGGCTTAAAAAACTCGGCTTTCGGATATAAATTGAATGATCCTAATTTCTTAAACCAAATCAATGAGTGTCACATTATCAGCTTATCTGAAGTATGGGGATGTGACGACATAGATGTACCTGATTTCAAAATTGTAGCAATGAGTCCTCCAATGAAAAGAAACACAAAAAGACCTGGAAGATGCTCAGGGGGGATCTTAGTTGCAGTTAAAAACTTTTTAACACCATATGTCGAACTTTTGAAACAAACCCCTAATTACATTTGGTGTCAAATAGCTTCTAACCTATTTCAAACAGACAAAGACATACTATTATGTTCGGTCTACATTCCACCAAGAGACTCACCTTATTTCGACCCAGACATCTTCACCAATCTCGAAAATGATATTAATAACCTAAAGAACGATTATTCGATTGTACTAATGGGTGATTTTAATGCCCGTACTGGAACAGAAAATGATTTTATAGTCGAAGGACTTAATGATTTTATACCACACGACAATCTTCCCTTACCAAGACAAGTACCAAACAGGAATAGTTTTGATGGCCACATAAATGAACATGGTAAAACCCTAATCGAAATATGCAAATCATTAGACTTAAGAATACTGAACGGCCGTTGCAAGGGCGACTCTCTTGGAAGAATAACATTTCACGGAAGTCAAGGAATAAGCACAGTTGACTACATCATAACAGATCATGAGACAATGAACATCTTTCAGAATTTTGTGGTTCGTCACCCCTCCCCATTTTCGGACCATTGCCAGTTAGTTTCCTGGATAAAAGTTAAGGACTCCCTCACGCCTAAGGAGAACACAAAACCAACGGAAACTCTCTTCAACCTACCGAGACAATTTAAATGGAATCCAGATTCTAAAGAAAAATTTATTTCAGCTCTACAGTCTACTGAAGTGCAAAACATGATCTCTGTTTTTGAAAAAGAAAATTTAACTCAAATAGGTGACATTAACAAGGCTGTAGATAAATTTACAAGGATAATAGATGCTGCTGCAAAGAAATCATTACAACCTGTTCTGGACAAAAAGAAGTTCGTTAGACATAGACAATCACAAGTCTGGTTTGATAAAGATTGCAAAAATTTACGAAAACGTTTGAGACGTATTTCGAACAAAAAGCAGACGTATCCTCATGATGAAGAGACAAGACAAGAATATTTAACGGTAAAACGACAATATAAATCCATGCTACAACATAAAAGGCAAGGATACCAAGATACTCAAATACAAGAACTCGTCAAAACAAATGACCCCACACAATTTTGGTCCACTTTAAAAACCATGTCAAAATCGGCTTCCAATACAGCTGATTCAAATGTCCCTGTAGATGAACTGTTAACACACTTTCAACAACTACACTCTGCTCCAAGTGAAGAAACCTTTTCCAAAACACAAGAGACTGTTATAGAAGAACTAAAACGTAAACAACAGTCTCTATTGCATTATAATGAACTTGACAATCCTTTTACGGAGAGTGAAATAAGAAACGGCATTAAAAAACTAAAGAACAAGAAGGCGGCTGGTACAGACCGAATACGAAATGAAATGTTAAAAAGTGGCGGTCACCTATTGATGACCTCACTGAAAAGACTCTTTAATCTTATTCTTGATGCAGGAATGTTTCCTGATTGTTGGTCCATGGGACTGATTACACCTATCTTTAAATCAGGGGAAAAGTCAAATCCAACTAATTACAGGGGCATCTGCGTGACTAGTTGCCTTGGAAAACTTTTTACAGCCCTTTTAAATAATAGACTACAAAATCTCACCAAAAACAAAAATCTATTACATCCCTCACAAATTGGTTTCATAGAGGGATTTCGGACATCGGATCACATTTTCTCTTTACGAACTCTTATTGACAAATATGTAACTAATGCAAATAAGGGAAAATTATTTTGCTGTTTTGTTGATTTTCAAAAAGCTTTTGACTCTATATGGCATGATGGTTTACTTTCAAAGCTGATTACCTATAAACTAGGTGGACACTTTTATCAACTGATTTCAGACATGTACTCTAGATCCAAATGCGCCATAAAGTGCGGAAATCGTAGGACCCAATTCTTTAATTACAACAGGGGTGTAAGACAAGGATGTATTCTGTCTCCTCTACTATTCAATCTATATTTAAACGACTTTCCTTTTACTCTAGATAACTCTCGTGATACAGACGCAATTACCCTACCAAATGAGGATCCACTTAATTGTTTATTTTATGCGGATGATCTAGTCCTTATATCTCAAAGTGCTTCAGGTCTTCAAAAGCAAATCGACACACTCCAAAATTACGTACAAAAATGGCTGTTGAAAATAAATCTTCGGAAAACAAAAGTTTTAATTTTTCAAAAGCAGAACCGTAAAAGCACCCGGGAAAAATATTCTTTCTTTTTAAATGGAAACCAAATTATTAATACCTCAGATTACACCTACCTGGGAACAATATTTAGCTCGAATGGGATTTTCTCCTCCTCAAAAAAGAGTTTAGTCGAAAAATCTAGACGTTCAGTATTTGCATTCAAAAGGTATACTGAATTCAACAAACTCTCTATATCCAAATGTAATTTCTTATTTAACGCTGTCTTTCTACCCGTTCTTTTATATGGTTCAGAAATATGGGGGGCATATGATAGCCTCAATCTTAACAAATGGGAGAAAGATCCTATCGAACGCTTTCACTCGCAATTTTACAAATCTTATCTTTGCCTTAATAGAAGAGCATCGAATGTCGCAGCAAGAAATGAAACCGGAAGACTCCCTCTCAAACTAACTATTTTCTCTAATACACTCAAGTTTTGGCTTCACTTACTAAACCTTCCGAATTCAAGCGTTGCCAGACAATACCTTCAAATTTCAACTCAACTGGCAGACTCTGGAAAAAAATGCTTTATGCTCTCCATCTATGATATACTTAAACAATATGGTACCGATTTCTCTACTGATCTTCAAACTATGATTGATACAAAAGGAGATAGATTAAAAACTAAAAAGTGTCAATCCAAAATAATCGAAAACTTTAAAACTGGTTTAGAAAAGCATCAACATGAATTGATTAGATGTAACAAAAAACTGAAATTTTACTCTACTTTTAAAACAGATGTTACTCCCTCTAACTCACTAGAATTAATTACAAATCTTAAACATCGTCGGGCAGTAGCAAAACTTAGAGTAGGCAACCATAACCTACGAATTGAAACTGGTAGACATTCTTATCCTAAACTTCCTGAGCATCTGAGAATCTGTCAAAACTGCAGCTCAAATGAAGTTGAAAACGAAGAACATTTTGTACTTAATTGTAGTAGATATAATACAATTAGAAAATCTCTAATAGACTACATTGGTAGAAATTATTCTGATTTTAGTTCTTTAGATGCCAATCAAAAAATTATATTTCTCTTTAATAATATAGATGCCTTTCTCTGTAAAAAATTAGGGTACTTCATTTATGAAGCTTTTGCACTAAGAAATGAATCGACAATCGCAACAATCGTCAATTAGTTGATCCTATTACTTACCCTTACATATCCTTCGATGTAATACGTATTATTATTATCATTATTTTCCTATACTTTTGCAATACCATTTGTAATTGGGAATGCAAATAAAGTGTGTTGTTGTTGTTGTTGTTGTAACGCAATGCATGAGCAGTTCTCTAAGCCGTCAAGACAGCAAGCCCCGGGCAGCAAGCTGTGTCGAAAGGCGAATGTGTAGTTGAAATCATATGTCTATGCTATTTCTTCGAGTATCCCTTTTTTGCTGGGAAATTAAACTGGTAAAGATGCAGGGATTCTTGATGACTTCACCCACGCGATGGCATGACCTCCTGCATGTGTAAGTCTTGTCTTGTCTTGCCTGTCAAAGAAGAGTTCGCGCAGTTTGCCACAATTATAGCTTTTGGACCTTTTTGTTTCTATTTCTTGGATGGAATAAAAAACTGAATTGAGTCAGTTCTGAGTTGAACCCGTATCGCTGTATCTGAGACACGCTTAAAAAAATTGTTCATGTTTTGTCATGTGCCGGAGATCATGTTTACCGGGTGTTTATCTTGCAGTCGGAAAGCTGGCGGATATTCCATTTCGTGATGTGAATTTTCTTCGATACTTCGGTTGTGTTTCACTAGCCGCATTACCAAGGATTCAAATGTTACACTGTAAGGTTTATTGCCACGTTTCATACAGTAGGTTATTCGAAAGCTGTCAATAGATTACAATTCGTTAGGGGAGTGAAGAAATATATAATAAACGAATAAAAAGTTACAGCTTACCCATTGGTGTCTGTGGATCGGATCCGCGACTAGTGAAGATGATTAAGTTCGTTCTCTCTAATTATCGTTTATTACGTCGCATAATACGTATTTAAGAAAATGTCAGAAATTGCTTTCGTAGGCCGAAACACTCCCCTCTCTTCTAGAAAGTTGTGCAAGTTAAAAAGTTTAAATAGTAAAGTTACAAAATCGAGTTTAGTAAAGTTCATTTAGTCTTTCATTTCGTTTTCGTCCACTGGAACGATGACTATTATCCTCTGAACAGGACGTTCAACCGTTACATAGCCTCCTCCGCGGTATGTCTTTACATGTTCTCCTGGCTTAGTGTTCTTATAGACGATCTCCACTCTGCGTACTCTTCCATCTTTACTCGGTTTGGCTGTGATAACTTTGCCTAGTTTCCAATTTCCTCGAACAAGATTCGAGTCTTGTATCAAGACGACGTCTCCGACTTTAACATCACGGTGTGCGGTGTGCCACTTCGATTCAATAAGAAGACTAGGAAAATAATCGCGCGTCCATTTTCTCCAGAAGCTCTTCACTATATTCTGGACAAATTCAAATCTGTGACGAGGGTTTGTTGTTTCCCTAAAGGGTCCGCTTGGAACTTGTGAAGTAGATCTTCCAAGTAATAGGTCGTTCGGACTTAAATATACGCCATCATCTGTATCAGTTGGGTGCTTACCAATTGGTCTTTCGTTTATCAAGTTACCAACTTCAAAGCAGGCTGTCTGTAATTCAGAGAATGTCATGATGTTATCTCCGATTGCGATGTTTAAGCCTCGTTTGACGGAACGTATTAATGCTTCGGATGTGCCATTGTACCAAGGGGCGTCGGCAGGTGAGAATTCCCATTGTAGGCCCTCTGTTACTCCGAATTCGAGTAATTCGTCCCAATTCCAGTTCTTCGTTATATCTTTGAGCTCTTTATCAGCAGCTACTAATTGTGGTCCGTTGTCAGAATACAACTTTGCTGGATACCCTCTCAATGATACAAATCTTCTGAGTACTAATAGAAATGTTTCCGTGCTGTAGTCCGGTGCTAGATCTAAGGTCCGGTGCTAGATCTAAGTGAACTGCTCGAGTGCACATGCAGTTGAATATCACTCCGTAACATTTCCCATAGGTTCTTCGCTTCACTTCATCTCTGATTTTGAAAGGTCCAAAGAGATCTATACCTGTATAGTGCCAAGGTGGGGAGGGTTTCAATCTCTCCTCTGGTAGTTTTCCCATCTTTTGTTGGCAAAGCTGTTTATCTATCTTCTTGCAGATTACGCAGTTGTATTTGATGGACCTCACCATACGTTGGATATTTGTAATCCAAAATCGTGCTCTTATCTTGCTTACTGTAGATGATACCCCATGATGCCCTCTTTGGCGTATATATTCAGCATATAACCTTGCAAAGCGATGCTCGTATGGTAGCAAAATTAAGTCGTTCTTATTATAGCTTATCTCGAGCCACTTTTCAACTCTGCCGCCTACAACTATTATGCCATCCTCTCGCGTCCGTGGACATAGTCTTTTGAATCTTCCCTTTTCCATGTCCGCTGTTAACAATTTTTGACATCGAAGTATCCAGAATCTTTCTGCTCTGTCTATATCTTCTGGCGTTAATGGACTAGTTACGTTCTTTAAGGAAGGTCGAGGTTTTCGTTTGTACAAGGACAATACCCTTGCAGTCACTCTGATTAGCTTAGTGTAGTTGGAATATCTGTTTATGTCAATTCTTGCTTCTAAGCTATCTTCAGATTTAGCTTCAGCTAACATAACTGTTTTTATTTGTTCTGGTAACTCTTTCTGATAATTTGGCTTGCATATCGGCCACTCATGTTCAGGAAATCTAAGGAATTCTGGACCGGTTTGCCAGATGCTATTCAATCCAATCTCTGCCGGTTTCCTTCCTCGTGTAATCCAATCCGCTATGTTATTCTTACTCTCTACCCAATACCAATCATCTTTGTTGGTTCCCTGTTGGATCTCGCCAATACGTGTGGCGGCGAAAGTATTAAAGCCATATGATTCCTTCTGAACCATTCCGTACACTATTTGTGAGTCAACGATGTGGTAGAATTTAGTAAATTTGTACCTCGATTCCTTTTCTATAAATGTCTTGAGTCTTTTATTCAGAACTGCTCCACATAATTCGACTCGGTCAATAGACATTTTCTTCACAGGGGAAAGTCGATTTTTCGATATGATCAATCTGCTCTCATAGCTGTTGTCCGTGGTGTTCCACCTGGCGTAAGCGCATGCGCCGTAAGCTACTTCTGATCCGTCACTAAATATCACTAAAATTGGATCCCCTCTTGCATTTGCGGGTTTGATACATCTCTCAAAGACTTCTTGTTCCATGTTTGGAAGATCATCAAAGAAGTTCATCCATTCTTTCTTAAGCATATCAGGAATTGGATCATCCCAGTCAGATTTGTTTTCGCTTATCCACAAACTTCTCATCAAGCCTTTAGCCCTGATTGTAAATGGAGTGGCGAGTCCCATCGGATCATAAATGCGATTGACTTGAGATAAGACAATTCTTTTTGTACGTTTGATGTCTTGTGAGCTCGTTATATCAATTCCTTGGGGGGGAGGTCTTTTCCTTTTACTCTTCATCTGTAAATCGAATTTAACGCGAAAACACAACTGATCCGTACGCGGATTCCATACAACTCCAAGAACCTTTTCCGTGGGTTCGTTTGAATCGCCTCTCAAGGTGAGCGTCAGATTTTCTTCAGTGTCATCTTTTGACATTATCCATTCTTTTATGCGAAATCCTCCCTTGATCAAGAGTTCTTCAATAGCTTCTGTTAGTTGTTTAGCTAACTTAGTGTCATCGACGCTCTCAATTATGTCATCCATGTAGGAGTTTTCCTTTATAATCTGAGCTGCTTGGGGATGAGATTCGATACCCATTTGTGCTGTTTTTCTCATAGCAACGGTTGCTATCGTTCCGGAAGGTCTGTCGCCAAAGGACACTCTTTGTATCACATAAGTGTCAGGTTCTCTTGCCGTGTTCATGTCTCTCCATAGGAAACGATGAGTATGTTGTTCAACGACCTTAGTTTTTACAGTATGATACATCTTGCTGACATCTCCAATGAATGCAACACGATTTTCGCGAAATCTTATGAGTATTCCTAATAGGTTATTCAAGAGGTCTGGTCCCTTTGCCCAATATTCGTTTAGAATATGGCCCATATAGCTAGCACTGCTATTGAAGACGATGCGGACAGGTGTGGATTTTGAATCAGTTTTCAAGACCTCGTGATGCGAGATGTAATGCACTGGCCCGTTATACTTTGTTATTTCTTCAGTGTTTAGTTTACGAGCTACATCTCTGTCGATCATATCTTGTATCTGTTGTTGGTACACTTTCGCGTGATCTGGATTTTTGCGCAGACGTTGTTCTGTTGACATCAATCTTCCATACGCGGCTCTTTTGTTGTCCGGGAGGTTATGCGGGTCTTTAATCCATGGGTAGGTAGTTATCCATAGATTCTCTTGTGAATTATATTCAAGATTATTCTCGATAAGATTCAATTCCTTTTCTTCTTTGAGCGTATAATTCTTACTGCCTGGTGGGCATTTCCCACATTTACAGCCGCCGCAGCACGGTGTACACTCCACGCCCAGATTTTCTATTTTGTAGAAATCGCTTAACTCGATTCCTCTTACATGATTTACATGTGCTACATTGTATTTGAAACATTCTGCATTTTCTTCAATTGCTGGGTGTGTCCCACCGATACAGAAACCAAAGCGATTCTTTAGCAACAGGAGGTGTCCCGAGCGATTTTGCATTTCTGGATGCAATCCTGCATAGTCATATCCTATCAGCACGTCGATGGTTCCAGTTGGTCGTTCTATGTCCTTCTTTGGGACGTCAAAAATATGGAGTATTCCATCGATCTTGATTTTGCGGATGTTAGATGTTATTTGGTCGATTCCATAAACTTCAATGAGGGTCTGATGTCCTTGCAAATCAATAAGTGGTAATGTGTACTTCTTCGTCGTGATATCCTTTTTCTCTGCTCCAACCTTTACAAGTGACAGCTGAACTGTTGTACCCTGCAAATTTTGCGCTTTGGCTGTCTTGTTCATAATAAAACTAAGCGAAGATGCATTATCCCACATAACCTTGAGCCAATTTGCGTGCGTTTTTATGCGTTGTATCTGTAAGAGGCATGTGGTCTTACTACTGATTCTCGAACACGTGTTTGTGGTGCCAGAGACTTCTTCTTCTTGATCATCCTCGCCGGTTGGGGTGTTCCTTTTATTCTCGTGAAGAGTTCGTTGATGGAATACCTTGCAATTATCAATTCCACATTCTTTCTTCTTTTTGCACTGAACCCAGCGATGGCCTGGTTTCAGGCACGAAAAGCATGCAAGCTTATCCTTTACAACATCCTTTCTCTGTTGAACAGGTTTAGCTAGATAATTTCTACACTCGTAAGTGGAATGCTTCGCGTTACCATGCACAAGGCAATATTTTGCCGTTGGCGATGGTCTCCCATCTGATAAATGGGTTGCGCCTCGCACTTGAGGTGTGCCTGCTGATCTTAAGTCAGATGCGTCATATTCTATGGCACGTTTTTGATCCAATAGAAAATCGAGGAGACTCGGAAATTTGTCAGTTTTGTCGACTGTACTTTTGCGTGAGCTAACAAGCCTAGCCCATTCCTTTCTGTGATCAGGAGGAAGTTTGCTTTCAATAGTGCTAACTGAGCTTGTGGTTGTAATTTCCTTTTCAATACCGAGTCTTTTCAAGTCACGATAACTATCCTCTATCATATCTACGAATTCCACAAATTTCTTGCTTTCTCCCTCTCGGATGACTTTAAATCGCTTGATATCATTAATGATCACATCCGTGACCTTTCCTGGGTCTCCGAACTTTTCATCTAAACGGGCCCACATTTCTTCGATATCATCATCAACTGATTTAACCTGTGCTAGAGCTTCTTTGTCAAGACAAGTACGTAACGTGTACGGGGCTGTGAGCTTAGTAAGACCTGGCATTACTTGCGTTTGAAAATCTCGCTTAAACTGAGGGTACTCTCTTATATCGCCTTCAAAGTGCGGTCTTTTGATCTTCTCTAAATGTACATTATTGGCGGTTCCCGGTGAATTACTGTTGCATAGGGTTGTTTCGCTGAGTTTGCTTTCTTCCTTTTCACTGATTCGGGTTTCAAATATTTCAAATATTTGACTGTACAGAACCTGGACATTTGAAATCCATAGCAGTTCTTGTTCCATCATTTCCTTGCCTATTAACTCTAGATATTGTTCATTCCTTAACTTGCATTCAATAAATGCTTCTTCGAGTTGTGCGAGTACTTTCTTCATGAGAGAAGTTGCAGCATTCTCAGTTTCTAGAATGTGCGTCGCATTGCTAAATATAGCATCAAAAAGAGTGCGCGCGCCGGCTCTCTTTATTAGAATGTTTTCTTTCAATTTTTCATTTTGCTCTCTTTGTTGATTTTCTAGTTCCTCGCGCTCACGTGTAGCGCGCGCGTTAGATTCATCAAATTGTATATTATCCATGTATTCATTTTTCAGATTTGTTGCATCTCTGTATAATGTTTGCAGCTCACTCATCCAATTTTCAGCTGCATCGAATTCTTCGTCGTTTAGAAACGATGTGAATTGCTCATGTTTACCTTCAAGGTCTTTCATAGCGTCTTCCAATTGATCATAGGCTTTCTCTATAGTTGCGATACTGTTTCTGTCTCGAACAGAGTTTAAGAAATCGCTTCTTTTTCTTGTGAATTTCCCTTTAGCTGAGCGTCTCGCTATCTTTGCTGCTTCTGCCATCTTGTTGCTGTCTTGTTGCCGTCCCCAATGTGACTCGGTTTTCAACTTGACTTTTGATTGGCTTTCGAATGTTTCACTAGCCGCATTACCAAGGATTCAAATGTTACACTGTAAGGTTATTGCCACGTTTCATACAGTAGGTTATTCGAAAGCTGTCAATAGATTACAATTCGTTAGGGGAGTGAAGAAATATATAATAAATGAATAAAAAGTTACAGCTTACCCATTGGTGTCTGTGGAACGGATCCGCGACTAGTGAAGATGATTAAGTTCGTTCTCTCTAATTATCGTTTATTACGTCGCATAATACGTATTTAAGAAAATGTCAGAAATTGCTTTCGTAGGCCGAAACAGGTTGTTCGAACATTTGCTTCCTTGATTTTTTGATTAGCCTTGTGAACTTTCGCTTGACTTGGCGAATTGTCGCGCCAACACGCCAACACGCCAACACGGCGAAAAATCGCTCGAAAGCTCGGTGATATTTCAAAGAGAATAGAAAGCGAGATTCGCTCTCATTACTTTTGCAATACCTCACACTAACACGAGTACTACAAGTTTCTTCGGCTGGACCCTCAGTACTTCTTGCGCCTTCTTGCGGCTTGCGGTAACATTAGTAACTTCTTGCGTTTCGAATGTTCTTGCGGGTAAACTGCAAAAACCTAGCACTTTCACTTCTTGCGCGGGCTTGCGTGTTCTTGCGGCGCAAGAACTTCTTGCGCCACTTCTTGCGCGTGCATTATTTTTGATAGGATTGAATGCGAAAATAGGATTGAATGCGAAATTGACTGTGTTGTCTGATCTAGTTAGTGGTTATGGTGAAAATTTTTTAGCGCAGGAGTTCTTTTTATTGGGATTGACATTTTGAGGGGTGTAAAAATGTGGGAGTCAGAAGGATTTGTGAATGTCAGGAGCATATCACGCTTCTGTGAATGTGATTTGCTTTGAAAGTTGCGTTTTGCGTGAGAGGCAGTTTCCCTTGGCGTTTTATGGGGGGGGGGGGGGGGGGGTTTGCGAAGTGGATTGTAAGGTTTCTGATTGGCTAACTTGTATTTCGCAGCGGACAAAAAGGACAGTTGCGTTTTGCCGGCGTGGGCTAGGAAGAGAAGGAATTGGTACTAGTATGATGATGCAATATTAGTTGATTGCACATCAGTACATGATAGTTCTTGTGAACGGAGAGAAATGAGTGTTTATTTGAGGCGAGAAGTTGATACGAAGGAATCGTCATTAATAAGGAGATTAATTAATAAGGCAGGTGTTACGAGTCTTTTTGCATTGAAAGAAATTAAGAAAATATCTGAATATTATCGACGGATTTGTGTGGTTTGCGTGTGGTGTTCGCTAAAGGCTACGAGCAGTCTCACTTTCCGTTCAGAGATAGATAGTGAAGGAAAAGAAAAACAGGCGAGTGAGCGCGAAATCGATTGCGGCTCGACAGGCGCGTTAGCTTTCAAAGACGTGGGCGACTTTCGTCCCCGCTCGCTTGTTTACCGGGTTAGCAAACTGGATTTAAACATCACGTCACGAGATATCTTGACGTGCCCCATACTCTGACGATCTGCTCGAGCTCGTGTTTATCAAGCGTTGTATTTTGATTCTACTGCTATGTTCACTGTTTGTATTCAAGGTCTAGGCACAACAGTAAATACTTCGTCGTCCCTGTGTGAGCATTCTCAGTTGTGGACGAATTCATATCGACATTCAACGTTTGAGTGATTTTGCGTTTTTCAGCACAAATAAAGCGATAAGAAAGATAAGCTGAGTCATCAGAGTTTAAACATTACGTCATCCAGTATCGCTATAGTCAAAATATTGTGTCACACAATCACACTTTTCGTCACGCCGGTTCGTAAAAAAAGAGGATCGCGCTAACATTTGTGAAACCTAGGGGTGGGGAGGGTCAGAATGGCCGGTTAAAATGCCCACTGGGCTTTCTTGTGTTGAATTAAAACTAAAAAAATTTCCGTATTTTTCTACTGAGAAACAAGTACATTTTTGTTGAACCATCCTCGCGTAGCAAATTTGTTTTGTTTAATGTAGTTTGGTTATCATTATAGATATGTATTTATGTTATAAACCGGTATAATGTCGTTTATGCTCAACAAAGGCCTTAAGACCACGAATAAGCACTTAAACCTTGCAATCTCATAAACGCGCGCGTACTTTTTCCACTACATGAAGATTTCCGAATTTTGTTTTCGAAATATGTTACAAAATAAATAGCACCAGGGGAAAACGATGGAAGATAGGAGGGTTTTAAGTTCCAAATGAAGCCAAGAGCAATACACCAAGCGTAATGTAGAATATTCAAGCCAAAAAAACTAAATTGAAAAGAAAAATCTCAAAGAGAAAAGAAACCAAAAATCTGAAACTGAAAGAGTCTACGTGCATCCCGACATTTCTTTTTGCCAGCATTACAGCTGGCAAAGACTAACGAAATGAAGACTGGTTCTGAACTCTGATGTCTGTTACAAATTCATTCTAATGTGACGCTACTTGTGCTAGCTTAAGTAAATGTTCTCTGGAAATTATTATTTTAAAAGCGAACAAGGTCACCAAAAGAATCGTCGTTCATGAAATCCGAAGATCAAATTTATATGAAGATTTTAGTGGCGAGTTTTGCACTTTGACGCTCTCGGCAGAAAACAAATTAATTTTCAATATTTAAAGTGAGCAGAATTTAACACAATTTGTCTGTCTGATCACGAGGCTCAGCATAATTGCAAGAATACTTGCGCCACTTTTAGGAGCAATGTCCGGCAGCACACATAATTAAGCAGCTTACTGTAAAGGGTTTTAATTTGCAACAAAGTCGAACGAAACAACCGAGCCTGCCTTTTCACCTCATGGATAAAGGAAACTGATCACTAGATACAGTCTTCCCAGCGGTCAGCTAGGTTCGCGGGGTAACAAGTGACAAATTTGACAGCAAGGAGAATGTTGCTTAGTTTCCAGGCTTTTGATACAAGAAAGCACCATCGGTTCAGAACTCTCTGGCGTACAAAATACGTGGTGATGTATTCACATGATGACTGTGAAACGGCAGCTTGACATCCTTTTTTTTGTTGTTGTTGTTTTACCCTTTTTACCTTTTTTTATTATCTTTTTTTTCATTATACGGCAGGGACACAAAAAAGTCGTCGCCCTTGAAATCCGTGGATTATTTGTAATGACGAGCGAAAGATTTCAGCCCTGTGTTTCGGACTTTGTCTTGTCAAAGGGGGTTCGTTTTTTTTCACTGAAGCGAACGGAATGTGAGCATAATATCAGTCTTACTTAGCATAATTACCAGTAGACGTGAACCACTTTAGGAGTACTGTTGGCGCACATAATTGAGCAACTTTCTGTGGAGTGTTTTACTTTACAAAACAGCTTAGGCAAGGAGACAATTCTGTCAGTTCACCTCAAGGAAAAAGGTAACTTTTCCCTAAATACAGTCGTCCTATGTTGCGTGGCGTGGAAGGCAACAAGTCTTGAAAGCAAGCAATATGTTGCTTAGTTTCCAACCTCGTGAATTACGAAATAACACAAAGCGATCGGTTGGAAAGTTTCCTTTTATCATACAAAGAGTCTACAGAATATAAGGAAGAAGCTGTTTGCTTCCTACAGGTTTGACGTAGACTTACGCTATTGCAGCTACGAATAGAGCTCGTTCTCTTGATCATGACCTGTGTTGGTTGTGTACGTTTCGTTATATTTAGCTCTAAATATCTAACATTTTCACTGTCGGAGGTGTTTAGTCGGTTCTGCAGAAAAATGGAAGAGAACATAATCAGGTTATCGACCATTGTTTATTATCGCTTCACTGTTATTAGCTCCGGATAAAGCTGTTGACTATACCATCTGAGAATTGTCTCGTATTTAACATATACTTTAAGATATCTTGCCTTTACTTGCCATTGAACATGGTGTTATGACACTCTCTTTGGAAAGCAATGATGTTAAAAACCAAGGTTTTTGACTCTTATGTTTTCAGGGAATTAAAGCGGAATGCGTGTGAATGTAAGCTGGCGTCAGTTGCTCTTTGTTGCAGTCATTGTTGGATTGACGATCCTTGTGATGAAGATGTTTGAAGTCAATTCTCCGGGTAAGAAGTCAGAACCGGCAAACGGTGTCTTCTTGTTTCTTGACTGTCCAAACAGACTCCCCTGCGCCATCGGCGAGTTCGAATCTCTTCAAATTTACATTGCAATGGATAGGAGTTCCAACTCTCGTTCTTGTTTGTCTCGGCGACTTTTCGTACCCTCTCGGTGTCTCTCGGAGAGTCTGAATCTACTCTGAATCAATTCACATTGGAATGGACAGAAGTTCAAACTCACGTGCAGTCTCGGCGACTCCTCGTGTGCCCTCAGTGTCCCTCGAGGAGTCTGTCAGTGCTCAAATTTACATTGCAATGGAGTTCAACTTCTCCCTCTCCCGTGGGATGAAGATCTCTTGAGCTCTTGGCCTCTCTTGTGTGCTCTCGAAGGGTATGAATCCGCTCATAATTAGAATGGCTGGGAGATCACACTCTAGTTTTCATTTAGACTCTAACTTCCATGTCGAACATCGGCTTTTGTGTGCTCTCAAAAGGTTTGATCTTCCGACGATTGTTTGGCTTAGGCTTTGTACGAGAAGGTTGTCGCCCCTACGCGTAACAATATGTTATATATGTCTAAATAACACAGTGCTGTTTTTAAGCGTTTATGGTGGAGGTGCACGTAGCTACTCCAAGCTAGTTTCCAGGCACTCCATGCACTCTATCTAACAATAAGAAACAAACAATACTTTCACATTGAAGGAAACCACAAAATAGTAGTCTCCTGAGGTACAAAAACACCAAAGAAGTAACAATAAACCAAAACTAAACAAAAATGGTTACGACTGAGGGAGATTAAGACGGATTACGAATGACAAACTGGAAAAAAAAATGGGATGCGTTATCCGTGACGTAGCGTCTTTAAAATCCCATCTGTCAGGAGTCTGACCAGCTGGCTATTTACAAGCGTGACCGAGAAGTTGTACGTGGGTTTACCGAGAATAACTCCAGCCAGTACTCACGGCCAGACTTGAACCCGGGACCTCTGGATTTCAAACCGCGCGCCTTAAAGGGGCATAGTCACGGGGATGCGGTAGTTAAACTTTTTCCATGCCCAACATTGTTTTTGGGCATTTAAAGCATATTAACTTAATTTCATTAAGAGAAAACAAACCACGACCATTTAATATCGCTTTAACGTCAACACGCTGAAAGAATTTGAAAAGTTTAGCCTAATTTTTTCAAACTGCAATCCATTTCCATCCATGCCATCCGTAGGAATAGACGACAGAAAATAGTTTCAGTGAAGTAATATAGTCTTTGGTAACAAAACTAGATTATTAGTTTTGGGCGTTCATTGATGTGAGGACATATTTTTGATTTTTAAAGTGAACTAAAATAGCGTGACTATGCCCCTCGTTTAACCACTCGGCCACGCTGCCTTCTCCATAATATTTCAACAGGAAAACCTTATCACTTGTAGGTTGATTTTATGCAAGCCCATCTGCTGAATTAAGAAATGTCAGTTTTTCTTAGGAAGGGAGTGGGGGATTCAGAGAAAATTTCTCGATGCAAAACAAGTAATAAGTGTAGGGTCCACAATGAATATAACGTCTTGCTTATACTCCATTTCAGCGTAAAGAGAGTTATACTACCGGGAAGCCTGTTCACAGGCGGCCACAAAGAGAGCGCAGATAGCTAGCAGGCTAAAGTAGGGCGTATTGATTAATTTCAAGGCTTTAATGGGGTCAAACCCATTTGTATGTTCACTTACTAGGACCACACGTATTCGTATGTTATGAAAACTTGTGAACGTATTTTTGCAGTTTTCTCGTCACCCAGCATAAAAGACAACTTTGCCAATGTGGATTCAGAAATCGTCCAAAGCACAGCAGAAACGAAAAAAAAAAACTTTGCGTCTGGTAAGTTTGTCATGAGAGAATTCAAGGCTATGCCTTAATTTGCTTTCGCTTATAAAGGAACGTGGAAAATATAGAACAAAAAGGAAATCGCAACGCATGGGTATTAATCACCTGCTATTTACATTGCAAATCACCGCTAATGTGGATTAGCAATGTACCTTACTATAGTCGATTATTGCACGTGTTAAAACTTGTTAATTTCCTCAGCTTCTGTACATTACTCGTCAAATATCGAGATATTTTACTGGCTAGTAACTCTTCACCCCGTTAAAATTAAAAGGCGTAAGGGTAAACCTTTACTAAAATTAGGAACTGGAGCTTGGAAAAGGGTCTTCTGTTTTATGGAGATTAATGAGATTAACGTTGAGCACTTGTTCTTCGTTCCTTTCCACTTTCTTGGTTTTAGGAAGACAGCAATACCAAAACAAATAGAATTTTAATTTATTATTATAACGAAAAGAAGTGCGTTGCCACTTTCTGTATGAGGCACACAAAAACGGTAATGTAACAGTAATGGTTTGTTGTTAATTTTTTGGTTAAGTGAAGTGTGAAGCAGGTCCCTAATTGGTGTGTGCTATGATACTCTTAATGTATCAGTGCAGTTACGTGCTTATGCTGATGATCAACATCTTTATACACAAGGTATTAGTGTATAAATAGTTTGAGAGTGGTTGATCATGATTCTTGGTAACCTCTCAGACAAATCGTGACAGGCCAATAACAGATGGCAAATTGTGTTTGAAAAATTCGGGTCTGCACGGTGCAGTGGAATCAGTTGTAACTCCTTAGGTGCATAGTGACGCTACCGCTGGACCCCCTTTGTGCCATTTAGTCACCAGTCCCTTGCTTTCTGAGATCATAGCTGATATCGTGGAAAAGGAAATGAGATCCTGGTTTTTTTTCCTCCAGACGAAGACAGAGAAGAATACAAGACAGTTGACACACTGTTGCTTTTTGTGGGTTACTCGAGAAGGCGCCACACACTACTCGCTTCCCTCCTTGATGGCCATCCGCACATGATAGTCGGTAATGAAAGAAATATATTGTATCGACTGATCCACGGGAAAACGATGAGCAGAGACGAGATGTTTGATGAACTAGTGAAAGGCTCAAAGGCTTTTATGAAAGGAGGAAAAGGCATGGTGATGAAAGGAAATCTTCAAAACACAGAGCATTTTGGATTCTTCATGGAAGGGTTACTGGCAGGGAACCTATGACAAATACATCAAGGTATAGCGTAGATAGAAAGTCTGCCACCTGTAGATGAAAACTTTATAGGTTATTGAAATGTCAGGCAGGTAAAATTAAAAAATGTTCAATTTTGAACGAAATTGGAGTCGAACAATGTCCAGCAATAGCGGCTAGCCAACGTGCGCGCAGCGTCGAGTTGTTCATGCACTACGAGACTGGGCGAAGTGTTATCAATATGATTATCACTGTAATGCTCATGGGTACAAATGTAAGGCGATACCCGCCGTCCGATTTGATGTCCCTCGTCTGATTTTTTTTTCGACCAAAATTCTTCATGGAAGGTCAAAAATTTTTCATGGAAGGAAAAGAAAATCGTTTTACAGAAACCATTGACGGCGAAATCACCCGAAATCACGCATGATGACCAACGACTTTTTTTCTTCTTTTGCACGACAGAAGTACGTTATCAAAATTAGTCCTAGCTTGCTGGTATACATGTATCGGAGGATAATGCCCTTAGCTAAAATATTATCTTCAAAATTTTTAATTTGCCCCGGATCCTCGCTTCTCGGCCAACTGGTCATGTTTTGGACAGTCCTTTTCAGCCTCAGGCATTATCCTCTGATATGTAAGCCGCCGGAAGGGGTCTATGTACTAAATAGCCTAATGGTAGTCAACCATATTCACAAATTAGTGAAAGCTAGCCACAATCCATTTGCTTCAAGGTAAGTTAATTTTAATTAGTTTAATTCAGGACAGAAAATTTTTGAAAAGTTCATTTTCCTCTTCCAAGATGAATGAAAAAGCTATCATTATTTCTTTTTTCCTTTTCAACAACGTCTCAGGTGATCGGTGACAAGACGGCCTGGTTAACATCCGGGATATTTCGGAACATGCCACATGACACGGTCACGGGTGTGATAGATGAAATTGAAAAACAGTACAGAGTCAAGACGAAGTTCATCCACCTCATACGAAATCCGTTTGATATTATCTCAACAATTACCTTGAGACACAACAATCGGAGGTTTGGGAACCATTCAGATAAGGTAAGGAATGGTTTTTCGCTGCCAGAATCTTCTCAGGACAATCATCTGATTGACGTGTCACGTGTCACGTGTCACGTCTTAAAGTTGAAGTCACTAGAACGATGAAAATGTGAACTAGAATTAAGGGAACGAATCGAACCACAATAAAAGATAACACATGTTAACTAATTTATCATTGAAATAATATGAGCCGTACACATCATCAAAGAAACGATAAACGTTTTCCTTTCACCCATACATGATTTGTTTCTGCTGAGCGGGTGGTTGAATTGTCAGAGTCACCAACAACAGTTACTCTAAGGCCATTTCTCCATTTTCCCTACGGGCGATGGCAATAAGTAAGTTACTTCCTTCTCCTAGTTGTCGTATCCCTCGTTATACAGTGAAACCTGTATTAAGCGTACACCCTTTATTAAGCGGACACCAGCTTGAGTCCCTAAATTTTCTTCCCATGTGTTTAGCGGACACCTCTATTAGGCGGACGTGGACAGCAAAATCAAGCTATTTTGTTACCACAAACCTGCATTGAACGGTCATCATTGTCCTTCGTGCCAATCCAATCCACCTATACTCACTAGTTCCAAGAGTATGAAGCTTATTCTCCCCCATCTCCCTGTTGACTTGTGCCAGCTTGCTGATACTAAACATTGTTTTAACACTCCAGCAAGGTTGAACCTGCCACGAGTATAGACTCTCGCTGGCAGAGCCCATTAAGGTCATTGAGCCGCGCAAGCCATCCCAACACGACAAGGTATCAGTCTCGAGAGACCGACAGCATGCGGGTAAATAAAGGTGGAGATGTAAGAGGTCATTAACTATTGTTTCGCAATTTATCAGAACCTGTATTAATAGGACACCTTGTATTAAGCGGACACTAGCGAGGGTCCCAAGGGTGTCCGCCGGCTTCATACAGGTTTCACTGTACATGCTTTTAAGCATATTGACGCTCTGTTGTCTAGATTAGTACGCCTTATCTCGAAATACCGTTTTTATGATGTTCACGTCAAGAGAAAAGTGGTCAATGACGACGAAGTTTGTCTTAAATTACGATGTTCTCCGACACTGTATCGTACGGTGGGCAACATTGTTCTAATAAAGGACAAAACAGGACGGATAGCTTATTTTTTACATAGAGAGAGCATCAGTAAGCAGCGACAAGTTAAAGCGTACGAACCTTCACACCAATCTCACTGTTACAAACCCCCGCTTACTCAGACATTTTCCGTCTGCCGGGAAGTTTGGGAGGTCCACTGTTATGCATGTAATTTGTTGTTGCTGTTGTTGTTGTTGTTGTTGTTGTTGTTGTTGTTGTTGTTGTTGTTGTTGTTGTTGGTGGTGGTGTTGTTGTTGTCTTCTCTCTTCATTGGTTTGATTGTCTGTTCTAAAAAGAGTGCACTGTTGTAATCAGGCCCCGGTTCCTGGAAAGCCGATTAGCCTTAATCGAGGGTTAAATCTCGCTAATCGAGGATGAAAATTTATCCTTCGGTTAGGTTCTGTTCCTGAAAGCACGATTAACACTAACCAAGTGACAAACGAGTGGTTAAATTTAATCCACCTAGCGAGGTCAATTAACTCACTAATCGGGGAAAAAACTTGATCAATACAAACAAAATGGCGGACTTAAATTTTGCGATATTGTTAGTTTAATTGAGTAAGGAAAAAGAAAGAAGGCAATTTATGCTAGATAAATTACTCTCAGCAACTTAAATAACAAATAATTTTGGTGTCTGCACAAATTCCAGCGGTAATCGACTGAGTGTTGGGCGCAAAAACCTGCAGCGAAATGTGATGGAGCAAAAAGGACCACAAACACGCAAATCGTGTGGTCGAGTTTTCGATTTTAGTATATATTTCAAAACACTATTAAACAATTCCATCAATAGCTCTATAAAATTCTATTAAACGGTAACTCTGGAAATGTGGCTTCAGAAATAGGATCTTCACAAAGCAGAATTTATGAACCGATCTTCAGTACTACGAGTAAGCTTATGATAAAACGAAACTGAAAACCATGAATTAAATCGAAGCCATATCTTTCATCGAAAGCGATAGCGCGAATAATCAACTTTTCACGGAACAATTTGCCGGTTTTGGGTTTCCACAGAAGAATTATTGAATGAAATAAAATATTTATGGCAATTTTGCAAAAGCAGAAGGAGATGTTTTATTGAAATAACCTAAGCTTAAGTTAAATATAAGACAAAAATGTTGACGATTACTTAAAGCGAAGTTGTTGTCGTTCTCAAACAATGCACACACTGAAACAGAGGTTTTTCACTAATTTAGAACAAAAACAAAATGTCAAATTTCTGTACCAGGCGAACGTAACAAAGCAGATAGGCTACAAATATCAAAGACAATTATTCGGCACAAATCAGTACTTTATTGTTAACATTTTTCGTAGAGGTAAGTATTGCTTTGTAAAGCTCAAAATAGTTTCGATTGCTGAAAAAATCAAGAGGTAGAGAACTCACCGAATTTCAGATATAGCTCAAACTTCACCTCGAATCAGCATCACTTTGCACTGAACCGTGATTTCCACTTTGTTTTTCTTTGAGGAAAGGTTTGAAGTTTTGTTTTGTCACAACCAGACGACGGGCAAATCGTTCCGCTGTCAAATATCGACAATAGACTACAACAGGTATCGATCGTTAAAACGAGTGTCGGAGTCGACTTTTTTCTCCCGCTCTGTCGTTTTTCCGCGCTTTTATATGCTGGTATAGTGAAACGAGGAATCACTCTGCTTTCAGGAACGCCTTTTTATCCCTGCATGGATTAGTTATTCTAGAGATAAGGAATTTAATTGTGGATTAACTGCTAATCGGGGGATAATTTAATTGGCTTTCCAGGAACCGGGGCCTGAGCAACAGCAGAAAAAAATTATGACCTGCGTTGCACGTGTTTTACTACCCTTGGTGCTGGTTGCACTGTTTTGGTTGTAGTTATGTGACCAGTTAAACCAACTTGGTTTTGGCCAGTTTTTGACAAATATCAATACATGTATATGGATTACTTCCTCAGGTCGATGATCCCGATCTCTTAGAGCGTACCATAGAAAGAGTTTTCCGCTGGGCCGAGGGGAGCGCCGTCGCAAGAGAGCTCCTTGGGGACAAGTTACTGGATGTAAATGGACTCGACCTTGTACAAAAACCCGTAGAAACCTTGTCAAAGATCTGTCAGTTTATTGAAATCACGTGCTCTGCTGACTATCTGCAGGCATGTGCGAAAGTAGTTGATCAAGATTCGTCCATAACAAGAAACTATGTTGTGTGGAGTAAAGAGCACATAAATCGAGTTTATTCAGAGATAGAGCAGTATCCATTTCTTGCCCACTACACATATGAAGATTAGAAAATATGTTGCGTTTTACCCTTTTTTAAGCAAGGGGACTATATAGTAGGGTATGACATAAAGCTTTTAGGGGTTTTAATTTTTTACGACTTTGCAGATATCTTTCAGTAGTTGGATAGTATTCAGGTTATTACGAAATAGCTTGCGTCTGGAATTCTTTATTGACACAAATGTATCCTGCAATTAATTTATCAATATTTTCTTTGATCATCATCCTCGGGTTACATTTTGTGCAGGGCTTACATGACCTGACAAGATGAACTTTCCTTATAAGGATCGTTCCCAGGTGGCTTGTGTGGAGATCCCTTTGCGCATGACAGTAGGTAGTCCTCACTGGCGTGTCGTTTGCAGTGGTATACCAGGTCAGCGCAGACTTCCGACATTCTTGTTCGTTTGATGTCTTTCTCTTTTTTCAGCTGTGCTATTTCTCTTTTCAAGGACAACTTCACCATAGAATCGCTCGAGGACATAACTACGAAGTCGAAAATCTCGATTTAGTTCACATCCTAACAAAGTACTAGAAAATTTGGGAGAAACAACCCGCTTCTTCATCTCAAAAAACGCGGTACTGTCACAAAATAGCTTGCTAGAAAAGTTTATTGCCGAGAGTAGGATTATAGTGTCTGTAACATTGTTTGCAAAAAATAAAAATAAAAATAAAAAACATATTCACAATTACATGGCTCACAATTAAATGGTTCAAATCATTTACAGAATGACATTAAAGGCTAGCTATGTAGCTAGCTGTATGATTGTCAATTGCATGTTTTGGATTTGGTTTTATAAAATCTTGTTAATATGATCACTTTATGAAGTTTGAACATTCAGAGTAATGTATATCACAAAAAAATGGCTTAATCCCCCTCAAGTCCTCAGTACCATGCCTGATGACGCCTAACATCTAGAAAACGAGAATAGGATTTTTTTTCATGAATTTACTAAATTTATTCAAATTTTTTTATTGCTTCTTGTTTTCTTTTGTTCGTGATAAGACAATGAACTGCATTTAGTTTGATCACATTTCGTTTTTGTCGTATCAGTTTGAATATCACCCTTGAAATTAATCGTTCAGAACAGATGCCTTTTTTAATTTCTTTCATCACAAAGAAACTGTTTTAATCGGTCTGTATACTTTAAAGGATACGCTGCAGCTGGTACATCTTTTCCTTAACAAAAACTTTAAAAAATTGTTACCTTTGGATTTTGTTGTGGTTGAGAAAAGAATATCAGTAAAAATACGATTGATTCCAATAATTTCTACTTGTTTTTGTTACCTAGAAAAAATAAATAAATGCGCTGGTTCAATTCGAGGGGCGTTTTTTGGGTATATCTCTGCCGGCGTAGGAATTCCCATAATAGAAAGTTGTCTTTTACCTGGGCTGTATTGCTGCCCCTTAGTAAATTAAATACATATTTAGAGAAACAAATCATGCATTTTACACTTGTTGCATGTGTCGAGACAGGAAAAAAAACACTGCAGTGCTTTTTCGTGCCCAAAATTCAGGGAAGAATTCGCTAATCAGTTTTGTCTTAAACAAGTTGTTAAAAATTTCAAGACCGGTGCATAACTGACTGGCACGCCCCAATCGAATGACAAGAAACAGCATTTCGCATTTTGAAGTATTAATCAGTTTCGGTGCTTGTTGGAACCAAATTGTTTCCTACCACAGCAAAAAAAATATCCAACTACGTTTCAAGAAAAGTGCATTGTTTAAAATTAATGTTGAGGTACTAAGCAAGCTTATCAGACCCAAAATTGTTCCCCGCCTTTTAGCTTTCAAATCCAAAAATTTTTTGCTGTAATGTGGATAAATAACTTGTTTTTTTTAACCACTGCTTTTCAGGCCCAAAAATTTTTTGGGAGCATTTCCTTCCTTTTACGTAACACAAACTCCACCACATCGTAGAAAAATAGTTTGATTCGCGACCGGAATGGACTAGTTGATTTTAAAACTGAATCCGTCTCATTCTTTGAGCAAAATCTGAAGGATGGGATGTCTTTTATTTTAAATTGTGTTCTTTTTAAAGTTTCGGTCGAGATAATGGCTCCGCTAATATTTTTTACTCTTTGATATTATTTCGGTAGCATCATTCTTTGTCACAAAGTACAGTATAGGCTAAATTGCCAAAAAGGTGATTTTTAGCTTACCAGAAATGAAGTATGTTTGTAAAATAAACCGTCTGAGCCCGAAATTGGACCATTTTAAACACTGGATGGACATTTTAGCTTTTTGGCGTTGGTCAAAGTTTAAATTATTGTTACCTCCACCTCAGTCAAAGTAATTCGTATTGCGCTTTTTCTTGTTCGATTTCTGATTTCGAAACCATGAAAATTATACGAAATCAGTTCAGTGAAGCAGTATTAAACATAAAAGTATTTTCTCTCCTTGAAGTAACAGTTAGATTTACTAACCTGCGTATTTCAGCTTTTTTGCTGAAAATCTGGTTCCTTTCTTCCTTCTCTTCTCAAACGTCACCGCGCAGTAAAGTAAAAAATTCAGAATTTTTCCTTTTAAATTCATCATTCACTTACGCTAATCAAGCCATCTCATTGGTCGGCGGTGTTTTCAAAACAAAAAATCCCATGATTCCCTTTTAGGATAGATCGCGTTCCCAAACAATTTCATTTGCTCAACAACCGTAAAGTGAGTTGAACTACGGAGCCCTGGGTCAGACCAAACAAGTAGCACGTGTGTTCGCCTGACTGGATTGGCCCTTCGTTGTTTGCCTCTATTTCAGCAAGAAACTGTTTGAAATCGTACAAAGTAAGCTTTGGCAAGACAAATCTTGAACACTCGATTGCAGGTGGAGACGGGAGGTTTTCATGAGAGTTCTGCTCCTGCTCCTCCTGTTGGTAGCGATCACAAGTGCAGCTCAACCCTGGCATTGTGCGCTTCCTACACTTCAACAACCTCGCCTTCCGGTCACTGCTACGTTGACACTGGAGACACTGGGGACTAAGTAGGCATTTCCACTTCTAGCATCGTGTCATCGCATGCAAGTCGAAATCCTGATCCTAATTCCGCTTTGGCGTGGCGTGAAGTCAGTTGCCGTTTTTCGTCTGTACTATGTGGTGGACAAGGCCCAAGGAGCCTCGCGACCAACCCCCAACATGTAAGGCCATTTGAGGCCTATGTCAAGTCCGTGGGGAGGGGGGGCACTTGACCCATGTTGGGTGTAGGGGTGCCGCTGGGGGTTGAAACCCTGACCCTGTTTAGGACAAAGCCCTAAAATACCAACCCTGTGTAGGACAGCACCCTCCATGTTAGGTCCCTGTGTAGGACAAATGACAAAATACAATCTCCCTTGTATTGTACAATTTTTAAGTGTTTTAGAGACCGCAAACCTCTCCGATCTAGCGGGATTGCTTAATACTGTATAAGCCATTTTTAATGACGACAATTCCAGTCGTGCAACCATACCCTGTTTAGGACAAGTTCAGACCCCGTTTAGCTCAAACTCGTATAAAATTGTATACCATGTTCAAGACAGAGAGGCCAAAAACCATACCCCGTCCAGTGGCACGTCCTCGTATAGGCCATATAAGGGAGTACCCCTCCCGGGGTCATGTCTCTTCCCCCTATTAACCAATGGACCGAATCCGGCATGGCTCAACCTACCCAAGACCGAAGCCTCTTCCCCCCCCCCCCCCCCCGTTACATTGAGACATGCAGCAAGCTGAAGGCCTACTAAGAATGGAAGATCGTAGACCTCCTCCCGCCACAGCCTGAATTCATCATTTTCTAGTACCTTAAGACTGGCAAAAAATCCAGTTTACTTTTTTCTTGCTGATCAATAAAGCCAATATCGCCGTACATGACCAAATCTTGTCGAAACACTATACTACAGTCTTGAATGCGCACTATCTCTAAAACAAGCACGGTGACACCCTCCCTTCCCCCTCCCCCCAACTTTTTGCCTTTCTGGCTTGAGTTGGTCCATACCTAACTGCAGCGAAGGTTTTAAAAAAATCTGAACGAGGGAAAATTTGGGCTCGAACGTCCTTAACAGGATTCTAGTAACGTAATTCAATTAATTGCAATGTTATAAGGGGCTGTTCGTTATTTATGGCTAAGGGGGGGGGGGGGGGGGTCGGTGATTTTCAACCAATTAAGGCATGTGAAAAATTTACCCCTCCCCAGAAGTGGGTATTTTAAAAAATTACCCCCCGTTTACGTGACAGTTTCAAAATTTTACCCCCCCTCCCCTACCCTCAGGACGCGACGTGCTTACAATTGCGAAATTGCGTACAACATGTGTTCCGGCCGCGTGCCGATAAACCAAAATCAAGTGCAAGGTCATTTGTGATCGTACAGTATGGAAGCACTCAGCAAGGAAAGTAAATTTGCAGCGCCGGTATTAAAGTGCGCCCAGAGAAGATCCGATTTGAGAGAGAAATCAACGATAGGAAAGTTTGTAAGAAGTTCATTGCAAGGCTTGAACCAGTTTTGCTGTTTGAGGATGGCTATATACGTACGCACTACAATACTGTAAACTACAACTGGCCCCGGCAAATGACACATGTGTGGGTTTTGCTAATATTAAACATCAGATTGCATGTATTTTAAAGGGATTTAATAAGTTATATATTGGAACCTTTAAATAACGCTACTACACGTTACGTTTTCTTGGCTTTTCAAACTATAAAGACCAGGTTCTCTGGAAATAGAATTCTAGAAACGGAGATCAACTTTTTAAATAGGTCTGCAAAACGGGTACACAAGTGTTGAAACAACAGTTTCTAAAACTTTACCCTCCTTATTTCTACTGTATTTAAAAAACACCCCCCCTTTTTCATTGATTTTGAAAATCTTACCCCCCCCACTCTAAACACCGGCCCCCCCTTAGGCATAAATAACGAACAGTCCCTAATGGCTTGTGACACTGGAGACCCCGACCAGGAGATCCTGACCATCCTGAGTTCTTGATTTTCATATTATTGAGCTAAAAAGCAACTCGCAAAAAGCAACTCGCAACAGGCATTTCAAAGTATTGAGACTGTCGGTAACACGCACGAGTCAGACATGCAGAAGATTTTAAATTTTTATTCTTCTTGAAACGTCATTGGTTCAGAATCAATAATCCACCTGTGTTCTTATTTTAGAATATATTTCAGTTGCATCAGGTACATCAGTTGATGCAAGAGTCACTGTTAAAACAATCTTAGTAATCTTAAAGATTTTAGAGCTCCCCGTTTCATATATAAAACACGTGCCAGCAATTCAGCAGGTCATGTATTTTATTTTATTAGCTTCGCCAAAGAAAACAAACATTTAACGTAACTAAACTAAAGAAGGGGTTGGCAGGGACACCTCAATAGCTGAGGCCAATTACAGCGGGCCCGGTTAAAATAAAAAGAGTAAGAAATATTAAGAATGATAACAATACCAAAAAACAAAAAAGACGAACTACATACAACAGGAGATCGGACGAGGTAGCGGACGAACACTATTACATTTTAAACAAACAGTCTTAAACGTACGCGGGTCTTCGCGTGACTAACGAGGTCTTATAATAATTAAACAAAACCGATTTAAACTACGTTGAGGTCACCAAACTAAAATCAAGTTCGTCAACTAAACAATTCCAAATTCTACATGCTCTAAACTGGCAGCCTGTCATTACATACAGTCTAACGAACGTGATCCAAGATCTCGAGCTTAAGCGATGTCTCAAGGAAATGATGAGATTAGTTCTGGGAGTCTTTTCTAAACGTACAACAATAAGAACAATTACAACGGAAGGAAGCACTCTTGGCAATGATCAGCAGCACTAGAAGTTACAGCAGGGGCGGATCGAGGGGAATGGATTAGCTGGCTAGCCACCACCCTTCTTGGGGTAGTTTAAGCTTGACATTAAGAAAGGGAACAAAACTATCACTGAGGCGATTTTGTCTCGGATTTTTCCGCTATCGTTCTCCCCTGGTTAGCCCCCTCCCCACCCCCCCCCCCCCCCTTTCAAAAATCCTGGATCCACCACTGTACAGTCAACAATCTATAAGCAAATCACGTTTTGTTCGTCTTCAATTTAAATAAGACAACCAAAGACGTTTGCCAGTCTTTATTTAGAGCTAATCTTCCTTTTGACGCATGTCCTGTTTTAACCCTCTCCATGACTTATCAAAGATTTCAGTTAGCCCTTCCAGTTCTGAAGAGAAGAATTCAATATAAGCTCGTGACACTGAAGATTGCTTTATGAGTCCTTGATTTTCATATTACTGAGACTGATAAGCAATACAAGAGTCATTTTTCGAAAAATATATTTGCTGTTCGACAACTGATCTAATTCTATCAGGTCTTTTCTATAAGATGACGAGGTGAGACTAATGCGATCAGTTGGAAAAAATTACCAAATTTAAAGGTCAGAGAAACGCCACGTTTCCTTTCTGCGCTGAACGACCTGAGCTCCCATCCACAATTTTTTCCGGATTCAGCCATAAGCTTCATTTCATTCACGATCAATCTACTATTTGTCAATCTACTATTTGTCGGTACCTTGCACATATAAGAAGTGCTTTTTGATGTCACATGGCTTGGTTAAAGAAGATTGAGCCGCGATCGGCTCTCACCGATTTTATTTTGGATCCTGGCCGTCCGAAGCCAAAAATACTTAATGATTACTGTGCAATGGAAGAGGGATTATTAACAAAACTGGACAATTATTATTATTGTTATTTTTTTTTTGGCTCCTATCATGCAAATGTCTTTTGGCTCTTCAAGGTCTAGTGTAATACCAAAAATAGATTAAAGTGCCCCTCTAAAGCACGGAAATGTTTTTTGAGATATATATTTTTTCCAGGTGCATCACCCATTGATTGATATAAGAGTCACTGTTAAAACGAACGATTTTAGTAATGTAACAGATTTAGCATTAAAAATTGAACCGTCTCAATATTCCCAGTTATGGTAAAAACTGCAGAGCTTGCGTCCATGATGTTTACCGGTGACGTTTTTCCGGTGTTACATCAACGACTAAACTGATGGGAACGGACTACAACTTTTCTGATTTTCAACCCTTACAAAGGGGATATGTCTCTTCCTTGTAATGACTGATTTATCAGTTTTCCTTGAGATCTACTTTAAGTATCTGTAGTCCTTCTGTGTATACCATACGATACTATACTTTGAATTTGAAATGTAGTAAACGTGACCGTGTATCCTGATGACGTGACAAGCATTACATCGGATGTTATATAAACCGACATCAATCGATGCGAGGATCAGAAAGCTGAAGAAAGAAAAGAGAGAGGTCGAGTTCTGATACAAACATCTTCCAGTAAAGTGTAAGTACATTCATTTACTCAGGAATAGATCGTTTTGTATCCAATTTGTCAATACCTACCTGTTACAAACAATTGAGATTCACATCGCCCTGGAGTTGTACCCAGGTTGGAGCTGTAAAAAAAGGCTAAAAATAACTAAATTTGCGCTTTAACCTCAGTGACGGCACAAGACTTAGGACCTTTTCTCTTTTCTTTTTTGGATTAGAACCGAGAGAGACGATTTGCAAATCTAGCTAAATTGCACAAGTAAAAGCACAGGACACCCAAGCATAATATTTGAATATTATTAAAAATGGCGTTTCAAAATATAAGACTTTGTATGGGATTTCGAAGCGAACATTTTGAGCAATACAAAACAGCAAACTAACTGAATAAAGTTCATGAAACATTACATGGTGTTGTTTGCTATCCTTACAACGCATTTTGAGCAATTTTAGGTCCATTTACTTTACTGTGTTAGTACGTGCATAATACATTGACAACTTGTCAATGTATTATACACGTACTAACACAGTTAAGTAAATGGACCTAAAATTGCTCAAAATGCTTTGTAAGGATAACAAACAACACCATGTAATGTTTCATAAACTTGATTCAGATAGTTCGTTGTTATGTATTGCTCAAAATGTTCGCTTCGAAATCCCATACAAAGTCTTATATTTTGAAACGCCATTTTTAATGATATTCAAATATTATGCTTGGGTTTCCTATGGTAAAAGATGACTGATTTTCTGCAAGCAGCAGCTCAGTTTGCGACCGACCACTGGATTACTCTTCTGGTTGGATTGCTGATTCTGCTTATTTACCGGTACGTACCTAGAGTTTGAATTGCATGAGACGAAGAATGTTTTTTCAAATTCAGTAGTAGTAAGGATTAAATAAATCAAGGGGCTCGCGATCGATGTAAGTTCTTATTTGAATCGCTGTGGCTATACGGCCCCGCGCAGCTGGAAAGGGTAAGAGACTATATGCGCTGCAGTCAGAAATCCCCAAGAATTTCAACTGAAAGGCTTATTCAGACCTCCTGTGAGTATTTGATATCTGTTTGGAATTGGCAAGCGATTCAAAAAGGTATATTCCGAGCTTAAGCATATCACAAAATCGATGTTCGCGGCCGTCACTCCCCCAAAAAACTTTCTCAATTGACAGCAAGGGCACGGTTTCAGATAAGCGTAAAGAGAGTCTAGACCGGTCTAAGATGGAATCAACTCCACTATTACATGTAAGAGAGTCCTATATTCGAATCAGGGAGCAAATCTATAACAGCTACAAAGCATTCGTGACTGTTGTCAATATGGTGGCGTGACAGCTAGGGTCAATTAATTAATTACAGCTGCAATTACCTCACAACGCGTGAAGTCAGTGAATGTAGCGATATTATCGTAGAACAAATGTTATTTTACGTTAACTTTGCTTTTTTTTGCTCTTTCAGGTACGCTGTTGCACCATACACTGTGTTCAAGAAACTTGGGATCCCAGGACCAACCCCGCTTCCTCTATTTGGAAATTCAGCCAGTGCCCTTTTCAATGTAAGTAAAATTTCACCATTTAGGGTCTTGTACTTAGACCTCTGCTAGCAGGAAAGTCTCGTACTGGCTTGATAATGCATAATGAAGGTTACGTATCTTGTTCTTTCTTTTAGGATAACTTAAGTTGATTTTGACAAATGTTAGCTGTTAATTTATAACAATGTCAATTTAAATGCGTTACATTCAACACAATTATGGCTATAAAATCCTAAATAACACTTCCTGTTTGTGGGACGGTTGTTCAGAGTTGAAAAATGTACCCGGTAAATTGAAAAAAATCAATCAATATAACTATTTGTTCATTTATTTATTTGTCTATTTATTTTTTATTTAGTTTGAGAGAAGAAGGGGAGTCTTAAACGAGGAGATGCACTTATTCCCAATATCATCTGGAAACAATAGTTGTGGTCACAGAATCAAGATAGATGATACAAAATGATTTACGTTGTACTTGGTCATAAAAAATATTCATACTGCTCTGCTACTCTGTTGAAGACAATTATTTTTACTACATTTTCAACAGTCAAAATTTGGGTTGGTCAGATAATAGTATTGAGGGGAAAAAGAGAAACAAATCCCCATTCAAGTGTGGTAGAGGAGTATCTTCTCAGTTCCTGATTCTTATTCTCTGGTTTTACTTCCAGTTGTTGCATTTTTCTTCATGGCTTAAATCCACCTTTTGTCCTTTTTCCTGGTACCAAATATGACACATTCATGTTGCAAAACCTTTTCCTTTTTTGTGGCTCCCTGCCATAGTGCAACTTCCATTCCAACTCGATTTTTCCCACCAGTTCTCACCAAGATCACTGCTTCCTAAATCCCCAATACTTTGTTGTTGCTGTTGTTGACTGCATGGTTATTAAAAATGCAATTGTTTAAATTTCTTGAAACTGCAGCCAAATGAAGTTCCACTGCGGCATCTGGAAACTTATAAGAAGTATGGGAAGGTCTATGGGTGAGCAATAGAATTGTTATTTCATTTAATTAATTTCCTATTTAATGTCTCAAACATATTTTTTATCGAAATAATGTTAATCACATTCTACCAAACTGTGTTGTACTTTTCACCATTTAATTACCCTTTAGTTTTTTTTGTATATACACATAAAAACAATCTTAGTATATTAATGTTTTAATATACTAATTTATGAGTCAGGAGTCATGATCTGTTGTAAACCATCAGCTCAGGGTCTGCACCCCTGAACCCAGCTTAGACATAATTATATAATGCACTTATGATAAGATGACCTTATCTATAAATATTATACAGAAAATATTAATCATATATCCATGTTTGAAATATCCTGCATGACGAAGGCCAACAATCGGTCAGACATTATGTAATATTAGATTTAATTCAATTTGTCCATTCTTGGAACATATTTTTTTCCGTCAAGGGACTTAGAGACATTATGTTGAATTTAATTCTCTTTGGCCTTCTTTAGAGTTTATTTCTTCCGTGAACCTTTTCTGGTGGTGGCTGATCCAGAGATGATCAAAGAGATCTTAATAAAAGAATTTCCTAAATTCCATGATCGAAAGGTAACCTGAGTACATAGTACATAAGCTATCATTTGTAAGTGTACTGTAAATAAATAGAGGTATTTTTTATGCATATTATTTTAAGTAAAATATTGAAAATTACTTAATGTGTGTTGCCACCTAATTATAAATTCCACAAGCTACCCCGCCGCCTTTATCAACCATTGTTGCATACAGTGATTGGTCTTGAAAATAGCCCACATTGCTGCTTTAATGATCATGTTTCTTTAATATTCTGTCATCAGTTTATGAAGCTCCCAGAACCTTACGATCGCATGTTGAGTGTTGTACCTGGTCAGAAATGGAAAGACATACGTAGCACGCTGTCGCCAACATTCAGTGCATCTAAAATGAAACAGGCAAGTTACTGATACATATAATGTATCTAGTTAATTGCTAATTAACTCAAATGAAATTGGCTCAAGCTTAACCGTTCTAAGAGCCAATTTATAGCAGAGCTCCTTTACGGCCAAAGGCCGCAGAGCGGAGCACCATTTGGTAACCTACCAATCCGAGAAATTTTAGTTAAGACGTCAATGTACACCCACCTGTCTGCTCATAGGGACTCTGGTGTAGCCTGCGTGCACAGTTCTCCTTTTTCTTTTGCTTCCATGTGAAGCAAAGGAAACAAGAGATGTCTGCACGCAGGCTAACTCTGGTGGAAAAGGAGGGGAGTCCCAAGGTAACCCGACGGGGGAGGATATTATGCCATCTTCTCTTGGCGGTGCTTTTGAGCAACTGGTATTTTTCTTGGTGGGAAATCAGATGACCACACATCTTCGCTTTTGAAAAAGAGGCTTCTTTAGAAGCTTAAGCTTATTTAGCAAAACGATTGTTCAAGAATACTAAAGTGTTAAAATCGAGTTCTAAAAAAACATCTAACATCTATAAATGGCAAGAAAAAGTTCAAAAGAGTACTCATCTGGAAGGCAAAAAGTTCAAGTTACGAAATTTGCCTTCAACTTCATCTTTGTCACGGTGTTCTGCTGCCAACTCGGTTGGCACATAGCTTAAATTTGCAGCATTTGGCAGCAGTTCCAATGCCAAATATAGCAGCGGTTAAGTGCCTTCTGGTTTTTTTCTGTCCTTAACCATGGTTTTTGCGGTAGTCAGAACACATTTTTGCTGGATATGTTTACCTTGATCGAGCTGCGATTAATAAACAGTCGTATAAGTATTAAAAGTAAGGTGGATCAGATTTAGTCAATGTGTTAGTTTAGCTCAGTGGACATTGCGCGTAGCTGATGGAGGCGAAAGGTATGGGTTCAAATCTCAGAGGGGAAAATATTTATATTTTTAAATTATATACAAAACAACTTAAATGAAAGTATTTTCAGAAATTAATAAGTGCCAGCAAAAAAAAGTGGAGCTCCGCTTTTAGGCTTGGCTAAATCTATATATTAATTAATGACTGTGCAGTATGTGGCATGACTTATACCCCATTCACACCCTGTGACATGTCATGTACTGTACAGTCATTAATCATTTTAAATCATTGGGCTGTTCACACCGCACAGGTGTGTTTTAGCTGTTTATAGCCTTGCTTTGATGTACAGTTTTTTTTTCCTGCTGAGCATTTTTTTTTAATAATAACATGTTTTATATTTCCATTACACAACAAGGCTTTACAAATATTTACAAAAATATCTTTTCACTTAAATACACAAACATGATAAATTGGTCTCCTTTCTTGTTTTTGGACAAACCTTTTGTCCGAAACTTGCCAACAAAACCTTAATTTACCCCCTTTGGACAAGCACGTGTTCAAAGGGATTAATTGCGCAACGCACACCCTTAGTATCAGGTGATAGGAGTTTCGTGTTTCAGTTCGAGTCAGTCTTCACTTCGAGCGTACCAGACTGAAATTTGTGTAGTACGGTTTCGTTTCTTCTTCCCACCCTCCCACCCGGGGTGAATTTATTTACTGTCATAGGGTGGCAGAGAGGTTTATTAGGCATATCGTTGGCTGTTGTTTACTTTTTGTGCTAATAATAAACTTCTCTCCGTGCCAAAAAGCGAATTGTGTTTTATTTGTGTCAGGGGGCGTTGTTGGGGAATTGGCTGTACACGTAGGTTTGTTTTTATAGTGGAATAAAATGAACTATACTCACAAATATAATTTCGATTCATAAAGAAGCTTTTAAGCGTAATCTTTTTGCAGCTATTCAGAAACACATACTGACGATGAAATTGGCTGGTGAATTGGATACTGGACTGAGAAAGTGAAACAGTCTATTCAATCTTGTAGCCTGTCAGTTTCGAGTCTACACTTTCTCCTTCTTCCTCCAAGCTTATAAAGTTATCGAGTGATCAGGATTGTGGATTACTTCAGATTCATCTGTCATTATTATTATTAGTATAAGTAATATTATTATTATCAGTATTATTATTTAAATGCCTAAAATTATAGAACTAAGAATTTATTTATTCAAGTTTTTAATAGTTATTTCCTCAATTTAATGACATAATTATGTCTCTTCATTAATATTTTTGTGTTTATATACATAATAGCTATAATTAGGAAGCGACTAAGATTTTTATCTCATTCCTCTTTCAGATGATGCCCTTTATGAATGAAGCAATCGACACGCTGTTGCAAAAAGTTGACAAAATTTCCAAGACAGGAGAGATTGTTGATTTTCACAGGCAGTTACATTATGTTGAGGATTCTAATATGTGTGGCAAATACATGTAGAAAAGGAAGTACAAAGTTTAGAGCAGTAAATTATTTAACACGCACTAAAAAAATTTGACCTTCCCTGAACTGCTTAGTAGTTCTGGCATAATTATTGGACTGCACTGGTATTACCTCTAGTGTCTCTAGTTTATGGCTGCTAGTTGAAGGGCCCGGTGGAAAAAGGGCATAAGTGACGATTTGAGGTTAAAATCGAAATTGCTCCTATTTAGCTGAACATTGGCACACAGGCTGGTTTTCATGTGAGGAACGCCGTTGCGCACTTATTTCTTGACCTGAGATCTAAAATTTGAAGAATTAGCGTATTACTTTTGCTTAAAACTGACACAAAGAAAACAACAGGACCGCGGATTCTAGGTTGAATTCCTTTGTTTTAGTTCAGGCAGAGAACAAAAGAAATCTTTCACGCATCACTTGAGCGAGTTCAGTTCAACAACACTTTTCATGCAAAAGTAATACGCTAATTCTTCAAATTTTAGATCTCAGGTCAAGAAATAAGTGCGCAACAGCGTTCCTCACATGAAAACCAGCCTGTGTGCCAATGTTCAGCTAAATAGGAGCAATTTCGATTTTAACCACAAATCGTCACTTACGCCCTTTTTCCACCGGGCCCTTCAGTTATGCTACTCCACTAAATATATTATTTAAGTGCAGTATTTCTCAACAAATTTAAGCTTAAGTCAGCATTTTAACTGGGTCGAAATAGGTTTTTGGGACCATGTACCAGAGAGGTGCCACAGTGGTGTAGTAGTACTACATGTAGTTAGCGTGTTGGACTTCAGGTCTGAAGGTCACTGGTTCAATGCCTAGTAGTCCCTGCCACCATGTTGTTTCCTTAGACAAGAAACTTTGCCCCACATTGTCTCTCTCCACCCAGGAGTATAAAATGGGTACAGGTGACTCACTGCCGGGGGTAAGCTGCGATGGACCAGCATCCCATCCAGGGGGGGCTGAGTAGCAGTACCCTTAATTAGTTGCTTCATGCTACAGAAACCGGAATAAGCTCTGGTCGTGTGGGCCTTCTTGGCTCATGTGTGACTTTACCTTACCTTTACCTACCAGAGTGGTGCAGTTGCATTATTAAAGGCCTACACCACAAGTGATGGGATCGGGATCAGCAGCTTCAGATGGATCAGGAATTGATAACATCCGCAATATTTTTTAGTCTATGCTGAGGGATCAAAATGTATGTTTCACGCTTTTGGGATCATGGGACAGAAGCTTGGGTACTAAAATGGCTCAGTGCCATTTTAAAAAGTATACGTTGCTCTTATAAAGTTTAGGCTTTATGTATATATTTGTACTCAGGCAAGAACTGAAAAATTTTGGACTGTGAAAACTAAGTGCCTGTACAGGTCAGAATATCTATTACCCTCTTCCACCTGAAAATCAGTATCATCTAGCGTCAGTCAATTCTTATACTGATATAAACATCTTTCCATTTAGATGGATCATCATGGATTATACTTACAATATTGTAGACATTTTTTGTTTTTGTTTTGGTTTTTTTTTCTTGTTTCTGCTTCTTAGGTAGTTTAAACAGTTACATGACTTTGTACACTGTACTTTTTATTGATTACATAATTATGTAAGATATTTTACTTGTTTTTAGGTGGCTTCAGAGTCTGACCATGGAAGTGATTTTGTCAACAGCATTTGGAGTCAAAGCAGAAACACAAACTGTTGAAACTGATCCTTTCACTGAAAAGGCAAAAAAGGCTATGGCTCCAAACCCTATTTTTGCATTGATGAGTAAGAGATCTTGTCGTGTTGTTTTGAATGAACAATAATAGTGACATAATCAGATTTAATAGCACACAAGAAACATTTTTGAAAGTTTGTTATGATGGTTGTTCCCTAGGAACAATTAATGTACAAGATAAAATGGGTTTTTGAAAGGAGCTTCCAAAAGAGACCCCAAAAATCCCATTTTCAGGTGGATTTACAGAGTGCAAGTCCCCTTTTCACTCCCAGAATAAACCTTTTCCTTATGCCCAGGACAAACATTGCTTGCCTGTATTACATTTTAAAGATACCCTAAAAGCATTAGACTATCCACACATTGTAAGTACACTATTAAAATTATGAAACAACCATCACCATAAAAATAATAGTAATAATATATTACAGTGTAGTGATGATATTGATAACGATAATGATGATAATTGATTTTCCAGTTCATGGAGTAAAACAAGCAAAGAGCTTATAACAGTTTCCTTACCCTTAATATTTCATACACTGCAAGCCCCCTTTGGGCATAGACCCCAATGTTACCCACATAGGGACTTTAACGTGGGAGTTCCACCTTTCCAGGGACAATCGCCTGACTCTCCTTAACAGTAACAACGCAAATGTACTTTCTTTTTCTGGAAAGCTATGGCTGTTTCCTAGCTCTGTTTCTACTTTGTCAGGTCTCTATTAATTTATTTGTGATTCTTCTTCTAGTGCTGTTACCATTTGGGGAACACATATTAAAGTATCTTCCAGACCCCTTTAACATGGACGCGATTGGTACCGTAGCAGCAAATATTATCGCTGAAAGGAGAAAAGCAAATGGACATAGCAAAGCACATGTAAGTTTTACCATGATCAGTGTCTAAAAGCAGTAATTGTCGGTTAACAGTGGCCTTTAAGTTATCCGTACAATATAAATATCCGGTGTTACAGGATTGGAAGAAGTGCTTAAAAAAGCAAAACAGAACAAAACTGCCTACGATCTAGAAAAAACTGACCGTTTCAACTAGTTTTGCGCAGCTTCAAACTTTGCTCCTTCGTGTAAGCTACAGGTATCAAGGTGGTGCACACGAGCCCGTCATGTTTTGACATGCTGTTGAGTTGAATGCAACAGTGAACCGATCTTCATTTTACGTACTTTTCTCCTAGTTTAATACTTTATCATGAAAAGCGCCAGTGTCTTTGACTCTGTCTTTATCTCGGATGAAGTTTCTTGGTCATTCCTTTTCAGCAACTTCTTAAACGAGGGTGTGCCAAATGTCGAGAGCCTGACCTCAGCAACTAAAATTTCCTACCAGTTCTCAAAAGAGCTAGGTTCATGACACTTGCGACAAGCGGCAAACGACGGCAAACGGCACGGCGTCTCTTGACGTATCAACCTCCTTTCTTTGACCGCCATTATCGAAAAAGAAGTCCACATTTTCAGCTTGCTTTTTCGTTCCATTTCTGTGAAAGGGGGCCTTAACCGGTTTAAAATCACTTACAATAAGGAATAAAACACCACTGGGCTTAAACACCAACCAAAACTTTTAGCACAACTATTGACGAATACTAAATCAGGCCTTCTCAGGCTGAAAACGGGTTTTAACGGCAAATGTAAACAAACGACAATAGACCAATTTCATTATGACGTCACACACGCAAAGGTTTCTGGTAGTTGTAGTAAAGATTGCTCAATCGCGGGAAAATTCAAAATAATCCACAAAAACACATGCAATGCAATGGCGGCCGAGTAGGTCGATCATATCACGTCTATAATGTGCATAACTGAGAGGACCTCGAGTGACATAAGCGACAAACCTGCTTTTACCCCACCAGTACACATCAAGAGACAACTGTAAAAGTAAGGAAGCTTTTTTTTGCAAGATTTTCGAGATTTTTTAATCGTTTCGCACTCGGTGCGTTACAAAACGTTTTTAGCGGATAGCTTCTTGTACGCGGGATTTTCAGGCTAGTAATTTTACGTGCATCCTTAGGATGAAGTCTTTTGAAGGCATTTCTTTTAAAAGCTTGTTGCTACAAGGGAAAGACCTGAAGAATACTCGACGGTGGTTATAGAAGAAATTTGAGAGGTTTAATAGAGCAAAGAAATCCTTGTTCGAGAACAGACTGTAAATATTGTCAGTGTCGTTTTTTATTCCCAGGGACAACGATCGTTTTTTAAGTATTTCTCCGACTTCAACCGTTGGAAAATTACATATTTGACTGTGGATTGACCTCGTAAGAATTTTTAACTGAGCGAATCCACATTTACAATAGCTTTCTTGAAATGTTTAAAAAACTTGCTGAAATTTGGTACAAAACAGTGTCAAGTTAAGCGGAATTGTACTCGAGGCATTTTGCTTTCCCAGGACATCAAGTGCTACTCTGAATATTTTTTTCATACCTGAAGGCTTGTTTTCCCTTTTTCTCTGTTTGTCTTTTCATGGAATTTCGTATTAAAATTAAAATAAGTGATCTGATATTGCAATTGCATTTATTACAGTTAATCTTGGCGAAAAAATGTTGTGCGCATAAACTTTCAAGATTTTGTCTTTGTAGGTTTTGTTTATTAAGCTTATGTCTTATTTCGCATAATGGTAAAATAGTTCAAAAAATAGTACTAGAAACTATTCGAGACTGAGTTAGTGTTGTTTCTCAAGCCTTATTTGATTTTCTTTGGTACTGCACATTGGGTTGTTTGAACGCGAAAAATTGTTCGGCCGTCTTAGTGCGAATATAAACATTACTTGCTTTTTCAGTTGACGGAATATTTCAATCATCTTTACATGTTTTGCGTTAACTTGCAGTAGTGAATGGTATTTCTCTTCAAATTCAATGACTTAACTTAGAAATGCCGATTCACTCAAAGCGAAATATTGTTAAAATGTGTTCGCTTTGTTTTGTTTTTATTAAGCTTAAATCTCGGAGAGAGTCGCTCAAAGCATTTCACTAGGTTACTCGTTTTGTTTTGCGCTATACTGGATATAAAATTTTTATTGCTTCGATCTTCATTTGGTTCTGTTATTTAAAAACTGTTCTAATTGTTCTATATCTCCTATCTCAGATACTCCCTCCTCCCCTTCGATTCTTTTTCTTATGAGGGAAATTATATTGTCACATGGTTAAGACACGTTTTCCTTCTACACACTCGGTATCCGAAATTTGGGAAGAAAGTTTTCCATTGAAATCTTCGTTAAAAACAATTCGCAATTCCTCGTTTATCGAAAAAAAAAAACATAAAAACCTCGACGCTGAATTTCTCTGAGTTTGTATAGCAATCGAGCACATAACTTTGTAAAACACCTGGTAGCTTGCCTTGGCCGCGCTTCTGCTGATTTTTTGACACTTTCCCTCGATTGAGGGACCCTGAGTGCGATCTTTACTACAACTACCAGAAACCTTAGCGCGTGTGACGTCATAATGAAAATGGTCTATTGTGAAAGTGGCGGGAAAAACGTGATCACGTGGTTGTTTCTGCCCGGTCAGTCAATAAGGAAAAAATTTGACAAATCGCATAAAAGCACCAATTTGGCACACGTATGCTTAAGGGTAGTTGAGGGTATATAAAACAAATTTAGAAGGGGTGCCACGTGATCCGGCTATCCGTGGGGTCACCGCACGCAAATCAATTTCAGTCTTTACTTGGCCACAGGACTCCCAGGCTCACGAACAAGCCATTAAGAGGCAAAATATAATGTTTTGATGAACTTTATTACTGGTTAAGTTAGCAAACGCAAGAAAATGATCATAAACACTGTTAGAGTTTAGATGCCGCGTTAAATCCTTATATTTTTCCACCAAGTAATGTGTTTGTGAGCCTGGGGATGCCGTGGGGGAATAGACTACTGGCTAACGTAGACATTTAAGTCTTAGTTCAAGTGTACGTTTGATAACTTGGACATATCCGGGCCAGAGATATCTTTTCCAAATGCGTTAAATTTTTTATGCAGGAGGGAACATTAAGGTCAATGTAACCTTTTTGTGTTCACGTAGGCACGCATATTATAAATCTCGAACTCCATCGTTTTTTAATTCGCAGTAGCTTCGCTCTTATGGGAGATGACGACTAACAGAAATATCAAAAGACATAGAATGATCTGGCGAATTTCAGAATATTTTCACCCAACTGGAAAGGGGATTTTTGTGGATTACTCTGTCTGGTGTAAGTAGTATCCTCCATAACAAGCGTATTTAAAAGCTTGTTCTGCAAGCTGGGTGTGCACTGCTAAGGCCGCTAGCTAATTTCAGAGAAAAGAACAAATACGTATGACAATAAACAACGTTATCAAGCAAGTTAATCTTCAAGGATTGAAAGAGAAAAAAAACAGATAATCGTTGCAAGAAAAGGGTAATAAGTTCCCCTCTCTTTTGTCATTTGTGTCTTTTGTTTTCAATGCAGTGGCCTGGTCTGTTAGTTACGTGCATGCTTACTGTCAAATGTCTTTAATGCATATAGTTGAAAAGAAGGCAAAAGGCGTGTTATTAATCAAGTTGCTTAAACTATAATTGTACTAATGGGCAGGTTGTCTTAAAAGTCTGTTCTATTTGTATCCTATGCTTGCAGAGGAAGGACATGCTGCAATTGATGCTCGATGCGAAAGAAGAAACTGGAGGAGAGAAAATTGACAATGAAGATATTCAAGCCCAAAGTCTTGTGTTTCTGCTCGCTGGATATGAAACTTCCAGTACCACTCTGGGGTTTGTTTGTTATCATCTCGCCCTTGATACGCATGTGCAGGACAAACTGGGAGACGAGATTGACCGCATGTGGCCTGGAGACGAGGTGGGTCTCATTAGATGTTTTTAATAGTGAGAAACTGCTGGCCCATGTTTGTGTTATAATGGAGATTTGATTGTATTGGATTTTGGACAATTTTGATCCTCTGTCTGTAACGTCACTCCAATTTGGTGGACTCTCGCGATTTTTTTGAAGTTCTTTTTGTAGCGATAAGTTACAACATTCAAGTGATCAAATATTAGATTATTGCATGAAAACGTTTTGACGTTCGTGATCTGTCAATTGTCTTTTGTCGCTTGTTTTTTAAGTTGCGACAGGGCTTGGTCTGAGAAAGGACGGTGTGAAGTGTAAATTTTGTTTACGGTCCAGATGACCTGAATTTGTTCTCTAAAAAATTGTATTAGAAATGCCTTTTGAGAGGCGCATGTCTGCCATTTTTCATCAAATACAAGTGGAGATACGAAGACCAAAACCGTGATAAGGTCCGATTAATCGTCAATTAATTAAGTAGTTAAGTAATTAATTATTTTAATTAAGAGTTGATAAGTATCACTTGCAAGCAAACCTCGAGTGGGAAATTCACTGCTAATTCTCGGGTTTTGTAGGTATGCCTGTAGGCTGATTTTCAGCCGTTGACACGGCCTTTTCAAATTTATACACTCTGGGAAACGTTTTCGGTGGCTGTAAACGCCGTTTCAGAAGGCCAAACTGGCCAGAAAAAAGTTACGTTTTCAAGTTTATCCGGATCCTCAGACCTGTTGGTTTTTTTTCGTAACATGACTGTTTTGCTAGCTGAGCATCAAACATTTGTTCTCTCTTTAGGAGACACCTTCGTATGATATTCTTCACAAGATGGACTATCTCGACATGGTTATCAACGAAGCACTCAGAATGTATCCCCAGGTTTTGTGTAAGTTCAGTAAGATTTGCGTTACTGACTTACGTACTCTGTTATTCAATTTAACAAATAAAAAAGCCAAAACCGTGCTTTGTTCTGTGATAAAGCACGCAAGGAAGTGACGAGAGCACGAAAGAAGTGTAGGGTGAACACGAGCCGCAGGCGAGTGCTTCTCCCTACTTCTTGAGTGCTCTCGTCACTTCCTTGAGTGCTTTATCACAGAACAAAGCACGGTTTTGGCTTTTTTATTTGTTTTATAATATAGCTTTGCTCATATTTGTAAAGAAACTGGCTTTTAATTGCAAGAAATCGAGTTTTTTTTCATAGCTTGCAAGCGCGCGCAAGAAAGGTTTTCAGCTTGCCAGCGCGCGCAGAATGGCGTCACTGCCTACTCCGTGCATCTGTACTCTGATAAAGCACGCTGTTTCAACCAATCAGAGCGCGCGTTATATCGAAACTTTATTATAAAATTAATTATGCTGCATTTAGATCGTTGATTAGTAAAATGTTTCTTTGTTTTTCACCAGTAGAGTACAGAAGAGTATTACTAATTAAAGTGTATATGACAGACTTTTTGTATTTGCCTGATCGAATCTAACTGGCATCCTGATGTGATTTTATGCGACCCACGAATAGTAATTTTAGGTGATTGTTTTTACTTCCACGCCTTACTCAATTTGTTAATTACAGTGCCAGTACAGTAGAACCTCGCTTGACAGACACCCGCTTAATTACGGACAGTTCGTTTTGTCCCGATGGAAAGTTCATAGAATTGTTCTTACTTTAGCCTGCCTAATATGTACACAGCTTAATGCGAAAACGATGGCCTTTATCTGGCTCGAGTGACACGCCCCCATACAAAGTAAAGCTTGTATATTGCTTACAATAGTTATCTGTGAACTGTATATTTTCATGCCAGGCTGAACCGCAACATGAAAGTGTCTGTGCAAAGCGAAGATAGAATCTAGTCTTAATGGTTTACGTTGGTCTATAATCCTTTGAAAAAGGAAATACTGAGTTAACTTGAGTGTAAGACATTTGCCCAGTTGACCGAACTGTGCTTCTTCACTTTGACCTAAACTTCTATACATGAAGTCTCCCCCCCCCCCCCCCCAAGAAAAAATAGTTGGAGACATGCATTTAAGTTTGTTCTGTTGCTTGATTTAGTCTTCATATCGATAAATCATCTGTCTGTGGCGTTTTTTCTTCTTTTCGTCGACTTCCTAGTGCCAGCTTAAACACGGACACCCGGAGAACAGGGATAGTTCAGCATGTCCCTTTGGTTTCCGTATTATTGGGGTTCCACTGACTATACTTGGTGTTTCATTTCTGAACGGGTGTTTTGACCGGAGAGCTTCCAAGGCACAAAGAGTGAATCATTACTTCGGACGACTGTCTGCCTGAAGAAAGCCTGAATGTTCTTTCGGACGGTCTACAGCATCTCAATTTTCCTTATAACTGCTTAGTTAGCAGTAGAAGCGTCTCTATAGCTTCCCCAAATACCTGGTAAACCCCCAAATTTGACTGTTGGCCATATCCTTGTTTAAAATTTGAGGGATTTGCAACGAAAATTTCCACTGCTGGTGTAAATTCCTTTTAGTGCCTTTCGCTTATTACTACCATCACACTTACTTTTCGAAACCAGGCTGAAATCTACACTAGCGCTTTGTTTTTCTTAGGATGGCTTTCATTTTACTTTCTCTGATTGTACTCTTTTAATTGCCTTAGTCTTCAGAGGGATTGTACCGAGGCCTGCACTATCAAAGGAGTGCACATTCCTAAAGGACTGCCGATCCTCGTCCCAGTCTACGCAGTCCATCATGACCCAGAGATTTGGCCAGAGCCTGAAAAGTTTGATCCAGAGAGGTGAGGTGATCCCTAATATCAGCAAACGCGTTTGTTGCTTGCTTGCTAGCTGGCTGGCTGGCTGGCTGGCTGGCTGGCTTGCTTTCTACTAGTTTTATCTTGCTGTTTTATTTTCCTTCTTTTGCCTGATCCTGTTGTTAGCATTGTATATTTAGCTAATTTTATTTCAGGTTTACAGAAGATGAGAAAGCAAAGCGACACCCTTATACATTCATGCCTTTTGGATATGGTCCTCACAATTGTGTGGGCATGAGATTTGCTTTGCTGGAAATTAAACTGACTCTGGTGAAATTGCTGAAGAAGTACAAGCTAGAGCGCACTGAAAAGACAGCGGTAAGTTTTAGCATTGTTTAATCTAGGGGCTTTATGAGCAGCACTAGAAACCCTTACGAGCTTCTGCAGCCTTCGGGTAACTTACTTAATTACGCCCAACACTCCTTCTCAGGAGCATAAACCATCACTTAAGAATATGTGGTTCGGCTATTTGTCAGTGGTTCCCCAGTTAGGGATGAAATTCCTTGATTTGTTCTTTCTTCGCGCCAGGCTGGCAGTTCAATCCGTAGCGGCGTAACAGCGTTGTGATTTTGTGTTCCTTCTCTCGCTATTCTGTGCGTCTTCTCTTTCTCCCTTCCACGCTGTCGCGTTTCAGCTTTGTTTCCCCCTTTCTCCCGCCCTGTTTGCTTTTTGAAAGTTTCTCAACTGAAAGCGACACTAACTCCCATACTTCATCCTCTAAGCGCGAGGGCGAACGCTGCAAATAGAATACAAAACAAGGCGATCTTTGCAAAAGAAAGGGTAAGCTCTAGTTTTCTTGAAAAAAGTATTTATACCTAAGCATTGACTTAAGCAATAAAAGTACACAGAGAGATTTAAGGGAACTTCTTTAACTCGAACCCAGCGCGAGCTTGCTCGAACTCATTGATTTCTCGATCCGAAAATCATTAAATTTGTTTCCTTTCTTTGCAGGTTCCAATGGATTTTGTTGTTGGTGGTGTTCTTACTTGTCCTCCAGGAAAAATCATGCTGCGGCTTTCACCTCGGGACTAAAACGAGATCGTTTGCTATCATGTTTGTTTTGGAAAAAGTGGGACAAACGTAAAAAACCTTTGCCAAGATTATCTTCTTTATCTGTTTTGATATAATATATAGATTTAGCCAAGCCTAAAAGCGGAGCCGCGAAGGAATAAACTGGTGTTCGTTTCTCAAAAATAGTCCTGATACTTTTCGGTCTGAAATATATTTCGGGGCTTTTTTTGTCTCGTTCGCTTTCGAAAAGTGTTTCTCAAAAAGCCTGAAAGTGTTCCGAATTGTCCTCCAATATTTTGGGGATCTGTTCTGTAAAACCAAGCTCGAAAGGTCATTCTAGAGGCTGAGCACAGCTTGATTATTTTTTTTTTCGGGCATCAAACTGAACACATTTTACTCACGAACGGTGTTGCTTGGTGTTTGTAATGTTTCCATATCCTGTCATTAACTGTCAGGGCTTGTCAATTCTCCTTGGATTATTGGCTGTTCGCTTGAATGAACTTGAAACGGCGCTCATTTACAAAACAAAATAAAAATTATTCGACTGTTTAAATGGGTTATCTTCATCGCGTTCGGATGTTAACAAATAACATGAACTGCCACTAAATAAAAATATTACTCTGGTCAAAAATTTATACTGACATTTCACCGGCATTTTACTGGGATTACCCGAAAGAAAGGATCTGGGGAGCTTCGAAGCACTTGCAATAAACTTATCGAAGAAATGTCGCGTAGGTTTTAGCAGCCGCGAAAAAATTCAAGCACTTTGAGGAACACACATTACTTACCGGATAAAATAGCTTTAAACTCAAAACTGCTTCGCTTATAGTTATTTAAGTAACCCTTATATTTCGTTCTCTAACTTGAGACCATCGAGATTAAAAACAAACAAACAAACACCGTCCAAACATTCTTAACTCTGTGGCGGCTGCAAATTGTCTGAAATTAGAGCGCTTTTAAAAATGCACAGAACTGTTTTTGGAAGCTTTTCAGATGTAATAGGTTTAAACCGACAACTGCTTCGCTTATAGTTTTTCAAATAACTGTTATATTTCGTTCTCTAACTAGAGACCATGAAGATTCAAAACAAAGAAACACCAAACACACTTTAATTAAATTATGCCGGCATAAGTTTTGCGGATGCGAAGTAAGCCTATATAAAGTTAGGCGCTTTGAGGAACGCACAAAACTGTTTTCGCAAGCTTTTGGAATAAAATAGCTTTAAACCAACAACTGCTTCGCTCAAAAGATTATTAGTATTGAAAACTTCTAGGACAAGAAAATCGACAGTTGCACAAAGAGATGGACCGGACAGTCAAAATTGAAAGCAAAGCTTGTGCAGTTGTCTTGCGACTGTGCTTAGACCTACTGTTATGAATAAACAAACACAAAATAATGGACAGAGAAATCATTTTTGAAAAAGTTTATTCGAAAACCCGTAAGTTTATACTTAAATGCAATTCGCGTTACAGTTCCAAAATCGTAGGTCAGTCCACACTAGTGAAATCGGCTGAGCATGGCAAAATATTCAAGAATCTGTCCCGAATCTGAGCGCGTTTTCTAATAATTGTTTGAAGTCAAAAGTAAATGACACATTTCTAATGGCATAAATCAAATTTCCATTTCAAAACGTAATTTCTTTCACCGTAATACTCGAAATCATGTACCTCAGACCCTTTAAAAACTTCACTTACTCGGTTGTGTTTCAGAACAGGGCAAACTCTCCGCCGTGAAGAAAACAAAGCCATGAAGTCCTTTGAAGGCAGCTTTCGTAACTTGAACTTTTCGCCTTCTACCAGTATTCTTTTGAACTTTTTCTTTCCATTTATAGATATTAGATGTTTTTTTTTTTGTCAAGTATAAAACTTCAGTACTCTCGAACAATCGTTAAATGCTTAAGAAGCTTAAGCTTTTAAAGAAACCTCTTTTTCAAAAGCGACGATGGTCATGCGATTTCCCGCCAAGAAGAACGCGGGTTGCCCAAAAGCACCGCACGATTTCTCGCCAAGAAAAGATGGCATTCTCTACCCCCGTCGGGTTGACTTGGCACTCCCCTCCCCCTCCCAGAGTCTTGCGGACGGACGGACGGACGGACGTACGGACGTACGGACGTACGGACCAGGGCGGGAAAAGGTTGGGCGATGAAACGAGCGCGTCCGAGCAAAAAGGTGTGATGCAGAGGACTGGGATCAAATTCGGTGCTATTTCAAAATGGTTGCTTCCGTGGGTTTCCTCCATAATCCTGGTAATCTATGAAGTTCCCGAAAAACGCCGAGTTTGGTTTATCTTTTCTTCGTCTTATCCGCCTTGATCGATGCTAAAAAACTGCCGAAAGACTCTCAAAACAAGCAGAGTAAAGTAAAAAGATGGAAAATGGCGTTTGGATGACGCATGGCATGACGCGTACTTATAATGCGTGCAGCTCGTGCAGGTTAATCAGGACACCCTGGTTAATTAATTAAATCAACATCAACATCAACACCGCGCTTCTTCTTCTTTTTCCCCTAAACCTCTCCTATGCTTGTCTGTTTGTTTAGGAACTACAAATAGAATTGCTCCTCAGTTTAAACGGTTTTCTTTGCTATGCCTCTGTGAGATAAAGGGAGGAGAGATCTTTAAACTTAATATCACTTTTAATTTGTTTACATACAGTTGACGACGTTGCGACGAATCATCGCCATGGTGCGTTGCAAGGAGGCAAAGTTTAAAGTTGCAAAACGTCACTATCTCCAAATATCTCCAGCTGATTTTTTATTATGTTATATAAAATTTATCGACCTTTAAACTATGCAAGATTTAGGGTGGAGTAATTTGGGGCTTTTGTAAAAGAAACGATGAAAGACAACCATGTCATGTATTGCAGCAAAAGCAAGCATTCGACACCCTCAAATTGAACTCATTTTTAGCCAACTTACTGTGAAGAAGATTGACTAATATGCACGCAGACATAAACATTTTTAGCTGTGAGCCAGGACTGTGAAAAAACGTTTTAATCATAGTGCACGGCTGACTGAAAAATAAAGAAAGAAAATGAGATTTCCGGTTTGTTGAAAGGTAAATTTTGCTGGCTACCAAACGCACCGGAAGCGCGGAAAGAGCGCTCGTGCCAGTCCTTCTCCGCACCACACATCGCTTGAAGAGCGGACTGCTCGATGCATCGCCCAACCTTTTCCCGCCCTGGTACGGACGTACGGACGTACGGACGGACGGTCACGTGATTATTACGTCACAACCAAAATTTCTCGGCTTGATAGGCTACCAAATTTCCTTAGTAATGGAGCTCCGCTGGCGGGCTTTGCCCGCAGGCTCCGCTATTACAGTAAAACTTCCGTCAGTAACTACCGTTAGGAACTGGGTTACAGCATAGAAAGGATTCGCATTTGTTAAATTCACTAGTCAACCCCACTTTCACAGTCTAAATTGTTTTGGAAACAGGTGCATGCCCCCCCTAAGTTAAAGGTTAAAGCTAAGAAATGAAGTTTTCACCGACATACCTTTGCGGCACTCCCCCCCCCACCCCCCTCCCATGTCCCAACCGAAAAGATGTATCGAGTTTTCTAGAAGTTTACAACTTACTGGTAATGTGGCAGTAGTTCGAGTTAACTATACCTTTCATACGGAGGAAAAACGTTTGACGGTGTTTAATGATCTATTGCATTTACGCTCGATCACTTAATCAAATCAGATCAGCTTTGTAATCGTCAATTATTAAAAGCGAACATCAAATTATTATCGAAGTATATAAACTAATACTGTTTGACCTATTAGATCGAATATTACGAGTCAGTCCTTCTTCTTTGTAACAAGGCTTTTCTTTTCTTTTTTTCTAGTTTCTAATAAATCCACTGGTACATCATAAGTTTACTGATACAGTCGAAGTTCTCCGTAGCGACCACATCTCGTAAACGAAAACTTTTCCATGTTGCCGATGTTTTTTTTGTTTTTTTTCATTAAATGTCAGTATTGAGCCCTCTAGTTACCTACCGCCATAGGCGATCGCCTTTCCTGGCATTTTGGATGGTCGCATGCGAGAGGTTCGACTACATTATAAACATCTACTACAAGTAAGCTTCGCTAAGGAAATGCTAGAATGGCGATCTTTTTTCCAATCAGAATACGGAAACAGTTTCCAGGTGGGTACCTGGGTATCAGATGCTTTGCTTGGGGAAACCGGATGAAGCCAAAAAGAAAAAGCGACACTAAGACAGCGTTAGATACCAACTTAGTTAGGGTGTTGTATGCAACCGGGCCCAGGTGCACGTTTCTCAGAGGCCCGAAAACTTGGATAGCGTTAAAAATTCTTCTAGCAAGACCCCAGTGTAGTTTACGATATTTTATGCGAAACCGACTACAGGAAGCCAACTTAAGTGGCAATCTTAGGGCGTATTTTTTTTGGCGCGATATTCCGGTCAGACATGACTGGAGGACTACTTGGACTTCAGTACTTTAAATTACTCGAGTCAGGGCTCCTGCTAGAGTAAAGGGCATGCTAGAGAACGAGCAGCATCTCCATCCGCCCTCTACTCACGCGTCGCACAGTCCACGTGGCAGCCGATTTACGCGTGCGCTCATGTTTTATTCTCGCTTAACTTTCCCTTAGCACAAGAAAGGACTGTTCTTACCCTCAGGGCATGCTCCTTTATTTACCTCCAATTTTGCTGTTCTTTGTTTTTTTTTTATAAAGGTGCAATTCCTTTTGTTGGAATAGACCCTAACATGATCCCTCACTACAGTAGACCGTTAGTTGTATCCTTATAAATCGGCATGCTTTGTTTTCAATTAAATGTTCTGAGCACGAACTGAAGGTACACATTTCATTTCAATGGAAGTGGTACCTCTCCCGGTCACGCTGGCTATTAACAATTTAACTAAATTATTAAATAACACTTATTATGATTGATTTCAATCTGGAAAATGCTTGCTTGCTTATGAATAAAATGCGCTATTTTGCGGCGTTATTAAATACGTTACAAATTCGCGAGTTTTAAAATTGAAGCCAAAGTCTAAATGGAATAGACCCTAACACGATGCTTGACTAGGTCGTTAGTTGTATCCTTATCGGTATGCTTTGTTTTAAATTAAATGTTCTAACGCATTTCATGTCAATGGAAGTGGTACCGCTCCTGGTCACGCTGGCTATAAACAATTTAACAACCTAAATTATTAAATAATACTCATTACGATTGATTTCAATCTGGAAAATGCTTGCTAGCTTATGAATAAAAGTGCGTGTAAATGTTTGCTTTCTTACACTAATTACCATGCAATTAGATGAAAAGGAGAAAATTAGAAAAAAATGACGTAATCTACTTCATCCTATTGAGGACACAGGATGTCTGTCCGCCAGTATGGAAAAAGATTATTGGCAGTATTTGAGCTGTCACTTATGGTCAGTCTCCCTCCTTCTCAACATGCACCTTTTACAACCGTCCTTTGGAGAACTTGGTGTAAATCGAGAAGCATTTCTCCTCGAGATGGAGCGATTCTCGACTGTATGCTTCGACTAATCACAATAACTATGCTGTCTTGTCGGTCAATTGAGAAAACAAAAACGAAATAAACACACTCGTGTTTTCCCGCGCTTGCTACCAGTTGCCAGTCTGCTTCAAGTCATGACAAGTTATTTGTGCAATTTTGTCTATTGCTATTGAAAAGACTGAAACCACTAAAATGAGCAAAACCAAAAGTAACTTTCATTTAAGTAGTCCAGAGTTCAGTTCGCTTTGTCAAGAGTGCGACCTTGTGGGATGCCTCTACAATTTGGCCTCTTCGTAAGGAGGCGGCTCGACATCAACAGAGACACTTGAATCATTATTCACTGTGCCGTTAACCGCAGGATGAGACTGGTCAGCTTTGCAGCTCGCGTCATCTTCTTCAGCCTGCTCGTTGACATGAACTTCAGCCACATAATGGCAGGCCGAACCGTTAGGCGTCGAGTGAGAATTGCTTGCATCAATGCCACTTTCGTTTTCAGCGAGGGCGTTAACATGAACCTCAGACATGCAGATGTCGTGGTGATCCGAACCATTTGCTAAAGATCTGTTGCCCAAGTCGAGATCATCGATGTGATCTACGTGATGTTCCATCTGGGTGGCTGCAAATGGGTAGGTAAGCATCACCGCAAAGAAATCTTCAATCATGTTTCCATAGATGTTGTACTTCGCTCGTATAGCGTTGCGGATGGCCGTAGCGTAGGCAAAGAATCCAAAGAGCACAGTCCAACCAACGTAGGATAATCCGACAACAACAGGTTCAAGAGCCATCAGAGCAATCCAGAGGTAGAACGGAACTGCAAGGATCAGCATGTAGACCCATTTCCGATCTTTTGACCCACCTATCTTGTAGGCGGCTTTTCCCATGGGGTACCACGGTGCCACGACAGCAAGAAGGACCTTTCCAATGCCTGAAACCGACGGTCTGCTAAGTACGTCTAACAGGCCAGTAGTGAATTGTGGGCCATGCTGATCAAGGTCACCAGCTTCCATCTTAACTGCGGCTAACTGAGGCTATGGCCATTGATTGGAGAGCCCTCAGTCCGTCACTACCTCCAGCATAGAGAAGAGATGTGGCACAGGCATCTTCTGTCAAGGCCCAGAAAATACTTTGGATGACGGGTGGCTCGTGATCACCATTAGCAGACAGGCAGTCAATCACTAGGGTGCCGCTGTCAGAACTGGTCACAAAGTAAAGGATGATGCTGAAGAGTGAAACGACTGATAGGAACATCCCCAGGTCACCATACTGGCTCATCACGTCAAACCACATGTCGTTTGTTTTTCTACATGACAGCCGGAACATGCCATTCAAAGCCTCTGTGCTATTTGTTCCTCCAAGGGACGAGTAGCACGTGATGTTCGCCAATGCAGCATCTCGTTCCATCTTCAGCCCCGCAGAACCAAAGGTACAAAACCATAAGAACGTGTAGACTATTGGAGCCGTCATCGTGGCATTGATAAACTGTCTGATAGTTCTTCCTCTCGAGATCTTGGCAATGAACATACCCACGAAAGGAGACCAGGCGATCCACCATCCTCAGTAGAAGATGGTCCAATCGTTCATCCATGACTGGGCCTGCTTGCCGTCCGATGCATTTCCAAGTTGAGCAAAGGCGTCTGTATGGAAGCCAAGTTGAACAATCCACTCCATGTAGTATCCTATGCTTTGAACATACACGTTCAGTATCTGCCATGTTTCATCGTAAAAGAAGGCGATCATCATGAGGAACATACCAAGAGCAAAGCACATCTCGTTCAGCCGGCGGATTCCAACTTTAAGACCACTGACTACCGAGACGGTGGCGCATGCAGTTACACACCAAATAATAATGATCTGGTTGGTGACTGAGACCTCGATCTTCTTGAAAATGCGATTAAATCCGGTATTCATCTGTATACAACCGATTCCTAAACTGGTGCAAACGCCAAACATGGTGCAGCAAACTGATAGGATGTCTACTGTGTCGCCCAACCAACCAAAGATCTTCTCGCCGAGGAGTGGATAGAAACACGAGCGGATAGTCATGGGAAGTCCTTTTCTGTAACCCACAAAGGCGAGGAGAAGACCAACAATGACGTACACGATCCACCCATGGATACCCCAGTGGAACAAGGTTAAATTAATGGCATCCTTTGCACGCTGGTTGTCATTGTACCTACAACACAGAGAGAAGACCAGAGTGTTATTATTAATTACATAATATAACTAATAAATTCTCTAGACAATTTCCAAACAAAGGGGATTCGACAGTGTACAAGCTTTTAGGGAAGTGGTCAAAACTATTATACAAGCTTGGGACCCACCTTAATGACGAAAGGTGACTGCCTCTGCTTATAACCCCCCACCCTTGCCCTAAGATCCATGCCTTCTCTTATACCCCCCTCCACCACCTTGATAACAGACCCATGGTGTCTTCTATGGCCCCTCCCCCTTAAATGGAGACCCATTGTGTCTTCAATAGCCCCCCCCCCCCTTAAATGGAGACCCATGGTGTCTTCAATAGCCCCCAACCCCCTTTAATAGAGTCCCATGGTGTATCCAATAGCCTCCGCCCCCTAAATGGAGACCCATGGTGTCTTCCAAAGCCCCCCCCCCCAAGTGGAGACTCATGGTGTCTTCCACAACCCACCCACCCCCCTCCTCCTATGCCGGTTCTTCGAATGATGTACTGACATGTTTTGCTGTTTGTTGTTTGTCGCAAACTTGCATTATATGCTGCGAAGGACCGCACAATTTTTTGAAGTTTAAAGACAAAAACAACAGGAGAAACAAAGAAAACAAAGGAGCATAAGTTTACTCGTTTTTCAGAGCTCATTGCATTAAATTACTTATTAATCAATGCTACATGTGTTACCTTCATTTTTCATTTATAATTCCTAAACAGAACAAATTTGTTGATAAATTGCACTTCAGAATTTGTTTTTTTCCTCAAAAAGATACCAGTAGAGGTGGATATGGGAATACTACGAAGTGATATTAAACAACACTGGCAGACGATTATTAGAAAGACAGGAAATAGGGTGGTTTGTAATTCCCACGGATCTGATTTGAATCATTCAAAATTCAAAGTTAGAAAAGGAACAACCGATACAGATGCGTGCGTGCATTAGTGTGAGTTGCGTTAAGACGGCCGTTTTAGATCCCATAGATTAGAAAAGAAAGGTTTAGGTTGAGATGTTCTTTAGTTCAAGAGATATAGACGCAGAAAGTACAAGGAAGTATAAGATTGATGACATGCCAAATGTTGCACGCGATGTTTGTACTTTTTTGCAAACTTGCCAAATTGCAGTACTCTCCACCAAATTACCACCAAGTTGGTGTTTTTTAGAACTGTTTTGTTACTCAACTGTTAAATTTATTATGTCTAAACGAAATCTATCAGAAATCACTCAGAAAAAAGGAAATGAAACGTAACGCAAATCATTGATCAAGTTTCAATCGGACCGGACAATGCGAGGCAAAGGTTCCTTCGACGATCAATTTGCCCACAACTGGAAACAGAAGGGGCGAGTTCAAAAGAAAATACCAAAGAACAGCCACAAAAAGGAAACGGAATCGACTGCAGAGCTTCAGATAGCGATCATGCGTTTTTTTCAAAACGGATAAACGAAGCGGCTGCATGTTTGTGATGACAACAGTGTCAGTTTATTGTGGTGGGACAATATGGATCAATGACAATGTGGTAACTTTGCGTTCGTGTACAAATTAACTAGGGGGAGAATTATTCAGTTGTCTGTTTTAGTCATCCCGAAGATGTCTATTGCCATTTGTAGCCACAAATAAAGAAATGACTTTGTGTAAACAACCCTAATACCCAGAAATCTGAAAATTGCTTTTTCTCGAATTTAATTTTAAGCGCACAAGCGAAGTTTGGAGAGTTATTCTCGCTAAGTATGCAAACAATTTACGTAAAAATTGGCAAGGGGGCTTGCCGATATGCCGAAGTTAAAAATGGTTCCTCAGAATTTTTGTTTTCGTTTAAGTTTTTGAGATATGGCCTTTTCTTTCGAAAAGGTCGCAAAAACTACCATTCTGATCTTAGACAAATTATAAAAAAATAAAGAAGCACTAAAACCGAAATCTAAGACTCCGTTTTTTGGTTCACTGTCTGTATAATAAATTCCACCGGAAATGAGTGAGAAGTGTCGAGGTTAAGCGTCTGCAAATGAACTTCGCACGTAAAACGTCTTCTCCAAAAAAATAAGGTGTAACTTTATTTCCAAGAAGATTTTTAAAGCAAAAGTGGCGCAATATATGAGATATTTGCTTATTGAGGTTTAAGAAAATCTATAGTTTGTTTGTAATTGCGCGAATATTTGACGCGCTAAGCGCGAGTAAACGAAACCACTATTTTTACTTCTGTGTATTCTTAAACAATGAAAATGAATTCTCCGGCGTTGCCCATTCTAAGGAATCGCCGTGGTACATTTCATTCAAATTTACAGAAAAGGTAAAATAAGTCCAGTGGTTTCCTTTGCGGCTAACCGTAACAACCCATATTTTCTCACACTTATTGCTTTCAAGGCAAAGTGAACGTATTCAAGATTTCCACTGATCAGTTTCCTTTCCAAGACGTCCAAAAATCGCTTTCTGCGGACTGATTGGCTTAGCATTAGCGGTTCAGACATAACTTGAAAATAATGCGCGGTGGTTTCCACGTTCAGAGCTTGGAAAAGGAAATGAAGCAGAACATTCTCTGTAAGCCACCAATGGCAAATGACAGAGCAGAGATCATGAACCCTAATGCCTCCCTTTTCTCCATAGTTCAACACAGTAAGTTTGTTTGACCAAATCAGGTCTCTAAAGTTCCGAACTTCTTCTACTTTGTCCATACTGTTGTCGTCTAGAAGGAGGTACTTAATCTCCAAAAACCACTTTTCCTCTTCTTCGACCATTCCACGAATCCTCTTTACATCGTGCTCACTAATCATTGGCGAAATATCCTCTCGACTGAACGTTCCATAATTGTTCCATACAGCAACTGCCCTAAGTGCCTCGCATTCGGCGGAGGTCATTCGTTCTGCGTTCTGCTTCTGCCTGCAATTTAGCCCTCACCTGAAGACAAGAACTTAACGGGGGCAAACGATTCACATTTACAACGGTGGTGGGCGAGTTCATGGACTGGCGAGATATCCTTGGAAGCAGTTACCCGAGGTTTCCGTCGATGGTTAGCCTGCGTGCAGACGTCTCCTATTTCCTTCCACCCGCGGGTGGAAGGAAATAGGAGACGTCTGCACGCAGGCTAGTCGATGATTGGCACACTTCGGTTTAGGTAAGAATGCCGTGACATTTTTTTTTTAACTGATGGACGGCTTATGTTGTCTCCCATTTATAAAAATAAAATACGTATTTTAAAGTCCCACAAAGATCTCGCAATTTGCACGTGTATTGTCCACTGGAAAGTGCGAAATCGGATATGTTTGTCTAGGGAAGGCGACTCAGTCAATCAATCAAACAATGAACTGAGTCAATTTTAAAACAATCAATTACGGTGTATTTGTTAATAGTCCAAGTTCTTCCCTCAATTTTCATGGCATGTCAAGAGGCAATGTATGAACTACATTGAAAAATAAATCAATTTTAATATTACAAAACAGCCAGGAACTGGAATAATTTACAAATCGTTGTTATGACCAGTCTCGTATTTCGGTTTAAACGCCATTGTCTTTTTTTTATTAATATTTAATCGAACACAAAAGAATGCTATCTCTGAACGGTGTTGCCGGATGATTGCTTTTGATGAGTATGGCTTCGAAACTGTCGCTACATGAAGAGGTCCAACAATTTAAATGCGACCATTGCCATCGCTTAATCGATGAAATTGTGTGTCCTTCCTGTGGTGGACAATGTAGAAAGCGCAAAGCCGGCGTTTAACTCGTCCATGATCTGCTACGATGGCCTTCCACTCCTAAACAGCTACTTAGTCTAATAATGAGTAAAGAGATGCCCTCGATGGGAAGAAACGGTTTCTACGTTAGTAGAAAGTAACGAAAATTATGGGCATTCTCCTATAAACAAATAGAACAAGAACCGTCTCAGAGGGAAGTTATCAAAACAGCCTGGAACATTCTGGAGATCTTGCAATCAAACTGAGCCCAACATCCAGCTAGCACACGCAATGTCCAATGGTCCGCGTAAAAACTAGGCAGGCACTTGGCAAAATCGATTAAAAGGTGTTAGCTTTTAATTATTAAATTCAATTAAATCCGTGAATCTGATTGGTCGATACCAAAAAATCGCTAAAAATACAAGGAAAACGTGGCAAAAACACCATTTTTGGCTTAGTTTTCCCCATTCCCCCGTGTTGTTCCGCACGGCAGCCAAAATTCAGCATTGTTCTATGCGCCAATCAAGAGTTAGAACGGAAAACGTGCCACACGCACGCGCGATCTTCATTTGACCCCATGTTGGATCTGCGATCCGAAAGTTGAGCTAACTGGCCTTTTTTAATGGCGCGTATTTAAGTATCTTGGCCCGCAAGATCTTGCAATTGTGGCTTCAGTTTGCCTAACATTCAAGCGATTTGTATTTGAAGGAAGGAAACTGACTGCACAAACATTTTTAGTGTGAAAGAATCATCTCACCTTGGCTGACACGTAGGAGACACGGGAAGACTTGTTTATAAGAATGTGCCGTAAAGAGGTTACACAAAATCGAATCGGCTGCAACGTGCTTTTCTTCTAGTTGCTTCAGATGAGTGAATTTTATGACTGCTTTCCTCTGACAGCGACTGCAGATATTGAAGATACCAGGTTGTTAAGAGTAATTGCGTGAAGGGCATCTTCGCACGAAGCTAAATCGTCGTTCAAAAGCATTAGTACACATATAAACATTACGCCTAACGAAGAGTTTAGGCTTTTCGCTATCGGTTGTTTCTGTTCACTGAACAGTCTTTTGCAATAACAGGGGACTAATATTCTGAAGAGACTGTACTTTTTGAGAGACCTCGCGATCACTGACAGCGGACAACGATTATTTAGTATTTTCTCTCGAATGCAGTGGATATAAATACCTTCTCGTCGCTAGATGCAAAAGAACTTCTCTGACAATTACAGCGAGTTATTTTATTTATTTGTTCTGTTGCAGTTTTCATAGCGCAGCACAGAGAGATGGCTCATGAGTCCTGCGCATTCTACGTGAGCGCCATTTGGTACTGTTTTCGATCACCAATTTGACAGTTCCTTTGTGAAAGTCGAGCTAAATAATTTTCACGCAGTCGCTGACTGATGTATCACTGTACTAATCCTGGTGTAATTTTATACACGTTTAACTTCCTCGCTTTTGGCGCATAGAAATTTTCCAAATTTTAGATATGTTACATTTCTGAATGTATCGAAGGTGTAGCCGAAATAAAAAGTTGTTTGACTCATCTTCAAGATATTTAAGTTCAAAATTCGTGCTTTTCGGGCCAATCAGATCACTCAGATTTAATTTGATTAGAGCCATAAGCGCCTGCAAAATAACTGCCGCTATTGCAGTGGCTTATTGTTCTTTTGCCAAGTTTTTACGCAGACCATTACTCCAAACATATCACAGCTTGAGACTTCCCTCTCTAATATTGTCGTTTGTAACGCAATACTGCCCAGCACTATCTGGTCTCAAACAGATATTAAGAGAGAAATGGAACCTTAAAACCATCTACAGTTAAAAGAAATTTTCAAGGAGCCTCCTCTCTTATCGTACAGTAGAAGGACATCTCTTAAAGACATTCTAGTTAGAGCTAAGCTATAAAGGCTTAGAAAATACGACGTACGAACTGTACAGGAGTCGTGTTGCTGCTGGCACGTCAACACCTTTTAAAACTGTTACCGGTATGACATTAAATGGACCGGCTACGTTCTGTCGCGTATGCAGACTTTCAGCGTTTACCAGAAGTATAAACGGCAATGCAAGTTTATAAAGAGCTAGAACGACAGTGATATATATCAAAAGGTTTCTATTCTTGGTTTTGACTGTCACGCCATAAAATATTAAAATCAAAACCAATTGATGAAAGAAGCCAAGAATTTGTAATGTTATAACGGATACAAAACTAAACAACTTCGCCAAGTCTGAGATCTGTACGGTATTCTGTTGTTGAGTTATCTGCCGAAACGTTCGACTAAAATTTGCAGAGCTCAGTATGAAAACGCCATGTTGGTGTCCCTCGGAGGGGCGCAAACATGGGGCGACCCTAAAACACGGAATGGTGGAATGGCAGAATGACGGAACGGGGGAAAATCACCCTAAATCCTAAAACGCGGAACGGCGGAAAATCGCCCCATATCCTAAAACGCGGAACGGCGGAAAATCACCCCATATCCTAAAACGCGGAACGGTGGAAAATCACCCTAAATCCTAAGTAGTATCATCAGCTAAGATATGTAACTTTTGTACAATTGATTTGCATACACACCCCTGCGATCTGATTGGTGGAGAAAGGAAAAAAAAAAAGCCATGTTGGATTTTTCTGGCTTCTGATTGGTCGAGAGCCGAACCGGAAATGAAAGCCGGAAATGACGTCAAAATTTTTTGCCCAAATATGGGTCAGCTGTCAATCTCCCAAAAAAAGTTACGTATCTTAGCTGATGATAAAACCATTTCGATTGGTCAAGAAAGGAAAAAAGGCGGCCATGTTGGGGATCGGAAGTGAAAAAAACACCATAGCAACAAAGTTGAATGCCAAAACAAAATTTAATGATGAAAACCCGAGACTTGGTTTTACAAGCGGGAACGTGTGCCTGGACCCGAGTGGTCAGCGGTGTCCCATTTTTGAGAAAGAGTTCAAAGTCCAACTGGTTAGGTACAGGGTGGCCGCGTGATGCTTGGGTCCAAGTGGTCAGCGGTGTTCCATGTTTTTACTGTATGGAAGAAACTAGTCTTTCCAAAGCACGGAGTGGATTGTATGGTGGGTATTCAATGAGTTGATCCTCATGGGGTAGAGGACGGAGTGTGACGGCAAGTGCTATGTATCCGTAAGGGTAGGTTTGGAAGGTACTGGGATCGATGACTCTCTTGTCGTACACCAACTGATAACTCTTGTAATCTGGATAGGTGTAGAGATTGTAGGTTTTGGCGTCACGCATGATCTGATGCGTTTTGACGACTTGGGTTTGGCGCGGTTCCTTTTGTGGGTACTGGATTTCGTCGAGCACGTTCTGACGCATGACGTCATAATTCAATTGGGATTTACCCTCTCTGTTGAGCCGGAAGCCACGGACTTTCCATTCGACTTTACCCTCCTTGGTTTTGTACCCATAATTCTTAGGGCCTCCCGACACAAATTCTTCAATGTAATCGTCAGCCTCCAATTCACTGGTAAACTCTCCGAGGTAATCTCCCAAGATGGGATGGGTTTGCCCTGGTTCCTCGAGGTAAATGATGGAGTCCGTGCACGCGTTCACCCAAGAGTGCCAAAGCTTCATAGAGACGGAGACGTGCCCTACACGTGGTGAAACAGGCCACAAAGATGTTAAGGTTGGGAGACACGGAGATGTCTTCATCTTGATGTTGATAGTGCACTTCCACCAGGTGATCATTGATGACGGACACGTGACGCACATCTAAGGTGTTGGTATCCAGGAAACGGTGGAAGGCTTGGGGGTCGTTGAATTCTTTGACTTGGGTCTTGTTGAGATGTTGCCCGAACTTGCCCCACATGGAATTGAGCATCATCTTGGCCAATGCGCGCAGACCTGGATTGTGTTCGATCTTGTCGTACTCCAGGTGGATACCCTCGTGCTCATAGTAGTCGTGGATGTACTGCTGGCGTTTGGTTTCGTCATCACCCACCCATTTTGGCCAACCGCTAGCTTCTTCTACCTTCTTGTAGTCTTGGAAGAGACCCTGACAGGTTTCGGGAAAATGCCACACCTCATAGATGTACCGGATTTGGTACCCCAACTCTTTGCAATTCGGGGTGCACCACGTACCGGTCAGGGCGTGCTCGTGTTCGGAGTGTGCGCACTGGTAAGATCTCTTCAAGGGAGGTTTGTCCATTTCTTCTTTGACACAAGTGGCACAGAGAGGAAAGGTGAGTTTACCAGCATGACGGTGAGGCAACACAGGATGGTACAGTTCAGGCGGGGGTAGGACTTGGCATTTGACCAATCCAAAGTAGTTGTGGATGTTGGCGTGACCCGGTTGCGAGATGAACTGGGGTTGACCTTTAGGGTAGACGCACGTCTTGTTGACCCAGGGGTACAAGGAGGTGTAATCGATGTAGTGGATCTTTTCGCCCGGTGTCACATGATGGTAGAGTTTGGCAGCATTGGTGCGTCCCCCACAGAAGGCGTCACGAGGGTTGAGAGGTTCCACGAATTGTAAGGAAGCCACGTACGCTTGCACGTCCGAGCGGGTTTGTTTGAGTTGGTCCCACTCACATTCCCACATCTTCTCGATGGGGTACCCTTTGGCGCGAAGCTGTTCCATTTTCTGTTGGGTTTTTTGGTAGACATCATTCATGGTACGGTTGCACAAACGTAGACGGGGTTCGTCTCGCACGGGAAAACATTTGGGACACCCATGCCAAAAGCACCCGTGGAATTCGTAGATAGTGTTGGTTTCTTGACAGAACCCATCCACGGTGAAAGTGGTCCCGGGCACGTGGTACTCACCGGCATTACCCACGTGTTGAATGTAATGGCGATGGGAGGGATGAGGATGATCCAGGTAGGCGCGAGCCATCATGTTGTTAGCTTGCAGGTCTTCATCACTGAGTTGATCCAGGGTTTTCTGACGTAGTTGGTGATCGTGCCAGGTTAACCATACAATGGCTCCTTGAGATTGGTTGATACGATTGCGCCATCCCCCCACGGGTTCACTGGCAATGCTGTTGGGGATCATACAATTCATGCGCAGATCGCGGTTACAGGCTGAAGCAATGGTGACGTGTTCAAACGGGTTGAATCCCGTTTTGGCTTCAAACAAACGTTTGAAAGTAAGACACCCTTCTTTCAAGAGGCGAATTTCTGATTCGCAGTAAGCTACCAATTCTTTAAGGAAATCAAAGAAGACGTCATTGTCTCGTTGCTCTTGGTGCCATGTTTCAAATTCTTGACGCGCTTGGGGGACATGGTTTCAGGCATGTAGTAGTCTTAGGCAGGGATGGGTCCCACGTACTCTTGGTTTTCGGGGATGTTGAACTTGTGAGGGAAGTACCCCTTTTTGAGTTCGGTCAGCCCAAAGGTTTTGGGAAACGCCGACAGAGGCATCTGGAAGAAACTGAGAGAATCGATGAAACGGAGGCTATCATGTTTGACTTCCAGGAGTTTGCACCTATTGCGTAGCTGATTAACCTGTTGGTTGTCGGCATGGTATTGGTGGACCACAAAGTACCCGTCATACCCTTGGAAATTATGGGCGATGACGTTGACTTGACGCGTGTCCTCTTGGGTCAAGGTATCCAACCATTCAAGAAAATCTTGCAAACAATGTTCTCCTTGGAAGCGAAAGGGACGATTGTCGTCTTCGGTTTCGGCAACCACGAGGTTGGCTACATGGTGTTCTTGGGGTTGCATGGCTTCGATGTCAAAGAACACGTGCAGGGGTGGAATGTCATCCTCGTATTCTTCCACGTCTTGTCCTTCTTCTTCCTCCTCCTCATTGGCTCGCAAAGTTTGAAGACCCGCGGCAGCACCCCGTTTGGCTGGAGGCCCTCCTTGACGTTGACGTTTTCGTATGCGTTCTTGCATTTCTTGAGGGGTGGGGTCTTTTTGAATGTAGCAACGGTGGGATTGAGCATTGACGTACTGATGGCAGGAAGGGCAGTCGACGTACCCACAACGATGACGTTGAATGTTTTTGAAACCCACTTCGAGCTTGAGACATCCCACGCATTTACGTCGAGGGAAGCAGATGGTGGATTAGGGGGTGTCAGCGGTCTTTCCAGCCATTTTTTTGGTGCGATGGGCTTGGAAACAGGTGTCACCGAAAAAGTTGCGTCCACAAGCATGGCAACGCAGGGAGACAATTGAAACGAATAGTCCATTTCAAATTGTTCGTTGCTGTTGAGGGCTTGAGCCAAACGATTGAAAAGGGCATCCAACCGGGCTCCTCCTTCTCGCCATTCGCCAGCGCGTAATCCCCACCCTTGGAAATTGCTGTTGAGACGATTGGAACTGAGAGTGAAATAGAGACGGTCTTGATCGTGGAGGTTAGGAGTGGTGGTTAACACGCGGTCCACAGCACGTCGCAACCCGTCTTGGAGAGCTCGTACTACGTGAGGACTGTCTACAAAGTTCCCCATTTGACGTAATCGGGTGGTAAAATGACGTTCGCGCACGCCCATTCGGTTACTCTGTCGATCCACAAAGGGTTCGAGATCAAATTCAAAGGTTCCCACCGAGGTTTGTGGATCGATCCCTCCACCACTCTGTTGAAGGAGTTGGGATTGAAAAGCTCGTTGACGTTCAAAACGATCCATGACTTCATTGCATAATTCATCTTCTTAACTATCATCGATGATTTCAGGGCATAACAAATCTTCCTCTTCATCCCTTGACATGTCAAGTACTAACAAATCCAAGGCAAAAACCTTGAGTGAGAATATCATTTGACTTCCAAGAAAAGCGAGCGCTATCTGTTATACTTACATAGAAAAAACGGATGGACTAGCTTTAAATTTGTGAAATCACCAGGCTAGATGTCGCACCGGCCACACGGCATAGTGCGCTTTTTTTTTTTCAATCAGAAAAGTTAATCGGAAAAAGTTGATGGTTCAAATCTCCACGCTCGCGCTTGAGTGCAAAAAATCTTTTTTCTTTTTCTTTTTTTTTCAAGGTTCGTTAAGCAGGGAAAACAAAACAAAAAAGTTTTGTATTTGTTTTGTTTGTGTTTTTTCCCCGGAAAACATCTCCACATGGTGTCGAGCGCTTTTCTTCTTTTCGGAAAAATCCAACATGGCGTCGCGAGGACAAAAAATTACCTAGTAGGGGAGGAATCGCGCGGCGCTGACATTGAAGACGACAACCATTCGTCAGTTCTCGCAACGATTATGAATCCTTCAGTTGACGACCGTTTGGAGAGGGAAGAAAATATTGAGAAGATTTTGAACGAAGCAGAAGCCTTAACAGCCCTAGTGAGAGAAAGAAGTTTGGAGAAATTTGCTGCACAATTGCAAAGAGAAGAGCTGGTGGAACGTTGAGTTGTCTTTTTTGTAGAGAAAAAAAAACGAATCATTAATTAAATCCTGGAGCACGTGGGACCTAGCCCGGTTAGCTCCAGAACAAGCTAACTACTTAGATTGGTTTTTGAAAGGGGTGGGTTTCCTTTAGTGAAGAACCGAGGATAAAAAAAAGCTTACCGATATCCGTAGGTGTTGCTTGAAATCCTTGCTTGCTTGCTTGCTTGCTTGCTTGCTTCCTTGGAGTGAAGCATGAAACGGGGAGGTTGAGTTGCTCGGTTATATAGAGAAAAAAGGTCACGTGTCATTGGGTTGAAAACCAATGAAAAATGAGTCTCGTGAACGCACAATAAAAAGGAGGGGGAAGGGTGTGACGGTAAAGTCACGTGAACGCACAATTAAAAAAAGGGGGGAAGGGGTGACGGTAAAGTCACATGAGCGCTCAATAAAAAAGGGGGAAAGGGCTATTTTTGACGCTAAAGTCACGTGAACGCGCAATAAAAAGAAGGGGGGAAGGGGCTATTTTTGACGGTAAAGTCACGTGAACGCACAATAAAAAGAAGGGGGGAGGGGCTGTTTTGGGGTATAAAAGACGACAACCATTCGTCAGTTCTCGCAACGATTATGAATCCTTCAGTTGATGACCGTTTGAAGAGGGAAGAAAAAAATTGAGAAGATTTTGAACGAAGCAGTAGTCTTAACAGCCCTAGTGAGAGAAAGAAGTTTGGAAAAATTTGCTGCACAATTGCAAAGAGAAGAGCTGGTGGAACAACAAACCGTACAAATTTATCCACAATTGACTTGCTCGTGGTACATCAAAGGATTAGACTTTTGTGCACCCCATTGGAGAAATCATTATGGATCGCGAAGAAGATAATTCAAGTACACCTTCACACTGGGACCGCTTACCGCCAGAAATGAAGGACTATATTAAAGACCTGGCCGCTCGCCAAATTCATCGGGAACGTTTCCAGCAGGTATGTGACGACCCTTTATGGATTGATCGTTGTTTTGTTTGCGGAGAGGAAGAGTGGGGATTGCCGTTAACACCTTGTTGTGAGAAACCAGCGCATTTTCAATGTTGTACCGCATGTTCAACCCGGTTTGCGTCCTATTTGTTTGATTTTGGATTTTGAAGGTTACATGCTTTCCAATGGAACATTTATGATACGTGAAGCGGGATGGTGTGACATGAAGGGCCATGCCAACAGTCTACATTTTGAGTTGCCCATGTCCTACAAATCATTATCAGTCAAGGACAGGCGAACTGTGAACTATGTGTATCGACATATCCACGCTCTTCCTTTCGATGCGCGTCCTGAGGAAAACGCCGTTGACATGGATTTGGCGGAATTTATGATGAAATTGTTGTACGAAAAACATTGTACGTATGATAAACATTTGGTAGCGTATAAAGGAGGACATGTAGAAAAAGACATGTTGACTAAATTGAAGATTCCAGATATTGACTTGGAATTTTATGACTGTCCAAAAGCCAATCAATTATTGATGAAGGGATCCAAATCCATACCGGATTGCGGTCATCATATGCATGCGCACACTCATTGCCCTAGAGTGGAATCGTTTGTGTTTTGCCAGTGGTTGACTGAACATCCCTGACTTTTTTTAGGTCATGCAACAGATGACTTATTCACGTGCTTGGCACCGTCGTTATTGTGACAGTTGTTATGTAATGTTTTTGATGAAATTACGACGTGCTAAACTTTTGAAATATACAGTCCACATTGAAGGGTCTGCTTATATTTTTAGGTAATTGAAGAAATGGAATGTTCACTGGGCTATCACCGTTTTAAGTGCTGGAACTGTTATATGACATTTTTGGTGAAAATTAGTACCGTTCTAGATTTGACCGAAACTGCTTTGTTTGAATGCTAGCGATATGATTGGTTTATTTTTTCAGGTCCATACTCAACTTAAAAAAGAATGGCATGTTTGTATTTGTACCACCTGCAAGGAAATTAAAAGAACTCAAGTACAAATGAATCAATCACGCAATGTGTGTTTGGTTATGGCATGTCTTAGAAAGATTGATAGGCTGACTGACCAATGTGACTATCTTTCTCCATGGAATCTCATGCCATATTTACGTTAACTCTTTGCTTGTAGGTGCATAAAGAATTTAGAACAACGATTTGCTGACACCGTTTTAATTGTGGCTTTTGTTATTATCTTTGGGAAAAAGAAGAAATAAAATACAGATATCTCTTGTCATTTTTACGCTAGGTGCATCAACAACTTCATCGTTTTTGGTTTAGACATAGATGGTATCACCGCCAATCAAATTTGAAGTTAAAGCTGGCTTTTTTTAAGTTTAGTTTAAGCAAGATAAGGTTTTGAGTGACGGGACTTTTTTTTCCTTTTAGGTGTGTGATGACTTTTTTCGCTATGTTTGGTTTCGTCATCATTTTATAAATTTTAGAAAATATTTAGGGATGTTAGATATTTTGACTCCTGCAGCTTTACGACAACAATTATTTATTTTGATGAATTGTATTAATACTTAGGTTCACAAGACGCTTGTCCAGATTTGGTCAATTTGTTCCTGTTGTGCAAGACATGTTTTGAATGAGATTCGTTTTTTGAAAACAAATATGATTACTTTATATTGTGATAAGTGTAAAAAGTTTCATGAAGTACCACCATCTCCACCGGAATGGTATAGTTCTTTCAGTGTTCCTCTTGTAAGAAGACAGTCCTTGAAACAAGAACTTAATCGTTGGATTAGTAAAAATGTAAAATGGAGAAAAGTAACAGGATGTCAAAAGCAGTGGTGGGGTCCTAGCATTGAACATTAAGAGAAAAAAAAATGCTGTAAATAAAACGTTTCTTTATTTTGTAACAACAACAACAACAAGTTTGTATAATAAAATGTTTACAACTTCAAACGCTCCTTGGCTTGCATGATTCTCTTGACCACACGTTCCGTCTTGGTTTTCTTGCCGGGTAAACGATCGATGGCTTTGATCATATTGGTATCCGCTTTCCACTTGTCTTGCAGATTCTTAGTGTGGCTGTAATCAATGTCGTGTTGTTTGGCAATCTTGTCCAATCGATTTATGCCGGGATCTCCACGCTTGAGTCGTTTTGCAAGTTTAGTGCCGGGTCCCATGTACTGATAGCCAGGCCAATGAAATTCAATACCGGTTTTAGCCAACCCTTTTTGAATGTCCACACCCCATCCTCGTTGGGTTCTCTTCCTTTTGGTTCCTCTCCTCCTGGGGGTGGGTTTTTTTCTTGGAACGGGTCTTCATTTTTTTTTCAGTCACTGTCGTAATCCAATCGACGTCTCAACTTTTTACCTCGTGCCCAATCTTCCCACCCGGGCAAGGGTTTTAACTGTTCCACTTCTCGAGAGGGGCCTTTGCCTTTGCCTTTGCCTTTAGCCCAAGGACTGGAGGCTAACTTTTTTTCAAGGGTCTTGCGACGTTCTCGAATGGCTTCTAAACGAGAAGCAAGATCACTATCTCCTCGACTGGTAGAAGGAGTCCCTTTCTTGACGTTAATTTTACTGGTCGATGCCGCTTTGCCTTTCTTGACAGGTTCTGAAGGAGTGATTTGAGGTTTGGGGGTGGACGGACTGCCTTTTATCATGCGCTTCAACCATTGTTCCACTGGACCCGTGACTAAATCCCCTTCTTCTTCCTCTCCTTCCTCTCCGGGAGGTCCACCAGGTGCACCAACACCTGCACCCCCGGGAAATTGACGTATGCGTTTGGTTAACTTGGTCAATTCTTGACTCAGAGGTTTGGTTTTGGCATTGACGATGGCTGCTGGGAGTTGGGGCTCGGCTAACAAGACATGTTTTTTAGCCGCTAACGTAGCCGCTTTGTTGAGCAGAGCATTTTCCGTTAACTCCCCTTTGTAATATTGAATGAGTTGATCCAAATCCTTTTGAGGAATCATGTACACCTCTTCCATGGTGGTTTGTTGCTACACTCATTGCAAAGTTTCCGTCCTCTAGGTTACGACACCTCTCACAAAGAAAACTCTTCAAGATATGCATATACTCCCGATACAGCATGTGATATTTATGCTTCCAATAATAACATTCGTCTTTCCACTCGTCTCGTTCCCGATTGGCGTCTTGCAAAAGACTCACCCAGGTTGGAAGGTTTAGCGTTGTTTTCGAGCACATTGACATAACACGTTGTGGAGTCCTTGAAACAACCCTCTCCCTTTTTGCGAGACCAACCACTGACGACGTTTTTCGACCGAATGCTGACGACGACCCAGATCGCGTAGCACCTTTTTTATAGGGACGAAGCTGTGCCATGATGGGTGGCGTCACAGGAATGTTGTTTTTTAACAGGTTAAACACCAGTTCACTGATGGCATTGACTTGATCCGCATTGGCGTGTTGTAAAAGGTCTTGACGTTTAAATCGATTGGCTTCTTTTAACACTGACCGTAAAAACGGCAATTGACGTCGAAGACGTTTCATATCAGCCAAAGTCTTTGTTTTTCCACCAACGACCACGACGACGACGATGACGTTGCTTGGCTTGGTTGATATAGCTTTTTATATGTTTGTCCGTTTCTAGAGCCACGGCTTTACCCAACCCCACTAAAGCGGGGGTCAATACGTTCAAAAAACCGCCTTTTTGACGAGAACGTCGTGGTCGTCGTTTTCTTCGTGCTCTCCTCAGTGATACCATTGCTGCGACAACACACGCTGAAGGGCTTTGTTTTGCTTGATGAGGTCGCGAGTCTCTTTATAGCCTTGACGGGCATTTCGTTTGAAATCTTGCCACCATCCACTTCCTTTTTGTTTTTTCTTTTTATTGACCAAAGCCAAGAGGGGAAAAATGCTTCCTCCTACATTCACGTGACCACGACGTTTTCTTCTTGTTCTTCCTCTTTTTCGTTTTCTGCTGGGGGGGCATGGTCCTGAATACATGAGGGTGGGGCTGTCGGGTGACACCTTTTTATCCTTTTCCGTCCAATAACTTTTAGACATCAAGGGATGATGACATCCATCCACGTAGCATTGAGCATCCACAGGCTGATAAAAAAACTGTCGGTAGTATTCTTGCACGCAGCGTTTGGGTAATGGCGGTGTAAAATCGATGATGGTGTCATCCAACGTTTGCATCTTGATCAAAAACCCTTCCAATCTCTCAAAGGGAATGCCACGCACGTAGGTTCTCAATTCAATCAAGGCTTTTGCGTAAGTGGTGAAAGCAAAACGACTCATGTCCACTTTGAAACTGTACTTTTTAAAATCGTTCCATCCCTTGACCACGGTCCCCACCGTTGTCAAACACGCTACCAACGTACTGTTTTCCAAAATGGGGCCCGCAATCATACCGCCTGCCATCACTAGTAAAGCCATGCCATTGAACAAGGCGTTGTAAAACTTGAAATGATTCAGCATTTTCCGATAACACCACCACTGTTTGCGGGAATCCATGCGTTGCAAAAGTTCCGGTTTGAATTTTAAACAATTGAGTTTGGACAACGGTTCATTCAGCAAGGATACCATGGTTTTTTCTTTCTGGGAAGTCATGGTGGTGCCTACCCCTACAGGTGAAACGGTTGCGTAAGCTTGCGGAGGACGTCGGGATGCATCTCAACTGCCATGCTCGATCTTCTAAGGTCCACACCAGTTCACGAAAATACGTTTTGTTGTAACGATCGATCAAACGGTCAATGGATTTGCCTCGTCAGTTTCGAACCAAATTTTATACCTCTTGCATGGCCTGGTAATCCATGTCGTCCAAACGCATGCTATGAAAATAAACACCGACAATTTTTTCCCAACAAATCCAAGACAACGGGGGAGCCAATCCCTGCAACCTTCTACTTGGTAATCGTCTACTTGGTAATCGTCTACTTGGCATCTCCCAACAAATCCAAAACAATGGGGGAGGCAATCTTTTACTTGACATCCTGTGTCTGATCGCGACGCTTTTGATACGTGCGCGACCATCCCTCGTCTTTCAAGACGTGGCTCAACAACCGTTGTTGATCGGACGAAGCTGGGTGCAAATCCAACACCAAATACCCATAAGGCCGTGCAGTGGCGTGATGAAAGGTTTCCAAACTGTCTTTCCAAGTAGTGGGAAACGATTGAAGCAGCACATTGCGTACCCCCAATTGATTCCGCCGGTTCTTGAAGGCCACGATGTAATGGGCATTGCGGGAAATACTTTTGGCATATCTACCCACAGGAAACATGTCTTGGCACAAGTAAAGGACCGTGACGTTTTGATGATGGGAATGTTTAGTGAATAAATCCAACACGCGTTGATCGTTGCTGCCTTCGTCCATCAAATCATCCAAGACCAGGACGCCTTGCCCTTGAGGAAACCATTGCACCAAGGCTTGGTGATCGGGAATCCCTTCATGAAACATCACACCCCGATCTTGCATGGGTCGAAATCGGTCTTGCCAGGCTCCATAACAATAATGCACTTGGGTAGGAGGGGTTTCAAACAACTCAGGATTTTCCAACAAGAGTTTTTCCGTAAACACGGTTTTGCCACACCCCGAAGGACCCACGACCAAAATACTAGAAGGGGAATGGAAGCGAAAAGGTTTTCCCACTTGCATGACGAAAAGAAAAGAAAAATGACACCCATTCGTACATTTTCAACCTTTTATTAATTTTTTTTAACAACAACGCTGATGATGAGGGCTTCGACACACTTTGTGCCAAACCAACTCGTTACCAACAATGAACTGTTTGACTCTTTGACCAACTTTATGATCATTGCTTACATAATAGCGCGCGCGCTAAAAATAAAATAATGAAAACGACAATTTGGACTGAATTTTCTGTTTTTTTTCTGTAGTCACTTAATCGTTTATCAGTCGATTCATTAATCAAGATATGTTATTCTTATACTAAAATGCTAAATACTTATACTAAAATCAGAAATATATTTTGATATTTATATACAGTTCCATTAGCCGTGACTAACTTCGTCTACTTAAACAAAGTCATCATACTCAGCTAATATTAACGTAACACTAACTTTAACAGGAATTACTATTACATGTAACAGCAACTGTCCATATATGCAGTGCTTTGTGTTCGTAGCCTAAGCCTAAAAAAGCAATTGATTAATTTTGGAAATTCAATTAATATGAAAGGAAAAAATCGAGTGATTGAATCGAACGGTGGGCTAAAAAGTAACAAAACTATACTTTAACTATTTAGTTTGGAAAAAATGAATAAAAATCTAATAGGATTGCCTTTGTTATCGACATTCCCTATACCGATAAGCTAATAGAACTGAGAATACAATAAGGGGTGCTGAATGGTACTGTAAGAACGGGTATCAAAAATTGGCATACGATATCCAAATCTCGGAAGTGTTTTTAATGGGTCACTAGGTCTCGTTTTAGTGTGTTTCTTTCCGTTTCGTCGGAGTTGAAAGCGTTTTGCCCGACATCGGATGAGTCACGGAATTTACCATTTGTCACCCTAGAGTGGTATACTACAAAACTAAGAGAGTCGATTTGGCCCCAAAAGCCAATTCTCTTCATTTTAAAATACTGTCACAAGACGGTTTACTAAAATATGATAAAAATAATTAAAATTGATAAGAACCAAAGGAAATTGCTTTCTGCAAATAAACTCAAGTGATCCCCTCTTTAGCAATTTAAACTAAAGTGAACCCCAAATATTAAGATGACGAAGATAGCCTAGGAAATAACAATAACAGTAGTTATATAGTTGGGGGTACGAGCGCATTTTTTCAAAATGAGCTCATACCCATCCAACTATAACTACTTTCCATCATATGGCAACCATTATATGAGGGGGTTGACAGCGCAGTTTTTTGAATACTATATGTTTTTTATATTATTTGGTCTTCACAGTACGAGCGCATTTTTTCAAAAATCCGCTCTGAACTCCCCAACTATAACTACTTTACCATATGTTGGCACAATTTCATGGGAAATCTATATGGCACAATTTCATGGGAAATCTATTTGGTATTATGTCATGGAAAAATCTATATGGCATTATCTCATGGAAAATCTATTTGGTATTATCTCATGGGAAATCTATTTGGTATTATCTCATGGAAAATATATTTGGCATTATCTCATAGTTGGGAGTACGAGCGCAGTTTGCCATCGGATGAAATGGGACTTTCCCGATGAGTCATCAGATTGTCATGTAATATCAGATGAACTTGTATTTGAAGTAAAGTTTGGCAGTAAAGTTTGTCAGTAAAGTTTGTCAGTAAAGTTTGTCAGTAAAGTTTGTCAGTAAAGTTTGTCAGTAAAGTTTGTCAGTAAAGTTTGTCAGTAAAGTTTGTAGTGAACAGAAAAGCAGAACTTGTATGGAGGACAACACAGCTGTGGCGTGACGTCACATCTTCAGATTGCATAATGTCCGTAAGCGAAACTATTGATTCCATCGTTTGATATATATCTTTTGTCGTCAAAACAGCTGAGTGACACTTTATTAATTTCATAGCTTCCGAGTTGATGATTCATACTTCTGATTGTTTTCATGGTATGATGTATTTGTTTGTTATTAATTAATACATTTTTATAATCTTCATGTTTGATATTGTTCTTTATTATGTTCTTCTTGATTCCTTTGGCTGTTTTTCCTACTTTCTGGTTGTCTTTTATGTAACTATACATTTTTGATCGCAAACCTATGAATTCTATGATTGGTATTCCAGCTGCTTCATCTTTGAATTTACCGATTACCTTTTTGTTTGTCTTATCGAAATAAAGTGAGTTTTCAGGATAGTCACTGTTGTCGAATAGATCTTTGTTATTCCAAAAGTCTTGGTAAACATCTTCAGCTTCAATCTCATATGTCAGACTGTCTGTGTCAGTGAAGAGCAGCTTGGCTTTGCTTCCATACTTTTCTTTTATGTAGTTATAATGAAAATCATACATTAATGTCTTGCTCAGATCAAGAATACACATACCTACATATGCTGGCCTGTTTAGAGTTAACGTTTCTTTGATCTTATGTACTGCTACCAGATTTTCATTGAATATCTTACTGCTTACATAAGTTGGTTTGGAAGTCATTTTCAATAATTTCTTTTCATCTGTTATAAGTCGAACATCAACACGCTTTCTTATGTTTTCCATCGTTTTTCCAAATACTGAATTATTCATTAGCTTGAAGAAATCTTTTTCGAATGAATTTTTAGCTTGAGTACGTTTTTGTGTATTGAAGTCAATATGTTGTTTGAGCCATGGAGACTGGTTGAATTTTAACACTCGGTGAACTTTCTTTAATTTCAAGCCAAGATCAAGATACAACTGCAGATTTCTATAGTGTAGAACATATTTTTCTTTGTCACATAAAGTAGGGATCAGTTTGTGTACTAGTCCTGTTGATATTTTGAACTTTTTCTGTATGTTCTTACAATATTCAGACAACATATTATCAGTTACTTTCACTTTTTCTGACCCTAGAGGATAGTCATTATGAAGGTTATGTAACTCTTTGGGATATTCTAGATCAACTTCTAGTATCAATCCTTTATTGCTGTTTTCATTATACTGAGCTAAATTGATTCTATTAATTTGATTTTCTGTTAACCATTTGAAACTACCTGTAGGGAGGTATTGACTCATAGCCCAACCGTATAAATTATTAGCATCAAGATACATGATATACTTTGAGGGCGCCTTCTCATCGTATTCTTTCATGTACTTATTGTTTGCTTTTCCATATCGATTTGCTATATAAGATATACCACCTCTCATGCCTTTTTCAATGAATTGAAACATATCTATGTCTGTCATTAGTTCTAGTTGAATATTAGTCATCTTTAACATAGCATCCCACGACAAACCAGGAGATGTGAAATAATGACAAGGATCAAGTTTGTAATACTGAAGACAGGTCTTACGGAAGTTTTCAAACACGTCAGCTAATAGAAGTATATCAGACTTAAGATATAGATTGTGGTATTCACCCATCGTTTTTAATTGAAATGTATTCCACACTTTTTGAGCATGACTATAATCCTCATCTGTTATATGTTCATTATTCAATATGCTGTAAAATTCTTCTTTAGTTGGCAATTCTGTTTTATTGAATTTCTCAAAACTGTCCATGTAATCATACGGATAAACACCTTTTCGCGTCATAAGCTTGAATTTTTCTTTTTGGAATCTTTTGTTTGTATATTTTAAAGCTTCTGCTGGTAAGTTGCTAACTAATTTATCAAGACTAGAACTCATAAACTGGAAACTGTCAATGAATGTCAGATGGTTACCAAGCATGAACGCCATATATTTTTCCATATTGTTCGGTATGGCATTTATGTCCATTTTAATCTCTTTTCCGTTTTTGGTGTATGTATTATTCTTAACAATAGCTCCGATTTCTTGCATTATAAAATGGCTGTCATAACCTCTTAGATTATGGAATATAACAAGAATTTTGATTTCTTCTGGATTTATTCTGAGTTTCAGATTGCATTCTTGGTGAGCAGAGCCTCTATATTTACCAGTTATATGACAATGATCTCTGACGCGTATGTCTTTTTCTGTGTATTTTTTATCACAGATGTGGCATTCTTTTGCTTTGTCAAATTTCTCTTCATCATCTTTCGTCATTTTCAATGGCTTATCGAAATGCTTTTTCATTATATTCTTACAATATTTAACTTCTTTCAACATCTTTTCCATGAATTTGTAAACAGCCTTTTCATCTCTATATAGTTGTATTGGTTTTGTATATTTGTCGTCATAACAACAAACCACTTTATAACCATATCCACAGTCTCTATGCCTTTGGTAAGCTTCAGTATATGATGACTCATTATTCTGTTGACATCCATGAATCTTCTCTGTTATAGCCTCAAAATCAGCATAGATAACAAATGGTACAGGCTGCTGCTTATGAAAATTATTGAATTTCAGTATGTTACTATCTTTGTCAGGCATTTTTATTGCTTGTTCACCATTCACTTGAATGCAAATATCTTTATGATTGTTTAATACTCTTTCAGAACTGAAACATTGTAGACAGTACATACAAAAGTGTTTCCTCTCTTTGTATTTTGTTTGATTGTACATGAACTTGTTGAAATCTTTTATGAGAACATAATGCTTGTTTTTATCTTTAGTTACCAGAAGTAGTTCCATATGATCTTCATACTTTTCTTTGGAAACATAGATGGGATACGGTTGTTTGTCTTCATATCCGAATACGTTTATATTGATACTGTTTTGCTTCTCAATTTTGTTGTAATGTTTGACATTGACTGGAAATTCAATTCCTGTGTAGTCTAACTTCTCAATATATGGTTTATCAACTTTTTTAATTCTTTGTGGGTCTTTATCTTGTGGATTCAAATGTCTTATGTGACACCATCTGAAACATTCATTATCCTCATTTTTCATGTTTATTAATCCCTTCATTCGAAGTTCGGAAGGTAGTTGGATATATGAGGATCCTTTCAATGGTTTGTATTTGACAATGTTGAGGTAATGGCTATCAACAGATTTAATTGTCCAACCAGATCCTTCTGATATCCATTGAGCTATCTTATTCAGTATCTGTTGTTTTGATGATTGTAATGAATCAGCGATTTCCATTTGGTTGATTATTGTTTGAGGTGTACTATTGAAATATGCTGACTTTTCAACTATTTCATCACCTGAATTTTTTTCGAAAGTGACTTTCAATGTTTCAACGTATTTCAAGCCTTTCATTTCATTCAACAAAGCTATTACACGATGTTCTATAGCCTTTCTCGTGTTTTGCATTTGAGCTAAGGGGTCTTTATTGTTTTTGATGTTGATTTCATAAGACTTAGTGTAACCTTTTAAGGCTTTGTCTGTTTGTTCTATTTTGGTTCTTGGTGTTGGAACTGGTTTATCCAATAGTTTCTTAGTTCTAGGTGCTGGAATTGGTTTGTAATCATCCCTGAATTCTATTGGTGGAAGAATGATGTTTTCTTCATATTCTTTAGCCATCTGTTTGACACTCTTGCGAGGTGTTGGTACAGGTGGTCTTGGTTTATAAGTCCTTTGTGTTGGAACTGGTTTGGTATCATCTGCTATGATGATTTCAGGCTTCCTTTTCTTTTGATTCAGAAGCAATTTGATAAGTTTTGATTTGCTAAGTTTCTTCAAACTAGCTTTGTTCATTTCTATATAATTATATTCTTTTATTTCCATATACTATAGTATTGATATTCTTTTAAATAACTTTCATTGCGCGTTTTAAATGGTCGAGAATTCAAATGATCCAAAACATAGGATCCCTTGAACTATATGAAAAAAGATTATCATGGATTTAGTATCCGTTTTATTTCATATTGATTTCATGGACATTTTTAATGTGCTTTTTTGCGTTCAAATGACACCATTTACCAGCTAGAGTATAATTACGACCAGTATTGCATATATCACAATACCATTCCTTATTTAGCATGTACTTCGATTTTTGTTGTTTTATAGCCTCCTTCTTCTCCTCTTCAGTTGAATACTTTTTTGGTCTACCTCGACCTCTCTTTACATTTTGATTTTCCATATATATATAATCTATATATTATTTTTCTCTTTATAAGTTTTTGTGTATGAATTTCAAATGATTGCTTTATGTTTCTGTTGACTTGAATTTTCTGGAACAATGTTTGCATTTGATTCTTACACCCTGGAAATAAAGTATGATTTCTTTAATGATTTCATCATAATCGTTGCTGACTAATATTTTGTAATTGTTGTTTTCATACTCTTGGAGCATCATCTTCTGTTCTTCTGAAAGCTTACCATTACCAGTTGGTGTTTTAAATTCGATTGCAAAAGCTGTGTACTTCAAATGCATATTTCCAATGAATAGATCACAAGCTCCCTTCTGATAACCCATGTTGTATGATTTTATTCTCATGTTACCATTAATTTGGTTTTCACCTAATGTTGGGATTAGGATTGCTTTAGGATAATTGTTTCTAATAAAGTTGACTACCTTTTTATGTAAATCATATTCTGTGTTGATATTGAATGTCAGCATTTTGTATGGCCTGTTGTTGAATTCATACTTACCGGTTTTTCTGATTGATGGTAAAACCTTTTTTGTTACCCAACGTTTGAATTCTTTCGCTTTATCCATTTTGGATCTCAATATTAGGCTGTATAGTCCGGATTCATTTATATAAATAGTGTTTCCGGTGTTCCATGTTAAAGGTAACGATTCGTTACCCCTGGATTTGAGCCTCTTAAGTGAACATTTATCTTCAGAATCAACATGTTTGAAAATTGCTTTCTTGGTATCTTCATATCCCAAAATGTCGGCAACAGTTTTACCACGGAACCATATGTCATCATCCTTTTTGATAATATTCAGTTTTTTTCCTTCATAAGTGAAAATTTCCATATGTATCTATTAATGCTATATATTATTTTCTGTTTAAATAAGATAGCCAGAAACAATTATATTTTTGGCTACCAAAAGCAAATAAACAGTATATACTGTATCAATCGATATAATATATGTTAGATAATATTTGCTTAAATCATTTTATATATCCTTCAAGTCCTTGAACGGAATCCAACTATTAAAGTCATTACTATACCCCTTCCACTTAACCAAAGCTTGTTTCTTCTTATAATCCCTCCGAATGACTTTATCAATTCTGAATACATCTTGTTTTGCTTTTAATAATTCAGGTTCATAGAAAGTTCCCTTTATCTCTTCATCATTGAGGTCTTTCAGTTTGTATGTGATTGGATCAGTGTGTTGTATTTCATCAACTGTAAAAACTTCCTCAGACCAGTTTGGTGTATAGCCCTTATCAAACACATTCCGTTTATACTTACTTATTCTAACCTTATCACCTATTTTGAATTTCGGTTTAGATGATACTTGCTCCAAATTACCATACAGATTAAAGTAAACAGTCCCTTCATTCTTCTTTTTACTGGCTTCTATGGGTGTCATCTTTGTGCTTGAATGTTTAGTGTTGTTATATTGTTTCACTAATTTGGGTAGCATGTCTAAATACTGTGTATTACCTTGAACAGTAAACTGCTTCCACATCTTGGTTTTAATTGTTCTGTTCCATCGTTCGCATACGCTACTTTTCTCTTCATTTTCGGTTGAGTATAGTGTTATACCATTCTTATCAAGTAGTTCCTTAACATGTTTGTTGTAATACTCTTTGCCTTTATCAGTCCATAAATATTCCGGTTTTCTACCTTCTTTAAGGATTGTTTTGAAAGCATTCATAACGGTTTCACCCTTTTTATCCTTTAATGGGACGATCCAGCCGTATTTAGAGAATACATCTAAAACCATAAGAAGATATCTGTAGCCAGCGTTCCATCGACTGAACTTTTGCATCTCAACAATATCAGAGCACCATATCTCGTCAATGTGGTTTACAATAACACGCCGCCGGGTGAAGTTACGCTTTATGGGTTTGTGTAATTCATCAGCTAATTCTTTTTGCCAGTTTTCTTCACTCGACGGCCTTTTCCGTTTTTTGTCTTCCTTTGTTTTACACCAAGACCTAGTTTCTGCTTTGTGTTAATCAAGAACCGAGCAGTTTGTCCCCATTTTGGCATCTGTCCATAAGGTATTCCATCCAATGACTTGACCATTTGTTTGTCACATTCACCTTTGTTTTTCCCCATATCATAACAAATATCATGATGAGCTGCTATTTCATCCACTTTATTGTAAGGTTTTACGTGCCACTTGGTGACCTCTCCAGTGTTCCTATCATACTCTAACTGTTTATCGAGAGGATTGTATGGTCCCATGTATTTATACTTTCCAGGAGTCCATCCAGCTTTTGGTTTTGGTATTTTCCCAATTAGTTTATGTATATCAACACCAGCACCATCCAAATCCTTTCTGTCGGTTTTATACTTTCTATTTGGTCTGATTTTGGTTGATAATTGATCAAGAGCTTGACTTCCGACATTTTGAATCATTGGATTCAACTTATCCAGAGCATAATCGATAGCCTTTTTCTGCAGTTTTGGGTTTCTCAAGGCTTCTGATCCATAATATCGACCCATTTCAACAGCCTTTTTTCCCAACCAAGGAATACCGTGGTGAATCAATAAATCAGTACCAGTTGATGCTACTGTATCTAGTACGCCCGCCCCTGTCGACGGGCTAACCCGTTTCCCGCCTGTTTAACGAATTTAGTCTTAGTTATTCCGCATTCAGAGCATTTACATTTAAGCATAAGCCTCCCATTTTTAGCCTTTTCATATCGTTCACTCCCAGGCACACATTCTGTTACCTTTTTCTGTTTCACGCAATATGATTTCATATATAATATGATTAGATATTTTTGAAATACTGTTCTAAGAATTTCTCATTATTCGTCGTATCATATATGTCGAAAACTTCCAACAGATCAAAATATGATTTACCCTTATTCATCTCATTCAAAAAGTACAGACAGAAATATCCGCATGTTGTCGTTAGTAAATTTTGTATTTGATTGTTCTGATGAAGCAATGTTAAATTCTTTTTTCTCGCATGATTGACCATTTCTTGGAAGGGAGGCAAACCAAAACTATCAAAGTAATTGATGACTTTGTCCTTAACATAAGTAGCTACCCAATGACTCCCTGACATATAACTCGGTTCAAGATTGTAAATGAATAGAGCCTGTTGATGATCATGTGGGACAGTTTCATCTCGAGACAGAACATCTTTGATTGGGATATTCAGATATTTACACCATTTTATTAAATCATAATTGCTTAATGGGGCATTCTTATGGAATTTTGGTTTTACAATAGAATGTTTAGAAGAGGGACGTTTTTGAAGGGTGAGTTCTTGCCCAATAATAGACCTTCGCCCTTTTTTTTGGAGCTTTTTTTTTTTGTCCCCATACCGATTGTACCGTTCGGCCAATTTCCAAAAAATGGTGGAGTTCTACACATTGGGACTAACAAACCACCATCCTGATTATTATTGGTTAGTTGTGATATAGATCTGGGTGGTCTTTGTTTTGGTTGACCCATCTGAGGGGCACCTTTACCAGTCATCTTCTTTATTGCCTCAATAGCTAAAGGGACTCCAATTGATGCAAGAAGAGTACCTAAGAAACCACCTGTTTGTACTTTAGTCGGTTTTATATGAACACCAGAGCCTGTTTGTAGAGCATTTAATATATCCTTCTTTTGTTTGGTTGTCAAAAGATGTTTATATGCTATCAACTGATCGATTTTATTTTGTGGTATGAGAAACCCACCAGTTTGAACACCTTTTCCAGATATCTTCTTAACAATCTGAGATGCTCCTTCACTAGCTGCTCCAGCTAAAGCCGACAATCCAAGAGTCTTAGCAATCGTTGGAACAAAAGTTCTTCCAAGCGCCAGAACTGTAGACAGAAGAGATCCACCTAATTGCTTTCGAATGTTTGTTTTAGAAAGTTTAATGTCCATTCCCTTTTTCAATTTTCTATTTTTTTCCAATCGCTTAACTATATTCTGAGGTACATACAGAGTATCATTCCCAGATAGAGAGTCCTTCGTGAGCCTTAGAACTATTGTTTCTCTTTTATGATACGCGTTACTAAGATTCTTTTTCTGGTTTGGTGATAAACTAACTTTAATTTCGTATAGTTGTGTCATATAATATATGTTAGATAAATTCTCTTTTAAAAAACATATTCATTTAAATTTTCATCGATGTAAAGCTTATTTATTTAAACTATCATCAATTCGTTTCCAACTGTCTTTACTACAACCTCACTCTCGTAAAATACGATGCTATGAGCTCGGACGTTTGCTGTCGGGGCTACATTGAGACGATAATGGAGAATCAACTGTTTAGGATCTCTCGTCACTACCTCTTTCTGATATGACAAATCGAAATACAATAATCCATACAAACTGGTGGTTTAATTTCGTATAGTTGTGTCATATAATATATGTTAGATAAATTCTCTTTTAAAAAACATATTCATTTAAATTTTCATCGATGTAAAGCTTATTTATTTAAACTATCATCAATTCGTTTCCAACTGTCTTTACTACAACCTCACTCTCGTAAAATACGATGCTATGAGCTCGGACGTTTGCTGTCGGGGCTACATTGAGACGATAATGGAGAATCAACTGTTTAGGATCTCTCGTCACTACCTCTTTCTGATATGACAAATCGAAATACAATAATCCATACAAACTGGTGAAATTGGCTATATTCAATTGTGTTCCTGAATTGTAATCGTTCTTACGAAATGCATATGACATGAGATCATTAAATACTCTTACTTTACTATCCGCATCATATTCCAGCTCTGGGTAAAATGTATTGTTACCATACTCTAAACGACAGCTTGATAGAGAGCTATTAGCGTCAGCTGCATTCAACTTGACAGTGTCAAATAAATACGGACTCCTCTCTGCTTCATCATTATTTGGTGCGTCTGTCCGCTGGAGATATATAAAAACGTGTTTAACGTTGTCGATAGCTGGACTGATTTGAAACATATTCTGAATAGCTCTGGTATTTGCTGACTGATTGTAGAGATCTCGCAGATATGTCCAGGTTGTTGGTTTAAGAAACTCTGAAACGAAATTACTATACATACTGTCTTTTGGGATTAATCTTGGGAGCCAAAGATACAATCTCTTTACTACAACACGACCAGCGCCTGTGCCATTTGCCATGTGAATCATTTCACTGTCTTCGTTCAGGGTTAGTTCAATTGTGAGCTGCATCGGAGGCAACATTTTTCTTTCTAATTCTTGAAAAAAGCTGTATCTGTTTAAGGGAAGCATCTCATTAATACTTTTAGCTCCCCCATTACCGTTGTTTTGTACTGCTTGGGTTAAAATGCGACGAGCCTCGAAACCTGTGTTTGTATTTGCTGTAGTTTCATCAGTATCAAGATACCAGAACGAATTCTTTCCAACGGATCTACTATAATCGTCGCTGTATTCAAGGAGATTTTTCACATTCGTAATTCTATGTAAATTATCACTCTCGTATACTATTTTACCAGACGATTTAATAACCATATGTCTGATTAGACTGTGAGATCCGTTTATCATAGTTATGCGATCTGCTGCTGCATATCCAGAACCATCTGCCCTTTTTTGAAGCTCTTTAGTTACTTCGAAATACCCATTAAAAAAATCGAACATTGTCGACCTATCGTTGATAGTTAATCTGTAACCTGTCTTTTTCTGGCTTTGATTGTTAGCAGGTTGCTCAATGACATTATCCAAATGGAAACGAACGTATTCATATCGTTGTAGATTTTCATTTGTTCTGAAACTCATTTATATGAGTAGTTTAGATAAAATTCACTTTTTAATAACCAGTACCTGATATAAGTCTATTCAGAATCGTGTTGTAATCTTCTTGTTTTGGTTTAGTAGGTTTGGTAGGTTTCATTGGTTGTTTAGTTAAACCATGTAATTTTCTCATAATAAGCTCTCCGCTTTTTTCAGCTGCTTTTTTTCCCAGTTTGTCTCCAGCATGTGAAATACCAGATTCAAGCGCTTTTTTGGTAAAAGGTTTTAAAACCATTTCTGGAACTTTACTTAACACCCTTCCAACTGGTTTGAATATGTTATCAACAATAATCCCAGATCCTTTATGCTTATACACAAAACGACCTAGTTTCGGGTGATAAATTCGCTTGTATTCATACGACGACATATATAACTATTAGTTAGATTAATCTCTCTTCTCTCTTGAAATCAAACTGAATGAAGTGTCACTATGATTAAGATCGATGATTCTCCTCTTACCATCTGTGATATAAATTCTTATTTTATTGATCGTATTTTTATTACACGGGTTGTACTGAACTCGCCGAGGCTCTTGTGTGAAACTATAACTCGGTGTCAAAGTACTAGTACTGAAACTATATATAATATCTGACTCTTCACCATCGACAAGACTATCACTTATCAAATCACAATGAACATTCAATATTTCTCTGTCTTGTGAGAGATTAGGAATGTAATCTCCAACATTTACACTACTTGTTAGAATCTTTTTATTGAAACCAATAAGATCATTAAAATTACTTTGAGTAAGATCTAATCTGTAATTTGAGGCTAGTGTTATTATTGTCCTGAATACAGTATCGTTAAACTCCAGAGTGATTGGATATTGAGGGTTTGATGAGGTTCCTGTTTTTGTTTTTTCTTTGATTAAATTGTCAAAATCAATGTAATTCCATACTCGAGGGTTGAATATAATTTCCGTCCAATTAGTACCACTATCTGTCGAATATCTTATTTTCTGATTATTGAGTTCCCTTGTCACATTAAACCAAGTAAATGACATCGAAATGATTCGGTCTAGGCCGATTTCATATTGTCTGTTTGAATCCAGTATTATCGGATTACTGTATTTGATTGTGAAATCCGATGGTTTATTACCATTTTGGTTTTTTACTGTATGACTGGATAATACAAGTTGTCTATTCATTTATATGATTAGTTTAGACTAAAATAGTTTTTGTATATTTTGTTGTATTGTGGCTTATTGAGTATTGAATTTCTCAACAAGATGTCGAGAAGAGCGACACCTGTATTCCGTAGTTCGATGCTATTATTACCAGCAACCTTTGATCCGATAATCAGCTCAAGCTTTTTCATCATTTCTGTCGGATTGTTGAAAAACATTACCTGTCCACCTCTTTTTGTTTTTTTCTTCAAACCAAATCCTTTAATATTTTTCAGTTTTTGATTGTTGTAATTGATATAATCATTTAGAACCTTTCTTGTATCTTGAATAATTTTTCTTTTATATTGAGCTTCAGCTTCAGTGATTGAACCACTATTTAATTTTTTAGTGATACCACTCCAATAGCCAGTTAGTTGATACCTTTTCTCTTTAGCCTTTTGAAGGGTCTTGGTAAGATAAGATTTCCTCTTTTTGTTATTCATATCTTCTTGTTGAAGTCGTAATTCAATATCATCATAGTTAGGAATTTGAAGTTCATCCAAAACTTGATTTATTCTATCCTCTTCAAGAATTTCGTAATCAGGTACTTCTTCTTCTTCGTATTCAGGTGGAAGATCTTCTGGTTCATACATGTATTCTGGATCTATATACATTTGTTTTTTACCTGATGCTAAATCCTCAAGGACATCTTCATAAGATGGAGGTTTTGGAACTAACTGTTTCTCGTTTTCAGGTAAAACAGGTTGATCAAACAAATCATCCAATCCATAATCAGGCACTTCATCTTCAATAGCTATTCCATAATCTGGAACAGGTCGCTTTTTCTTTGGTAATCTTCTCAACGGTGCTTTTGGGGCTGTAAGTTCCTTTAACTCAGATGTTATAGGTTTGAAAAGTTTCTCTGCCTCGACTTCACCCATTTGATCAGATATCGTTTTTTGTTTTATTGTCTCTCTTACTGTATTAATCTTTTTACCAAGCTCGGATCGTTTCTCAGCCATTTCTTTCCATTTGAGTAAACTCATTATATCATTTGTTTACATAAAATTTCATATTTTGTTCGGAAAAATTAGGGTTATTATATATAAAAACGCTCGCATAGCGTGTCGCCAAGCGATAAAATTGTATAACATAGTATCATATGAAGATTCAAAATTACGACATTCAAGATGATGAAAACAACGATTTTGTTCAATTAAAGAGTTTCATGCCAAACCGATGTTTCAGGATGCTTATTTGTGCTCCCTCTGGTGGTGGTAAAACAAACCTTTTGCTTGATATCATATACAGGCTTCTCTATTTTGATAAGATATACCTTTATGCTCGAAATCTCCAACAAAGCAAATATAAGCATCTGTTGAAATCTCTTGAACCAATATCAAAATCAAAAGAGGTTGGTTATGACGTGATAGAAGCAAGTAATGATGAAATCATCCCTCTGACAGATTTGTCTGATGAAAACCAAAAATTAATCATATTTGATGACTATTTGAATACAGGTAAGAAAAATGACGAACGGATACGAGACTACTTTACCAATTCTAGAAACAAAAATTGTTGTTGTATATATTTGAGTCAAAGCTATTATGGAACCGATAAAACAATAAGACTGAATAGTTCACATTATTGCATTTTCGATTTCCCATCAAGAAATGAACAATCGATGATTTGTAGAGAATTGGGTGTTAACAAAGAGGATTACCAAAAGGCCACTAAGGATCCATATAGTTTTCTGTATGTTGATAAGGTCAAAAAAAAGGTAGCCCGAAATTTTGATGAAAGAATCTAAACCATTAATATATGAGTTATACTAACGGTATCCTTAATCATGATGATTCTCAAGGACTAGGTAAGATAGGTACAAGAGGTTTACCTGGTATTGGATTTAAATTAGATGCTAACAATGATTATGATATGCAGAATAAAAAACTGGTTAATGTAAAACAGGGAACTAATAAGAATGATGTGGTCACAAAAAGTCAGTTAAATAGTGAAATAGCCAAGATTCCAAGTGTGGATACATCTAAATTCATGCTAAAAGCAGGTGATACGATGACAGGGTCACTCATTGTCCCAAAAGACAATTATCCAGTTCATGGTAATCTCAACAAGGTTATCAGTTATGAATCGCAAAGAGAGATATTCTTGTCAAAGAAGGAAGGAGGCCGAATGGAGCAACATATTGACATGGGTGGTTCAAACATCGTAAATCTGAAATCACCAACTGCTTCTAATCACGCTAGTAATAAGGCGTATGTCGACAATTCAGTAAAAAATAAAGCAGACCTTTCAAAGACAGCAACACAAACATTTCAAGGTAGAGTACAGGTACCTGATTTCAATTCAGGGCAACATAATGGATCAGATATCGTGAACCTCCGTTATATTGATGGTACATTTCTGAATAAAAAAACGGAAGGTACTCTTAGCAATCCGATATCATTTCTCAGTTCTCTACCAAATAATCAAAAACAGATTCACAGCCTCGGGACACCTCAATACAATAGTAGTGCTGCTAACAAACAATACGTTGACAATTCAGTAAAAAATAAAGCAGACCTTTCAAAGACAACAACACAAACATTTCAGGGAAGAATACAAGTACCAGATTTTGTTCCATCCTCTCATTCAGAATCAGATATTGTCAATCTCAAAGATATTAACAACGCCTTTTTGAATAAAAACAAAGGAGGTGTCATGAAAAATCCTATCACATTTCTATCTTCATTACTAAATAATCAGAAACAGATTAACAACCTCGGCACACCTCAATACAATAGCAGTGCTGCTAATAAGAGCTACGTTGACGAAACATTGGCACAATCTCAAATCGATTCCAGCAACAAAAAGAATGCATTTAAGTACCTCCTTGATGCAGACGAGAGCTCCAGTGAGAATAATATAGCGGTTATTGGCATCTCTGATTTCGCACAAAGCCCTCACAAGAATAAATTAGCTTACAAAGTCGGACTGCAAAAAAATCCTAATAGCAATGATTATCAATCGAAAATCGGATTCAATCTATATCCTCTCAGTATCAGCAAATTCACATCTGTCTTGGAATATTATCCGCTAGGATCACATACCAACATCCAACTGTCCGCTCAGGCTACCACAGCTAATATTCACAAAACAATCCAAAAGAGCTTCTCAGATCACGTAAAGATTCTCGTACAATTCAACAATAGGAGCAGGGATGCCCTTGATTACATCTATTTCAACCTACACGGAAGCTCGACATTATCCTCACCACAGGCTTTTCTCATCATTTATGGTGTGAAAGATTGGCAAGACACTGTCAATCCAGAAGTGTACGACTATGATCACAACAACCATGTAATGAGAATCGTTAAGTATACAAATAAGATTATTTCCAATATTGCATGGTTAACAGATAGCCCTTGGCAAGACCTATCCAACTATTATGTGAATTTCAATTACCCAACTGTTGGCAATGTTGTGAAACTGGTAACATATCTACAGGTAAGTAATGATAAAAACGGAGGCAATCTTTGGTGTCGTTGGGTTGCCAATATTATCAACCCAGTAACAAAGAATGTGGAAAATACCCGTATAATACAAGTCAATACAACTAGCTCCATTTTATTAGGAAATAGATTCCGGTCTGGTTTTGGTCTTCAGTTGGCTCCAGACTATGAAAACATCGCCACACTCTCAAACGCTTCTTTTTTCACAGTTGTAGACAAAAACAAGCTTCATAAATTTCAATTACAGGTAAGAGTAACAGATGGGGGAACCTTCACAGTGAATTCCATCGCTAATAATATAAATGCAGATTGGAACAGTTACACTGTGAGCATAATTGAGGTTCAAGAGATAGCTGGTTTAAAATTGGACACAAATTCAGGTCTCCCAGCTGATTTCATAACTTTCACCAGTGAATAAAAATTATCTATCAATATAATATATATGGATAGACGTAAAAGTATATTCTATTGGAACCATGTGTCAGAAAAATTAACTGATGATCAAATATCTGAGTTAAAAGCATTGTACAAATTCTATCATAAGAAATACTGGTTTTTCAAAATGACTTACAAATATTTCAAAACAGCAGAACTTGCATGTAATATTGGATCTGCTTTATTGGTAGTAACAGGAACAGTAGTTGGTGGTGTAACACTAAACCCTATTCCTCTTGGGGTAATATCTGGTACTGGTATATTGCTTAAAACATATTCAGAGGCTAAAAATTACAAAAGAAAGATTGAGATGTGTAAATTCGCGTACACCTCATATGAAAAGGTTTTAACAGATTTGCGGTCGTTTATGAGAGGACTGGAGTATAATGACAAAGAATTTCTTGATTATGTCAAAATTCTCGATGATATAATCATTGATATGTGTCCGTTAACTGACAAATTTGAAAAGAAATATAATAAGGCATTCATCCAATAATAGATTTTATCTTATCACCGATAAGTGACATAATAGTTGTCCAATATTGATTGTAAAAAGCTAATGTTTTTTTCGATTTACTAATTGGGATTTGTTTGTAAGGTATTCCCATCATCTTGAATATCATTCTCATAATCAAATTAACGCTAATCATTCTTTTCCTAGTTCCATTAACTTCATTAAAAACCTTACCTATCTCAACATATATAGAATCAATCTTATTTTTCTGACTATTGGATAGTTCAATGCCGTACTTTTCTTGAATTTTTAATATATTATTATTGACATGATATTTTCTATTTTATACACTTTTTCTTATAAATCTATGTCTATTCTCATAGAAATCAACATATTCTTTTACATAAGTATATCCTTGTATGACTCCACAACTTCGACAAACTTGCATTCCATCAGTTGTTATAACCTCCTGATTATCACAGCATTCATCATCTTTCGGTTTTTTATTAGAATCTTCTATTTTTTCGTCACAAAAAGGACAAACAACTTCTGATTCTTTCAGGTAATCGTGAATATCTGAGTTACAATACATTCTATACTATTATATGATATTATATTTTTAAGTAATATTCATCCGATGGCAAACTGCGCTCGTACTCCCAACTATGAGATAATGCCAAATATATTTTCCATGAGATAATACCAAATAGATTTCCCATGAGATAATACCAAATAGATTTTCCATGAGATAATGCCATATAGATTTTTCCATGACATAATACCAAATAGATTTCCCATGAAATTGTGCCATATAGATTTCCCATGAAATTGTGCCAACATATGGTAAAGTAGTTATAGTTGGGGAGTTCAGAGCGGATTTTTGAAAAAATGCGCTCGTACTGTGAAGACCAAATAATATAAAAAACATATAGTATTCAAAAAACTGCGCTGTCAACCCCCTCATATAATGGTTGCCATATGATGGAAAGTAGTTATAGTTGGATGGGTATGAGCTCATTTTGAAAAAATGCGCTCGTACCCCCAACTATATAACTACTAATAACATGCACGAGATATAGTATTATAGAATGCGTTATGTTCCATTTCTTGAGGTTGGGTCTTCACAGGACCGTGTATAAGCAGGTTATGTGTATGTATGTGTGAGTCCAGCATTGCGATCTCGTCACCAGACATCAGTTCTCAAATTTGTGCCTTTGTTTCGTTGCATGACAAAAAAAATGCACTTTTCGGCAGCTAAAAGCAACTAATGGCAAGAAACATTTTGTATCATCCACAGTGTGCAAATTAAAGTGACCACTCAAATTTTACGTGATTTATGACAAAAAGTAATTAAAACCTACTCAGATCGATCCGAAAACAAAGCCAGTTATCCGAGATAAAGAGGTATTTATCTCGCCGGAAAGTGACTGGCTAGCTGTCAATTCTGTTGCATCGTTGACAGTGCGATCAAATTGTATTTCGTGTCTTGTATCACTGTATCACTCGGTGTAAAAGTATTGGCATAATTATGACTGCGGAATGCAATTTATACATTATATACTCTGCTCTATTTTAGGGGGTCAAAAACTGTCAACTTTTCAAGACAACATAATGAAAACAATGCCAGTACATAAAAACCGTGAATTTTTGTTTATCAATGTCTTTACATCACGCCATTGCCGTCTATATCCTTTGGGTCCAACCCAATTTTCCATCTGTCGATGATAAGCATTGAATGGATCGCTACTATCGGGGCATCGTTACTTTCAGGGATTTATTAGCTTCCTCCAATTTTTAACGTTCCACGTTTTAAGATTTATACTGATTTTCCGCCGTTCCGCGTTTTAGGATTTAGGGTGATTTTCCGCCGTTCCCCGTTTTAGGATATGGGGTGATTTTCCGCCGTTCCGCGTTTTAGGATTTAGGGTGATTTTCCGCCGTTCCGCGTTTTAGGATTTAGGGTGATTTTCCGCCGTTCCGCGTTTTAGGATTTAGGGTGTTTTTCCGCCGTTCCGTCATTCCGCCATTCCACCATTCCTCGTTTTAGGGTCGCCCCAAACATGGCCGCCGGAAATCAATGAAAACATCTGGAAGTGACTTCTGCTCTTCCAGCGATAACTTTTCTCTCGTGATCTACTATGCCACAACATTAATTTCTCTCCTAATGCTTTAACTGTCCAAACTGCTAAAAATCACAATAGGAGAGTCCTTTTTCGCACAGGAGAAAGTTTTGTCACGGACGCTGTGTTGGTGTCACGTCGGGTGAAAAGCCAGAAATTTTTTATATTCTGTATTTTCAAAACGAAAGACGCTACCGAGCTGAAAATCTGTGAAAAGATATATTTTTAAGTCATCTTCAACCTGGTGGGGATATAAAATCTGAAGACCTCGCGATTCATGATTTTAGAATTTTATGACGTCACGTGAAAACCAGCAATACAGGATAGCCCTTTCTTGTCGCTAGAAAACAACACGACGCTATGGAAAGTCATACAATAGCCTTTTGAGAATTAGAGATTGATCCTGGCAAAAGCAAGGATCGAAAATATCAACAGCCCAATTGCCAGAATACGGCCTCCCTGTGGCTGATATTAAACAACCAATAGAAAAACGTGAGATTTTTTAAACGGTCAGAACTGTATCAGCTACAGCATGAATTGAGTTAACACCCATCCATTCCTAGAGACTATCTTGGAGCAACTGACGAGACTCACGAAAGAGTCGAAACTGCAGTATTGCTTGAGAAATAACACAATAACACAAAGTGTTATTGTGTTAACACAATAACAGAAGTAACACAATGCATCCACGAGACTTAACCAGCATTTTAACTTCTGCAGACTTTATACTGTAGTAAACGGAGGATAAGGAAATCCAGACGGAGAAAAGTCAAACAATGTCATGACCTCTTTTAGTATAGCGCAGTTAGACTGCTTGAGATCTATCTGATATGTTGGACGCTAGTAACGCCATAAGACAAGGGAGATACAATGTTTTAGCTTTAAGAATTCTACTTCTATATATTTCAACCACAACCACGGAAGTGGAGTGCAAACGACAACACAAGAAGCCGTAGCTTTTATAAGATCAGCGGAAACTGCAACAGTTACAGAATAACTTGGATCCTTTAGAGTAAGACTAGACATGACATCCGTGATAAAGAAATATACACGTCTTGCAGAAAACCGCAAGCAAACATCAAATCACGTTCTTAAAAGAAATTAACGGATCCTTTCAGATAACATTACTTATTTAGAGGCTTCTAGAGATCTTGCAATCAAACTGAGCCCAAAAACCATACTAAGTGCCAACCAGCTAGCACACACGATGGCACTAAAAACGGCTCTAAGAACGTCTATTAAACCCTCCAAACACATCACAGCTTGAGACTTCCCTCTCTAATATTGCTGTTTGTAACGCAATACTGCCCAGCACTATCTGGTCTCAAACAGATACTAAGAGAGAAATGGAACCTTAAAAAAACCACCCACGGTTAAAAGAAATCGTCGAGGAGCCTCCTCTCTTATCGTACAGAAGAGGGAAATCTCTCAAAGGCATTCTAGTTAGAGTTAAGCTATAAAGGCTTAGAAAATACCACGTACGAACTGTACAGGAGTCGTGTTTGCCTGTGAACACCTTTTAAAACAATAAGTTGCACTTTCGTTCCTCCCAAAAGCCTTGAAGCCACTACCATCAGAGACCCATGATGTCTTACCCAACCCCCCAAATAACAAGGAGGACCCATGATGTCTTACCAACCCCCTCCCCCCACACTCAGAGACCCATGTATCTTGGCCACCCACACCCCCACCCCTCTACCATCAGAGATCTATCGTGTCTTTCCCGACCCCCCTTCCCACCTACCATCGGAGACTCATGGTGTCTTTTCCAGCCCTCCCACCTACCATTAGAGAACCATGATGTCTTTGCCGAGACCCCCCCCCCCCCTCACCTACACTCGGAGACCCATGGTGTCTTTCCCGCCCCCCCTACCATCAGAGACCCATGGTGTCTTTCCCGAACCCCCCACCTACCTTCCTTCTCCTGGTTGTCGTATCCCTCGTTATACAGTGAAACCTGTATTAAGCGTACACCCTTTATTAAGCGGACACCAGTTTGAGTCCCTAAATTTTCTTCCCATGTATTTAGCGGACACCTCTATTAGGCGGACGTGGACAGCAAAATCAAGCTATTTTGTTACCACAAACCTGCATTAAGAGGCCATCATTGTCCTTCGCGCCAATCCAATCCACCTATACTCACTAATTCCAAGAGTATGAAGCTCCCTCATCTCCCTGTTGACTTGTGACAGCTTGCTGATACTGAACATTGTTTTAGCACTCTAGGGGCCCGTTTCTCGAAACTCCCGATAACTTTTCGCGCCCTAAAACTATTTTAGGTGCACAAAATTCTCCAATAGCTATACAATTTTTGGATTATTGATTTTGAAAGCTAAATTTTAATTTTTATAATTTCGTAAGCATATCGCTAAGTTTGCACCAATAACTACCATTAGCTGATAGATAAATGAACTCGAAAAAAATACTTACCAGGCCTGGATAGTTATCGGGAGTTTCGAGAAACGGGCCCCAGGACCCGATTCTAGTCTTAGCCTTGGTACTCAGTGCTCCCATCATAGCAGCATCAGCCTCCTTTTGGCTTTCGCTGTTGCCGGTCATCCTAGTCCGCGTGGACTCCGAGTCCTCGGCTCCACCAGTAAACCAATGGTCTCTTGCTCCTGCTTCCATGACAATGCGTTTTCAACAGGGTGAGATTGTCAGCTTCAAGCTCAACCCCCAGCCTGGAGGGCCAGGAGACTGAGTTTAATCATGACTCTTTCTTTTAAGAAAGATTCTATTAGAATAGCCTGTCCAGCAAGGTTGAACCTGCCACGAGTATAGACTCTCGCTGGCATAGCCCATTAAGGTCATTGAGCCGCACAAGCCATCCCACCACGACAAGGTATCAGTCTCGAGAGACCGACAGCGTGCGGGTAAATGAAGGTGGAGATATAAGAGGTCATTAACTATTGTTTCGCAATTTATCAGAACCTGTATTAACAGGACACCTTGTATTAAGCGGACACTAGCGAGGGTCCCAAGGGTGTCCACCGGCTTCATACAGGTTTCACTGTACATGCTTTTAAGCAGATTGACGCTCTGTTGTCTAGATTAGTACGCCTTATCTCGAAATACCGTTTTTATGATGTTCACGTCAAGAGAAAAGTGGTCAATGACGACGAAATTTGTCTTAAATTACGATGTTCTCCAACATTCTATCGTACGGGGGGCAACATTGTTCTAATAAAGGACAAAACAGGACTGATAGCTTATTTTTTACATAGAGAGAGCATCAGTAAGCAGCGGCAAGTTAAAGCGTACGAACCTTCACATCAATCTCACTGTTACAAACCCCCGCTTACTCAGACATTTTCCGTCTGCCGGAAAGTTGGGAGGTCCACTGTAATGCATGTAATTTGTTGTTGCTGTTGTTGTAGTAGTATATCCGGGATTAAACAAATACCACCTGATTGTCAGAGGTTTATTTCCGAATTTTAAAGTTCCCACAATAATAATAACAAGCTCCCTTTGCTCGCTTGTTATTATTATTGTGGGAGCTTTAAAATTCGGAAATAAACCTCTGACAATCAGGAAGTATTTGTTTAATCCCGGATATACTACTTGCTAAAATAAACCGCCCAGCATAAAATATTTTCAATTAAAGACTTACAAATAAGTGTTATACCCGAGTTGAAATGACTGCACAAAACATAAACCTTGAAGAGCTATTGAAAGAACTTGATCCAGAAACGTTACAAGCTTTAGAGCAATTACTTGCAGAGGACGCTCCTGCTGTTCGAAAAACTATTAAAAACATTTTGGATGAACCAATTTCTGAGAAAGTGGAAAAGAAACCATTAATTCCAAAAACATATCAACCAACTGCTCCTCCTCGTAGAAGGGGGAGAAAAACACAAGAAAGTTTGAGAAAGTTTGATCCAATTTCTCGGGAAACCATCCGAAATATTACAAATTATCAGAGCGAAATTCTTGATTTATATGACATTACCGAATATGAGGGAGAAGAATCAGAAGGGCGCCGTTTCAAAAGATGGCGTATTATTCAAGATCTTGAAAAAGATCTTACACCCGATTTTATGACAAAAATAAGAGAGAAAGTAAACACATCGTTCTACGCAAGACATATTTTTTCAAATCAGCTACGCAACATTGAAGATGGAACGGTTATTGTTTATTACATTAACAAAGGCTCACCATGGCTTAATAATTTTTCTGATGCGGAAAAATGGTTAAGTGAGCGGGAGAAGGTACGTCTGGACTCTGACAACATTGAAAGACCGAACACAAAATGGGTGTTTGAAGCTTACTTTAATGCTGATGCAAAAGTCGTTCTTGATCGTCAGCCCCTTTTAGGAACGGGACCATTACCAGATTGGTTGCGTAACCTTTCACATAGTCGTAATATGATAGCTTTAGACACTTACAGAGACAATTTATGTCTTTGGCGATGTATTGCGGTACACCGAGGTTCAAGACCAGATCGAAGTACAACGGCAGCACGGGAACTTGCAAAGGGTTTCTTCAACCTCAAAGCTATTCCACAAAACTGCCGACGAACATCTTTAGATGAACTTGATAAGGTTGAAAAATACCTTAATGAAAAACAAATAATAAAGGATTGGATGGGTATTCGTGTATATCGGCCTGAACGTTTGAAGGATGGTGAAGTGGTTTGGCATCTTTGGAGGAAACCACCAGCCAAATTAACAAATATTTTGACAATTGGAATTTATGAAGGGCATGCTTTCATTATAAAAGATATATCAAAACTTGCAAAAATTTACGCATGTGTTCATTGTCATTCAAGATTTACACAAGCTTGCCACCTTCAAAGGCATTTCGAAAGGTGTTCCCAAGGAAAGACGGTGATTGAATGTCCGGCTGAAAAAGTTGAACTACCACAAACATCTTTTGAGAAAGCCTTTTATCCAAAACATTCATCTTCTCCAGAATCTCTTCGTTGGCTTGAAAAAGAAGCAGCAATTCGTAAAATACACATTCACCACGCAACTTGCGGACACGGGGGTGAAAGATGGGTTCCAATTAAAAACGCTGCTTATAGACATCTAAATGAAAAAGGTGTTGTGCGCGTTCCTGTAGACGGTTATAACCATGAAACGAAGACTGTTTATCAATATCATGGGTGTTATTGGCATGGTTGCCGAAAATGTTTTCCAAATGATCGAAATAAAATAATTACTCATTACGGTCAAACACGAGAAGATAGATATGAAAGCAACTGTTGAACGTACACAAAATCTTCGAGCTGCTGGATATAATGTAATCGAAGCATGGTCTTGTGAAGTTGGAAAAATAAATATAAATTTACCAAAACCTCAAACGCAAAGTTATCCACATGCAATTATATATGACTTTGAAGCATACGGAGATAAAAATCAAAGAAAAGAACCAACAAAAACGTTAATTATCGAAAATGAACATGTACCAGCTTCTGTTAGCCTTGTCGATACTTTAGAAAGAGAACCAACTCATATTTGTGAAAGAGACCCTGCGGTTTTGGTTAAAAAGTTTATGGAAGAACTTGAAAGGCGTGAAGAAAACATAAGGGAACAAGTAAGAGCAGCCGTCAAACCTGACGATATGAATATGCTTATAAAAACGCAGCGTTTGAAAACAGAAGAATGGTGTAATCAGGTGCCAGTTCTTGGGTTTAACTCTGGGAAATATGATTTGAATCTTATCAGAAAACATTTTGCAGAACTTGTAGCTGATACAGCAGATGGAGTAAGAGTTGCAAAAAATGGAAACAAAATTATGTACATTTTGACTAAAAATTCTCGTTTTCTCGATATCATAAACTATTTAGGACCAGGCACAAGTTTTGGAAAATGGGTGAAAGCCTACGAATGTGAAAGTGAAAAATCTTGGTTTCCATACGAATGGTTTGACAGTATTGAAAAGCTTGATTTCAAAGGGCTTCCTGACTATGAACATTGGTATTCAAAATTAAAAGGGTGTTATATTCTCACAAAAACAGAATTGGAGAGTTGTAAAAAGTTGTTTGAAGAAAAAGGGATGAAAACTTTCAAAGATTGGCTGCGTTACTACAATAATCATGATGTAGTGCCTGGCCTCGAGGCGTTGGAAAAGATGCGTGCATTCTACAGCGATAAAGGAATCGATATTTTTAAAGATGCTGTAAGTATTCCAGGTGTTAGTTTACATTATTTACTTCGTGGATGTGTTGAGAGGGGTGCAGATCTTTACAGCCCTTGCGAAGAAGCGTATAATATGTTAAAAGAAGCTGTTGTTGGAGGGCCGAGCCTTGTTTTCACAAGATATCATGAAGTTGGAGTAACCAAGATAAGGTCCCATCGAATAGCAGAACCTCGTTTTTGTAAAAATATAGTGGGTTATGACGCCAACGCTTTGTATTTGTCAACTATGCTTAGAGACATGCCTTGTGGAAAAGGAAAGGTCGTGCATTACAATTACGAAGCCGCTGCTCACATACTAACACAAACGCTCAAAGAAGAAAAATGGTTTGGATTTGCAGAAGTTGATATAGAGATCCCAAAGCACTTATACCCAAAGTTTGAGGAAATGTGTCCGTTCTTTTACAACAAAGAGGTTCCTGTTGAAGCTGTGCCGCAACATATGCTTGACTATCTTAAACACACAAAAAGGAACCGCGGAGACGGAAAAAAGTTAGTGGGGGCATTGTCTGCAAAAAAGATATTATTGTACGCACCTCTTCTTAGATGGTATCTTGAACATGGAGCAGTGATTACAAATGTTTATCGGACTATTGATTACAAACCAACAAAAATATTTACTTGGTTTGTGGATCAAGTGACTGAAGCTCGTAGAACTGGAGATAAAGAAAAAAGCAAGGCGCTGCTGGCTGAGGTATTCAAACTGTTAGGAAATAGTGGGTATGGAAAGCTCATCGAAGCCTTGGAGAGGCAAACAAACACAATTTACACAAAAAAAGAAAAGATTGTCGACCAAGCTTTACGAAGCGCATTTTTTAGTGATCTTGATGAGATCGGGCAGGCGTATGAGCTGGAAAGCCGAAAGCCTCGGATCACAATCAGAAGACCATTTCAGGTTGGAATTGCTGTATATCAATTGGCAAAACTTCGAATGCTTGAATTCTATTATGATTTTCTTGACAGATATTTTGACAGAAAAGATTTCGAATTGATTCAGATGGACACAGACAGCAATTGTATGGCAATAAGCGCAGAAAAGTTGGAAGACATAGTCAAACCAGATTTAAAAGAAGAATTTGAGGTAAAAAAGAAAAATTGGTTAGCTTGGAATAAATGGAGCAGTAGAACACCAGGACTTTTTAAACTTGAATTTCAAGGAATAAGAATGATTGCTCTTTCTTCGAAATGTTATTTCGGTGAAGAACATGATTGTAAAAAAAATAAATTAAGCACAAAAGGGGTATCAAAGAAACAAAACGAGATAACGTGGCAGCGTTTTAAAAAAGCTTTGGAAGGCAGCAAGGACATAGCAACTAATAGAGGTTTCAGGATGCGGGATGGACAAATAGTCACTTACGAACAGCAGAAGCTGGGGTTGAGCGCTTACTACGACAAACGATGGGTATTGGAAGACGGTATTCACACAGAACCGATCGAGCTTCATTGTTAATTTTCTGGTGGTTGTTGTGTATCTGGAGGGACAACCAAAAGCTCTTCGCGGACAAACCAACGTTTTGGTCCGTCAAATAAATAATAGATAACCGGTACGTCCGGTTTTATCATAATCTTTTCAATCTCGTAAACATTCAAAGACCAGATTGGGTCGGTAGCTCTTCGTCGACCACCTTCAAGTTCACCGGGTTGATAGAGATAGCGAACACTCAAACCGGAGGGGAGCTTTTTTTCGTTTACACCAACAGGTCTCAAATAAGGTGTTGAGGGTTTGGATGAAACAGTTTTCTTTTTGATGGCATCAACAGGTTTTTGACCAGTCAGTCGAGTGACTTCCTTATTCAAAGCTGAAATAACAGCGGGCAGTCGAGCCACCCATTCAGTCGATCTTTTGTCTTCTGGAAGGCGCATTTCAACTCCATATTGGTGTCCAAACAGTCGTTCAACCAGTGTGCGGTTGAATCTTTCAACGATAGCTTGATCACGGTGAATATCCACACGACCACGTCTAACCTCGACATTATGTTTTGAAAGCAGTTGATTCACAGCACCCATAAACTCACGACCAGGATCGACCTGAAGCAGTTTCGGCCACTTCAAAGGACCACGACTATAAATCCGTTCCAGAGCAGCTGCAACTTCTTTAGCCTCTTTTGTGGTCAACGGTTCGGCCTCTTTGTATCGAGAGGCCACATCAACCACTGTGAGGGCATATTTAAAAGTTTTACGGGAGCGTGGAGGGCGATCGTGTGGGAGATACAGAAGATCGGCTTGGTGAACTTTGTTTGGAACAGGAACATCAAATTTCGGTCTTGGAATGTACCGTGGGGCTGGTAAACAAACCTGCCAAAGAGCTTGCTTAATCAACCAGTTTTGAGCCACATCTTCCGAAACTTTCGCTGCCTGGGCTAATTTCTTAATTGCTGCAAACCCTTTCCAATACCCTTGCGGGCTGTAATAAATTTTTGACAATTTATTGAAAATACGGGAGCTCATTGTAAACTATACACAATAAAAAATGGACGACCCGTTTGGTTGTTTGCAAGGTGAGAAAATTTCGCCGAAAATGATTAAAGAAATGTTGCAAAAAAAAAATGAAATAAACCTGTTATCAAAAAAGATTGATCGTTGTCCTTCATGCGATGAGCAATTAATTTATGTGGTGAATGAGTTCTGTCATGCATGCAAAAAATGTGGTAGAGTAATTGAATGTGATGATTATAAATATTTTGAAGAAGAAAATTGGAGAAGAAGTTCCACTGCTCTTCCAGATAATAATGATTATTTAAAAAATGTTTTACGGAAATGTGACATTCACCAAATGTTTTCTTCCAAAGAGGTAGATTTTCTTGGTAAAATTATTGCTCAATTTAAGGATGTAACCAGCAAATCAGTGAACTACACCTGTTTTCTGTACAATTATTTTGAAAAGGTACCTTCTGAATGCTGGTCCAACAAAAAAGAAATCTTGAAAACTATTTATTGTCACCACCTTCCAAAAGACTTAGAAAGAATTTGGATTGCAAAACAGGAGTTTGATAAATGGTGGTTGAAAGCCAATCAAGGTTCTTCATAAACATTTTCATATTTGCCTGTTTTTGGATTTTTTACCAAACGCATGACAGTACCCTTTTTCGGATGAGTCCAAAATTTCTTGCTTGTGACACCAGTTGGTCCTGTGAAAGCATTTTTCGCAATATCACCTGACCAATACCGATCGAAAACATGTTTTGTGGAAGGAATCATTTTTTTGGTCAAAGTTTCAGCAAATTTCGCTACTTCCAATGGTTTATCCAAAGCACCAGTTCCTTTTTGTTTTTTTTAACCCAACCCTAACTTTTGTTTAGCATTGATTGCATTTCTTGCAGCCGCATGGCCCCACTGCCTCTGTTTGTAAGGAACTGCGTCAAGAGACAACCATTTTTTTATCCGCTTTGTTTTTACATTTTTTGAGATTTTCACCATATTTTCTTTCACAGTTGGAACAAACATCATAATCAACATCATGTTGCATTGCAATCGCATCTGTAGCACCTGTGGGTTGTTGATATATTTCAAGAATTTCACCCGTTTCTGGATTGAATTTAACCTGCTTTTCAAGAGGATTGTATGGCCCTGTGAAATTATGTCCTAGCAATGTCCAACCTTTTTTTGGTTTCGGAAATTTTCCAATTGCAGCATGTATATCAAATCCGGCGCCATCCAAATCAGGTCTGTCAGTTTTGTAACGTTGGTTTGGTCGAACTTTAGTTGAAAGTTGATCAAACATTTCACTTCCAACTTTTTGAATAACAGGGCGGGCTTTGTCAAGAGTGTAATTTATTGCTTTCTTTTGCAATTTAGGGTCTCTCATTGCTTCAGAAGCGTAATATCTTCCAGCTTCAACACTTTTTTTCGCAAGATATGGGATTCCTTTTGTAATTGCAAGATCACCAACTGCCATAGCAACGTCACCGAATATTCCACTGCCCTCCGCAAGGGAGGGCTCACTCAGTTTCCCGGCAAGAAACCAGCGGATTTCATTTTTCCACAACTTGCGCATTTTACTAACAAGACTCTTCTATTTCTTTTTTTTGTTGTAACAACTTTTTCACTCCCAGGTACATTTGGTGTGTGCCTTTTTTCTTTCACACAGTACACTTTTTCCATTTTTATATAGTTATGAAAAATAATTTTTCACTATTTCCTCATTTTGAAGTAAATCGTTGGAGAACATTTCCAAAATATCGGCAAAACTTGTGCCTTTATTTCTTTCGTTTAAAAAGAGAAGGCAGTAGTAACCACATCTCACACTTTGTTCCCATTGAATTTGGTTGTCATTTCTGAAAAAATGTTTCATCCCATGCATTGACATCTCTTGTTCCCATTCCAAAGGTGGTGGAAGCCCAAATGAATCGAAATACTCGTAAAGACCTTTTCCTTTTGGCCAACAACATACCCAGTGAGTTCCCAAACTTCCAAAATCATCCAAGTTTATAATGCATGGGGAATGAAAATAGGGTTTTTTTTCGTTTCTGCTAAAAATGCCTTTGATGGGTATTCGTAAAAAGTTGCACTATTTTCTCAGGTCAATGTTGGAAAGAGGTTTATCTTCAAATTTCAGTTTTTTTTTAAACGATAATAATCCTCCCAAGTTCCATAAAAAGGTGGAGGTTGAATTTGCATCCCTTTACCTTTTGGTATTCCTGGTGATCGTCTTGTTCGTGGTGGTGGTGGTGGTGGTGGTGGTGGTGGTGGTGGTGGTTGCGTTTGCATACCTTTTCCAATTATTTTTCTGACCAAATCAAGGGCCAAAGGTATTCCGATAGACGCCAGCATGCCAAGGAAACCGCCGTATTGTGCGCCGCCTCCTTTCACCAAACCTTTTCCAACAAGATAATGTTTTGCCGCCTTTTTCTGAGCAGGAGTCATTCGCTGAACAAGTTTATAAAGCTCAATTTCTCTTGGTCCAAAACCATTACCAAATATCTTTTTCAGCACCTTTTCAGCGCCAAAACTCAAACCTGCACTTGCTAATGCTCCAAGAGCTGGCTTTATCAAAGGTTTTGCCAAACCAAACACAGCAGAAAACAAATTTCCACCACGCTGCGCAGTGTTCTGAAGCTGTGTCTGGCTATTTTTTATTACCATTCCTTTCCCTGCCGCCGATCTTTTTTTCAATCGCTTGATTTGAGTTTCAGTGAGAAAAAGTTCGTCACCACGCCCAATTTGGTCTGGTTTGACTTTCAGACCAACAGGCATCTTTGTTACATAAGCTTTTTGAAGTGTCTTTTTCTGACCATCAGTCAGTGCGATTTTGAATGGATGATAAGTGCTCATTGTTTGTATATTATATTCAGAATCTTTTTTGAATTTTTCATTTTGTTTAGACGGCGACAAGCTCATTACCAATTTGCTTCAGCACGAATTCTTCTTCATTCAAAACCAAAGCGAAGATAATATAATCTTGAGCGTTAGCGACTTCATTAAGTCTGTAATGGAATTCAAGCTTTTTCGGGTCGCCTGTCACACTTTCTTCAGTGTTTCGTAGATCAAAATAGATAATTGGGTATAACTTCTCAAAATTTGAAAGCTGCAGCTGAACGCCGGTGTTGTAGTCGTTTTTTCTGTGTCGGAAATTGATCAAATCATTCAAAATTCTTATTTTAAAATCATGGTCATAATCAAGCTCAGGGTAAAATTTTGTACCGTAATGAAGGCGGCAAGTGTCCAATCTTGCTGAGTCATCACCATCGATATCAAATGTGTCAAAGATGTAAGGGTTGTACCTGTAATCATTTTGTTTCCGACTTTGTTGAATGAAAACAAAAACATGCTTGGGGTTTTTTACCCCCGGTGTAATTAACCACATACCATTCGCATCCCTTCGGATGCTGCTTTTATGCAAAGTTCCATTCAGTATTTCCATTGGGTTGGTTTCAAGAAATTTTCATTAGCCAGTTTTTGTCCTTGACCAGTAAAATGCAATTGGGGGGCCCACAACTCAAATTTACGAACAACAATTCTTCTTAGATCTGTGTTATTGTTTTGAAAAATCATTTCTTGGTCGTCTTGAAGTTGAATTTCAAAAGTAAGTTCCATTGGTGGCAGCAATTTATCGGAAAGACCTTCGAAGAAAGAATATCTGTTTAAAGGGATAATAGTCTGAACCATTAAACCTCCCTGTGATAGAAGCGCCCTTGCCCGCATGCCGACGTTTGTCGCATTACCATCAGTGTCTGTGGTAGCGTCAGAGTCAAGATACCAAAATTGGTTTTTTGCCACGCTTCTTGAATAATCGTCTGAAAAATCAAGCAGATTTTTTTATGAAAACACCTTTGTGAATATCGTTTGCCTCGTACAATTTTTTCCCTGATGAAATTACTTTCAAACTTTTGATCAATGAAAAAGAACCGTTAATAGGAGCTGATTGAGTGTCATTAACAACGTTACCTCCGTTTGCTTTTGCTTCAAACTTGAAATCAACTCGAAAATAAGCGTTGTACCAGTCATAAAAATTGTCCCGGTCTCTTACAGTAAATTTGTTGCCCGTCTTTGTTTGAAATTGGTTATTTTCAGGGAAGGTGAGTGGGGTGTTTAAATTAATTTGAACTCATTTTGTCTCTTCGAGGTATGGTTTACTTCTGAACATGTTGCAAGTGCTTATTATATTTATAGAAAAAAATTTTTTTATTAATTTTCCTTTGCCAAAATTTGATTTAATTTCACAATAGGGTCTGATTTTTTTGGTGCTGGGTTTTGCAAAATATTTGCAAGTTTCTTTTTTGCGCCTTGTGACAACGGTTTTTGTTTTTTCTCTCTTGCAGCAATTTTCGTATTAGTTTTGAACCTTTTTCATCAGCAAATTCACCAACTTTCTGACCCACTTTTTCAGCGATTGTTTTTGTGACTTTTTCAGCGGTTTTTTTTGCAACATTCTTTACATTGTTTTTGAGTACTTTACCAATTGTCATGAAGGTGTCACGGATCACACCCGACCCTTTGTGTTTATATCGATACCTCCCGGTTTTTTCATCAAAGTATCTTGCCCACTCGCTTGGATGATACATGATTGTATATTATACCAACAAAAAAACTTTAATCTTTTTCAATTATTAAGCTTATTGCAATGTCTGTCCCGTTAAGATCCAGGATATTGTTTCTTCCGTCTGTCACCCAAACTCTTATTGCATTTATATTACTTTTATTAACAGGCTGCCACTCAAGTCGACGTGGCTCTTTTCGAAATGGATAGCTAACCTGAAGATCTGATGTTGAGAAACTGTATAACACATCGCTTGGAACATTGTTTGTTCGGCGTGAGATAAGATCGCAATGTAAATATACCCAATCAACACCTCTTGTGATATTTGGAACTATCCTTCCGACAACATCCCCACTCAAGGTACTTTTACCATAACCAAGCAATTCACCAAAATTTCCTTGAGACAAGTCAAGCTCATAATCGTTATGTATCAAAGTCACAACCCTATAAATTGACATATCGAAGTATATTGTGAAAATGTAATCACTGTCTTTCTTTGCTGGATCTACTCTACCGGTGTGTTTTTGAACAAAAGTGTTGATTCTTTTGTAATCATACATTCCATTCGGAAAAGTTAAAGTTTTCCACACTTGTTCTGTTTTTTTCTTCCATCTAATTTTATTGTTATCATAACGAGAATCGATATTATTCCATGAGTAACTCATTGTAATAAGTCTGTTCAACGCTGCTTTATAGTTTCCTTTATCCAATTCGATCGGTGGATAAAAATTTACTGTGAAATCATGTGAAACATTCCGTTCTCCACCTCTTTCTTGTTTTGCAAGGCTCGAGTCAAGCAGTATGTCAAAGCTCATTATTGTTTTATATAAAAGAAATAATTTTTTTCTTTTGATTTTCATTTATTCTTCCAAGTTCCACAAGCGTATCAAGCAGATTAAGTATCTTTTTTTTAAGTTTTATCGAGCTGTTTCCTGCTTTTATTGATGCAAAACTCAAATTAAGTTGGTTAATCAATTTTTCAGCTTCATCATCATAGAAGCCACTTCCTTCGGTTTCCCAATCCTGTTCAGAAAAGTCATCTTCATTGTCAGAAAGTTCAATAGCGGGTCTTCGGCTTGTGACAGCTTTTTCAAGAGGAGTTTGGGTTGTTTCTCTTTTTTTTGGTTTTGGAGTGGACTTAAGTCTCTGTTTCCCCTCCTGTAACCGTTTCGAAAGAGGTTGGGTTCCCCTTCTTTTATAGATCTCATCTCTCATTTTTTCGAGTTCCGCAATGGTTTTACCTTTCAAACCTAATTTCGATTTTCCTACTTTGTAGTTGGGATCATTTCCGTATTTCGTGATCAGTTGATTGACCGTTTGCAACAAGATTGCTTCACTTGGATATTTTAGCTCAACCGGTCCCGGCATCCCCCACTCTTTACGTGTGGATGCTTCTTCCATCAGCGGTGGGGGTGGTAGTGGTAAATCATCACCATCAAATTCTTGATAAGGTGGTGGTGGTGGTGGTGTTGGTGGTGGTGATGGTTCTGGTGATGGTACATCCGGTCTGAATTCGTAATCAAATGGGTTGTTTTCGTCAAATTCATCCATTGTGTAATCAGGAACTTCCTGCTCCTCTTCTTCCTCTTCTTCCACAGTGGTGCTGCTCTTTTCATCAAGCCTTTTTGTGATTGGTTTAAAAAGCTCTTCTCCTGAAAGCTGACCAAACTCTTTGTTAATTTTATCCATTTTGAATTTTTGGTGAATTTCTTCTGTTTGCTGATCCAACACCGTTTTTTCGTCAGCCAACTGACGCCATTTTTTCACTGACATATTTCCAGCGTAAATATATAGAAGCGAAAAAAAAATGAAGATTCCAAATTATGACCCAGGTTCTTCCGAGAGTAACTACAAGCAAGGTCACCCTTGTATGCCAGCAGATGTTTTTCGGATGTTAATTTGTGGACCCAGTAATTCTGGTAAAACAAACACATTACTGCATATGCTTTATGAGTTGTTAGAGTATGATAAAATTTACCTCTTCTCAAAAAACCTGCACCAGAACAAATACCAGGATCTTTTGCAGGATTTTGCTGAAAAATACAACCCCAAGCTTGGTTATGATATTATCGAGGCTTACGGAGATGAAATCATTCCGCTCGAAGAACTTCGGGCGGACAACCAAAAAATAGTTATTTTTGATGATCTTGTTTGCGAAAAAAAACGAAAACGATATCATTAATTATTTTATCAACGGGCGGCACAAAAACTGCTGCGTTATTTACCTCACTCAAACTTTTTACAGGGTGCCGAAAAACATCCGTGATAACTGCAGCCATTTTTGTATTTTCAGATTTCTTCCAAGAGAAAACAACGAATTGCAGACGAGATAGGTGTGGATCATGACGCTTTAAATCGCGCCACCGATAAAAAATATTCTTTCTTTTACTATGACAAACCTCAGAAATTAATGAAAAAAAATTTTGATGAAGATATATAATGGGGTATATTAACAGCCAAATAGGTGGAACTAGCCATACAACGATGAGTGAAAGTGGAAAAGTTGGTCCTCCTGGCCCAGGGGGCCCTCCTGGCCCTGAGGGTCCTCCTGGACCGAAGGGTGATAAAGGCCCTATAGGACAACAGGGTCCTAACGGTCCAAGAGGAGAAAAAGGGCCTGCTGGACCACAAGGTCAGGAGGGGGCACAAGGACCACGTGGTTTAAAAGGTGACAAGGGCGATAAGGGCGACAAGGGCGACAAGGGTGATAAAGGAGAAAAAGGTGATCCTGGATCTCAGGGTAGTGTCAGCGGTTCTGCTGATATTGACATGCAAAATAAGTACAGTATCTTGCGATTGAAAAGCAACCCATATCCTGTCCGCGGCGATTTGACGAAGGCAATAAGCTATCAAGACACGAGAAATATCTTTCTTTCAAAAAAAGAGGGTGGAAAAATGGAAGCAAGCATTGATATGAACAATAATACAATTTATAACGTAAAAGACCCAGTACAAGCAGATCAAGCCACAAACAAAAAATATGTCGATAATCAACTTGAAAAAAAACTGGATAAAGGAGCTGATATTGATATGAAAAATAAATCAATTATCAATCTTAATCTTCCATCAAACCAAAGAGACGCCGCATGTGTCGAGTTTGTTAACAACAGAATTGATGACATGACACAAAAAAAGTTTCTCAAAGTTGATGGCACAACAAGTATGTCTGGAGACTTGAATTTAAACAATAATAAAATCATTAACTTACAAACCGATTACAGAAATTCGAAATCCGCAGTTAATGTTGATTTTGTGCAAGAGGAAATATCAGATTTGAGAGATCTTGTCATTCAAAAAATTCGTGAATCTCAGATCAATAACTCAGGACAAAAAAGGGACGCCTTCAGATACTTGATGGAAGACACTGATGAATCTTCGAGTGAAAACAATATTGAGGTTTTGGGTATTGTTGATTTTCCCAATTCTCCTGATCAAATTAATAAAAAAGCTTACCAACTTAAACTCTTATTTGAAAAAGGCTCGCCCAACCAGTACCGGTCACGCCTCGGTTTTAACTTATATAAACTTCCGGTCGGATATTACACAATGGTGGTTGAATGGTTTCCTCCGGAAATGAATATGATAAGTGTAACAGCTCAAGGAACAACGATTTCAATTGCTGATGAAACAACCAAAACATTCGAGAAGTACACCAAAACAGTTATCCACTTTCACAGATGGGGTAGCTCACCCCCACAACACCTTTATCTTGATCTGCACGGTACAGTTAGTAATCCATCGTTTTTAACAATTGGTTATTTAATTGTCTATGGTGTTAAAGAAACAATTTGAAATGTTGACCCAAGTGTCTATGACACCGCTTTTGTTATTGAAAACGGGAAAATGGTTATGCAAACAGATTTGTCTTTAAACGGACACAATTTGAGTGGTTCCGTTCATTTCTTACATGGGTTTTTAAATACGAAAAATAGTAACAGATTTTTATTAAATGGTTGTGAAGAAATAATAATGAATCAGAATGATAAGATATTAAAAATAAAAGTAATGTATATAAAAAACAAAAAACAATATAGACCTATTTCCCTTCAAATGCATTTGTCATTTCAACATCCTAGTTTTGTAGGAATAAGTGCTAGTTCTGTTGAAATATTTAATTCAACCGAAACAACAAAAACACAAACAATTAATATTAATCATATATTTAAGTCTTGTTGTTCAATATTTTTTGAACTGAATTTTAGTATGAAAGATGAAAAACTCTTAATGTTACTTGAATATCTTACACAATAAATATTTTTACATTTATTATATAGCACAATGCGGGACATTTTCGAATTCAACCATATCGACCAAACACTTTCAGCAGAGAAGGTTATACTTCTGAAAGATTTATATACTCATTGCCACAAGAAACATTATGGATATGAAAAGTTGCACCGCGGTTTTCGAAGAAAAAATTTTGTTTGTAATCTTTCAGCTGGCAAGTTAATAATTAGTGCCGCAATAGCCGGAGGAATAACACTGAACCCTGCTGTCATGGCAACTTTAACCGGTGTTGGACTTCTTTTGAAAGCAGTCGCAAGCATTAAGAATTATGATAAAAAAATGGAACGAGCAAATTTGGCCCGTATCGAATACCAGAAAATCCTTGACGAGATTCGCTTTTACCTCCGAGGCGAAGATTTCGACGAGAAGGTCTTTCTTGATAGCTTGAAAATGAAAGATAATTTCATCACTGATCATTGTATGGAGATTCCGCTTTCTGTTCAAAGAAAGTACGATAAAAAATTCGCTCAATTGTAGATTTTTAAAGTAATTATAGACGCCAAACAAAATGATTTCACTTTTTGCAATTATCTGGCATTGGGTTTCTGAACTTCTCACTCCTCTTGATATCAGACAAATACGATACATTACTCGTGAGTGTGTTTCAAAAATAATGTCGCCAAATCATGAATGTTCTTCGAAAAAAATAAAATTATCAACTCGTGATGAAGACGGTTACCCAATTTCAGGCTATGATGTTGTTCCATAATACAACACTCTTCACAAAGTTGACAACTTCACCAACAGAGTCACAATAAAATTAAAAGTTTTTGAAAAAAAAAAAAAATTTGTATGCCGAGTTTTGTTGATTGAAAGCCGGAAGAAACAAACAGACTGTTAGACAAAAAAAATAAAAGAATAATGGACTTGCGTTGCTTCTACTTCGTGGATTGTTTCCTCAAAAAACTGCAAGAAAAGTACGAAGTAATAGATGAAGGAATAGAAGTCTTCTGCGTGTTATTCAAAGAAAAGCTGGAAGAGTACACAAAACAAGTATTCGATGGAGAGGATATACAAGAGATAAGTAAAATTACTGAAGAATACGCGGAGATTGGTGTCGAAAATTTTTACACAAATCTGGAAGGGATGTGTTTTGATGAAATAGTGTTCAGAGCAACATACGAGCAAGAATTCAAGGAAAATGTTGAAAAAATTCTTGATCTGAAAAACTGGATGGAAAAATTTGAATGAATAAGCAAGAAAAAAAGGCGAAAAAAAATAAGCCGTGGCTTTCCGCAGAGGAACGCCAAGCTTTATTTTTTTTATCAAATCGCACAAACAAACCAAATAAAATGATAAGCAGCAACAGCAAGAGCAGCAGCGCCGCCCATTTCCGATCAAGATGTAGTGCCATAATAAAACAGATAAATTTACATACCACACTTCAATGCATTAAAAACATAGCCGGTGGTCGCGGGACTTTCCCTTGGAAATGAGTCATCACATTATCAAAGTTATGTAAATAGAATCATCTAGAACGATCTATATGCTTGAAACACTAAACGAAAAAAATAAAGAGCAGCTATATGTGTATGAACAATAAAAGAAACAATGAAATTAATAATAAAATGGAACCGCATGTAATAAAATGTCTTCTAACGCAAATGTGTGAATTCTTAAAACAAACAAATCAAGAAGAAGATTTTATAAAAATGTTGAAAAAAAACTTTGAAAATGAAGAACCGACTGAAGAGGAAATATGTTTGGTTAAGCTTACTCTTGAACAGTTGCGAAATTTGTCCGATGAGCTTGCTTAAAAAAGAAGCGAAAAAAAAATAAACTGTAAACTTCTCAACAAAGAAGCTGAGAAACATCCAGTTCAACTCTGTAACGAACATTCTTGATCTTTCGAACATGACTTCACATCTAAATCTGTTTTTCTTTCATCATTGCCGGGACTTTCCCGAAATGTATCACGCGCCGTTTTCACAAAGCCTCAACTGGTTGTAACTGGTTGTAACTGGTTGTAACTGAACGACTATAAAAGACTGGCATCACCCCATTTTATATCATTTGGAAACAAACATGGAATGAAACGACTCTCGCGATTTGAATCTTTAAGATATTGAAACCACTGATCAATAGAATCAAACTTCAGGCATCTCCGAGAAGCAGAAGGCAATACTTCAAATGTATATCAGTTATCGTGATGAAATGAAAACATTTTCTTGAAAACTTACGTTACAAAATTGAAGCCGAAAGACCACCGACAGCAAGTGAGTATTTCAAAAACCTACATCAATTCTCGCAAATCCGTAAAGTTTTGCAAGTGCCTGAATACCAATCCAATTGGCAACAAGTTGTTCAAACACGAAAAACTGTGTCTGGATTCAGTTAACCAAGAAACCGTAACTTTGGAAATTTTCAAGACTGATGTTTAATCTCCTTTGAAGCCGTGGTCATTAATGACCACCGTTGTCAAGAGACAAAATTTCCTTGGAAACCGCGGTCATAAAATGACCGCCGTTGTCAAGAGGCTTCATTTCCTTGGAAACCGCGGTCATAAAATGACCGCCGTTGTCAAGAGGCTGAATCTCCTTGGAAACCGCGGTCATTTTTTCTCTGACAAAGAAGAATGGCAAACAGAAGAAGGTTTTGAAATTGTTGAAATTTTCAAATGGAGAGATATTTCTGATGGAATATACAGAATACTAAACGTTACACACCGAAAAGGCAAATCTGGGGATTCAGCTATTTTAACTTTAAAATCAAAAGATAGTGATGATTTTCGTGTATGGGCCCCAAAACGTCTTTTTGAATATCTTATATATTATCCTTATCGATTTGTTAAAAAAATGGGTGTAAAAATGTCTGATGAAGGAAATGAATATTTTGTTTATAGATTAAAAAAATAAATTAATGATTATGATAATCTTCTTCAAACATATCAGTGCAAAACTTAATTAGGGTTAAATCAATTATATCGGGTACAGAAATGGTTATTTCATGTAAGATTTCTTCTTGTTTATAACAAGGGTAACAACACCCTCCCTGACAACAGTGCATATAAGCTATACACACTATAATATGCACAAGCCGCTCCATTTCAGGACAAAAAGGTTGTATTAAAAGCTCGTTGTGAACCAGGTTCCAACCCAAAGCCTCTCGCTCTTTCAGTTTTATGGCGAGGTAATGTTTATAAATAATCTCACGTAACTCTGGTGGTAGGTTTTGAATTGCTTCCGTTATTTGACAGGTGTTGAATCTGGTTGCCATCAAATTTAACTCACAAATATCTAATCAGATTAAAAAAAAATTCATTCGTATTCGATTATGTTTCGTTTTTTTTTTTAATTGGTGGTTGGAATTCTTCACAAACAAAGCACACCGAGGTCAACCAATTTTTTAAAAATCGGGGTGAAGTGGATAACCTCTGTTTACCAGTATTTCTGAAAGATTTCGTCGTAGTCGTAAAAATCAAACACAGGATAGCCGAGATAGTGATAAACTCCATTTTTGTTACACGTGTAACAGAGCCCATTCTTGCCGCAAGTGACACATTTCCTACAAAACAAAACATTTACGATTCGTTCTTGCTTTTCGCAGAAAGGCGCCTCTTCAAGAGCCTTATGCACCTCGTTCCAGCCCAGAGCCGCTCGCTGCCTCAGTTTTATGGCGAGATACTCCTTGTAAATTATTTCACAAAGCTCTGGAGGGAGGTTATAAACGGCCTCAGAAAGTTGACAGTTGTTTGATTCACAAACCATAGCCGCTGTTCCTTTAATTGAAAATATTTTATGCTGGGCGGTTTATTTTAGCAAGTAGTATATCCGGGATTAAACAAATACTTCCTGATTGTCAGAGGTTTATTTCCGAATTTTAAAGCTCCCACAATAATAATAACAAGCGAGCAAAGGGAGCTTGTTATTATTATTGTGGGAGCTTTAAAATTCGGAAATAAACCTCTGACAATCAGGTGGTATTTGCTTAATCCCGGATATACTACTGTTGTTGTTGTTGTTGTTGTTGTTTCTTCTCTCTTCATTGGTTTGATTGTCTGTTCTAAAAAGAGTGCAGTGTTGTAATCAGAGCAACAGCAGAAAAAAATTATGACCTGCGGTTGTACGTGTTTTACTACCCTTGGTGCTGGTTGCACTGTTTTGGTTGTAGTTATGTGACCAGCTAAACCAACTTGGTTTTGGCCAGTTTTTGACGAATATCAATACATGTATAGGATTACTTCCTCAGGTCTGTGATCCCGATCTCTTAGAGCGTAGCATGGAAAGATTCTTCCGCTGGGCCAAGGGAAGCGCCGTCGCAAGAGAGCTCCTTGGGGACAAGTTACTGGATGTAAATGGACTCCGGCGACCTTGTACAAAAACCCGTAGAAACCTTGTCAAAGATCTGTCAGTTTATTGAAATCACGTGCTCTGCTGACTATCTGCAGGCATGTGCGAAAGTAGTTGATCCAGATCCGTCCATAACAAGAAACTATGTTGTGTGGAGTAAAGAACATTTGAATCGAGTTTATTCAGAGATAGGGCAGTATCCATTTCTTGCCCACTACACATATGAAGATTAGAAAATATGTTGCGTTTTACCTTTTTTTAGGCAAGGGGACTATATAGTAGGATCACTCATATATATTTTTTACTCTTTGATATTATTTCGGTAGCATCATTTTTTGTCACAAAGTACAGTATAGGCTAAATTGCCAAAAAGGTGATTTTTAGCTTACCAGAAATGATGTATGTTTGTAAAATAAAACGTCTGAGCCCGAAATTGGACCATTTTGAACACTGGAATGGACATTTTAGCTTTTTGGCGTTGGTCAAAGTATAAATTATTGTTAACTTCACCTCAGTCAAAGTAATTCGTATTTAGCTTTTTCTTTTTCGATTTCTGATTTCGAAAGCATGAAAATTATACGAAATCAGTTCCGTGAAGCAGTATTAAACATAAAAGTATTTTCTCTGCTTGAAGTAACATTTA